>OX465593.1:22153846-22793674 GCA_950022655.1 Alentia gelatinosa
AGAGTCACCGGTCCGCAGAGAGCGCAGCACACCGCGCTATGTCTACGAGCCCAGTGTGAGTTACCGGCATGTTCAACGTAACCAAAAATACAAGTTACAAATAATGTAAATATAGCTGAGAGTGAGAGTGTTCACTCATACAGGCAAAACTCACACTCTAGACAGGTCTGTATTGGAGTTTTTAGAACTCCAACCTGAAGTTGATTTCAGTTAAATAGAAAAACATCTAGATGTCCAGTGCTATTGGGCATCTGGATCTACACTATATTTCATATATTTCATATACATAGTGGACTTCATACACTCGAATCCAGAGAGTACACACTCCCTGAAATTGAGAAATAAGATAGAAAAAAACTGGATGCACCACTTACGAACACAAATCCCTGAAGGGATGAATTTAATAGAAACGCCAATCTGTCCAACGGCTTCTCATTAGGGAGTGCGATCATACACCTTTGCCTTGACCAAAACAAAATTCTATGTATACGGTTGATCAATAAACCCTGATGGAGACCGATTGTGATCGATTCCTGACACGCCAGGAATTTGTAACCTCTGCACATCACCAACATTTCCATACACGTAGCAGGGATGCCAGTTTGTAGGATTTTGCCTACATGTAGGATTTTCATTTTAGTCTCAAAGTGATGAAAAGTTCAAGAAATTAAAGAAAATAAAATAGACTCCAGGTTCCCTGAAATCTAAATCTTTGATAAACTTGTTCTGTAATCTTTCAAAATTCCGAATTTAGCTTCCCCGAGTACACTCAGTTAGATGCCCTATGGATCCCAGTGCTCCAACCTAGAACTGTAGGATGGTAGGATTCCTGTAGGAAATGCTCCTACGGAAAAGGGCAAACTTGAATACAGACTTCTGATTGGCTTAAAATATATGCCCAAGAATCTGCTAGGAGAGTGATGGGGATTCCCCATACACCATGTGCGTTTTAGGTGATACATAGACTGGCCTCAGTCCCCATGTAGGAATTTCTTCTGACCCCAACTAGCATCCCTGACGTAGTAAACAAGGGTTCTCCCCACACACCATAATACTACCCAAATGTTGAGTATCTAAGCTCAGACTATAACACAACATAAACTACCTGATCACCTTGACACCCACAAAGCTTACTAAGATGCCTGATGAGCTGCTTCTGGCGAAACCTTGACAATTATCCCACTTGGGGAATTCTATAATCCTCTTCTTACATTCAACATAAAACAATAGTATAAAACTGATTAAAAACCTCTATAGATCACTGTAGAGACTCCAGGGATACAATTGTTGACACTATGATGTCACGGCTGCTAGTGCACCATGGGTACAGTGGTTAGGGGCGGTTCTATAAACTGCCATTCAAGGTAGCATCGCTAGGGGAGAAGGACGTTGCCTCGTCCTGCATTGATTCACTATATTTCCTTTTATTCTTGGCTGTTCTTGTGTGTTTTCTTGCATGTTTTCATAAAGTATTTCTTTGTGAATAACATGACTCTAATCTTTATCGATTTTAAAATCGGTGACGCTATTCGCTTATAGCACATCAATATTGTATTTCATGAATCATATTGCTCTGAGCTTTACTAATCAATATAATTCATATTATTATCATGATTATTACTATAATTATTATTCAGTCGTTATTAGTTGCTCTGTTTCTATTCTTTCAACATCAACGAGTTTTAAGAACAGTTAAAACATAAAATGCTTGGCGATTCACAATTTTATTTTTCAACTGGCTCCTTATTTTGCATCAAACCTGTCCCTTGGCTTGCCTGACACACGCTTATAGAGAGCACCCGAACCGTCGTCACGATTCTCATATATTGATGCACAACCCCAACAACACACTCCGGTCTCCCAGAGATCTGATGCTTCGCAGCCACGGAGAATGGTGAGTTCATTAATCATAATGTCCTGTGACAAAGTGACCGATATCCTACGTAACTACCACATTACTGAAACTTAGAGGTCATACCGCTGACACAGTGACCGATATCCTATTCAACAACCACATTGCTAAAACTTAGAGGTCTTACACCTGACATAGTGACCCATATCATACGTATCAACTATATTACTGAAACTTAAGAGGTCTTACCGCTGACACAGTGACCGATATCCTACATAACAACCACATTACTGAAACTTAGAGGTCTTTCCGCAGACACAATGACCGATATCCTACGTAACAACCACATTACTGAAACTTAGAGGTCTTACCGCTGACACAATGACTGATATCCTACGTAACAACCACATTACTGAGACTTAGAGGTCTTACCACTGACACAGTGACTGATATCCTCCATAATAACAACATTACTGAAACTTAGAGGGCTTACCGCTGACACAATGACTGATATTCTACATAACAACCACATTACTGAAACTTAGAGGTCTTACTGCTGACACAGTGAACAATATCCTATATAATACAACCAAATTGCTGAAGCGTAAAGATCTTAACTCTGGCACAGGGACCGATATCCTCCATAATAACCACAATACTGAAACTTAGAGATCTTACCGTTGACATAACAACCACAATACTGAAACATAGAGGTCTTACACCTGACACAATGACCGATATCGTACGTAACAACCACATTAATGAAACTTAGAGGTCTTACCGCTGACACAGTGACCGATATCCTACGTAACAACCACATTTCTGAAACTTAGAGGTCTTACCGCTGACACAATGACCGATATCCTACGTAACAACCACATTACTGACTGCTGCCATGTTTAAATCCCCACCAGCTACTGTCATGTTAGATATTGTATGTTACTGATTCGGCTTGGAATGGATGTATGTTTGTTTATCAACCGCCTGATACGAAGTTGTCATGGTAAATATATAGTTTCCTTATTGCTACCCGAGGAGAGTGCAAACATCCATTCATATATCAAATCAAACCTCACAAAATATATGACCATATCTCTAAAATCCATCAGAAATTGTGAATTTACAAAGAGTAGTCTACCATTCTGTTCCTACTGTACTTTTCCAGTATTTGATACCAAACAAGAACAAACCAAAGACACTGGTGAGTTACACTTTTTCCTGTTTTGTATCAGTAGAGACTGTTGATCACTCCTAAGTTCACGGCCAGTATCCTTGACCACGAACGAGTAGGTTATTTCTTCTGTAGAGACTATTGATGTTCATATTATGTAACCATGATGGAGCGTTGTTGTTTTTCTTTATTAGGATTTCAGCAAAATCTAAGCTGTGGGAATAAATATGACATAAGTGGGTTCCATGAACATATTCTTCACTGTCAGTGAGAAGTTATGAGGGGTGCACCATAGAGGCCTAGAGCATGTGAGAAGTTATGAAAGGTGCACCAAAAAGGCCTAAAGAATGTGAGAAATTATGAGAGGTGCACCATAAAAGCCTCGAGCATGTGAGAAGTTATGAGATGTACACAAAAAGGTTTTTCATGCATGTGAGAAGTTATGGGAGGATGCATGATAAAGGAATATGTCAGTTATAGTGTGGAAAGAAGTGGAAAGTTCATTTATAATATAAAAGTCATTTTGCTAGACATATGTTTTCTGAGGAATACATACAAACCACAAGTAAAATCATATCTTTAGAGTAAATTAGTATGGATTTGTATGGATTCCACCCCTCAGAAAACTGGAATTAATTCTATTGCTTTTTGTGGCCGGTCAAACCTTATTTTGACTGGACTATGAATTGAGCCTCCTTCACAGTAGTTTGAACCTTCTCACTAACCCGCAGCCCTAGACTTGCTCAAGTCCTTGATTATGAATTTCCTTAAATTATTAAAAAAAGTAAAATAAACCATCCCAGGAATCACAACGCCCGACAGAGTCTGATTCATGGGCAGCGGGTGGAAGAGGGCCTTTACTTGTGCTTTGCTTATTTTACTTATGCTCAAACTGTGGCATGTTATCTCTAGGAATCACTCTTTTGTAAGCTACAGACTGAACGTTTATATCATTTAACATCTGTATCTATTTATAACAGGCTTCACGTCTTTCGATTTGTTTTATTTCATAATGCATGTATTCTAGTCTGTGACTCTCTGTCCGGAGTCATATTATCATAAACAAGTTACAGACTTTTCCACGAGATATCCTACATGTAATTAATCGTTATGATGAAGAGCGACCCTGTCGGTGATCGGGAGACCTTGCGATGTGGTGGTTGGCGGTGGCGCCCTCTGAGGGGTGCTGTTCACACCAAAAAGCTGGCTTAAGTTTCTTAACCCTTCCGTAAATTAATTCAATCAAAGTCTATGGACAAGAAACATTAAGCAGAGTTGAAAATTGTGAAGTCTTTTATAAATACATAAAAAGCGAGATGAGATTTTTCTGCATGAAAGCGTTGCAGTTCACAATGTTCACACTGAGAATTGTCCCTTCAGTCTCCTCCGACTCTCATCGAATCTACTCCTATCTTCCTCATGACTAAATGCTTTATTAGCCATAGTCGACCCTTTTCAGTTTTCATAGTTTTATTTCAAATTTCTCTAAATTTGATCTGAAGAAGGAGGTGGTCTGACAGTCATTTATCTCACCCCTAGTGTTTTTTCCCCATAGACTTAATATTTGGAACCCATACTCAAAAAGGTTGCATCCCGGTACAGTAACATTTCACACAAGGAAATACTCAAATGGGCGATGGCGTCACTAACGTTGACCAGTCAATCAGTGATAGGTGTAAGATAAAATCTGAACGGCACTCGATCCATAGCTAGTGAAAATACGCCATTTGTTTTCATCTGCTACATAATCTCACTCAGCGTCTTTTTTTTTTTTTGTCTTTTTTTTTTTGATTGAAGTGTTTATTACAAATTCTGGACAAGTCCAGTTCTTCCATTTGTCACAATAAGGTCACAAAACATTACAGGAATCACAATTCGCTGTCTTTTGTGCAGAGGATGAGAGCTAAGGGTGGCTAGGAGAAAAGTAGAGAGCCAGTGGGCTAAGTATAAGGATAGAGAAGGAAGCAAAGTTAACTCTTTCTGTCCGAGCCTGAGTGGGGCGCACGTGCACTATAGGTCAAGGCATAATACTGCTATAAACCCAAAGGGGACGAGACTATCGCCGTATGGTGTCTGTTTGTCGTATGGGCGTCACTTAGTAACCGTTAGATACAAGTTACTATAGATACTTATCGAATACCCACAGAGTATAATGATGAACATAGTATTTCTTATCTATTATGAAAAAATAGTGTAAATCTATTCATTATGTCTCATAAACATAAGGTTTGTGATGATGACGCATAAACATAATTAAATTTGTAAACAATGCCTGGAGGCATTCCTCGTCCCCTTGTTGGGAATGCCTGGAGGCATTTCTCGTCCCCTGTGCGGGAATGCCTCCAGGCATTGCTAGGACTGAAAGAGTTAACATGGGGGTGAGATATGTACATAGGGTAATGTGGGAACACTAGGCAGAGAGGAGTAGAGAAAAAACTTTGCCTCGCGAGATTACTCTGCATGGCGTATTTCCAGCGGTTACAGCGCTCGATGCAGTCACTCGTTATCATTGACCATGCACCTCGCCCTCTGACAGGAGTGTGAAGCTGCTGAGACTTTTGCCCGCAGTGCTGACTTTGCTGAGGATGTGACGGAGTCGCTACTGTCGGAGCTGCTCGTCGACCACGTGGTGCCCGACCTGCTCATTGAGGTCTTGTCTGAGAAACTCGACACCATGGTCAGTGTGCATCCTTCCAGGGGCAAGAGCCAATCGACGGATACCGTAGTGCATTTAAAAATTATTTACGTTTCAAAATTACTGCATTTTGAGTAGAATTAATCCACTTAAGTTGGAATTCCGTTGGGGTTTTTTTTCTCTCAATTTAACAGGGAGCTGTTTCCAAAGTCGGGAGGGTGCTAAACGAAAGTACTCACCACCAAAGCGAGAGCTAACAATGGCACTTGAAGCCTCGCTGTCGAGGTGGAGGTATTGGTAGCGGTTTTGCTGCCGCTTTGATTCAAAGTGCCGCTCGCTGTTGCGGCCTCTCGCTTTGAAATGCGACGCGCCGCTGGCGAAACTTAACTCGACTTTTGAAACAGCTCCCAGATCTTTGTTACTCTTTTGTTTAGTGTCATGTTACAGATTTTTTGTCTACAGTTGATTAGATTGTTATGTCTTTATATTAAGAAGCGAATTCTGAATGAAACATCGATCATAAAAAGTTCACCGCAATGAGCGAACTAACCTGGCACAGTCAGTTTAGCATGCAATGTACCCATCACTGTTGAGCATATCCTGCTGAACTGTAAAAGGGTACAAAAGAATCGAAGAAAGCATTTGGAAAACAGTAACAACATGAAAATGTTGTTCGAAACTATTCCAAAGAAAGATATCATCATGTTTCTGAAAGAGACAAATCTCTTTGATTTTATATGAAATATTTGAAAATATTTGAAACATTGAAAAGAATTGACTGAAATAAGTCTATGAAAGTGAAAAGTTAAATCATTGATAGTCCCTATATACCCTCAGGGTCCCCTGGGACGTTAAACCACAAACAAACAAACAAACCAAACTCCAGAATCAGAAGTAAGACAGACTCCCCTCGACTTCCATCCAGTCCTGTCCATCTTTGTCTCACTATTATACTCCAGGGAGCTGTTTCAAAAGTCTGGAGGGTGCTAAATGAGAGTATTCCCGCCAAAGCGAGAGCTAACAATGGCACTTTGAGGCGTCACTGTCGAGGTGGAGGTGCCGCTCACTATTGGGTATTGTGTTTGTGGACGTGGCGTAACATAGAGAAGTCCAGTGCCCACCGCTGTTGCGACCACGGATGGGGTATTGGGTATCGGTAGCAGTTTTGCTGCCGCTTTGATTCAAAGTGCCGCTCGCTGTTGCGGCCTCCCGCTTTCAAAATGTGACGTGCCGCTGGCGAGACCTCTCGACTTTTGAAATAGCTCCCTGAACTCAGTGAGATTAATTATGATTTTATTCTTCTACTATCCAGTCATGTCTTTGTCCTACTATTATACTCGAGAACTTAGTGAGATCTACGATCTAAACTTACACAGTGTGACACCTTTAACTTTCTCTGTCCCTCTTTTGGCGCTTCACTGCTGCATGGCTACCAACACAAACTAACGAACAAACAATTCATCAGTTTTCACATGCATGATAATTTCTATACCAGCTAGTTAATCACAATAGAATTTCTTTCTTTGCTTAAACATATCACGTAGAAATTTGTCTACGATTGCGCTTATTTTATAACAAAGCTTCATACCACTCTTCTGTAAACAATACACTTGGGCATTAATTCGGAGCTTATAATTATACTTTACTTGGTTATTTTCTCAGAGAAGGGACGATAGAATGTTGGTTCATTTGGTCATATTCTTACTGAAGTTCATTTAGAATGATGATATGTTTTGTTCGGATAATTTCTCAGTCGAAAGACCATCCGTACTACCTGCCTTCGTTTGACGCTGCACTAGACGTCTTGGATGATGCAGTACCACCTTTGATACGAGAGGTTGTTGTCGAAGCAACCCGAGACCTCGTGTCTGAGTGAGTTTTCTTTGTTTATTTTTGTCATATTTTCATACATAATTACTCTATGGTTCTTATAACTTCTGACGTATTGACCAAAGTAACGTTGAGAAACACAAGATTGGGTTTGGAAAACGTTGGTTAATGTTCTCCCTTATTTTATTCAGTGTAAAAGAAAAAAGTTTTTCTTTCACTTCTTTCACTGCGCCAAAGTATGGACGGCAAGTGAGGCCTGATACCTCTCGTTTGGCTGGTACCTGACCGTATCGTAGGTAGTTGCACCTACCTGGGGATATTGGTAACATAGTAAGGTATGGGATACACATGGCGACACCTATGGATAATTATACTCACTTCTCTCCGTTAGGAGTGAAGCTTCCATAAATTTTCCCTACAGTCCATAGAGTTTGTCTAAGTTCTCAGTCTGATAAAAAGCAATGTTGTTATGCATATTTTTGACATACAGCCAAACTTGAAATCTCCATCGCAGACTATCTCTCTTGAATTATGAATACTGTAGACTAAATCTGTGCTATGACAGTGATATCCCATGGTATCCTATTCAGAGCATAGATTTAGTTGCTCCTTTCCTCCATATCTACATTGAGTGAAAGGAGCAATCCGCTTGAAGAGTGCCAAGGAACATAAGTATTGAATTACAGGAAACGCTTGCAATTCTTGGCCAATTTTAAAGGTTACAACCACACTAGCCCTGACAATATTATATCGGTCATGACCTCACTGCCCCCAACACCACTACAATATTAATAAGTTATGACCTGACTGCACCTAACACCACTACAATATTATATTGGTTATGACCTGACTACCCCGAACACCACTACAATGTTATATTGGTGATGACATCACTGCCTCTAACACCACTACACTGTTGTATCAGTTTAAACTATACTGCCCCTAACACCACTACAGTGTTATATCAGTTACATCCATACTGCCTCTAACATCACTACAATGTTATATCGGTTGACCCTAACACCACTACAATATTATATTGGTTACAACCTCACTGCCCCTAACAGCACTCACTGCCCCTAGCACCACTACAATGTTATATTGGTTATGACGACCTCACTGCCCCTAATACCATTTACTGCCCATAACACCACTACAATGTTATATTATTAATGACCTGACTACCCCTATTACCACTCACTGCCCCTAATACCATTTACTGCCCATAACACCACTACAATGGTATATTGTTAATGACCTGACTACCCCTATTACTATATACCCATGCCGTATAGACTGTAAATATGTACCGTTTCGGCATATGACGTAAAAATACTGTACGGACCACTGGTCCGTACACTAAAATACGGACCACCTTGCCATACACGTTTACTAAGAAATTGGTTGTTAAGCCAAATTGAATTGATTTAAATTTTTTTTTCGAGTATATAGTAAATATACAACGTCCAACCATGCTTGTACAAGTCACAGAACTTGATGATAATTTACCGTTTGTACGGAACTCGGCATAAATGCCTCGGTCCGTACAAACCATAAATTACCATCTCGTTCTGTGAATTGTACAGCATGGTCAGGACGTTCTATATAATTACCACTCACTGCCCCTAACACCACCACAATGTTATATTGGTTATGACCTCACTGCCCCTAATACCATTTACTGCCCATAACACCACTACAATGGTATATTGTTAATGACCTGACTACCCCTATTACCCCTCACTGCCCCTAACACCACCACAATGTTATATTGGTTATGACCTCACTGCCCCTAATACCATTTACTGCCCATAACACCACTACAATGTTATATTGTTGATGACCTTATTACCCCTATTACCACTCACTGCCCCTAACACCACCACAATGTTATATTGGTTATGACCTCACTGCCCCTAATACCATTTACTGCCCATAACACCACTACAATGTTATATTGTTGATGACCTTATTACCCCTATTACCACTCACTGCCCCTAACACCACCACAATGTTATATTGATTATGACCACACTACCCCTAATACCATTTACTGCCCATAACACCACTACAATGGTATATTGTTAATGACCTGACTACCCCTATTACCACTCACTGCCCCTAACACCACCACAATGTTATATTGGTTATGACCTCACTGCCCCTAATACCATTTACTGCCCATAACACCACTACAATGGTATATTGTTAATGACCTGACTACCCCTATTACCACTCACTGCCCCTAACACCACCACAATGTTATATTGGTTATGACCACACTGCCCCTAATACCATTTACTGCCCATAACACCACTACAATGGTATATTGTTAATGACCTGACTACCCCTATTACCACTCACTGCCCCTAACACCACCACAATGTTATATTGGTTATGACCACACTGCCCCTAATACCATTTACTGCCCATAACACCACTACAATGGTATATTGTTAATGACCTGACTACCCCTATTACCACTCACTGCCCCTAACACCACCACAATGTTATATTGGTTATGACCACACTGCCCCTAATACCATTTACTGCCCATAACACCACTACAATGGTATATTGTTAATGACCTGACTACCCCTATTACCACTCACTGCCCCTAACACCACCACAATGTTATATTGGTTATGACCACACTGCCCCTAATACCATTTACTGCCCATAACACCACTACAATGGTATATTGTTAATGACCTGACTACCCCTATTACCACTCACTGCCCCTAACACCACCACAATGGTATATTGGTTATGACCTCACTGCCCCTAATACCATTTACTGCCCATAACACCACTACAATGGTATATTGTTAATGACCTGACTACCCCTATTACCACTCACTGCCCCTAACACCACCACAATGTTATATTGGTTATGACCACACTACCCATAATAAAACACCGCTCACTGCCCCTAACACCACCACAATGGTATATTGGTTATGACCTCACTGCCCTAATAAAACACCGCTCACTGCCTCTAGCACCACTACAATGTTGGTTACCGGTGATCCGCAGTTTTCTGGATGAGGAGCCGCAGGGCGGGGACGGCGTGGAGCAGGTTGTCGATCAGATGCTGGAGGAGGCGCTTCGTGACGGGCTCGGTGATGTCGTCAGAGGCACGGTGCAGGAACTCGCTGAGTCGCATCTCCAAAAGGCTTCGGCCTACGATGTGGCCAGCGACCTGATGAACGAGTACATCGCTGAAGTCATACCAGCCATGGTGAGTCCTGCGTAATGCAGTTATTGCAACTTTGTACATTCAAAGTCTCAACTTGTTCTATTAATGTCTTAAAAATGTGAAAAGTCATTTATCAACATTTGGGAGGTGTTACTCTACATTTATGACACACTTGCGGATCGTAAAATAATGATCCGATGGCCTTTACGTTGCTCCAGAAATTAAGCAGATCGTGTCGTAATCGCACCGCCGCGAAAAATGTGATGTTTAAAGATTATTTTTACGCGAATTTTCACACCACAGCAGGTCGTTGGCGGATCACATTGCTGCAGGTTATCAGGTTAAGAATTGCCCTTTCTGACGCCACAAGGAACTATTACTTGATTACTGATATATTACCCATCATTGGGAATTTGAAGTATTTGTTATTTTGTAGTGGATTTTTTCTCCACAAAGTGAGAGTTTTGAACCTCTATCATTAATAAAAATTGCAAACTCCTAATTCCATCTTGATTTTTCAAGAAACTTTGACAACCTATCATTGGATTCCTCCACATAATAGATGATATGGTTAACATGCATTAAATTCAGCAGTGTTTTGAGAATTAAGGCCCCAAAACCCAAAATTAGGGGGAGGTATTCTGTGCCCCCTAAACTGGACCAGAGGCAGATAGAAATCCGGTGTCAGCCATTATTTGTCAGTCGGTATCTACTACGATTGCTAGCCGAGTATACACCGATGATTAGGTGCGGGGTACGGTCATTTTCTCACCCCTGGTACAAGTTTAGCCATAGGAATAACATTAGAAAAAATACTCAACGATCACCCCCGTAAAGTGACAACACTACGCCACGGCCGTGGCGTAGTGGATTTGCTAAGTCTTTTCTAATTATTGTGATAGTTTGATGATATTTAATTTGATAAAAAGGGGTGAGATAAATCCAGAACCGCACTCGAATCATAAATAGAAACAACTCGTTTGTATGGGCCGAAATCGTCACTCGGCTTCGCCTCGATGACGATTGCGGCCCATCCAAACTCGTGGAGTATTGTCTATTTATACGATTCTCGATGCAGTTCTATATAATTACTCCACTGGAGCTCCACTACCAGGAACACAAACGGCATAAGAACAAATAATCGGCCCTGAATCCGTTGCAATGGAACAGGGCCTTAAAATTATCGTAGATATTGAATTTCTGCTAACCATACCACAAGAACAAGAGCAACGATCCCCAGTGGAGTTACACCTATATTGCCGAATAGATCAGAAATTGAAGGAAAAGTGACAGGAGCAATGTAATTTGATTCACGTCAAATAAATCAGTAAACATCGATAAATTATGGAAGCGTTGTCTCAACACTGTTTAGAAGCCTCATGTGACTGCTACATGCTCCTCTGATATCCTTGATTTGCTCTCTCCATGTCAACCCAGCCTGTTGTCTATGTTCTTGTGAGTGGAAGAATTTATCATTGTTAATATTTTAAAATAGTCACCACAAAGGCACAAACACACCAGTAGTTACGTAGATGGTCTAACATTTTTATCTACAATGATATGGAGAAAAATAATTCCATAAATGAAAATTACTAAAACAATACTTTCTGTTTTTTTCAATGTCGTAGGTAGATTTTATTGCATCAGGTTATCCATTTTTTTAGAATGACATGGCTACATATGGTATACAACATGACTAAATGTAGAGATAGTTGTTTATCTCACCCCTGGAATAAATGTCCATAGGCTTAACGTTGGAAACTCGTTCTCCATGCCCCTATAAGTATTGCAGTCTGTTCTCCTTGGTCTATATCCTGTACATTTTTTTTACCTCTTTTTTAGTGAGTACAGGGGTGAGATAAATACAGAAAGCAACTCATTTTGGTTCAAGAAGTTATTCTCCAACTCGTTTTTTGCTATGTGATATTCACTCGGCTGTCGCCTCATTCATATCACTCCGCATCAAACTCGTGAAGAACGATGGCTTTGACCAAAACTTCTTTAGTATCAGTCAGTGTCAGCTTGTAATTCAGTTTGTAGAGAGATGTCATGACTACATATGGCATACTATCGTAAAACTGGATTGTTTAATCTTGGCCACCGTATGCCACGACTGGAGTTTGGCATAGTGACTTCATGAGGTGAAGCCGACTGAAGTCCAGAGCCAAAACTCCAGGAGATAGTTTAGAGATAGTTGTCTATCAGCCAGTGTCAAGTTATAATTCAGTTTGTAGAGAGAAGTCATGACTACATATGGCATACTAACATGAATAAATGTAGAGATAGTTGTGTTTCAGTCAATATCAGGTTAAAATTCAGTTTGTAGAGAGATGCCATGACTACATATGGCACACTAACATGACTAAATGTAGAGATAGTTGTGTTTCAGTCAATATCAGGTTATAATTCAGTTTGAAGAGAGATGTCATGACTACATATGGCACACTAACATGAATAAATGTAGAGATAGTTGTGTATCAGTCAATATCAGGTTATACTTCAGTTTGTATAAAGATGCCATGACTACATATGGCACACTAACATGACTAAATGTAGAGATAGTTGTGTATCAGTCAGTGTCAAGTTATAATTCAGTTTGTAGAGAGAAGTCATGACTACATATGGCATACTAACATGACTGAATGTAGAGATAGTTGTGTATCAGTCAATATCAGGTTATAATTCAGTTTGTAGAGAGATGCCATGACTACATATGGCACACTAACATGACTAAATGTAGAGATAGTTGTGTATCAGTCAATGTCAGGTTATAATTCAGTTTGTAGAGAGATGCCATGACTACATATGGCACACTAACATGACTAAATGTAGAGATAGTTGTGTATCAGTCAATATCAGGTTATAATTCAGTTTGTAGAGAGATGTCATGACTACATATGGCACACTAACATGAATAAATGTAGAGATAGTTGTGTATCAGTCAGTGTCAAGTTATAATTCAGTTTGTAGAGAGATGTCATGACTACATATGGCACACTAACATGAATAAATGTAGAGATAGTTGTGTATCAGTCAGTGTCAAGTTATAATTCAGTTTGTAGAGAGATGTCATGACTACATATGGCATACTAACATGACTGAATGTAGAGATAGTTGTGTATCAGTCAATATCAGGTTATAATTCAGTTTGTAAAGAGATGCCATGACTACATATGGCACACTAACATGACTAAATGTAGAGATAGTTGTGTTTCAGTGAATATCAGGTTATAATTCAGTTTGTATAAAGATGCCATGACTACATATGGCACACTAACATGACTAAATGTAGAGATAGTTGTGTATCAGTCAATATCAGGTTATATTTCAGTTTGTATAAAGAAGTCATAACTACATATGGCACACTAACATGACTAAATGTAGAGATAGTTGTGTATCAGTCAATATCAGGTTATAATTCAGTTTGTAGAGAGATGCCATGACTACATATGGCACACTAACATGACTAAATGTAGAGATAGTTGTGTATCAGTCAATATCAGGTTATAATTCAGTTTGTAGAGAGATGCCATGACTACATATGGCACACTAACATGACTAAATGTAAGGAAGGTAATCACCAGTCAGCATGAAGACGCTGCACAAACCACTTTTCACCTAACAGTTACACACGTCACCAGCCTCTGTTTATTTAAATGCCGTTTACACTGATGACATTCGCTAGTTTCAACCTTAGTCATTCAGTATAATTTACTGTTCTTTTTCCTTGTGTAAATCAAATATGATATAAATGAAACTGACACTTTTTTCATGCTTTTCCGTTCTCTCGAAAGCAGTAAATTCTACATGAACTATACTACCACCAATATCAAAGATTAAGTATGAAAATAGATTTTTTTTAAACGAAATCTTATAGGCTGTATGTCCAAAATTCCTCTGTCTGGCCTATATTGAAGAAGTTAATCGCTTTTTGAAGATTCGATCTCATCGAGAAAATTCGTATCAGAATCAAGAGGCAACAATCCTCAAGATGCAAATTATAGTATAACGCTGTTTCTATTATGAATATTAAGTGGCTGAAATGTTTTTGACTGCAGTTTTTGTCTTTCTTTAGGTGGAGGAGATAGACAAGGAGCTTGATGTGGAGCATGTCGCTGGGGAGGAGATTGTTGCGCCGGTCGTGGCAGACTTGGCAAGGGAAGTCGCGTGGGAGACGTTAGAGTATCTGACCGGGAAAGCCATTCAGTCAGAGCAGAGAGAGGTAAGAGAACCAAGGGACACAAGACTCGTAAAGGGATGTTAGATTTGTAAAGAGGTGCGAGACTCGTAAACAGATGTTAGACACAGAGTCTGAGACATAGGACTTGTAAAGAGACGTTAGATTTGTAAAGCAATGTGAGACTCCTAAATAGATGTTAGACTCAAAGTCTGAGACATAGGACTTGTAAAGAAACATTAGATTTGTAAAGCAATGTGAGACTCGTAAACAGATGTTAAACTCAAAGTCTGAGACACAAGACTTATAAAGAGACGCTAGATTTGTAAAGCAATGTGAGACTCCTAAATAGATGTTAGACTCAAAGTCTGAGACACAAGACTTGTAAAGAGATGTGAGACCCATATATAGACGTTAGACTCATAAAGAGACGCAAGGCTCATAAAAGAGACGCAAGACTCGTAAAGAGACTCCAGGGGCCTGTTTTTTAGTCGTGACCATTTCCTATAGTGACTAGTTAGTGACCGTTTGGAGACCTTTGGGTTCCAGAGATAAGTCGTCATAACATGTGCGACCATTTAGAGGGGTAAACTGTCATGGTCACTGTTTTGGGTTCCAGAGTTGTGACCAGTTGGTGACCATTTAGCCCAAATGGTGGCATATTTCATTTTATACACTTCCACTGTATCAAATGAAACAATATTTACTGCGATGAATTATCTATATCTGTTTTATCTAATTCCCAAATTTCACAATTTTCTGTTGTGAGGCATGCTTTTGTTTTTGAATGGGCCTTGGACCAACAGTGATCATAACAGCTGAACAGTGACCGGGACTGAGGAGCACTTTTTGGTCATGATCACTGGTTTGGTCACCCAACTGGTCACTCTCTTGTGATCACTACAAATAAAGACGTCGCTGTCTGAAAAACAGGCCCCAGATTCTTAAAGAGATGTTGTGATTCACAAAGACATGAGATCTGTAAAGAGATGTGAATCTTAAAGAGACCATACTTGTTAAGTGATTTGACTGGTAATGAGACAAGACAATAGACTTATAAAAGAGATGCAAGACTCGTAAAGATACCCGAGACTCGTAAAGAGGTCCATAAAGAGATGCTAGACTGAAACTGAAATGCTTTGTGTCGAGTGTCATTGGGGTAAACATCGAGGTGGAAAAAAAACCAACAAACAAAAAAGCAACATTGAGGTGGACCCACAACATTAGTCTAATCAATAGGCAGTATATACTTGCTAATGCATCAAATGAGAGAGCCAGCTAGAAACAAAATCTCAGCCTGTCTCTCAATTTACAAATGCTAAAGTCAGAAATTTGTTTGTGTTGCAGATTCAGAGTGCAGCCAGGAAGCGGCTGCTGGACGGAGCCTGCCTCGACCACCTGCTTGCCAACATCGCTCTGGCAGCAGATCCCCCCGGCATGGACGAGGAGGTGGCCGCCATGCACCTAACTGAAGGTTAGCCCGCCCACTCAGTAACGTTCAGATACCACGCATTGATATGGTTCAACGATAACGAGCAACACTTCCCTGTTGCTTTAGTGATTTCAAACAATGACACACTTCATTTATAACAAGTCATTACTTTACAGATGTCAAGTGTTATACCACTTACCTGTTGCTTTAGTGATTTCATACAATGACAGTTCAATGATACTGAGTCATTACTTTACGGATGTCATGTGTTACACCGCTTTACTGTTGCTTTAGTGATTTCATACAATGACATCATGGACAGTGTATCTCTATGGACTGGAAGCGGCCTATAGATAAGAGTGTGAGGGTGGCGCCGATGTGTGCCGCACCTCGACCGCGGCGCCACGTAGTGGCCAAACATGTGAACTATACTCAGACTGTGGCCCCAAAGTGACAAAAAGTTTCAAATTTTTTTAGACCACTTAAAATGAAGATAGAACCACAATTCAAAGTGTTCTACAAAGGCCTATATTAACTATAATGCACTGGGCATATATCAAGAGACTGAAACATTCCAAAGATTTTGTAATCAGGGGATGCTTTTCATGAATTATTCAGTTTCGGACAGTGGCCTAGATTTGTACTGTGGCACCAAAGTGACAAAAAGTTTCACATTTTTTTAGACCACATAGAATGAAGATAGAACCACAATTCAAAGTGTTCTAGAAAGGCCTATATTAACTATAATGCACTGGGCATATATCAAGAGACTGGGGCGTTTTGAAAGTTTTCTAATCAGGGGATGCATTTCATAAATTGTTCAGACTCAGACAGTGGCCTAGATTTGTACTGTGGCCCCAAAGTCACAGAAAGTTTCACATTTTTTTAGACCACATAGAATGAAGATAGAACCACAATTCAAAGTGTTCTAGAAAGGCCTATATTAACTATAATGCACTGGGCATATATCAAGAGACTGGGGCGTTTTGAAAGTTTTCTAATCAGGGGATGCATTTCATAAATTGTTCAGACTCAGACAGTGTCCCAGATTTGTACTGTGGTCCCAAAGTCACAAAAAGTTTCACATTTTTTTAGACCACTTAGAATGAAGATAGAACCACAATTCAAAGTGTTCTACAAAGGCCTATATTAACTATAATGCACTGGGCATATATCAAGAGACTGGGGCGTTTTGAAAGTTTTCTAATCAGGGGATGCATTTCATAAATTTTTCAGTCTCAGACAGTGTCCCAGATTTGTACTGTGGTCCCAAAGTCACAAAAAGTTTCACATTTTTTTAGACCACTTAGAATGAAGATAGAACCACAATTTAAAGTGTTCTAGAAAGGCCTATATTAAATATAATGCAGTGGGCATATATCAAGAGACTGAAACATTCCAAAGATTTTGTAATCAGGGGATGCTTTTCATGAATTTTTCAGTTTCGGACAGTGGCCTAGATTTGTACTGTGGTACCAAAGTGACAAAAAGTTTCACATTTTTTTAGACCACTTAAAATGAAGATAGAACCACAATTCAAAGTGTTCTACAAAGGCCTATATTAACTATAATGCACTGGGTATATATCAAGAGACTGAAAAAATGAAAATGTTTTGTAATCAGGGGATGCTTTTCATGAATTTTTCAGTCTCGGACAGTGGCCTAGATTTGTACTGTGGCCCCAAAGTCACAGAAAGTTTCACATTTTTTTAGACCACATAGAATGAAGATAGAACCACAATTCAAAGTGTTCTAGAAAGGCCTATATTAACTATAATGCACTGGGCATATATCAGGAGACTGAAACATTCCAAAGATTTTGTAATCAGGGGATGCTTTTCATGAATTTTTCAGTCTCGGACAGTGGCCTAGATTTGTACTGTGGCCCCAAAGTCACAGAAAGTTTCACATTTTTTTAGACCACATAGAATGAAGATAGAACCACAATTCAAAGTGTTCTACAAAGGCCTATATAAACTATAATGCACTGGGCATATATCAAGAGACTGAAACATTGAAAAGATTTTGAAATCAGGGGATGCTTTTCATGAATTTTTCAGTCTCGGACAGTGGCCTAGATTTGTACTGTGGCCCCAAAGTCACAAAAAGTTTCACATTTTTTTAGACCACTTAGAATGAAGATAGAACCACAATTCAAAGTGTTCTACAAAGGCCTATATTAACTATAATGCACTGGGCATATATCAAGAGACTGGGGCGTTTTGAAAGTTTTCTAATCAGGGGATGCATTTCATAAATTTTTCAGTCTCAGACAGTGTCCCAGATTTGTACTGTGGTCCCAAAGTCACAAAAAGTTTCACATTTTCTTAGACCACTTAGAATGAAGATAGAACCACAATTCAAAGTGTTCTAGAAAGGCCTATATTAACTATAATGCAATGGGCATATATCAAGAGACTAAAACATTCCAAAGATTTTGTAATCAGGGGATGCTTTTCTTGAATTTTTCAGTCACTCAAACTGTCTCAGATGTGCACTGTGGCGCAATGGGCATATATCAAGACACTGGGTTGTTTTGAAGATTATCTAACCAGGGGATGCATTTGTTGATTTTTTTTTTTTAAGCAATCTTTTATTGATCTTTCCACATATTTTTCAGTCTCAGACAGGGTCCCAGATTTGTACTGTGGCACCATCACAGGAAGTTTCACATTAATCTTTCAGTCTCAGCCTCATGAGACCTGGCCCTTACAAAATCAAATCAAAACTACTCCCCAAGAAAAAAAATCTTCAAAATGTCTGAGCCTTAGGAGACCCAGCCCTTACAAAATAGTTTTTACAAGACTTTCTGAAACACTTTGAATGGTGCTTCTATCTTCATTCTAAGTATTTGAGAAAAATGGGAAACTTTTTGTCACTTCAGAATGACAGTGTTGAGACTGTTGCCCGCCATAAAAAAACATCAAAACTGCTCCCCGAGATGAAAACTTTAAAAATGTCTCAGCCTTATGAAACCTAGCCCTTACAAAGTAGTTTTTACAGGACTTTCTGAAACACTTTGAATTGTGCCTATATCTTCATTCTAAGTATTTGAGAAAAATGGGAAACTTTTTGTCACTTCAGAATGACAGTGTTGAGACTGTTGCCCGCCATAAAAAAACATCAAAAGTGCTCCCCGAGATGAAAACTTTAAAAATGTCTCAGCCATATAAAACCTAGCCCTTACAAAATAGTTTATACAAGACTTTCTGAAACACTTTGAATTGTGCTTCCATCTTCATTCTAAGTATTTGAGAAAAATGGGAAACTTTTTGTCACTTCAGAATGACTGTGTTGAGACTGTTGCCCGCCATAAAAAAACCTCAAAATTGCTCCCCGAGATGAAAACTTTAAAAATGTCTCAGCCATATAAAACCTAACCCTTACAAAGTAGTTTATACAAGACTTTCTGAAATACTTTGAATTGTGCTTCCATCTTCATTCTAAGTATTTGAGAAAAATGGGAAACTTTTTGTCACTTCAGAATGACTGTGTTGAGACTGTTGCCCGCCATAAAAAAACCTCAAAATTGCTCCCCGAGATGAAAACTTTAAAAATGTCTCAGCCATATAAAACCTAGCCCTTACAAAGTAGTTTATACAAGACTTTCTGAAACACTTTGAATTGTGCTTCTATCTTCATTCTAAGTATTTGAGAAAAATGGGAAACTTTTTGTCACTTCAGAATGACTGTGTTGAGACTGTTGCCCGCCAAAAAAAACCCTCAAAATTGCTCCCCGAAATGAAAACTTCAAAAAGTCTCAGCTTTATGAAACCTAGCCCTTACAAAGTAGTTTATACAAGACTTTCTGAAACACTTTGAATTGTGCTTCTATCTTCATTCTAAGTATTTGAGAAAAATGGGAAACTTTTTGTCACTTCAGAATGACTGTGTTGAGACTGTTGCCCGCCAAAAAAAACCCTCAAAATTGCTCCCCGAGATGAAAACTTCAAAAAGTCTCAGCTTTATGAAACCTAGCCCTTACAAAATAGTTTATACAGGACTTTCTGAAACACTTTGAATTGTGCTTCTATCTTCATTCTAAGTATTCGAGAAAAATGGGAAACCTTTTGTCACTTCAGAATGACAGTGTTGAGACTGTTGCCCGCCATAAAAAAACCTCAAAAGTGCTCCCCGAGATGAAAATCTTAGAAATGTCTCAGCCTTATGAAACCTAGCCCTTACAAAATAGTTTTTACAGGACTTTCTGAAACACTTTGAATTGTGCTTCTATCTTCAATTTAAGTATTCGAGAAAAATGGGAAACCTTTTGTCACTGCAGACTCACTTTAGCTTAGAATATAAAAATTATGAAAATTAGGACCTGATCTGAAAAACTTTTTGACCATCCTAGCCTTATAATCTATACACCATACATTACATATTTTAATCATTTTTCTAAAATACTTAGAATAAAGATAGAACTTTAATTACAAATCGTTACAGAAATGCCTGTAATAACTGTAATGCATTTCATATATATTACTGTAGCACCATCTAGTGGCAATTCGCGGAACTACGCGCAAAACGGTGGCGCCGCCTATGGCGGGTGTATGTATTAAAGTGCGGCAGTGATCGGCCCACGGCAGGGCCCGCTTCCAGTCCATAGAGTTGTATGTCCATGATGACATGGTTCAACGATAACAAGTTGTTACTTTATATTACAATAAACCGGAAGTCCTGTGTTGAGTTGGCAGATTACACGATGCCTCGTTGATGAGGTCGGCTTATTCATTACATAACACATGAAATACAAATTATTAATAGATGAATTTAAAATTATTGAACATAAAAGAAAAAACACGACAGTTGAGTGCCAGAATCAATGGCGGAAGTATGAGATCAACCTTGCCTGGCTGGATGAGTGCACACCTGAGTGAGTGGCCCCATCTGGCGGTTGTTATATGAAATATATACCACTAAAGCCTGTGGTCTTTAGTGTCCTCATAGATATCATGTGTTACACCATTTTCCTGTTGCTTTAGTGATTTCATACAATGACAGTTCAATGATACTGAGTCATTACTTTACGGATGTCATGTGTTACACCGCTTTACTGTTGCTTTATCATACAATGACACGGTTCATTGATAATGAGTTGTTACTTTACAGATATCATGCGTTACACCACTTTACTGTTGGTTTAGTGATTTCAAACAATGACATGGTTCAATGATAACGGTTTGGTTCTTTACAGATGCTATGTTGAGGATAATGTTGGAGCAGTACTTTGCTCTGCAATCTGAACCAGCGTTAACTACAGAAAATAGTGCCATTTGCCGCCACCACGAGCGCTCCTTCACCGAAGTCGTGAGAGAAAACTTTTAAATTTGAGTTTATTCGAGATGTTCTTGTACCATTAACAGCCATTACATGACACAGCTTCACTTTTGCCGGATGGCCAACAAAAACACTGACTAGAGCCCAGTGTCTTGGTGTGATTCTTGTATTAAGCAAAATGTTAACAACTGAATAAGGGAATTCTTACCTTTTGTATGCATCGGCAATGCTCGCAGTGTAAGAATATATAGCTATTCTGTTCCAAAATAATGGTATAAATGATTTTTTATTAATAAGCGTTTTCAATATCAGATTATTCCGTCAGTCCCGACATTCATCCATGTACTATGGGTATCTTATCGATATGCATATCTTATAGCTATTGGCATCTTTTTGCTATGAGTATCTAATTACTATGAGTATCGTATCATTATTTATATCTTATCGATATACCTATCTAATCATTATATATATCGCTATGTGCATATTATCGCTATTTGTATATTATAACTGCATATTATCGCTATATGTATGTTATAACTGTGCATATTATCGCTATATATATGTGTATGTTATAACTATATGTATCCTAGTATTATGTGTATCTTATCGTTATGTGTAACCCATCACTAGACATTTCTTGTTGCAGACTCTTGATGTCGTAGCGGAGGAGCTTTGCGCAACTTTAGATGAGGACATGGCTGACTATGATGACTATGAACAAGGATTATGGAACCCTCAAAAAGAAAGGTATCCTATTTTAGTGTATTATTTCTCAAAGGGACTTCCCTGATTCATCCCATGTTCCTGTGTTGTATATTTAAGAAACGTAGCATCCTGTCTTAGCACCTAAAATAAAATTGGGGAAAAAAGCAGAAAATGAAGTATTTGTCTCCCCAGACCTAGTAAATAGAAACTCTGGATTGTCCTCTCCTTGATCGGGAAATCCATCTTGGATGGTCATGAGTTCTCTAAAGTCTAAAATTCCAGTGTTACATGTTGTAAGGTATGTGGCACAGTCTGATGGTTCATGAATTAATGTTGAGCCAGTTTTACATGTTGTAAGGTATGTGGCACAGTCTGATGGTTCATGAATTAGTGTTGAGCCAGTGTTACATGTTTTAAGGTATGTGGCACATTCTGATGGTTCATGAATTAATGTTGAGCCAGTTTTACATGTTGTAAGGTATGTGGCACATTCTGATGGTTCATGAATTAGTGTTCAGCCAGTGTTACATGTTATAAGGTATGTGGCACATTCTGATGGTTCATGAATTAATGTTGAGCCAGCGTTACATGTTGTAAGGTATGTGGCACATTCTGATGGTTCATGAATTAGTGTTGAGCCAGTTTTACATGTTGTAAGGTATGTGGCACATTCTGATGGTTCATGAATTAGTGTTCAGCCAGTGTTACATGTTGTAAGGTATGTGGCACATTCTGATGGTTCATGAATTAGTGTTGAGCCAGTGTTACATGTTATAAGGTATGTGGCACATTCTGATGGTTCATGAATTAGTGTTGAGCCAGTTTTACATGTTGTAAGGTATGTGGCACATTCTGATGGTTCATGAATTAGTGTTCAGCCAGTGTTACATGTTATAAGGTATGTGGCACAGTCTGATGGTTCATGAATTAGTGTTGAGCCAGTTTTACATGTTGTAAGGTATGTGGCACATTCTGATGGTTCATGAATTAGTGTTCAGCCAGTGTTACATGTTATAAGGTATGTGGCACATTCTGATGGTTTATGAATTAATGTTGAGCCAGCGTTACATGTTGTAAGGTATGTGGCACATTCTGATGGTTCATGAATTAGTGTTGAGCCAGTGTTACATGTTATAAGGTATGTGGCACAGTCTGATGGTTCATGAATTAATGTTGAGCCAGTGTTACATGTTATAAGGTATGTGGCACAGTCTGATGGTTCATGAATTAGTGTTGAGCCAGTGTTACATGTTATAAGGTATGTGGCACAGTCTGATGGTTCATGAATTAGTGTTGAGCCAGTGTTACATGTTATAAGGTATGTGGCACAGTCTGATTGTTCATGAATTAATGTTGAGCGTTTGAAATCCATGAATTAACGCAGCTATATGGTTGACTTGCAGACCTCCGGACTGGGCGCTCTACTCATCGTGATGATGCCAGAGGATGGGAGACGAGTGTGAGCACAGAATGTAGAGAGTGTGGTTCTGGCCCAGTCGGTTAAGGTCACAGGAATATATGATAGTGTTATACTGTATTTATATAGAACTGCGTCGAGAATCAGATAAATACACAATACTCCATGAGTTTGGATGTGCCCCAATCGTCATCGAGGCAAAGCCGAGTGAGGATTATGGCACATTTTTTTAAATTTTTTTTTTTTTTATTAGGCACATTCAAATTTTTACATTCGGTTTTCAATGAGCCTACCTTTCATATGGCATCAGCTCAGCGCTATTCCAGCAAAATCAGTCTATGTGTATAGTTATACAGTATTATTGGTAATATTAATAGTAATAATGCTAACAACAAATTACCAATAGTGATCGAATTAGATGGGTAGGGGTATGGAATATGGGACGGTGACATTACTTCTTATGGTGATAGCCAAGCACTCTGCCAACTATTTTAACAAGTGTGGCAACACTTATACAACTGCAATTATGATTTAATACATATATATATTTAATAAATTTGCTATGCTGTCACCCATTTGCAAGTTGAGTCTGGTATGTGGAGCCACTCTCCATGTTCGAGTATTTTCAGACATATAATATATAATAATAATAATAATAATAATAATAATAATAATAATAATAATAATAATAATAATAATAATAGAGCCACTGCGTCAATATAATCATCTGAGCATTGAGTACTCAAGTCGGACTTACTACTAATATCGGTATTGATTACTTTCTCATGGCCATTTATCGGGAATTTGCCCGAGTGCCTTAACATGCTTTTTAAATGCATATTTAGTGGGTTCTTCTTTAAGTTCTGATGTTTGTGCATTCCATAATTTAGAACCTCTGTATTCTGGTGCCTTTTTATAAAATTCTGTTCAAGGTCTTTTTAGAGTAAAATTGTGATGCTTTGATGAGCGCAAGTTTCTTGTTCTTTGTGTAACAATTTCCAGGTCGTCGTGAGTACTCAATTCATTTTGATGGTGTATAATTTCAACAGGACCATGGGTCTTTATATATACCTTTCTCATATAGGACAAGGTCAACTCTTGTCTCCGCCTAGTCAGTAACGTGACTCCCGTTATTGCATGTAACTGTTCGACAGTGTGCACCATGGCCCCATCATCCAAAACTATCCCCAAGGCTCGGTTCTGTAGTCGTTGCAGTTTGGTTAACCATATTTTATTGGTTCCTTCTGTGAGAATGGATGCATAATCCAAACGAGTGGAGTATTGTGTATTTTACGATTCGAGTGTGGTTCTGGATTTATCTATGACATGATACAGCATCAGAATATCAAAATAATTAGAATATACTTAGCAAATCCATATGACGTCATCGCACATTCACTATGCCACGGCCGTGGCTTAGTGTTGTCACTTTACGGGGGTAATTGTTGAGTATTTTTTCCTAATGTTATTTCTATGGCTAAACTTGTACCAGGGGTGAGATCATGGGCGTTCTACTCCTTCCGACGATGTGAGAGAACGGGGGAACAAGTAAAATCCTTGTTTCCATTTCCAGCATATAAAAAAATGTCCTTGGGTAAAACAAAGATAGCATAAAGTAAGCCTAATTCATGGCTTCATATTTTTGGAATCATCATTTTTATTTTGACCGGAGGCCTGTTTCCATGTGGCTCAAGTGTCCTGGTCAAAATGTGTGCATTTCTTTACAGAGTTTGCTAGACAAATGCTTCAGGTGGATTTTAATCAAAAGGGCCGACTACTTGATGTATGAAAAATACGACTGATGTCGGCCTTTCTAAGTGTACATGTTATGAATATGTGACATGTCGGATTTCGATGATGTCACAGTCTACATATCATATTCTAAATGTGATTTCAAAGAAACAGGCCTGGGCGGGCAAATGAGATTCTTTCGATGTATTTTGGCATCTTTATATCTTTATATGTCTCGACGACGTAGTCGGAGGGACGTGCAAAATACCGGGAAACATTTTCCTTCGTCCACCCTCAGTCCATTTCCATATTGTCATCATTATCATATACGTATAAATATTTTGACATATGTCATATCAATTACTTACAAACTTCGTCAGTGTATCTAGGTCACGTGGTATGTCGGGCCGTACTTCACAGAGGGACGTTTCGAATCTGTTCATCCAGTAAATAACTGTCAGGATCTTGTGTAATAGTATCTAAATATAGAACAGCCTGACCATGCCGGACAATAGACAAACCAGGTGGGGTTTGATGCTTATTTACGGAACGAGGCCTGTGGCCGAGTTCCATGAACGCCGCGTTACTCTGTACCGTCCGATTACTGTTAACAAAGTGTTAACCTCATATCTCTGTAAATATGATTATTATCCATGGTACCGGTACACAAAGACCCCATTGAGAATGTGTGGGGATTCAGTAAACCACGACCCATTATATAAAACTTGTCAAATACCATAACTGTGGTATACGGATTCAAATCTGTAGTATACGTCCTCGTAGCTGTGACGTACGGGAAAATATATGTGCTATATAGCAAAGAAATAGTCCCTTTTCTTATATTCTTTGATATGGCAATTCTTGGGTTTACTTCATTTGAAAAGATTGATAAAAAATACACCAAACGATGATTTTGTGGACAGGCTGTTCTGTAAACCACTGGAGGTTGACGTCGGAATACACTCGGTAGCACTTGTGTATTACTACTACGCATCAACCCCACATGGTTCACGGCTGCCTATTCACAAAACCATCGTTTATTGTCTCTTGCCTATTACTGTTGTATTTTGAAACGAAATGAAGCATATCTCTGTAGATATCAATATACGGTGATTGTATTCTGAAATTAAATGAAACCTAAACTTCATAGCGCTGTAAATATCGGGCTATATTTATTGTATTCTGTGACTTAATGAAGCGTAAACCTCATATCTCTGTAAATATTAGTCTACGATTATTGTATTATGAGACTCTTTGAAGTTTGTATATTTTTTAAGCGTAAACCTCATACATCTCTGTAGATATGAGTCTATACTGATTGTATTATGAGAGACTTATCGATGCATAAACATAATCTGTAAATTTATTCACACATTACACAAAATGCGAGTTGTCAAGTGAAGGACAATCATTCATAGGATACCACGTCTGCTGGGAGATAACTGTCATTCAGTTTAAGTGTTGTAAATATTTATTGTAGCTGTAGTTGAGGTCTGCCATATATATATATATCTGTATGCCCCACAACACAGTCGCGGATATGTTGTATTAATTACAGTCTGTACATGTACTGAATTGTTGGCATTGGGTCTTGGACATATTTTTGTTTACTATACACCCATGCCGTATATACTCTAAATACGCACTGTTTCGGCATATAACGTAAAAATACTGCACGGACCACTGGTCCGTACACTATTATACGGACTACCTACCCATACAAGTTTATTAAAATATTGATTGTTAAGCCAAATGAAATCTTTTTTTTTTAATTTCGGGTATATAGTAAATATAGAACGACCTACCATGCTTGTACAAGCCACAAAACTCGATGATAATTCATGGTTTGTACGGACCGTGAATTATCATCTCGTTTTGTATCTTGTACAGCATGGTCAGGACGTTCTATATAAGTACTCTTTCTAATAGAAAAGGACATAATCTGTACTGTTTTGTGAGGCGATGTATTTTTAGTTCGGTGGACAGCCATTGTTGTATAAGGTTATGCTCTACTGGGCGGATGGTAGGGCCACAGAGACCACACTGCTGCCGCGTGACAGCCATACAGCTACCATGTTAGCTAGAGTATAAAAAAT
Source organism: Alentia gelatinosa (assembly GCA_950022655.1). Classification (NCBI taxonomy): domain Eukaryota; kingdom Metazoa; phylum Annelida; class Polychaeta; order Phyllodocida; family Polynoidae; genus Alentia; species Alentia gelatinosa. Next base: position 22,181,375 of record OX465593.1, read on the forward strand.
TGTGCGGTGGAGCAGGTCACACGCTTAACGGCAAAAGCTGCACGGGGGTGGAATAACAAAACCTGATGAATTAGTTTTTGCGTAGAACCTTGGACATAACCATGGAATTGGGCTGAGGGTACATAAAAACATGTGTGATGTATCTGAAAAACTCATTTCTATGAAAGATGCTGAGAATAAACAAAAAGATATATAAGCATGTTTGGCAGACGCCCAGCGGCATCAAATAAACCTGGAGGAACAAGCCCTTAAAGTGAAATGGAATGACATTTTTTATTTAAAAAAAAATTACCAGATGTAGTTTCCAAGATGTGATATGTTGATACTTGTGTTGGGTTGGTTCAGTGGACAGCCTTGGTCGTATCAAATGGAGTCAAGTGGAAGAACCCCCTCACACCACCCTCTATTATTGTGAGTAATAAATGATGGTTGAATCGAATTTTAACTTGTTTGTGACAACTCAAATTTTTTTGTATCACTCTCCTTACTCTCCACAATACCTTATATGGAAAGTATTATTCGGTGTGTGTGTTGGGGGGGGGGGGGGGGGAGGAGTGTCCCCCACTTAATAAAGTTTCCCAAACATGGTCTAGTCCACCTGAAGATTCGATACAGACCCTCATTCATAAAATTGTATGTATCATTTATAGTTGTCATGTTATTCAAAAATGGATAAATTCCAACTTGGAAAAATATTCCCACCGCAAAATCAGGGGACACATACATTCGGGTGATGCTGAGGGGGAGGGGGTGGTACAGATGGCAACATTGGCTACTAAGTCTAAGAGAGCCTATAATCTATGAAATACACGTTTTTCTACCCCTGCACCTACACCCTGTGTTTGGAGCATTATCAAGAAACGTCATGACATTTCATACAATTGTTTATATGGCACGAGTTGTTTTCGCGGAATGATATCACAAAGCGGAGCTGAGTGATATCTGCAGCAGAAGACAACGAATGCCATGTAAACAATTGTATGAAATTGAGTGATGTTTAGATTTTGTCCTATCCCGTCACAGGTTTTTAACTTCACATGTCACTTGTGGCATATAAATATTATATGGCATAACCGTGGCATACAGTCACTCCGTGTTAAGTCTATGGAGATTTATATGGGGGATAGGATAATTACCCAGTCATGGGGTCTTCGTAAACCCCCCTGGTGATCTTCCTTGCCTCTCCTCCTCAAACAAACAAAATATATCGCTGATAAGGAGTCTCAGGAAAGTGAGGATGAATTATGTAGTTCCCAGTGATTATCAAGTAATCAGGGTGCTATTGAGAGGTGGTGGAGATTCAGGCAGGCGCCGGGGCCCCAGCATAAACCTAGCATTACAAATAATACATGTGTTGCCATTCAGCGCCGCCTAACAGTGCATTGTCTAGTTACGCAGGGGCTCGGACAAACACGGCCGAGTCTGGCGGTATTCATATAGAGATATACAGCATTCACAGCTGTGAACGGTGTGTGTGATTGAAGAAGTGTTCTTTTTTGACAGATTAAATTGCTGGAACCAAGTAGGGTATTGTATTAACCAGTCTGGGCTGTCTAAACTTTATAGTTGATAATTATCTTGGTTTTAACTTGGAAAAAGATAAGAATAATATAGCTAGGTCTGCCAATGTATTAGTGTGTATGCAGTTTCGGTGTCCCTGTGTTATCTAAGGTATATCTAAAGTATCATTGAGGTTATATGCATGAATGGCACACCAAATTTTAGCTTGGATACCACAGAATATGATACAATCGCTATTTTTTCTGGAAATAATGTACAAGGGTTTATGAACGTATTACGCTCGTATACTCAGTGGTCCAATGCTATGGTATCCGTTGCCAGGTGAATGTTTGGCTTCAGCTGTGGCGTAACTAAGCAGATAAGGTGCGACACCGGACTACGGAAAAAGGCCTATTGATAAGTTATGAATTATTTCTTAGCAGGACTGCCCCTTATTTACAGCGACGATTCTTAATCGTCACTGTCAGTTGCAGGGGATTCAAGAACAGGTTATGATATGTCATGTTAGCGAAGGCGATAATAATATGTACGGTCATATGTAGAGGGACTTCTGGAGAGGATTTTGAGCCGCTAATGGCCGTGATACTGGCCACCAGAGTAGATGTTTGTTAGTCTGAAGTCGGGGCTAACCCTACACAGACTGTTTTGATGATGGCGCAATCAGGATTTAGATGTTTCTGCTTAAAAAGTAAGTATATTTATAAGAGCTCAAAATGTGTTGGCTGGAACAACCGAAATGTTTCACTGATACAGGCGTAAGCCTAACACAGTTGGGAGTTTCAGTACACTGTAAACCTTTTAAAACACATAATCTAAATATTTCCCACACTAAGAAGCACATGTGGGTTGCACAGTTTTGACAAATCCAGACATAAATATTTGTGAAAGCCTCCATCCAAAACTCAAATTTAAAAAAAGGAATGGGTGAACCCTTGTCAAACCTTTGTGGGCAAAATTCCATGCCCACAAATGGCGAAATAGCTATCTAAATGCAAAAAGGCACAATTGTTTTTTTACAATATTACTATACACCTATGGCCGAACATGTATGAAATACTGCCCGCTGCTAAGGGTGTAGTATAAATAATGTTCGCGCCCGCTGTGACAGCGGGTCGTAGTGAATTGCAGTAATCTTTGTTGTCTTTGTAAAGTTAATAAAAAGGCGTTTTAAATGATTGACCATCATTGGGAGGTGTATAGTAATAAGAAAACGTAGTGACTGAGCCTGTACGGTGTCCGTTCTCGGTCATTTGATGAAAAAATACGACCCTCCCACCTGCGGTGTCGGGCCGTATTTTCATCATCAAATGACCTCGAACGGCCATCCGTACGGGCTCAGTAACCACGTTTTCTCATAGTAAACTTTGGAAAATGTCATATACCGTGCATACAGAATGAAGCAAACTAGATTTGATTAAACCATTCACAAACTTTCGCCTGTTCCATTTTTTTCAGTAAGGCACAATGCTATCGACCCACATACAAAGAAAAACTCCTTTTTTTGGCCCTCTCACCAAAATGTGATGAATGGGCACAAGTTCAAATTTGAGGAAGAACAACAAAATTTCACATAAACAAATACATACTGGACGGCTTTGTATAAGATACACAACAAGTTTTGACAATTTTCAGCACATATAACACACAGTTTCAAGAAAGGTAATCATTATTTCGACGATCAAAATATAGCACATCTTACTTCATTTATAAATTGCTTCACTACATGTCGACAAGATGTTCAATCTCTATGAGAAAAGGAATGCACCATTACATATACTTCAAGTGCACAAAACCGTTTAAATCATAATTGGTGCATTCAAGTCATATTGACAAAACAGTCAGTGTCTCGGACAAAAGGAAGCTCAGTTTAAAAACCGGTAAGCATATTCCATCTGTGCTCACTCACCTAATGGTGGAGGGATCTAGGCTTATAACTTTGCAAATTAATGCACAATACAATAGAGAGTATATAGGGAGTGTTAATTAAGTAATAGACTTAATATCACAGTAAAACCCCACTTAAAGGGTCACCCTCTGTTCACCCTTTGTATGTCGTAAAACTCTATTGAATAAAAAACAACAGTGGGGTGGCCCCTTTAGCAGGGTTATCAGTCTGTAAATGGTTATATAGTAAAGTATATCTATATAAATGAAGGAAACAACAGCTATGAAATAAAAGGTTTATTAAATAACCAATAGATACGCAATGGAAGTTACCGTAAATATAAACTAGATAAATGAAGTAAATAAACATTTACAGTGTCCAACACAGTTCAATAAACAGTTTCACAGTCCCAGGTAGGCATCAAGGGTTAACTGTACTTTCTGTGGTCTAGCAGCTCTACATCTGCCGGGGACCTGTTTTAGTTTTACGACAAAAGTGTTAAGTCAGACATGAAAAGCGGCAGCAATAGTGTAAGCAAAAACGGATAAAAAGAAGTCCTGTATCATAACCAAGAGTATTGGTCGAACCGCGTAAACAGTAAGTAAAAGTTTATCTCGATTCCTTTAAAAAAAAAATGTAGACATAAAGTGACATTATCATAAACCCGAAATAATGTGAAATCCTGTGATGTGTAGGTTTGTCATATATTCTTATGATGTGTAGATTTGTCTAATTCTTATGTTTGGGGTCTGTCTTTTCCTACGGGCAGCTACTGCTGTTGTCATGAAACTAGACAACCCCAATCTGTCTGTATGGTGTCGCAGACATGTCCCGAAACTAGTAAAATAGGTTCACAGTACCTATGTAGTGCACAAGTGGCATATAAAGGGGGTCATCCACAGGAGACTAGTACTCCGTCCGTCCAGTTGTTCCGTCTGAAATTCAGACGGACGGCTCAGTGGAGGCGACTCACTTGGGTAAATCCGTCTGACGGACTGCTACATAACCGTGAAAATGCCTTCCACATACCATCCGTCCGTCCCAATATTCTGGCCAAGGTAGACGGATTGAGAGGGACGGGTATATGGAAGTATTCTGAACCAAATCCGTCCTTCTGTAATACCTAAAATATAGAGTACTTTTATATAAAAAAACACGTCCAGACGGGGAAATCCAAATTATTTTATATTGCTGTCTGATGGATCCCCAAAGCGCCGTCCGTACAGATACTATGCTGTCATTAGTGTCACCACCTGTGGTGTAGTAGAAACACTATATATGTACACGCTAGCTGCAAGGTGTCGCTGCAGTTGACGGTCACGTGATCCATTTGTATGTCCGTCAGTCGGTATTCAAAATGGCGGGTCGCAGAAGAAAAAGGAAATGTGCTCCGATCACCAAACCCTCTCCTATCGGCAAACGACGTGCGACTGGTCCCAAACTTGACGAAAATGAAGATCTCACCACAGGGAAGAAAGGTAGGGGTCGACCCTAAAAAAAAACTGTTGTTCAAACCACAGAAGGCGCAGCTGGCCCGGAGAGGACACAGGAGTCTCTGTGCGTGCAGAAGGAACAGCTTGCTTTAGCTGAAGAGCAAGAAAAGGCGGTTGTGGAACGCACCCAGCACGGAGGCAGACTATGCTTTTAAGTATAGGACTCCTTTGCCAGGCTGGCAGAGCATGACTAAGGACCAGGTAAACTCCCCACTAGGGAATATCGGCGGTCCTCAGACATACACGCCGCTACGCACAGATCGGAGACCTCCAACGGTGAATTTTGCTTCCCCGATGGACTCTCAAAGAAACTCTACGCGCGCTAGCGATAGGGGAGTGCCGTCCAGTTCCGCAATAGCAGAATTAGGACTAAACCCTGTGCACGCGGAGAGTACTGCAGATCGGGTATTCAATTGATCTCTGGCACAGGCTAGAGATGTCCCGATCGTGAGACCGGCAGAAACCGCCAGACCCAACGCCATCGTTCCGAAGCCTTTTGGTAAAGGAATGGTGTGGGAGCACTGGTTTGCCGGGTTCTGTGAGGATGTTCAGTGCAACGGTGGAGTACCGCCGACGCACTGCCGTACCTCATGAGAGCATTGTGCGATGGACCCGGAGAGGCTGCTTTACGTGCCTACCGGTGTTCAGCTACGCACGGATGGGATGCCCTTGGGGAAGTGGCGTCTTATTACTGTGGGCAGCTAGTGATGCTGAACCTTCGCTCGACTTTCCTAAGCCGGGTACAGGGTAAGGATGAGTCCGCCCGTGCTTATGGGTTAGCCCTTCAGCAACTGCTGATGGAGGTTTACCCTGGTACTAGATTGGACTTGCCGGCACTGCATGAGGATCTACAAACCCAGTTTGTGAAGGGTCTCAGAGATGAGGACATCCGATCGGAGGTGGTCTCGAAATGGAAACCTGGAATGAGCCTCATACAGGTGTTGAGAATAGTGGAAGCCTATGAACAAAGGTGTGCTCTGTTCGGACAGTATGGCAAGCCTGTGGGTAAAACCCGGGTAGCTATGCTGACCCCATCCTGGGAACTGGATGAGTTGGTGACTGACGAAACCAGCGACCCCGGAGTGGGAGATGTACTTTCCGCGGTGCGGTCAATGGTGCTCGGACATCGTGGTTTCCGCGGTAGCGGCCGTGGCCGGTTGAATCCAGGGAGGCCCAGAAATGGGAATCCCCAGATGACGGAACAGGCTGTCGGGAAAGGTTCCAAGGAACCTCCTACTGTGGCAGAAATGTCCGTCAACGAGCGATTGTCGCAGTTGGAGAAAAACCAACTGGATAGCCGGCGTTGTTGGCAGTGCGGAAAAACTGGGCACATTTCTTCGGAATGTCCCCAGAAGTTGGCTGCTGTAGAGTCTACAGACGGCCCGCTAGCTTTACCATCCCTGTATGAGGATCCGGTAAACTAGAAGGGGCTGGGGTAAGTGGCGAAACAGTAGCCCAAGCAACTGTAAGCCAGAGTACGCAAACCACGGAACTCACGAGCAGTAGGAATCCTGTTCGGACCAGAGAGGAAGAGATCTCGAACCAGATTGCTACAATCTGTTCTCGGTATCTATCTCCGAAACACCCCTGTCTGCAATGGTTACGCCAACGTGGATGGGATCTCGGCACCCTTGATGGTATTTCCCGGTTCATTCAACAGCCATCTCCTTTGGGTGGGAGACGATGGTATGTACCTGTAAGAATTCAAGGGTTGAAAGTAGACATGTTGGTTGATACTGGAGCAAGTCGCTCTGTGTTAAATCACAATCTATATAAAACCTTTGAGTTTGATCTGGAATGTAAAGTTTTGGAAGCGAGTGCACGGGCTGCCAATGGTACTCCGTTGAAATATTATGGCAAAGTGATTATTCCGATCTCGGTAGGTAACACTGAATTAGTGTGGAGTCCCATACTCAGTGATATCGAGGAGAATGGAATAATAGGCATAGACTTTCAGGCGCTGTATGGAGTGTCATTGGATCTTCAGCAAGGCTTGCTACGGATTAAACACCCGGAACAACTGGAAGTAGAGTGTTCCTGTAGACGGATATCTTCAGTGGTCTCTGTCAGGCAGGATGTGAGCATCGCCCCTCAGCAGATGGTAAATGTGCTAATAGCTGGGGAAGGTGACCTACCGTTGGCAGATGCTATGTTTGAGCCTGATCCAATGTTGTTCCCCAACAAAGGACTACAGGCTTGGGATACCCTTATGGGTAGTGCTCGGATCGGATCCATACCCGTTAGTAATCATACGACGACGAGGATAGCATTGAGAAAAGGCGACGTCGTCGGCCAAGTAATATTGGCTAATGTGGTAGATACAGTGGAGGTTTGTCCTCTAGGTGTCGCGCCTATTCCACGCCAGGTAACTGGTCAGGTTTGCAGGGATCCAATGATGATCCGAAAGAAGTAAAGATTGGATGCGTGAACACAAAATCAGAAAGTGATCCCGTAGTTCTGCTTGAGACCCTAGAAACTTTGGTTACTGCTGCAGACGTGGAGCAAAGTAAACTAAGGAGTATTTCAAAAAACGTGGCGTCGGTGGAGGCGACTACTGAGTGAGTGATCTGTGTGTTTGTGCGGCTGGCGTTTCGCGGGCCCAGTGCGCGTCACTGTCACTTGAAACCTTTGTTCTAATAGGTTTAAACCCATTTTCGACCCTTGACCTCAACCCTGACTGGTCAGTCACCCCCCTGCTTTGGCGGGAGTCGTGCTGTGTCCAATCGGGATCGATTTTATATTGGTTTGTTGGGAGAAACATGTCACTTGGGGTGTGCAGGTGCCAGTGGGTATTGCTGCTGCCTCCTAGTGAGTGTTTTTGGGTCTGGGACCCTGTCTCCCTACACTTGCTTAGTAGCAGTGCGTTTCTTATGGTCAGGTGGGGGTGGTTCCATACTTGGTTGAGATTTATAATTTATTATTTCTTAACCAACGGTCCTGCCTATCTGGGGGGGCCGTTCTACTCAGTAGTTTCGATAGGGATATCTCTTCAGGCCTGTTTTACCGAGGCTCTCTAGTGTGTATTAGGGCTTTGTTTTTTTGCCGTAATAGGAAGTGGCGCTTTACTGCAGATCACTCACAGATGTAGTGGACAGGGCCCTAGTGGGAATATTATTGGTTCAAATCCTCTCGTCAGCTTGCGCTGTTCGAAAAAAAATTTGACGTGGCATTGTTTCTCGGGTCCTATCCATATCTGCTGTCCATTGTGTTTACACCTTTTGGAGCCTGACTTTGCAGTCTATGGATCCAGTTGTACTCTATTTTGTCCCTCAATTTCTTTGCCCAGTCACTGTCTGGGTGTTAAACTAAGGAGTATGCTAGGAAGGTGGAGTAAGACCTTTGCATGACCAGGAGACCCTTTGGGTAGAACTGATCGTGCGGAGCACCACATAGATACAGAGGGAAACCTTCCATTTAGACTACCCTACCGAAGACTACCGCCCATCAAGCGGGAAGCTTTGGAGGAGGAGTTACGGAACATGCTTTCCCAAGAAGTGATTGTGCCCAGTGAAAGCCCTTGGGCCAGCCCTGTGGTCATGGTTATGAAGAAGGATGGTACTTGCCGGTTCTGTATTGACTATAGAAAACTGAACGGTATCACCCGGAAGAATGCTTACCCTATACCGCGGATCAATGAGAGTCTCAACTCTTTGGGAGGGAACCAATGGTTTTGTACCTTGGATCTCCAATCCGGGTATTGGCAAGTGAAGATGGCTAGTGAGGATCAGCCGAAAACGGCCTTCACTACCCATGAAGGGTTGTATGAATTTACAGTAATGCCCTTTGGCCTCTGCAATGCCCCCGCAACGTTTAAATCCATGATGGATCAAATGTTGAGAGGATTGCAATGGAAGAAATGTTTGGTTTATTTAGATGACATCATTGTTTTCGGGAAGACCGTAGAACAATGTCTGAATAACCTTGCTGAGGTATTTGAACAAATAGAGTCTTACGGCTTGAAACTCAAACCTCAGAAGTGTTGGTTGTTTAAACGCTCTGTGGAGTACTTAGGCAGGATAGTTGCAGGTGATGGAATCCGCGCTGACCCATCTAAGTTAGACGTAGTGGCCAAATGGTCTCGACCCCAGAATATAAAAGAAGTAAGATCTTTCCTCGGATTCTGCTCATATCATCGTAACTTTATCCCGGGTTTTTCCAAAACTGCCCATGCGTTACAACAATACGTAGTCCAAAATAAAGCCGGAAAGTCAAAGGAGATCCTATGGAACCCTGCGGCTGAAGAAAGTTTGAGGAAACTCCGGTCCTCCATTACCCATTGCCCCAAGGTCGGTTCATCCTCCTTGATACTGACGCGAGCAATGACAGTATTGGAGCGGCACTGTTGCAGATACAGAACGGAGTTGAGGTTCCAATAGCCTTTGCAAGCAATAGCTAGAATAAGGCACAACGGAACTACTGTACCACGAAGAGGGAACTCCTCGCTGTGGTAGTGTACGTAAGGAAATATCGACACTTCCTCAGAGGTGGAGATTTCACATTACGTACGGATAATTCCTCCTTGAAATGGCTCTTTAACTTTAAAGATGCCGAAGGAATGATCGGAAGGTGGCTGGCGGCTCTGTCCGAGTTCGGACTTAAGAACTGTCAGATCGAGCACAGACCCGGTAAATCACACATCAACGCGGATAGTCTCTCCCGGAGACCATTGCGTAAGTGTGGACGGCCGGACTGTGTAGACTGTGGGGAATATGATGCTATCTTGGCTGCACTGCACCAGATGGGTAATCCTGATCCCGCGTTCTATCAGTGGATGCTGGAACAGATCCGTGAAGCTCAACAGAGTAATCCGGAGATGTCCCGGTTGATTTTTAAAAAAAAATTTTTTTATCAACACACATAATTCACCCCGGGGGATGGTCTTACATTATGGCAACAAATTCATCGACTCGTAGGTCGTTCTTCATTTCATGTATATGGTACATTACCATTATCTAATACATGATTACGTTACATAAGTATTTACTTACTGGATTATGTGATGTGATGCAATGGGTTAAAATGAATGAGTGAGTGAGTAAGCTAGGACTGATGCCTTTTCTTGATAGCTTTCTTAAAGCCAGACTTGCTTTCCAATTCCTTTATCTCTTCGGGAAGCGTGTTCCAGAGGACTTCTCCTCTGTATTTTGGGGATTTTTTGTAATGCTCCGTTCTCGCCTTACGTTTCTTAATAGTAGAGGAGCAAATGGCCTAAAAATGGGTAAAATTGACCCCCGAAAGTCTACTGGCTGAAACTTGCCATATTAGTCAATTATGACCTCAGGAATCTGAATCTGATACTCGTTTGTTCCAAAAAGTGTAGCATCATACTCGTTTCCATGGTAATAGAAGGAAAACAAAATTTAATACATACTGACACATAATACATACTTTTATAAGAAAAGGTGAATAAATGCATTTTTTCTGTCGGTAAAATTTATCATTCTTTGGCCAAAAGTGTACAGTATGGAAATATGCCCTTTTCTGTTTTCTTGGAAGAACTGTTGCCATGGTAACATTCCAATTTGTGGGGGAACCCCCATTTTTGGATTTCTCATGGTTATTAAAGTTGGATAAAAAGAATAATTTCATGAATGACACATACAAATTGATAAATTTAGCAATAACACACAGCATTGATAGGTACCACCATTTTTTGAAGCCATTCAATTGTTCCCATGGCAACCATAACAAGGTTTTTTCTATGACCAAAGCAGCCAGATAATGATACACTAACTGGACATTTGTATGGCAAATCTGCATGACATGGCAACTAGTAGAAGAGTATAGTCTCAAAAAGGCCATTAGAGAGTCTACTGCATGAAATGTGCCATGTTGGTCAATCATTACATGGGGAATCTGATTCTGCCACTCTTTTGACCAAAAGAATGTAGCATCACTTTTGTTTCCATGACAACCTTAATGCATAATAATCTACTTAGAAACCACCAATTTCCTGCAAATATGAATAATAGATGTAAGAAATAGGAGCTAAACACCTACTCATGAGATTTCATTTTCATGATGCATACATTTGGGACATAATGTGGAGTTGTTCTCTTCATTCCCTTAGAATTTGATTGCCATGGCAACCAGTTTAGCACAAAACAGACACTGCAGTAGCCAGCTCTGATTGTCGTCAAAGCAAATTACTAGCTTTTTCAGCCATTGATGATAGAGACTTAATGTAAGTATTTATCCTAGTACTTAGAGAGTCTACTGCATGAAATGTGCCATGTTGGTCAATCATTACATGGGGAATATGATTCTGCCACTATTTTGACCAAAAGAATGTAGCATCACTTTCGTTTCCATGACAACATGGTTGTATAGTGATTTACTCAGAAATTACCATTTTCTTACACATGAATAGAATTTTTTTTTTTTTTTTTTTAAACCCGGACCCACCGGGCCGAGAATTAATAGCCCACATGAATAGTAAGTGTCTGAAAAATAGCCATAAAACATCTTTTCATGAGGTTTCATGAGCTTTTTTTGTATACATTTAGGATATCATGGGTCATTGATATTCCCTAAGAATTTGGTTGTCATGGCAACCAATGCAGCAGAGAGCATCCATTACAGGAACCAACTGTGATTGTTATCTAAACAAACTGCTATAATCTTTTAGCCATTAAAGATAGAGACATAAAGTAAGTATTTGTTCTTGGACATTTTAGTATGCAGAATCCAATGGGATGCATCTGCAATCCCAGAATGCAATATTTGGGCTCTCATATTGGCTCTAAATACCTTGAAATTAATGAAGATATGACATTTAGCATATAACACTATTTGGTACATGGTCTATATGATGCATTTTATACAAGAGTAAGATGTCATCAAAATATCTGTGACACGATCCAGTTGTGCATGATTTATAGTTTAGGCAATGTAAACACATGACACAAAGAATTACCAAGTCACACTGGCTGATGACTAGAGAGATCAAGCGTGGCTGGATGATGCTTGGAGGCATCACCATGCATGACTGGGTGATGCCTTGAGTTATTATTATTCATGGAATACTTGTTTTATGAAACAATTTAGTTTATGATAGATCAAGAAAGGTGAAATTTCCTTAGAATGAAGGTATGATATATTTTGGAATTTTAGACAAAAAGAAACATAATATCAAGGATCATGTATTACATGACGCTATGAAATGTGTTACATGACATTTCTGCAATTGGCCTTTAAGAACTTGCCCCAGTGGGCATTTATACTGACACTGCTACCTGTCCTGATGCTGCAGGTACCTGGCAGGAAAGGCATAAGCAAGGTGCCAAATTAAGAATATATAGTCTGTATATTCTTGAAATGACAGTCATCAACAGAATTAGAGGGTAACATATCCACTAAAGGTTGAGTGGGGCATGTCTAGGATCAGAGTTGACCATGGCAAATTAGAATGTCAGAATGGGTGATGCATACCCTAACAAAGGAGAAAAAAGGCACCACATGGCACCATACACTTTCTGGTGTATGCCCACCAGAACCCCCAGGGGAGGGGAATTGCTTCATGTTTACGATGCCTTTGCAGATCATAGAATAGTGATCCAAGGGCGTAAATGTTACTCCAGAAAATTAGTGGATTTAGTTGGAATTGCATCACCACCTAAAATATGCCTTTCAGCGATACTTTTTATGCAGACCCTCACATCAGGGCAGATGTCTGCATATTGCATTACTTTGGTTAGAAATGGCCTTGTCTGATATTCTCAATAATGATCCATGGTGGCACTACCACCCCCATTGTTCATCTACCTATAGGAGATAGAGATCCACATAACCAGGTGTCAGATCAGTTTTAACTATTGTACCATCTGTATTAAACCCTATTTCACTGGGTACTCACCATAGTAGTACAGGTATGGAGCCAGGTACTAGTGCCAGTGAATACCGCTAGAGGCCGGACATATAACCCTAATTGTGATACTTTTATCTTAACATCACATGGCATCTCATATGATACTAAATGCTATGATTTATTTCACCTAAAAATATCAAATATGATGTTATACATACATACTGTGAACATTTCAGGTTGATTGAGCAAATATTTCCAATTTTATTCACAAAAACGAATATTTTGTAAATGATGCCTCAAGGTATCACCCAGCCATCCCTGGATGTATCTTCCCCTGTCTCATTCAATATGTACCCCTGAATTGTTGTATAGCTATCGCATCATAGAAATTAGCAATACTGCATGAATATAGGGATACGATACAATATCATGGGACCAACGATTTTTAGTCAGATCGTTAAAGTTATCGTAAAATAAAATTGTGATACAATTATAGCTAGCGATACCACAAAAAGTGGAGCAATGGGGCCCTGAGGCACTGCCACCATGTCAGTGCTTTTGTCCTCAGTGCTTCCCCCCCACAGCACTTCAAAGTCCTCTTATTAACCCTTTATTGATGGGAATCTATGGCAGAGCCACTCTCATTAATGGCTATTAGTGTCAATGTACACAGCTGGGGGCAGGATGTGTCAAGATCATTCTGTTACTCAATCACATGGTATAGCATGTCATCCTTAATGTTATTATTCATTTTGATCAACTTATGCATTTCCACCTGATGACTAAATGATCACCAATTATGTATTCATTAAAAATCAGTCATTGGGTGGTGTCACTTGAGATTTAATTATAATTATCAACAAAAACAAACTCTTTCCACCTCACAGATGGTTTTCCTACCTTTGTATTGAAAGTAACTGAGAAAATACTGATGCTGATACATGTTTACTAGCCTGATGATTAACACTCCTGACATTGCAGCTGAATGTGTGCTTCCAATGGATACACTGTGCAGAGATGGTTAATGTAAAAAGTTTGCCACAAACCAATTATATGTACATAACTGCTTTCAATTTATCCGGGAGGCAAATAATTGTCAGCTGGTGCCATATTGCATAATGTGGAGATAAAGATTGTTGATCTGTAACATGTTATCCCCATTTCCACCTGACAATTATGTACCCTAAAAAGGCAAATAGTTAGCAGTGGTGCCAAAAGACAGAATTGCGGGCCGGAAGTGGCAGGTGGAAACACTGTATTACTTTAATTTCTATACGCATACTTATAAATGTCCTTACTTATTTGATGATATCCTGACTAGACAGAGAAGCCAGAAGGTTCCTGCTGATTCCACCTTTTGTAGTCTAATTGTCTAAACCACTGACATCCGCCACTATTCTGGCACCCTCCATTCTGTTCTGGCCTCTGCTGTTCCTTGGTTATTCTCATGCATAGAAGAATAGGATGCCCAATACAGTCTGACCATGAGGGCATATGCTAGCAATATAAGTCACTGAAACCCACTCTCCCCTCCATTATGACCTCTCCCAACCTTCATCTAGTGTTTTGCTAATTTCTGGGGCCAGTCCTGGACTGTTTTCTACCAATGCTAGCCCATAACATATGAAATGCACCATTATCAAGCCAGAGAGTTACCTCCCATTTTCTCCTGTATTGGGCACAGGGAGGTATGGAGCTACTAACAGAAGAGGCAATAATGATAAGGCCCCTCCTTTCAGAGTTATGAGGGGAACATAGCTTTCTCAGGACAGACATACTAGTGTCTTAAAGGCTCAAAGACAGAATATTCCTTTCTTGGAGAGGCATCAAGAAGTGGATTAAACGGAGGCAGCATTGCAGCAAAACATTCAGGTATCCCCTCTGTTTTCTTTCTAATATGATCTCTAATATATTTCCTCTATGGCCCTCTGAGGCAGGATGAGTGATGCAAGGCCCCTTTGGTTGACTTTTCTACTAAGAAGGACACTTTAGGGTCTCTCCCTCCCATGTCTCCTCCCCTTCTTGCTCCTCTAGTTCAGAGGTGGTCTCCTTATCCTGCCCTTCAGGCTACCTCTCCTCTGGCTACCTCTCCTCCTCCTTGCTGGCCTGCCTTACTTCCTGAGGAGTAGCAGGTGCAACACTAAAACTGTGACATCCTGGGAAAGGTATCAGGGCTCAAGGACACTATGGGCACCAACAACAAGGCCATATAACCTTCACAATATGGGGAGAGAAAACCAGCAAGATTGAGCCAGGAATTGAAACCAAGTGGTGTCACATTTTTCCTCCATGGCATGCCCCACAATGGTCTGAGATTCTGACATGCAATGGTCAGCTCTGATCCATACCTTAACCTTCTAAACCTTTTTATATGTTAGCTATAGTTAATAGTAACAGGTAGAGCATGACACAAGTATGTGACAGATACATACAAGCAGGAGGTATAAATACTGTATGGAACAGGGTTCCATATGGCAAAATATGCATCAACTAAAACTAGGTTTTGCTGGTAACAATAGCTAAGATAAGTGTCCAGCTTTGTCTTGAGGGAGCCAGAGGAAAGAAACCTGGAGTATTCTGGGCATGCCCCCAAGAACTTATTGCAATTTGTTTATATGAGAATCAAAGGGGGTAACTGCACTGATTATTTTCTATCTGCATTGGTTGCCATGGTAACAAGATTCTAAAGACATAGAAACAAGAGTTACCCATTACATCTGAAATGTTAACATATAAAAACAATTAATGAGTTTGAAACCCTATGAGTTTTCTTGTTTTTCTGGGACTTGCGCTTCAAATGTGTAAGAAATTGGTGGTTTCTAGGTAGATTAATATGCATTTAGGTTGTCATGGAAATGGAAGTAATGCTACATTCTTTTGGTCAAAATAGTGGCAGAATCAAATTCCCCATGTAATGATTGACCATCATGGCACATTTTATGCAGTAGACTCTCCAAGTACTAGGATAAATACTTATATTAAGTCTCTATCATCAATGGCTAAAAAAGCTAGTAATTTGCTTTGACGACAATCAGAGCTAGCTACTGCAGTGTCTGTTTTGTGCTAAACTGGTTGCCATGGCAATCAAATTCTAAGGGAATGAAGAGAACAACTCCACATTATGTCCCAAATGTATGCATCATGAAAATGAAATCTCATGAGTAGGTGTTTAGCTCCTATTTCTTACATCTATTATTCATATTTGCAGGAAATTGGTGGTTTCTAAGTAGATTATTATGCATTAAGGTTGTCATGGAAACAAAAGTGATGCTACATTCTTTTGGTCAAAAGAGTGGCAGAATCAGATTCCCCATGTAATGATTGACCAACATGGCACATTTCATGCAGTAGACTCTCTAATGGCCTTTTTGAGACTATACTCTTCTACTAGTTGCCATGTCATGCAGATTTGCCATACAAATGTCCAGTTAGTGTATCATTATCTGGCTGCTTTGGTCATAGAAAAAACCTTGTTATGGTTGCCATGGGAACAATTGAATGGCTTCAAAAAATGGTGCTACCTATCAATGCTGTGTGTTATTGCTAAATTTATCAATTTGTATGTGTCATTCATGAAATTATTCTTTTTATCCAACTTTAATAACCATGAGAAATCAAAAATTGGGGGTTCCCCCACAAATTGGAATGTTACCATGGCAACAGTTCTTCCAAGAAAACAGAAAAGGGCATATTTCCATACTGTACACTTTTGGCCAAAGAATGATAAATTTTACCGACAGAAAAAATGCATTTATTCACCTTTTCTTATAAAAGTATGTATTATGTGTCAGTATGTATTAAATTTTGTTTTCCTTCTATTACCATGGAAACGAGTATGATGCTACACTTTTTGGAACAAACGAGTATCAGATTCAGATTCCTGAGGTCATAATTGACTAATGTGGCAAGTTTCAGCCAGTAGACTTTCGGGGGTCAATTTTACCCATTTTTAGGCCATTTGCTCCTCTACTATAAATAGTCTTTTCGAATTAGAGCGTAGGGATCTTTTGTTCGGATTGATCTCATTCGCGACGAGCTCTCAATCTCGATTGCCACCTATTGGGGTTGCAATGTCGTACATGCTCTGTTGGAGGTTGTTTCTCCTGAGGTATTCCCTTCTCATGTAACCCGCTAATAACTGTTCTCTTCGTTGTTCCAGTGTGGATACACTTGTTATCCTGTGGAGGTCGTCGACAGAGTGCACCATGGTCTGATCCAGTAAACAAATTTGCAACGCCCTGTTTTGCAGTCGTTGCATCTTTACTAGCCAAATTTTGTTTGCACCCCCCAGAAAAATCGTGCTATAGTCTATCGTGGGCAGAATCGCCTGCTTGTAAAATTTTATAGCCACTTGCCTCGACATCATACTTCTAACCTTTCCAAAAGTGAAAAGTTTATTGTGTAATTTCTTGATAAGTGTCCGTGCTTGTTTCTCAAAATTTAACGATGAGTCTAGCTCCACCCCTAAATATAAGTCTGGACCTTGTCTAACTTATGCAGATTAGTATAGATTTCGATATCTTTCAACTTATTAATTTTTGCTGGGGGTCCATACCAGCTCACCTTTGTCTTTTTCTGATTCACGGTCAGTACGTTTGTGTCACTCCATGCCATAAATCTATCCATTGTGGATTGAAGCCTGTCGACTACAACCTTCTCATTCTCATCTTTTACATATACCACAATGTCGTCGGCATACATAGCGTAATCCACATCTCGAAACAAGTCGCAGACATCATTTATATAGTAAGTGAATAATAAGGGTCAGAGTATGGACCCTTGAGGTACTCCATAATTGAGGGCCCTATAATCCGATACAGCATTGCCGAATTTAATCCGTTGCTGTCTGTTCGTCAGATAAGATTCAAACCATCTCATATAACACTCCGGTAATCCTAATTTCATTAGTTTCCTAATCAGGCGACCATGGTGCACGCTGTCGAACGCCTTGCGAAAATCTATATAAACGGCTCCCACTAGCATTTTGTAGTCTCTAGTCTCGTACAGGTCATTGACTACCTGATAGATTGCGTCAAGGGTCCCTTTTTGCTTACGATAACCAAACTGTTTTTCTGACAGTAATCTATTTTCTTCTAGTGTTACACTCACATAGGTGTGCATCATTTGCTCAGCAATTTTAGCTGGCACTGGCAGCAGGGATATAGGCCGCCAGTTGTTCGGGTCTTTTTTGTTTCCAAATTTGGGTAGTGGCGTCACGCTGGCCATTTTCCAGGCCTCGGGGAAGATGCCACTGTCATAAGATCTCTGATATAAATATTCTAATTCCTCTATCACCATAAATAGATAATCCTTAAGCACAGAGCACCTAATCCCTTCTAGTCCAGATGATTTATTTACATTTATCGCATTTATTAGTTTATAAAGCTTCTCTTTGTCTAAGTTTAGCCAGCCCGGAGGGAGTTCTGCATCTGTAATAATATCATCATTTATATCTTTGGTTCGAATATGTGGGCTTATATCGTTAGCCAATTTCTCACCTATACTTGTGAAAAATTGATTGAGAAAATCTTGTGGACTCATCTCATTAATTGATTGTCCATCATCTGGATCTATGAAGATAGGTGGTACGGGTGTCGATTGTGGTTTTATTACTTTATTTAGCTCATACCAGAATTTTTTTGGGTGCTCAAAGTTTTCATCTAGTTTATCGCTAATACATTCAGACTTAGAGTGTTTAATAGCAATACGTACTTGGCGCTTTAAGCTTCGTGCTCGATCAAGATTCTCAGACCTCCCAGTTGTTTGGTACATGCGCATTTCATTATCACGCTCATGTATAAGCCCTCTTATTTCGTCTGTCATCCATATATTGGAATGGTCGGAGATCTCCCAGGTTTTGACAGGGCAATAGTGATCTAGATACTCGTACAATTGTGTGATCAAGTAGTCACTTAGTTCCCAGTATTTATCCCAATCTACGTTTAATAACCAGTCACTTAGTTTCTCCAAGCTATGCTGCCTGTATGTCCTGCCACTAACGTTTATCCTAGATTTTGCTTGTCTCTGTTTATAGCGTGTCGCGAAAATGGGGAGATGGTCGCTCGTGAAGTAGTTTAGTACTCCCAATGTATGTACCAAACAAGAGTTGGTCAATATTTTGTTGATGCATGTCCCTCCTTTATCATTCTTAAACGGTCTTGTACATTTGTTTATAAGTCTTTTTAAAGTGTGGTCCCGACAAAATTCTGATACCCGCTCAACATCCGCTCCCTTCTTTAGTAAAAAATTCACATTTAGATCCCCTATAAACCAAAATTCGTGATTATTGTACAATTCTTCTGACATCAACTCTTCCAAGAAAGATAAGGCATTTGAAACCTTTCCTTTATGTGTGAAATACACTGTGCTGATTATCATAGGAGTTGTGAACTCTTTGGATATGTCTAGAGTAATACACTCTAGATCTTTACTAATCACACTATATTTACTTACTAATGATGTTGAGCTGGCTAGACTGTCTTTCACGTAGCATGCTATGCCCCCTCCTATTCCTTCATTCTATCAAGCCTATAAAGGGTCCTCCCCGTCCAATTAATCAAACTGTCATCGTACCTGTCATCCAGCCAAGTTTCGCTGAAGGTGGCTACATCCGATCTTTTGAACACTTCAAACAGCTCATCAATCTTAGGATGAAGGCTCTGGCAATTTAGATGAGTGATGCAAAGTCCCTTGACTTGATTAAACTTCTCAATGGGGGTAGTCATCGATTAAGATTTGTGATGATGAACAAATATGAAACAAAAGATGATATACAGTACAATATGAACAAAAAATTCACAAATACTCAGGCTTGCAATATAGCAGGAGAGAGTAGAAAGAGAGATCAATAACTGGACGCCTCATTTAATAAGGCATGCAAATAATGTCTCCCTGAAAATTACAACAAGAGACAAGTTGACAGAGTGAAAAAGGGCTGTCCTAGTGAACTGTTGAAAGAGCTAAGTCGCGACTGTAAAACATTGAAATTATAGAGCAGTGAAACTATGGGACCCCTACACAAACAACTTTGGGTGATAATGCTTTAAATACAACTGTGACACAGGTAATTACTCAGTCACCCAATCAATAATCTAATGTGATAACTAAATGTATATGTAAATAAATAGAGCGGTGAGAATACTGACAAGCATAAGGAACCAGTCATAGTTGCATCATTCTGGTTGATGCTACACATTGCATAGACTGCAATTCATCTTTAACTTTATGCAGAAATTCTTTAGTTTTCATAAACATACTTGCCATCATTTCCTAGTCCCGTGTCTGAGACAAGGTGTCGTGACCAGTGTCTGTGTCCAGTGTCTTATAATTTGCTTACAAGCGTATTACAGAAGATGTCCATACATACATGTGTAGTCCAGTCGTGTGTACTAAATCTGCATGCATTATTTGTTCATTTGTGATTTATGAATCCGTTAGAGCTCTATACCATTATATGTAATATAACACTTTTACTGATTTCCAAGTCATCTAGAAATAGAAAAAGAAATGATGAAGATAAAGATATTAACTCCAGTCATCCTAGTCAGCCACTACATCCCTGTCTATATTTAGTTCGAAAGAACAGTTCATCTAGTTCTATAGATCTAGACTTGCTTCTGATAGGTTCCATCAAGTTTGTATCCAAGTCCAAGTCCATATCCATATCCACCTAGTCCCATATCTGAGACAGAGTAGATGTAATGAGTTTGAGTTTAGCTCAGCTCCTTGCTGCATAGCTTTATATACAACTTAGTCCCGTGTGTGTATTAAAAACTAGCATTCCATACAGCGGTGACACGATTATACGCAGTGACGGGTATTGACCAGTGCCAGTTGACAGTGAATCCGTTATCCTACTCGTTACAGTGCTTCTACATTCCTCAGCATTATCAAAAGCAAAGTGATACTCTTGACGTCCCCTGCCATCCCTAACCTTTCTCGTAACGTCACATATTCCTCCACAATATATCAACAGGCTATAGCCAGTGTTTGCTTTACCTGTCACTGCTTTCACTCGGTCCAATTCGTGCAGCATAGCCTTGTGTAGAGTGTCCGTGTTCCCACCGCTTATGGACATTGCAGTGACATGACAGCCGGAGTCAACAAACTCGTCATTTAGTAGTGGCTGTAGTTTCCTTATCCTCGAGTTGCCAAGCATGAGAATCCGCATCTCGACCTTATTCAATCAATACCACCTTTGCTGGGCCAATGACATTAATCATCGAGTGACATGGATTCATAGGTTCTGATATCGCGTAGTTGATCCCGCACCGACATCAGTAGCCTGCCGTGACGGTTCTGACCTCGTAGTGGGATAGAGACATTATCATATTTGGAGGCGCCGAAGGGGAATCCTCCGCCCCATAGCATACTGTTTGTTGCCTCGATCAAGGGAGTGTTACTGGTTCCCAGTGGTCTGTCTTGCAGTTCCTCGTGCTGTTCAAATTTCGAGAGGAGTAGTGACATTAATCATCGAGTGACATGGATTCATAGGTTCTGATATCGCGTAGTTGATCCCGCACCGACATCAGTAGCCTGCCGTGACGGTTCTGACCTCGTAGTGGGATAGAGACATTATCATATTTGGAGGCGCCGAAGGGGAATCCTCCGCCCCATAGCATACTGTTTGTTGCCTCGATCAAGGGAGTGTTACTGGTTCCCAGTGGTCTGTCTTGCAGTTCCTCGTGCTGTTCAAATTTCGAGAGGAGTAGTGATGCCATTATCACCTCACGGTCGTCGTACCAGCTGTGGTTCAGAGGTATTTTCACCGTCGTGCCGAAGTTCTTTACTTCCCGGGGATTTTCTATAGACAAAATTTTGTCTGCCTTTTGTGGGTGTCCAAGTTGACGCATTTTCTCAATGAAATATGCGTGTTCCACAGATTTAAATAAATGTGGTTCTTCTTCCTTATGGTCAAAGCTGTGAGATATCTCACAGGGAAACCAGTTGCTATAGCAGGCAGTTTCTCCTGCATACGTGATCCCATGTTTTGTCATTTTGATTTGTTCTGATTTCAACGAGTCATTTTAACCTGTGTTCGGATTCTTCATAGGACTAGCTCTAAGTTGAGGTTGACTCATATCTTGTTGGCGAGATTGTACGCTTGGTGGATCCCGGGATCTAGAAAGACTTGCGATTTTTCCCATACTTGGTGGCGTGCAGGCATTACGAGAGTTGCCCTTTCCTTTTGGGTCATGCTTAGGGCAGAGATCTGTGGGGAGCTTGTCATGCTCATCTATAGTATAAGTCATCCCATCTATCGTGAGTCCATCTTCTTGAAGTAAGGAGGGCATTCCTCTTTCCTTTGCTGTTTTATGGGCACGTCTTAATCTGGATTTTCCAATTCTGATTTTGCGAGGTTCATCGTTGGATATCCATACCTTTCTTGCATTGTCCACATATCTCAGTCTCCACTTGTATCTCATTATGATTGTCTTTATGGCGGTGTTGCTGCATGCGATTAGGATGGGATAGTTGCTTCTGGAGTTCCTCTCGGGCCTCGTTGGAGTCATGTGTCTTATGCTTAGGAAGTCATCTTGTCCATAGGATACTCCGATATCCTTACATAATATGTCTACTATTTCCCAGAGATTTGATTCCGAGTTAGTGTCTATTCCATATATCACCACATTTCTACTGGCATCTTCCCGACAGTGTTTTAGACTGCCTAGCTGCGAGACCACCTCCGCATACATGCCCCGATCAGGTATCTCTGGTTTTACTTTTGTTGAATTATCGGTTTCCTTGATCTTGTTTTCTAGTTCCTTTATGGTGTTGTTCTGCTCATCAATGGTGTTTTTCAAGGATGAGATATCCTCCTTTTATTCCCCGTATTTGTGATCTACTTTTATAGACATCTTTTTGATATCCAACTGTTTTTTCAGGACTTGTTCCTTCAGCTGTGACAGGTCTTCGCCCAGCTTCAGCGTAGCGTTCATTTGTTCCCTCATATTTTTGTCAACATCATCAAATCTACTTGTTACTCTGTGGGTATTGAGCTTGAGTGTGTCAAGTATATTGTTGAGCTTGCCATCTAGACTCTGATTCTGTTCGACCGTGGCCGAGGCGGGAACTGTATCGCGCCCTTCAGTGCCTCTCTCGACTGTATCTGGGTCAGTCACTGGACATCCCGTTGACGTCATATTTGTGGGGGAATCCCGTTCCGTAGAGATGTTGTGGCTACTTTCATTTAAGTCTTCCATAACTTCGATCAACAAATTATGTGCTATTGCAGGTTTTTGTTTTTTCCAGTCTGGTGATTTGACTGTTGGTGAGGTAGAACTCGAGCTGCGAGTAGGTTTATTACTCACCGCTTGTTCACCGGTATCTTTCATGGTTGCGAGTGCCTGCTGGTTTGTTCACGCCGTTGTCCCTGGTTACCCAGCGCTACAAGATTCTTCCCGAATGCGAAAACACGAATAACAACTGATATCTGGATTACCTACTTGGTATGTTGGCGACATATAGTTCACCAGACTTTCATGTATCAATCGTCATAATTTTAGTATCCTGTGTCTTCTCTAGATATGTGTTTTCCTGCGTAGGGGCGCTCTCACGTTTCAGCCTGCGTCTACCATGCTCAGTCTTGTGTCTTGATTAAACTGGTAAACAATGGCCTGCACAGACCTAGAGGATCAGAGCTCTAGATTGAAAACCGGGAGTTCCAGACACTCTGTAGTCAGTGGACGGAGTTAACTCTAAGGGATAACGTATTATATAGGGTGAGAACCACTGTGTGTCCAGTAAGGAAACACTTGCAGCTAGTTGTACCCATTTCACTGCGTCCTGGGCTTTTGACTCTGTTCCATGAACATAAAAGTTCAGCACATTTTGGAAAACGTAGGACTGCCGCTAAAATAAAGCGACACTACTACTGGCCAGGAATGAGTGCAGACAAACAACGATGGGTTCTGGAATGCTCAATATGTTGTAAGGTTAAGCCCGGCGAAGGTCTGGGGAAGATGCCATTGCAACAGGAGTTCGGTTTGCACGCATTGCTCTCGATATCATTTCTGGTATCGATGAGTCCGATGACAGCAACAAGTGTATGATGGTGGTGATGGATTACTATACAAAATATGTGCAGATCTATCCCATGAAAGATCACAAAGCTGCTACCTGCGCGGAAGCACTTGTGAAGAATTGGGTGCTACCTTTCGGAGCTCCGAGTATTTTACATTCCAACCAGGGACGAGAATTCGAATCTCTAATCTGGCAGGAAATGTGTAGAGTCGAGTACGAGGCACATAGCGCTAGCGACTGCTGATGTATGACGCGACCGGTTTTCGCCGGCGTTTTATGCCATGAAATCGATGACGGCCAGTAGTAAGCTTGTCTCCCATTGGTTATAGTTGTCATGTGTGTTTGATTCAACCGTCTGATTAGTGGTTAATTATGCACACCAATCCGTTTCCCCTATGCTTGTCAGTCAGGCTTTACCCTGTTCACCTGTGGGGTTGGTGACGGTGCTGCCATCTGCGGGGATTTTGTTGTACTGGTTCCCTGTCTGGTCTGGGCTCTACTGTTCCTTCCAGAAGTTGGGTTTTTGCACTGCTACTTTCAAAAGTTGCGTGCCGCCAGTTTGGGAGTTAATTTTTACAGGTGATTCTTTTGAATTCGAATCTCCTGACATCAGCAGTTTCGATCTTTGATCTCGTCAGGCTTTTTGAGCTGTGTGTGGACATTGCTGGATTAGGCTTAATTCTGATCCTGGTGTCCACACTTACTTAACTTTGGGGCCGATCCGGCCGGGTCATACCATGTGTCGCCATGGTGATTGATTGTAGTTAATCATTTTGCGCGAATCTTTTTCACGGTCGTCCGGAGACGGCGTTCTACCTGTTTAACCTTGGTGGCGGTGTTGGGTTCGGCTTTTGTGTCTCCGGATTAACGGAAATGTGTAGAGTGCTGGAGATAAAGAAAACACACACCAACCCATACCGCCCACAGTCAGATGGGATGGTAGAGCGGTTCAACAGAACATTGATACAGTGCTTACGTACTATGGTCAATGAGAGTCGCAGTAACTGGGATGAGTTAGCACCATTTATAGCACACGCTTACGATGGGACTATTCATTCTAGTATGGGGTGTTCGCCTAATCTGCTTGTCTTAGGAGAAGAGATTGTAATGCCCACAGACATTGTATATGAGGTACCCGGGATAACCTTGCCCCATAGGTTTCGTGGAAAAACTTCGGGAACGCTTTGTAGAGGCTTACTAACGAGCAAGGCGAGGCCTAGAGAAAGCCGCAGAGTGGCAGCGGTCTGGACATGTCAGACTAAAGCCGAGAAAGTTCCAGATTGGCAATAGGGTAATACGATATCACACACCATTGGTGAATGTAAAACTCGCCCCAAACTGGGATGGTCCATTTATCATAGTTGAAGTGCTGTCAGATATGACGGTAGTCATCGAAGATGAGTGGACACGGAAGCGCTATGAGTCGCATGTTGCTCGCTTGCGGGCATGGCACTGTACGCGCGAAAGAGCTGGCTCTGATAACGTGGAGTCTCAGCCCCGGCAGGTACCGCTTTCAGCGAAACCCGCTGGCAGGGCAGGGAAGTCCCGAGTCAAGGCCGGTAAGAGATGTAAGGGCCTGCCGCCAACACGGCGGAAGCCCGGTCGGCCGCGTAAGGTGAAGATACCCCCGTCTGACTCGAGAGAGGAAGACTGGGTGGAGTTGAAGCCCGAAGCGGAGGACTACAAAGGCCCCACTGACCGTTCTATGTACACGAAACATGGGATGTCAGTGAGGAAGAAATTAGAACTGGAATGCAATTCCACAAATCGCCGTAGCGCCCGAATTCGAGGCAAGGCTGCGGTCAACTACAAGGTGTAGTGGTGCGGAATTGTTGTCAAAAAACACAACGAGAAGACCGCTGACCAAACCTGCGTATCCTAGGGTTGGTTGATCGAACGTGATGATGGTTGAACTTGATAAAAGACGGACTTATGGCGGCAGCCCCAACTTTGCTCAAGGGAATCCCTGTAGAGGGCCCTCTAGAGGCTGCGTTACTTGCCATAACATTCAAATTAGATAGTTAGCCTGGGCAGTGGTGATTCCCTCGGGGATTGCCACAGCGTCGACTCAGGTGCTCTGGACTCCGGTCCAGACGACACCCAGTCGTCACCGCACGGTGAGTCCGGCCCTTCCACTTTGGTGGCAGAGGCTGGGCCCGTGAAGCCTAAGACATCAGCTTCGGCTGAAAGCTCTGAGCGGAGCGCTTCCGCGAAGGGTGGGAAAGTAGACCTTTCCCAGGTAAAGAGCTCTGGGTACGGGCAGAAGTCAGCTTCGGCTACTCCTGCTAAACCCAAATCTTCTCGTCTTCCGAAACCAGTGTTCACACCGTGGAAGGAGACGGGAATGAAAGGTGCTTCAGGTGGGGGAACCTTGCAATTGGAGTTAACTCCCGTCGGCCGTGGCCAAGGAAAGTTGATCCACAAGCCGGATCCTCCCACTCCCGGAAGCGGCCCAGTAGATCAATGGGATCGCTGGTTGCGGGAGTTGAAGAACATCTCGGACCCGGACATGCACGCCATGGCCATGAAGGGTCTGATAGATCGTTGGGTTGCTAATCAGGGCCTGGAGCGTGCTACACCAGTGGTTTCCCCCTCGAGGGTAGAGACCCAGATTGCTGCACCTCCCGCCCCGGCTACTAACCCTGTTACGCCCGCCGTGAAAGAGACTGCTGTGGAGTTTGATAAAACCCCTGGTAAGTCCACCACGGAGACGGTGGAGCCGGCTACTTCCTCGGAAGCAGCAGAGGCCGCTGAAGGGCGTGCCACGGAGAAGGTGAAACCGGCTGTAAAGCCGGCAAAACCCACCTCCGTGGAGGAATCACAGACTGAAAAGCCTGTGAGTAGCTCCTCAACCCGCCGGGGCAGACGCAAGACTCGCGCGGCCAGGGAAGCTGCTGCGGCGAAAGCCGTAGCAGACAAAGCGGCCCGTGATGAGCGTTCTGGCTCCAGTTCTTCCACATCCAAAGGTGGGAAGGGAAAAGGAGTTCGTAAGTCCAGCGCAGGGATGACCGTGGCTAGGGGCAAAGGGTCTTCGGATCCTAAACCCAGTGGCAGCAGAGCGGCGAAGGGGGCCGGGTCTTCGGGCTCGGACAAACCCACGTCCATGTCGGCTGGACAACCGCATGGTGATTCATCACATGTGTCAGACCAACAATCTGATTCCGCTGTGGTGGATAACTGTGGTCAGGTCGAAGACTGGGGCGAGATCATGGATCTTGACGATGCAAAGTGTCTTGCTGAGGGATCCGACGCTGAGAGTGAGGCCGGTGAATTTGTTCCCGGCGCTAAGCATGCCCAGAAGCGCAAGGTAGCCCGCAACCTGCCTAGCTGTCTGGTTGGGCGCAAAGCTACATGCCTGGAGGACCTCCGAGTCAAGGACCGCCATTGGCTACTGGAACCGGTAGATGATAATGGTGTGTCCGACGACGAGGAGTGGCTACAGGATCAGGGCTCCGCAAACGTGTGGTATATCACCCGCTTGCATGGAGTTAAATCCTCCTCGTATCAAAAGTATGGGATCCTCCAGCATGAAAAGATCACATTTGCTTTTCAGCAGTTCACTGCCAACGGGCATTGTGTCTTCCAGTGCTGCCATGGTGGGGACGTGAAAACGTCTCCCACTTACGCAACTGGGAGGTTGTACGCGCGGCATCTCGTAGAGATGCACTTGGCCGAGTTTCCGTGGTTCTGTTCCGGAACAGGTGCTCGGCTGACTCGGGCTCATCCCGCCAGTCTTGGATGATTTGTCATATGTTGGACGAGCATGGGATCGGTGCAGTTCGCAGCAGGGAGAGGACCATGCGGCTTTTCAATAAGTTTGTAGGGTTAGCTTCCGAGGCCCGAACCAAGGGTAGCGAGCCTGCGTGTAAGGCAGTAGACGGTAAGTACTCCGTATCTTGGAAGCGGAATCACGAATTCGGTACGACTCTGCGGATAAGTGCGGCGGACTGGGACCGTATGAAGAACATGCGTGAATCTGCACTTGGTAGACGAGGGAAGCGTGACCGGAGTACCGACTTCGTGAACCGCAGGCCTGCTGCGAAGAAGACCAAGAGCTCGTCTAAGTCCAGCGACTCAGACGACGACTCAAGGTCTAGCCGGTCAGGGTGGAGCCAGACGCCTGGGTCTGTAACTTTAGGGGACGTTCTGCGTTCCTCGAAGACAGGCCCGGCTAAGGAAAAACCCAGCCGGAAAGGGTCAAGTGCGCCCAAGGGGGAGAAATCCTCTAAAGGTTCTGAAAAGACAGCGGTCTCATCTGACGCTCCGGCGTAGACAAGCACTGCTGGTGCTCGACCGAAGGAGAGTAAACTGGACCCCGAGCCTACGGAGGATAGTGGTGCGGTTGATGGCGCGGAAGAGGAGTTCCCTTCTCTGCCCCCACCTAAGCGCCCTAAGAGTCCCGGCCCAAACCGCCCCCAGCGGGAGGAGTAAGGCCTGGACGCCACGGGGAACAGATAGACGTGTACTCCGGGGACCAGAATCTGACACTGGCTAGTGTAGCAAAGACAGATTGGCGCCCGTATCATATGCAGACCTACTTGAAGCGAGTAGATGATCAGTCAATTATCAACGCTAACAAGTTTAGGATAGCACAGATGCGGGTGGCGGAGTACGAGTGCAGATGTCAAGCTTGTTGCAGGTTCCATTGGAAAACATGGCTGCAAAGCTGGCAGCAGTTGAGGCGTGGTTGGCGTGGTCAGAGCTGGCTCTACAGGATTACGACTACAAGTGTAGTACCATGATGGGAGTGAGCATGTTCGACATTGAACCGTCTAACATCGCAGCTGCGGAAGCGGCCTGGTTGTTACATCAACGTCGGAGAGGGCGGTATCTTGACTTCGTTGATACCCCAAACCTGACAATGCAGCAAGCTGGCACATTGTTAGACTGGGGTCCAGAGAGGGATTACGCCCTAGAAGGACAGTCGTCCCAGGCTTCTGCTATGGAGACTGCTCCAAGTAACCATCCTCAGAGCACTCCTGGTGGAAGTTCCTTGGAATCTCCACAGGTATCTCTGAGGCAGCCGCCGTCAGTGACCCACACTACGTCGAGACACTCTTTCATGCAACCACGAGAGCAGCAGGTCCCGTTCGGTGTGGAGCTGGGAGAAATTGGAAGTCTCTTCCCCCGGTTGCCGTTTACTTCCCCGGTAACTTGGGATTCTCCCGGCATCGCTGATGACATCAGCACGGCTGACCTGAACGCGGTGATGGCTAGGTTCAGGGTCACAGACCCTCTGAGTCCACCACCTAACGTTGGTCAGCAGGCTGCCGCGACGGGCCCGCTTCCCCATCCACTACAGTCGCCCCTCCAGCTGAAGACCCAGCCGTTGAACAACCCGGTTGTCGAGTAGGTCCCCACGCTGACGGGTTTGCCGGGCTCAAAGCTTATTTTATCATCCCTGGCTTACAACTCCGGAACGGCGGGAGACGGGGTGCTCACTGATCTGGGCTGAACCAAGTAGGTCCGGGCCAGTGAGTCTTCCTCGCCCGATACCCAAGGAAGCCAGGGAGATGCCAACAACGATTAGTGAGACGGGTGATATGTTTTTACTTATACTGTTTAAAGGTGGTAGCGAGGCTACTCCTTTTTATACCTTTATCACCCTGTTATATATGTCTTCCTTCTTCAGCACTGAATGTGTGTAATGTATTTTATTTTCCCATCTCACTTTTATCAATTTTGGTGTCAGTAAAAAGATTCTTTGTGAAAGCTGAAAGGTTAGATACGTTTTCAGAACTGCTCAACTTAGTTATAAACTTTTTCGGGATGTCCCCTTTGCAACATAATGGTTGCCGGATCCCCCCCGTAAAAGCTGGGAGGGGTAATGTAGGGGTCATGGCAGTCGAGCAGCGTTATTTCACTTTACGCTAGGTAGCGCGAGTGCCGATCCCTGCTGTGCGGTAAAGCCGGCGGACCCGCGGTATACAAATACTATGGGTTCGCCCGCATTACGTAACTCAGTCACTATATAAGGCTGAGTTCACAGCGGGTTGACAGGACTTCTCGCAGTGCCTCTGTATAGAGTGAACGCCTGGAGCCTCATGTGTTGGTAAGGTTGTGTTGTAGCACCTTTCAACGTTGACGAGATCAGTATCTCTTCCCGTGCTAGTTGGTGCCCCGAAGCACCAACACACTGTAACTTAATATACCGTAATAAAAGCTTGGTATATAGAAACAGTCCGGAGTCTGGTTTTGTCTTCGTAGTTAAGCGGTAGGTAGCAGATTCTGCATCTCCCTGCCCTTTCCAGTGGGTAAAGCCGAACCCACCTTTACTGGCACGGTAAGTACAGGGTAGCTACTGAAGTCTCGGAACCTCTGGTCGGCTGTCGATCGCGGAAAGTGGTTATACACTTCCAGCGACTAGAGGGAACGCTACAATACATTCCATTATGTAGAAGTGATCATTTTATCACTAGGTTTGATTGTTAAGTTGCATTCAACTCAGAAAAATAGACGATACATGTTTAATTGCATTGTAGGGTAAGAAATCTGATATTATAACTTTAATTTCTTGCACATTTCACACGTGATTACTTTTTGTGAAAAACTACATATGCTTTTAACGTTTTTTAGCAATAGTTTTAAGCTGAAAAAAAACAACCTTTTTTAATAAGTTTCATTAAGGTATTAATATAGTTTTGATAATACTTATTACAAACAGTATTTTTGGGAAGCATCATTTTTTAATTATCTATATATTAACCAGAACAATTAATAAGACGTAGCAATACTTTTGTTTAACAAAGGGAGACTTCTCATAATTTTTTTCATAGGGCAAAAAAAGTTGCTTACATGTGTTTTAAGTTTTTCAAATAGTTTATTTGATCAGGATAACAGATATATTTTTCCATATTGTTATTTCAATAAAAAAATTGTGCTTTTTGCATTGAAAAAAAACTAAATTTGTTTTTTATTGGTCATATTCAAAGGAGATGATTACATTTAAACAGTTAATAACACGCCGTCGACATCGATATCTGACACACAAAATAGTTTACTGGTTCATTATAATGTTTAATTTTAAAGAAATGGACGACATGGTAGATCATATATAAGTCTGTATTCCTGATCTCAAATATTTTACTCACAATATGTGAGAAAGTCTAGCGCTCAAAGAAGTCGTGTCGAAGGATAACTTCGTACTGGTAGGGTAGCTCTCCTTCCTTTGTTAGGCACCAGTCGGACAGACGGGCTCGCATCTGTTTGACAGCCCAACTCCGGTTCCTGACCAGTGTCGTCTCTCCCCCGGGCAGGGCAGCCTCTCCTCTCCAAATGCCTTTGTGTTGAGCATAGTCCTTATCTTCCCAGTCAGCGGCTTCTTTTGGAAGGTATGCGGCTGCAGCCCTCTTCCATAGAAAGTTGTGTAGGACTACACAAGCCATTACCACTTCAGAAGCATGTGCGGGACTCATCTCGATCTCGCGTCGGAGGAGGCGGAAACGTGTAGCTAAAATGCCAAAAGTATTTTTTACTATGCGACGGCACCGCAACAGTCTATAGTTGAAGATCCGTTGGGCCATAGTAAGTTTAGCAGACGGAAACGGTTTCATCAGTTGCTCGCTCATTTCGAAGGCATCGTCAGCCACAAAGTAATACGGTAGTTTCCCTCTGTATCCGGGGAATTCTGTTGGTTCTGGAATGTTCAGTGGGTTTTCGGGTGCATTCAAATCTCTGAAGAGAGGACAAAACTTCCACAGGGTGGAGTCAGAGGCCCGGCCTTCGGCGCCGACGTCCACATATCTGAAACAGTAGTCTACATCCACCATAGCAAATAATACAATTGAGAAAAACTTCTTATAGTTGTAATAGAGTGAACCAGATTTTGCGGGTTTGGTGATGTGGACATGCTTGCCGTCGAGAGATCCCAAAACATGTGGCAGGTTCCAACGGTCGTGAAACAGCTGACTGATCTCTAGCCA
Source organism: Alentia gelatinosa (assembly GCA_950022655.1). NCBI lineage: Eukaryota > Metazoa > Annelida > Polychaeta > Phyllodocida > Polynoidae > Alentia > Alentia gelatinosa. The sequence goes on from OX465593.1 coordinate 22,213,025, forward strand.
TTCTTCCTCAGTATTTGGTGTCTGGAAAATACAATTATAATAACTACAATCGATTGGATTCAAAAATGGAAAAGATAACAAGTGATGTAGCCATAACAATAAAAATAAAAATTATTGTCTGAGTTTAGACATACATACCTTCATGTAGTCATCCTTGAGGACTTGTGTAGATAGCACAGCAAGTGTCCCGGATCAGTGGTAGTACTGTACTTTCTCCGACAAGGTAGCCCTGATACAAGCTGGTCACACTATCACCTGGAAATATATTTGAAAAAAATATAAAATTAAACGATTATATCAGGGATACAATTTGACGGAAATCTAAACTTTTGACATTGACACGGCCTGCCCCCATGCTGACCCTCACTGCCGGCAGACAAGCCTCCACAGTCCGCCAGAACTAAAACATAAAGACGCCTGCCCATGCAGTCCTTTGGCGCCAGGTGGATGTCCTCTCTGCCATCCATACCACTGACACCATTTCGTCAAATTCCGAACTTTTAACATGAGAGAATTGCCCAGAAATTATATTATAATTATCTTTGATTGTTTAAATCATTTTCATTTTTAATTGAGTGCTATTAGGAATTCCAACCAGATCCTTACTTATATCTCTGCATTCAGGAATTAATATGATAACCTACTCAAAAGTTGTAAAAAAACAACATAAATATGAAAAAAATCAGGTACTTAAGAGCAATATCAATAAAATTGATCAATAAAAGATCTATATTATATGAAAGGTTTCTCACCATGGGTTAGATACCAGATAGTTAGACTCAGCCTTTCCTCGGGTTTAATCGAACAACCCCAGTTTGTGTCCTTGTATGTGATTAGTGGTGCTACAAGGTCCAGCAACTCCTTATAAACATCCGGCGGCATTCGAGTCGTTTCTCGGAAGACTGACGTGCACCCAAGCTGAAAATGAATTTAAGTATATTAGGTTGCAAGTTTAATTATGATGACTGACATGGACGGTCATTTTTGGATACAGGAAAGTGTGGGGTGGGACTGACCAGAGGTCAATCAAGTATACAATTATATATTAATAAATTCTGTCATATTGAACATTAGTTTCACCCAGAAATAGGAGATATGGAATATATGTTTCTATATATTTACCTATGGTTATTAAATGCATTAAATGCATTTATGGTTATTAAATGCATTTAAATATTAAAATATATTATTTTTATTTATAGTATTTATATTTATATTTATGACATATACATCTATACTTACTCTTAAGAAATCCGACTCAAGCTTGGCGAAGGTGTTTCTGCGACGGTCGTCTGTCCGATCATGGAGAAATAGTGACATCCAAAATGCATGGGTACACTGCCTTTTCATACCATTAAAGCACATCCAGTTCTCCTCATCATCTTGCATGGCGATTGCCAGGGCCAGGTTCATAACTCGCTTCCTACTAGCCTCCCTGTGGAGGGCTAGGTAGATTCATTCCTTCATAGACGTTGTTGTATTTGAGCACTACGAAACCGCTGTGGCACACGCACCACGAGGAGGACCAGCAGTGAAAGTAGGTCAAATTATCACGTGACTTTCCTGAGGATGGAGGATGGGGAGTTATCGGGGGTGGGGGAGGGGGGTGGCTGGGGGAAATGAGGTCAAATCTCTCCAGGCAGACTGGTGGGAAACTAGACGGATTACCCAGACAGATTTTGAAAACGTCAGACGGAATAGTGGCTAGTGGAAGTAGGTTTGGGACGGATGGATTTGTAGTATTTGGCTGTGGAAGAGGCCTTTTAGATGGAATATTAAAACATCAGAGGGATAAGACAGATCGTCCCATTGACCATGGACAGATCGTCCCATTGACCAATCGTCTCATTGACCAATCGTCTCATTGACCGATCGTCCCATTGACCAATCGTCCCATTGACAGATCGTCCCATTGACTGATCGTCCCATCGACCGATCGTCTCATTGACCGATCGTCCCATTGACCGATCGTCCCATTGACCGATCGTCCCATTGACCAATTGTCCCATTGACCGATCGTCCCATTGACCAATCGTCCTATTGACCGATCATCCCATTGACCGATCGTCCCATTGACCAATTGACCCATGGACTGACCCACCAAACGATCTATCAACTCATTGACCAATTGACTACCCGACAGATCATCCCACTGACTAATTAACCTGACACTGACCCAACCAATAACTGATGGGATCGACCAACTGACTGATTGTGCCTCCGCCAATCATCCCACTGACCCTTCATCCCAACGACAAATCATCCCACAGACAGAACATCCCATGGACAGATCGTCCCATTGACCGATCGTCTCATTGACCAATTGTCTCATTGACCGATCATCCCATGGACCAATCGTCCCATTGACCGATCGTCCCATTGACTGATCGTCCCATTGACCGATCGTCTCATTGACCGATCGTCCCATTGACGGATTGACCCACCGACTGACCCACCAAACAATCTATTGACTCATTGACCAATTGACCAACCGACCGATCATCCCACTGACTAATTGACCTGACACTGACCCAACCAATAACTGATGGGATCGACCAACCGACTGATTGTGCCACCGACCCATCATCCCACTGACCGCTCATCCCACCAACAAATCATCCCACCGACAGATCGTCCCATTGACCAATCATCCCATTGACAGATCATCCCATTGACATATTGTCCCATTGACCGATCATCCAATTGACTGATTGACCCACCTACCAATCGACTGATCGACCCACTGACCCAACCAATAACCGATGGATCGACTGACTGACTGATTGTGCCACCGACCAATCGTCCCACTGACAGATTGTCCCACTGACAGATTGTCCCACTGACAGATTGTCCCATTGACCGATTGTCCCACTGACAGATTGTCCCATTGACCGATCATCCATTGACCGATCGTCCAATTGAGGGGGGTTGTATAAGTATAATCCTGTTTTCCTGCGTGTAGGCAAATTTTGATTGTCCAGTAGATCAGCCACCGTTGTAAGGGTGTGGGCATTACTTAGTAAATGGATATCTCTCCTCTGGGTTAGATAACTAACTTTTGCCCTACAGTGCATTTGGTCAGTAGTTAGAGTTCGGTTCGGTTCTAGCTTTACTTGATAGATTACTCATAGTATTTTGTTTTGAAGTAGTTGAAAGTCATTTTGTCATAGACAAAAATCTGCATAATCCAGATAGGGTACAATTGTTGTTTTATATATTTGGAGCGCCGTTGATACATCTATAAGTTTTGTGTTTTACTTTTTGGATTACCGATCTACAGTGTTCAGTTTGTTGTCTATCTCTAGACCTAGGTATTTAAATTTTTTTACTCTTTCTAATTGCTTGTTATTAATTGAGAGACTAATATCATCCTCAGTCGGAAGTCGTGTATATTTCATCCATTTTGTCTTGCTCTCATTCAGCGTTAAGAGGTTTTGGGAACACCAGGTAGATATATGAGGGATGGTTTCCTGTAGTATCTGTGGGGTTTTTGCAGTTACAACGGTGTCATCTGCATATAGCAACACATTGCAGTCCTCACTTTGAAGACAACGTACTAGGTCATTAATATAGATTATGAAAAGGGTAGGACCTAACACTGAGCCCTGGGGGACTCCGTAGGTAATGGGAAGAACAGATGAGAGGTTAGAGTTGAGATTTACCATTTGTTTCCGGTTTGTCAAATAGCTCAAAAACCAGGAGCAGGTGGTATTATTTAGTCCAATATTATATATTTTAGAAATTAAAAGGTGGTGAGAAATAGTGTCAAATGTTTTTTTAAAGTCAAGGAAAAGGTATGATGTACTTGGGTTATTAGAATGGTTGTAGATATATTTCAGGTAAGATGTTATTGCAGATATAGTTGACCGATTTTTCCTAAATCTGTGTTGGAATCAGATAATAGTGAGTGATCTTCAAGATATTGTTTTAAGCGTTTGTTTACTATTTTCTCAAGCAACTTACTAGGTAATGGAAGGAGGCTTATTGGTCGTAATTCAGAAGCATATTTAGCATTATTAATTTTTGGAATTGGGGTTATGGTTGCCGTTTTCCATTGGTCAGGGAATTTCGAGTGAAAGAGTGTAGAACTAAGGAGGATTAATAACTTTTCTGGGGCATTTTTAAAAGCTATTTTGATTACAAATGTTCTTATGTTGCGGCAGATTTCCCACAATCAATATTTTTTACTACATCATTCACTTCAGTAAGTATAAACGGGTCATCAAACAATGAGAATTCCGAGGCCCTAGGAGCAAAAGGTAGGTTAATATTGTCTGGTCTTTCAAAATTCTCAGCCAATGTTGCCCCAATCGTTGCAAAGTATTTGTTGATATGCTTGGGGAGGTCACGGTATAAAATCTCACTATCGTTTAGTTGATCTTTCATGCTCACTATTCCAGATGGTTTTTCTTTTGGTAATAGTTGATACATTCCCAGAATTTCTTCGGGTCGTTACCTTTCCGTCTCAGTATATTTTTTATTTTCTTCTTTTTCTCAGAGATTATTAGGGACTTGGTGTAGTTTCTATAATACTTGGCTATTCACTAATCATCTTGGTGGTTGGAGTTTTTTGCCCGCCTAAAATAATAGTCTCTATTTCTAATAGCCCGACTTACATCTTCGCTAAACCAACTCGGTTTGTCTCTTGATATAGCAACTCTTCTAATTGGAGCCGATAAATCTAGTGCTTTTTTTTATGTTACTCAACATCATTTCCCACAGTTCTTCTGGTTGCCGAGTTATATCATACCCGTCCCAATTCGCGTTTAGGAATAAATCTAGGAAGAGTAACTTATTAAATTTGCTATAGGATCTTGCCTTGATATTTTGCTTTGGAATTTTATTCCTAGTCATCTTAATCGTCAGTATTATTGGGAGGTGGTCACTAATATTGTAATTGATCGGAGTAGCAAACACTACATTTGGGCTATTAGTATACGCATGGTCAATCAAAGTTGCACTCTTATCCGTGATTCGGGTTGCTGACTTTATATGTTGTACCAGGTTACAGTCTCTACCAAAGGTAGAAATATGTTTTCTAAGCAAGTTATTATCAAGTGCATCTAAATTAAAGTCACCCATTGCTACAACTGTTGAGTAATTAGTAACATCGTTCAGCACCTCTTCTAACCTTGTGTACAAAATATATGGCGACATGTGTGGTGATTTGTATACATTCAACAGCAGATAAATCTTATCATTAACATTCAGCTTGAGTATTATCAGTTCAATTTCCTCTGATATGACGGTGTGTTTGGTTATGAGTTCATACGAATTTTTTCTTAATGTAAGTAACCAAGCCTCCACCCTTCTTATCAATAGAAGGTCGCCTATCTAGTCTTACTGTTAACGATCGTCCCATTGACCGATTGTCCCATTGATTGATCATCCCATTGACTGATCATCCAATTGACCAACCGACTGACCCTAAAAATGATCAATCAGCTCATTGACTGATTGACCAACTGACCGATCATCCCACTGACCAATTAACACACTGATAGATTGGCATACCGTAGTAGTCCGGCCGCGGGGGGGGGGGGGGGGGCGGTGGTAGAACAGCAAGTGTAGCAATAAAAATTAGAATAACAAATAGCAAACAGGGAAAATAAAATTGAAAAACCTTCACCAGTTTGGGAGCATGAGTGCCCTGGCACCTAGCGACAACGGGACGTACTACAGTCTATTTTGAGGCCGGACGTACCTGTTACTACGTTGCGTGACGTCGGCGCCGCTCCCGAGAATAGCCGTTTTTCCGTTCAGCGCCGCCATGCGGTCATGTTGCATGGCAACGCGGCCGTTCGGCCAAGCATTGCGCTGTCCGACTGCGCGCCTATGCATTCACACATAGGGTGTAAGTGGCGGTATGAATGCAGAGGTGTTGTTTTCTTCCAGATAACGGTGTTGGAACAAGCGAGGGTTCTCTTCAAACTAGGACTGGTTGTCTAAACTTTAGAGATGATAATTGTCTTGATTTTTATTAGGCAAAAGCTCAGATCCGGGGCCTCTAGCTTATAACATAGGGAATGACACTTTGCGTGCCCGATACCCGACGATCTTTCGCCGCTTTCGAACCAAACCATCGATTTTAACGGAATAAAAAGGCTAGAATCGGAATCAAGACATATTAATTACCAAAACACAAGCTTATTTACCTAGAACTAACCGTTATTTTTGACTTAATGAGTCAACAAAGTCGTAATTCCGATTTTTCGAAAAGGCGCCATGTCAGTGTCAACTTATATCAATGCATAGCCGAATCACTCACTAAAACCTAACCCTAAACCTAACCCTAAACCTAACCCTAAACCTAACCCTAAACCTAACCCTGCCCTAAAATAGGGTTAGGTTTAGGGTTAGCCTTAATCCTAACCCTAAAATAGGGTTAGGTTTAGGGTTAGCCTTATTCCTAACCCTAAAGGGGAAAAAGGCAAAACAGAGGTTTTGCCAGGAACCAGCTTAAATGCAAATAGATCCGGCCTTTTCAAAATGAAAACAAAGTTACTAATGATATTGTTCTCCAACCCATCCCGGCAGAAAAAAACTGTTATTTACAGGTAAATAACATCGCATTTTGACAGTTAATATGTGGAGATTCAGATTCTGGTCTTTTTCCCGGTTTAAATACATGGTTTGGTTCGCAAAACGCCGAAAGATCGTAGGCTACCCGGTGCGTCCCTATGCTATAAGCTAGAGGCCCTGGATCTGCGCTTTTACCCAAAATTAATTCCTTACAGGTCTTCAAAGCTTTATATCCAGAACGGGTTATAAGAAATACTCAGTTAATGAGTTATAACAAAGTAGTTAATTTTATAAGCCCACAGTCAAATGTAATCACCTCTTGCTATTGAAACAACATATTTAAAAGAATTAGGGCAAGACACATTCCCAAGAAATAATCCAATATATTACCTATTTCTGAAAATAGCTGGATAATTTTTCTGTAATATCTGTACTGGTGGCTCCATCACATACAGGTGAGTACAGCTCACCTTACACCAGTCCCATTTACCTTTTTTTACCATTTACCAATTCTTTGACCGGTACACACACACACTTTCAGAATGCGTTCTCTTTGGCTCGCATTTCTGGTGTTGGTAGTATGCGGCATTTGCCAGTTCAAGTATGATGGTCGTACATATAAAACTTGTCCAAAATGTTATATATGATATATATATATATATATATATATATATATATATATATATATGTATATATATGCATATATATATATGTATATATATATATATAATATTGACCTCGTTACATAACAAAGAAGAAGTGAACACAGTAGTTGGCGGTAATTAATTACATAGTAATTAACAAATAACAGGCTTTATTCAATTTGATATACAATGAGTATAAAACTCATAAACCTGCCACAATATTTTTTTTTTTGAATGCTTTTATTAGGGTTCATCATTAATACAATGTACAAATGTCCGAGCTCGGGTTTCCCGATCTTCCGCTCGGTCCCTCTTGTGGGTTCAGATTACAATTTCATTACAGGGCTGTTGGGCATCGGTTAGCCACTACTGGTATAGGATAGTATCCAAATACACTTTATCATGTTAAGAGCAGTCATGTGGGGTTTAACATTGTTATTGTATCCATTAGCTGATTAATGAGATGAGATGTTTAATGAAATCAATTGTGTACACCCTCATATTGGACATTACATCCAGTCAGGTGCACTGTACTATACATATCGTATAATAATATAATACCCTGTCTGTAGCCATCTATGTAGATACATAGTTGAGTGATGAAAACAGCATTTCGTCATACATATAAATCAGAAATAGTCACACTTTCGTACATACATGTAGCCTGTAGTGTAGTCTAATATACCGTGTTCAGGCGGGATATCTTTTGTGATACATACTACAATCTTTTTGTACAGAGACAGTTATCATCATAGAGCTTATTCGCTTAAGCCCTGGTAGTTGTAACACAATCTACCACCGTCGCTTAAACCTTGGTAGTTGTAACACAATCTACCTTGGTAGTTGTAACACAAACTACCACCATTGTTTCTAGTGAGAAAATCACTGGACAGAGTGTACCATCGAAGGATGCTAGTGTATCCTATTCTATTTAAGGGGATTTTGATTCTTGGTAGTCAGTTGCAACACAAGCTGGCTATGTCATGAAACAATTTGGGTACGAACGTTTTATTAGTAATTTAAATCTTTTCTTCTCTAGTGTTGTAGTGTATATTTCTTTTAATTTGTTCCAGGTTGTGATTCCTCGTACATAGAAGGATGTATTATAGAGAGGGTTCTTCAGTGGGGGTTGTAGGAGTCTAAGCCCTTGTTTTCATCTTAAAGGTAATTTACGGTTATCTATTAAATTAGGGAGTCTCGTGAGCGAGTGGGCATAATTTAGTAAGTGTATTTCTCTTCGTTGTGACAGAGTGAATAGTTTTGCTTTTGTGTGTAATTGTTCCGTGTTGTATAATGGATGTGGTTCAAGTTTAACTCTATATATTACTCTTAAGATTTTATTTTGGAGCTTTTGAAATTCCAGTTTCATTGTTTGGGTGTCATTTTCATACACAAAGTCAGCATAATCAAGATAGGGGAGTATAGTGGATTTGTATATTTGTAATGATGTAGGGGCGTCTATATATTTTCTTATTTTAGTTAGCAGGTATGTCTTATCTTTAACTTTATTAATAATGTTTTTACGGTGGCTAGTAAATTTCAATGTATTATCAATTGTCAGGCCCAGGTATTTGAAACTGTTAACTCTGTCAAGGATTTGGTTGTTTAGTCTAATTTCGGTAGGATGTTCATTGCGTTGGTTACTATAGCTCATCCACTGTGTTTTTTGTTCATTTAATGTTAGGAGATTATTATTACACCAGTCAATTATTTTAGGGATGGTATTTTTTAATTGATCTTTTGTATTACTCGTTATGACAGTGTCGTCCGCATACAGCAGCGTATGGCAAGGGGTATCTTCCAGGGATTTTTCTAGATCATTGATATATATAATGAAAAGGGTGGGTCCCAACACAGAACCTTGTGGGACCCCATAGGTTAGTAGAAGTAATTTTGATTGTTTGTTATTTAACTTAACTCTTTGTTTTCTGTTAGTTAAATAGCTATGAAACCAAGAACATGTTGTGTTATTCAGGCCTAACTTGTATAGCTTATGAAGAAGGATATTATGAGGAATGGTATCGAAGGCTTTTCGAAAATCTAGGAATAGGGAACATAAATCAGAGTCCCGTTGGTTATTATATATATATTCTAGGTAATTAGTAATTGCTGATATAGTAGATCTATCACTCCTGAATCTGTGTTGTGCGTTAGTTAGTAATTTGTGTTCTTCGAGATATTTTTTCAGCCTTTTATTGATGATCTTCTCAAGTATTTTGCTAGGTAGGGGGAGTAAACTTATCGGTCTCATATCATTAGTATATTTTATATTCGTTTTTTTGGGGATGGGTGTTACATTTGCAATTTTCCAGGTATCTGGGAACTTACAATGGAACAAGGTTGAGTTTAGTAAGGTTAGGAGTTTCGTCGGGGCAGCCTTAAAAGCTATTTTAAAAACAAAGGTTCTGATATTTGGTATTGATGACGATTTAGAACAGTCTATGCTTTTGACTTTTTCCAAAGCTTCATCAAGCGTAATCGGTTGTTCCAGCAATGAGGACTCATCATCTCTTGGGGGAAACGGTATTTGCGGTGTCTCGGGTAAGGCGAATTTCATAGCCAAATTTTTCCCAATATTTGCAAAGTATTGATTGACATGGTCCGGTATAAGTGATTCAGGGATTTCCTGATTAGTATTTTGTTCAAATATCTTAGAAATTGGGGCAGGCCTTTCTCTTGGTAGGAGATCTCGTATTGTTTTCCAAAATTTCTTGGGATCTTTCCCTTTTCTTCGCAGTATAGACTTAATAGTGTGCGTTTTTGTTTGTGATATTATGGCCTTTGTTCTGTTTTTATAAAATTTTGCTATCCTCCAATCGTCTGCGTGATTATAATTTTTTGCTTTTCTATAAAAGTAATCCCTCTGCTTGATACTAGCCCGCACTTCATCGGTAAACCATTGCGGTTTATTTTTCGTAACATATATTTTCCTCATAGGTGCGGTGTAGGATAAAGCTATTTCTATGTTATATATCATTATCTTCCACAGGTCATCAGGGGGGAGCGTAATATCAAAAGTATCCCAGTTTGTATTTAGGTATCTCCTAAGAAAATCATCTTTGTCAAACTTAGAGTAACATCTTGCTTTCATTCTCTGTTTTGTGACCTTATTACGGGGTGCCTTAAGTACTAGGACTACCGGGAGGTGATCACTAACATTATAGTTTACTGGGGACGAGATGACCACATTCGGGCTGTTCGTGTATACATGATCAATCAAAGTAGCTGTCTCCTCAGTAATACGCGTTGGTAATAATATATGTTGTTTTAGGTTGTATAAGCTCCCAAATGTAGAAATGTATGCATCCTTTAAGTTGCTGTCATTAGCGTCAATATTAACATCACCCATAATTATGATAGTTGAGAAGTGGGTACAATTCTCCACAACGTCTTCTAATATTTCATACAATACCAATGGCGTGGTGGCTGGAGGTTTATAGACATTTATAATTAAGTATTGCTTTTCATGAATAGTCAACCTGAGCGTTATAAGTTCTATTTCTTCAGTGATAAAAGTATAATCAGAAATCAAGTCATAAGTATACACATCTTTAACATATACAGCCAGTCCTCCTCCTTTTTTGTCAACATATGGCCTTCTATCTAGTCTGACCATTTGGAAGTTCTCTAGTGCAACCATCTCGTCGGGTAGTCTTTTATCAAGCCATGTCTCACACACCATGATAATATCAAAATTACTGGCCAGCAACATAAAACTTTCAAGGTTAGCAAACAGACTTCGCACATTAATACTCACAAATTTTAGTCCTTTACATGCTGTGACCTGGTTTAAATCAATCATAAGTAGAGCTATGCACATACCTTGTTTGACATGTGGGTATGAGTGAAACGCATGGATGAAGGTGGAATGAGTGAAGGTGTGATACCATGATATCTCTTTGGTCGTTCATTGAGTACCCGCATCAGTAGCAGCAGGCACACCCAGTGGGCCTAGGTCAACATAATACGATGCAAGATGTTAGCATGTAAACATATAATCAAACATATGATACATACAATTGGGCTAAGTCCCAAAATTTTAAATTTTAAATTTTCCCAACCGAGTAGGAAAAAGCAAGTGAGTTGGTCGAGGAGCAGATGAAGAGTGAGGGAAACCATTATGAGTTGCTCACTCTATGCGTTAAGAACCATACCCGTAGTTACTGCATTTACTACAGCGACCACCTGGACAACGGAAGTAATTAATCTCCGAGGTGAATATAGGGATACATTTCATTCGGTATTTATATTTATATATCTAGATATATAATAATATAATATTGACCTCATTACATAACAAAGAAGAAGTGAACACAGTAGTTGGCGGTAATTAATTACATAGTAATTAACAAATAACAGGCCAACCACCCGCCAACTACAAGAAGGAACTACTTCAAACATTCATTAATAATACCATCAGTCCTGAGATGGATTCTGGAATCGGAGTGTAAATAACGATTAACTGATGACGATTTCCAGTTCCCCCTGCATTTAATTGAGTCCAAGGGGACTCCCAATGACTCCATTAGTGTGGCACCACCATGACGGAGTGAATGAGGTGTAATGTTTTTATCATACAGACCTAGATTCTTTATTTCCCTTTGTAGTCTGTAATAAAAATAGTTATAAGGCATGCAACATTTACCCACCACCGATTGGACGTTAAACAAGAAGTCTGATGAGGATAAGGAGAAAACCTGAATTAACCTTGACAACAATTGAAACAGACAAAAATCCGAACCTGGGATAACACCTAGAAAAATTGAAAACCCAAGACACAAGCCGTCCAAAACGATAAATCGTTTGGAATTGATAAATCCATGTTTGAAAGAATTGATCTAAGGATATCAACCGACATGGGAAAACTCGAATTACGAGAAGGAGCTTCCCTAAGCAAACCCCTAATGAGCAACTTTAATGAAAAATCGCCTGAAAAATCCTGAAAGCCCAGAATTTTTTGATGATACCACAGACCAGAAAGATAATTCCTAATTGAACTTGCAGATAAAAACCCGGATAAATATGAAGCATAAATACCAGCCTGGGAAGCAGAGCATGGAAAGGGAACTAAGGAATATTTAAAACAAAAACGCTGATAATTCCTTAGTTGAAAATCCCTAACCTTCCTGGTATTAGCAGAAATTCCAGAATCGATTAGCTCCTTTTTTGTCCTTTGTAACTCTGACATTGTTGGGTCTGGAAAAAGAAGAGCAACACATATCCATGTCTTCAAGAAGGGTCAAACATTTTTCTGAATAACCAGGGTATCCCATACGGGATAGATAGTCGGCTAAAACATTATCTCCGGACCTGATATAGCTTGCATGTAAATCCAGGTTATGGATAAAACAAAACAAAAAAATCTCTCTAAGCCAACCCATGCAAATACTGTTGCAGCTTCGACCTGAGTTAACCATAGCAAGAACTTGCATATTGTCGGTAATAATATGCAGTCTTGAATTACACAAGGAAGGACCCCAACGCCTGATACCGACAAAAACCGGCCATAACTCGTAGACATTGATGTTGGGTTTGACAATTACCTCTGACGGGGCTAACTCCAAGTGATCATTAAAACCCGGGATATTGAGACTATTATCCCAACTTCCGTAGAAAAAATCCTTCCCTGCCCACGAACCGAAGCCTAACATGGAAGAATCAGATACAAACGGGACTTTCTCCAAATCCTTAATGATTAGTGATTTATAATTGAAAACTTTCAACCACCACTCAAAGTCCTTATAAGTCTCCTCATCAATTTTTCTGGAATCTCGCCTATCCATAGAAGCACTAAGGTTAAACAACCTACAACTAAAGGTTCTGCCACCCCTAACAATCTGACTATTGAATGACATCAGTCCCCCTATTTTTTCCAGGTCTTTCTTTGTGACCGAACCTTTTTCCACAGCCTTAGAAATTGCTTCCTGAAGATTTTTTACTTTCTTCTCGGGTAAAGTTAAAGACATTTCGATGCTGTCTATGCTGATACCCAAGAAAACACATTTTGTGTTGGGGTCTGTTAATTTATTTAACAAAATTTCGAATCCAAGGGCAGTGACTAATTCGACAAACCTATCTCTTTTGGAAAGGCAGCTTTCGTAGGTATCAGAAATTATTAAGAAGTCATCTAGGTAATTCACCAAACCAAAAATACCATCCTGACGAGCAGCATCAACCAGAAAATCAGAAATTCTACTAAAAATATTAGGGGCACAACGAAGTCCGAAACACAAACGATTATCAGTGTAAAAATCTTCACCATCACCCAAGTCCCATTTGAAACCTTGAAAACGTGTATCAGTGGGGGAAACATTGACAGACCTATAAGCAGATTTTAGGTCTACCAAACACATGTATTCTCCGCCTAGTAAAGTATCAGCTGCATCATATACTGAGTGTTGCGTGGTTGTGGGTCTATGAGCAGCTCAGAAGGGTAGACTTTGTAGAGTGACTGGTAGAACAACAACATGAAGTGAAACTAGTAGTGTGTCTGTTTATTCACTAGAGGGGGCTACTATATGTAGTATTGTCACGATACACAAGGTGGCGATAGTGTATGTAAGAACAAGTAGAGGACACGTAACATCTTCCCTCCTTTAGACAAAGAGTCTCTGAAACTGAAATGTATAAAGGATAAAATAAAACAACAAGTCATTATAGATAAAAGGTCTTTGATATTATTCAACTGATATGTAGTTGACTAAGAGGTAAAAAGATATATCAGAATGACTTTGTTTTATACTGGGTTATTTATCAGCCATTAAAAACAAAAGTGCATCTTGAAGTTGTCTCAGTCTTTGTATCTAGCTGGGACTTTGATATTTCTTCCCGACCGGGTGGTGTGATTCGGGCTCTGCTGGCAGGCCTCTGCCTGCAACTGGGTCTCAACAGCATCTGCAGTGGCAGTGCCTGGTGTGACTGATGGGGGGCACACAGGACCATCGTAGACTGTGGGAGGTTTCGCCTTGCGTGGTGAGAGGGGCGGTTTGGCAGGGGTTGCCCTGCAAGTTGGCTCAGCTGGGGTCTCAACTGAGCAGGAGTCATCAGTAGAACGGGTTTTAGAACGTAGGAGTCGTCGGTTCCTTCTGAGTGTGGAACCATCATCAGTGGCTACTTCATAGCTCTTGCCACCAAGATGACGGGTGACTGTGGCCTGCTTCCACATTACTTGTCCAGGCTGGGTCGGTTGTACCCGGACATTGTCACCAGGATGTAACATGCCGAGAGTCCTTCTGGCAAGATGACGTTCTGCTGCCTTAGCACGTTTGTTTTCCATGTCTGGTTTCTCATCCTTGGGCTGTTTGGGCCTAAGAGCATCAGTGGTAGTAGGCACAAGGGTCCTAGTCCTCCTTCCCATGAGCCTCTGGCTTGGGCTGGATGAGAGCCCTTCTGTTGGGGTGTTTCGTAGGTTCAGGAGTCCCAGATATGGATCCTCTTTTGCCTTGGCACATTTACGCATCATTCGTTTGACAGTTTTCACTGCTGCCTCTGCCGCTCCATTCGACTGACTGTTTCCTGGGCTTGATGTCTGGTGGGTGAAATTCCACTTTGTAGCGAAGTCATGGAAACTCTCGGATGAGAATTGTGGGCCGTTGTCACTTATGACCGTATCGGGAATGCCATAGCGGGCAAAGTGTTGTTTCAGCTTTGAAATCACAGCTTCAGAGGTCGTTGAGGTCAGGTAGTCCACCTCAATGAAAGTGCTGTAGCAGTCCACTGTGACTAAGTATTCACGGCCTTGGATAGTAAAGAGGTCAGTTGCAACTGTTGCATAAGGACGGTCTGGTACTTTGTTCATGACCAGTGGCTCCGCGGATTGCCGGTCACAGTACATGGCACAAGTGTCACAGTTCTCAATTGCTTGGCGTATTTCGGCTGACATACCTGGCCAAAACACCAGCTCACGTGCACGACGAAGGCAAGAGTTGATACCTAGGTGTCCGGCATGGAGCTTTTTCTTGATGTCAGGCCTGAGTGAGAGTGGGATAACTACACGTTCCCCACGTAGGATGATGCCATCTTGAACTGTTAGCTCATCACGGTAGTCGAAGTAGGGAGTTATTGAAGGCACTACATCTCTCTTCATGTTTGGCCACCCGGCCATGATGACCTTTTTCAGGGTCATTAGGGTGTCGTCAGCTTGAGTTGCCATCTGGATTTGAGATAGCCTATCCATCTTGATTGGTGTGAAGAAAATGTTGTTTACTAGTTCCCCTTTCTTCTTTCCAGGAAGTGGTGCACGGGAGAGAGCATCTGCTACAGGGATTGCCGTTCCTGCTCGGTAGGCAAGGGAATATGAGTATTCCTGTGTTCGCAGCAGTAAGTTTTGTAGTCTCCTCGGTGCCTTGGAGAGTGGTTTCTGAACAATAGAAACCAGAGGCTTGTGATCAGTGATCACATTGACATCTCTACCATAGGTGTAGTGGTGAAATTTGGTAAGCCCATAGCAGACCGCAAGCATCTCTTTCTCGATTTGGGCATACCGAGTTTCAGGATCGGTCAGAGTGCGGCTTGCGAAGGCAATAGGCTTCCCATCCTGGAAAAGTGCAGACCCTAGACCATATTCGCTAGCATCGTTTTCTATGGTGAGTTCCTTTGTGGGGTCATAGAATGCCAGCACTGGAGTTGTTGTAACTAACTCCTTTGCTTTGTCATAAGCACTTTGCTGGTTCTCAGACCAGTTCCATGCGACTTCTTTCCTGGTGAGTATCAGAAGAGGCTGTAAGATGTTAGACAGATGTGGCATGAATTTTGCGAGGTAGTTGATGCATCCTAAGAATCGTCGTAGCTGTTGTAGATTCTCCGGCTTTGGCATCTCGTTGATGGCCTTGACCTTCTCAGGGTCAGACTGTAGACCATCCTTAGTGATCCGATGGCCCATAAAGGTCACTTCGTTCAATCGCAATTCAAATTTGTCACAGTTCAGCTTGATCCCTCTCTCGGCACATCGTTGGAGGAAGATGTCCAGGTTCTGATCGTGTGTGGCTACATCTTTTCCGTGGATGATCACATCATCTGCAATGCATATGACACCAGGGAGTCCATCAAGGGCTTCAAGCAGTCTCCTCTGGAAAATCTCAGCAGAGACTGAGGTACCGAATGGGAGACGGCACCATCTGTACCTTCCATGGCAGGTCTGAAAGGTGGTGAGCAGACTTGAGTCATGGTCCAACTGGACATGCCAATATCCAGATGCGAGGTCGGCCTTGGAGAAGATGCGAGATTGGCCCAATTCATGCAGCTTGTCTTCCAGTATTGGCATGGTGTATCTCTCACGCACAAGTGCTTTGTTAAGTTCCCTTGGATCTATGCATATCCTAAGGTCTCCCGACTTCTTGTGGACTATGACCACTTGACTAATCCATGGAGTTGGCTTAGTGACTTTGGCGATGACCCCAAGTCCCTCAAGACGCTTGAGTTCACCTGCCAGTTTGTCTCTGATGGCCACTGGTGTCCTTCGGTTGGCCATGATGATAGGGACAGCATCATCCTTGATCTGGAGATGAGCTATGCCGGGGAGCTGCCCTAGCTCTCCATTGAAAACATCAGGATAGTGTTCAATTATGGTCTCTTTGTTGAGTGAAGCAGGAAGGCATTCTGCAGATGGCTGAGGCTGGATGGCCGCAATGCGTTCCAGATTTTTGTTCATGATGCGGAGCAGATCCATTTTCTCTGCTGTCTTCCACCCGAGTAAGGGGGTACGCTTGTTGTTTACAACAATAAATTCGACTGAGTACTTCTTCATATTCTTCGGGTTGCGTATGGAGAGACGGCAGACACCGACTGGTTTTGACGTTGATTCATTCCACATCTGGAGCGTCCTAGATGTGGGCTGGATGTTAGCAGCATATTTTTCTGGTAGAATGTTTACTGTAGCGCCCGTGTCAATCTGGAAGGTGACATTTTGTTATTGATCAGCATCCTGCCTTTAAGTTGAGTAGAGGCTTTTGAGTGGACAGCATCAATCTCATGAACAATGTTGATCCATTCCTCGTCAGAGGTCTCCTCTTCCTGATCTTCAATGTTGTGGACTTTCTTTTTGTCAGTTGGGCACTTGTAGTGGAAATGGTTTTCCTTGCCACAGGATGAGCATTTCATGCCCCAGGCTGGGCATTTTTCCTTCTTCATGACATGGGTGCGACCACAGAACTTGCACTCTCGCTCATCTGGATCATGGCCTTTGTGACTGGCTCTCATCTTGTCTCTTGACGGTTTTGTTTTCTTTTGTCGGTAGCCATTCGTGGCAGCGACTTTGTGCACCGGGTCGGGACGGAGGGCACGGCCTTGAGTCGAGGCATTCTCGGCAGATTTACATGTGTCGACTGCCCGCTGGAGAGTTAGGTTCCTTTCTTTCAGGAGTGATGTCTGAGTTTCAGAATCATGTATGCCAATAACGATCCGATCCCGTAAAATAGAGTCAACACAATTGGCGCAATAGTTGCACGTTTTTATGAGAGACCTGATGGACGAGTAGAAACTCTCAAAAGTTTCACCCTCATTTTGGGCCCTTTTGTTGAAAATGAAACGCTCATACGTCTCGTTCACCTCTCCAACTGCAAACTGGTCGAATCGTTCAAGGATTTCATTGACGGTTCGTTGAGCCTCAGGCGTCGTGAAATCAAACCCATTGTATACACGGAGGGCGTCATCACCAAGCGTATGGAGGAGTAGAGCGACCTGATACACGGCTGGTTGTCTGTCAAGTTGGGCAATGACAGCATAGTTTTTCCATTTCTGTTTGAAGAGCTTCCAATTTTCAGTAATATTAGAGTCTAGGGTGAGTGGTTGTGGTGGCCTGATCCCATGGACTGGGGGAATGGGTTGTGCATCAACCATTATTAGCAGAAAATGGAGGAATTAGCACACACACAGAGTTCAGGCAACCCAGACCCTTTGCACTACCACAATTATTAAAACACAGAGTTCAGAAGAGTCATATGAAGTGCAGTAAACAGGCGGAAGTGCTAGTGATGGTTCAGACCAGCACCAACAGCAGTTCCCAGAAGATCAGTCTAATAAGTACCACCACCACACTATGAAGCTCCAACACCAGTCACAGCAGGAAATCAGTTGTGGAACAACTTGCAATTATACTTGAGACACAGAGTAGTTGTCCAGCAAGTCAGAGAGTTCACTAGTGTAATGGTTTACACAGCTAGTGTTGAGCATATGGGAGATGTCCCCTATTATCACTCAGTCATGTGGTCTCACTTCAGAGGGGCCTATATTTGAGAAATATAGAGTTTGGGCATTCCCCACCTGTTTGTGTCATTCCATTAACAATAATCTTCAACCGCTGCCACCATGTTGCGTGGTTGTGGGTCTATGAGCAGCTCAGAAGGGTAGACTTTGTAGAGTGACTGGTAGAACAACAACATGAAGTGAAACTAGTAGTGTGTCTGTTTATTCACTAGAGGGGGCTACTATATGTAGTATTGTCACGATACACAAGGTGGCGATAGTGTATGTAAGAACAAGTAGAGGACACGTAACACTGAGTTATATTTAAACTCTTCATAAGTAGACTTCATGTAATTATTGATACTTTCTCCCTTAGGCATTGAACAATCGGTTATAGGCCTAAGTTTTCCATCACTTTTCTGAACAGCGCCTAAAGCGTGAATACACTTAGGCTTAACTTTAGTCTTAGTTATTTTGCCAGATTTTAACTCTTTTTTTACATTTTCATCCATTTCAGATTTAAATTGATCAGACAAAATACTGCTATAGTTTTCACACTCGTAGGAAGTATCGCAATCTTGGTCTACTATGCTAAAACCGTTATTAACTCCCTCCCAGATGAAATTCCTATCGGATTCAGAAAGTTTTGAATTTTCATTATCATTGAAAACGTATTTAACAAACTGACATGGCTTTAACTGACTCTTATTATCACCTACCACATGGATACAAGAACAATCAGTTACAACACAACCGGAATTTACCTTATGACCGCTATTAAATTCCGGAGAAACACTTGAAACCACCGTTGAATTCAAATCACTACACGATGCGCCGTCATCTACATAGGGGTCAATAACTGTGCGCCCAGTAACCTCACCGCATTCCGGGGGCGATACTTTGTATCTATTTTCAAAACCGCAAGTTAAATTTAGCGCATCGCTGTGGACATTTCATTTACTGGATTTACTACCACCCGTCTTGCAGTCAAATACTGCGTGAGACTTTGATCCACAATCTGAACAAACGTGGCGATATTTGCAATTCTGGAATCGGCAAGTGTTCGCCTCAGAGTTATACAACTTGCAAATTCCGGTGAGTTCATTTTTCTTTGACAAATTTTGAGTTTTATTTTTCTTCACACTGACTGTACCATCGTACGAGAGGAATCGAACAATCTCAGATGGATCAATTTTTGAAAACTCGTTATAACCAAACTTTTCCACTCTTTCTTTTACAGATTGATCGTATTTAAGTAAGGCCTCTTGTGTAAAAACATGTGTATCAGCCTTCTCAGCGATAAGCGAGATATGTTCTACTAATCCTGAAACATCCAGGCCTTGCGATAGCATAAATTTCAAAATCTTTATATTTATGACAGTTAATTTTTCCACAGACGATAACTTCTCATTCTCATCTAAATAGTGTTTAGATAAATATTTACCAGTCATGGAATCTTCTTTTTTCACTGTTTCTTTAGGCTGGATTTGGACTGTAGGCTCTGTGGTAGGCTTTGGCAGGCTCATTTCCTTTGCTTCACTGCCGCTGGCGCTTGCTCCCTCTGCATCTGAAGTCTGTCTTGTAGACTTCTTTAATGGACACCTTTCTTGTATCATTTCCAGGGCAGCAAAAACGGATGACTCCAACCGATCCATGCGTCGTGACATCTCAAGTGAAGCATCAGAAGGCATGGTCCTCTCGTCAGGGATCGCACTGTTAGAATCATGCCCAGACGTGGCGGGCGAGGGAGACTGCTGCCTACCCGATCTAACTTTAGCCATCCCGAAAATCCTCAACTCTCCATCCTGATTTTCAGAAAAATCATGAAAATCATCAGCAGAATCCGTGGATTGTGCCTTGGACTTCGTCCTTCGACCCATAATTTCAGGAACCTTCCCGAAAACTGTCAAATTTTAAATTTTCCCAACCGAGTAGGAAAAAGCAAGTGAGTTGGTCGAGGAGCAGATGAAGAGTGAGGGAAACCGTTATGAGTTGCTCACTCTATGCGTTAATAACCATACCCGTAGTTACTGCATTTACTACAGCGACCACCTGGACAACGGAAGTAATTAATCTCCGAGGTGAATATAGGGATACATTTCATTCGGTATTTATATTTATATATCTAGATATATAATAATATATATATACCAGGTATGTATGATATGATAATTGTTTTGGTTATTCCAGAGAGGAGGATAAACCTATAGTGGCCAGGCCCATACCAGTATATCTCTGCTACCCATGTACACTGTTTCTATTTTATCTTATAATATCTGAAGTATTGTTGAGGAGATATACATGTTTAACCTACCAAATGAAAGCTGAAATACCATAGCGTATGATAGAATCGCTTTTAGTTCTCTAGAAATAATATAAACGGGTATCACAAACATACTACGCGCATATAAAATGAACGATCGTGAGTGGTGTTTAATAAAAAATTGTTCATTTTGAAAATATTGTTTATTTATCGTTCAAGTCTCCTCGTGGACGACCACGTTTTTGTCGTTGTAGCCAATGTCAAACTCGTTTTTCATGCACTAAATCCATTCCAAATTAAAAGATATTTTCAACAGAGATTTTTATTCATATTTGATACATTTATACCAAATTTCGACATTTATTAACGATTTAATCATTTTGTTGTGAAATATTTGAAAATTACTGGAAAAAAAAGTTTGCCTTGGATGGGGTTAGAACTCTCAACGTTCAGGTTGATAGACCAACGCCTAAACTCTTTGCCCACAGAATTATACATGTTTAGTGGTCCCCGTGGATATAGGTCAATCATACGATCATTCTACGATAATTGAATGATATTATCACGGACGACAGTGCTCACATGGACAAGCAGTTTTATGCTACACTGAAAATAAATTCTCGTTTATTTCTCGTCCATCCTTCAAGATATCTTATCGTCCAGCCTCACGGACGATACATTTTTATTCAACGGGGCCCTGGTCTAAGCGTCCATAGGCTTAACATTGGGAACTCGTTCTCAACGGGCTTGGGAGTACGGTAACTCATACTCAACAGGGGGATGAAAAAAAAGTATATATATCCAGGCTAAGATGAAATCAGATGAAATCAAAAACATGTTCGTTTTTGGTCTGAGTCCCTGTTCACCATCTCGTTTGGAGTGTTCCAGAATATTCACTTGGCTATCGCCTCGATCATATTATTGCGCACCCCAAACTCAATGGCGAATGAGGATACAGACGTAACACTCATCGATTTCTTTCTTGTCTTAAAGCCTGTTTCCTTTGGCCAACGAAAACTGCAGAAATTCTTTTAGCTACCCGGAAAGTCTGTCGGTGGCTACCACCAACTGACCTCCAGGAATATTCAATTAAAGACAAACGCGGGTAGTTGGGTGATTTCTAAATTCTATTGAGTTTTGCAACTAACTCAGCATTATTCAAGTTCAATATATCATCAAATAGAAAATGCAAAAAAGACGGCATGTCACCATGCTAACTTCTATGGGAGGGCCATCCGAAAGTGCCTAACTATTGGTTTCTATGGGAAACTGCAATATTTTTACTTTGTTGCAAAATGACACTGATGTTCTATTGGTATCTTCAAATAATTCTGGATTATGATAGTTGGGAACATGTACAAATGAGAAATGCTAAAAAAAATACTATGTCACCATGCTAATTTCAATGGGAAGGCCATCTGAATAAGGCAAGTGCTTATCTATTGGTGACTATGGAAAACTGCTACATTTTCATGAAACCAGATGGCAGCACCAGTGTTTACACAGGGGGCAGTGTGATACCTACCCGCATTTGTCTTTAATCGGTGCCGTTGTCGTGGGCCAGTGGAAAATGGCTTGTATCTGGCGTTTACACTAGACCAATAGAAACGTGATGACTGTAGATCATCAAGCCAATATATAGCAGGAGGTTTCCGAATACGCAATATCGTAAGAAATAGACTACCTCGATCCAAGAATTTCCTGAAGCGTTTACACTAGACGACTTTTTATAGAAATGTCCTAAGGCGTTCAGTTAACCTTTACGATTTTATTAATGAACACCTATGTATCTCAGCAATTATAATGGATAACTTTACAATTCACAAAATCATCAGATGTCTAGACAATAAATTCAAGCTTCTTTGAAATAGTCATCAGCATCAAATTGTCTGCATAATCGTCAGGTCGTGCCAAAATGCTGAAACTGACGTACTCTGAAGATTTGTGGTCGATACTCATTTAAGGTATCAATAGCCGATGGTGGAAAGTTGTCAGTTGGTGCTAAATTCAAGAATTATCATCTATAATTGTCTAGTGTAAACACCGAGTCACCCTGCATTTACATTAGACAACTAAATACTTGGTGATTGTAGATCGTCAAGCCAATAGTCGTCAGGTGGTAGCAATGTCCACCATAAAAGTCTTCAACCTCAGAATATACTCAAGTGTTTAAACTGATGACTAAGTTCTCACAGAATTGCCGTTCATCTAAATGATTTACTCGACGTTTACATTAGACGACTAAATATGTGGCGACTGTAGATCGTCAAGCCAATATTGTCAGGTGGCGGCAATGTCCACCGCAAAAGTGGTGGAGCTCAGAATGTCTGTGAGAGTTTAGACTGATGACATAGAGTTGCCGCCAATCTAGACAACTAATTCAAACAGGCTTGAAATAGTTGTTGGCATCAGAGCATGTCTAATAGTCGTGAATTGGTGCATAATCAGATGTAATCCGACGACCTGCAGTCGCCACGCTCTTGGCGATTATATTAGACGTTTTCTTGACTTTTACGGCTGAAAGTTGTCAGGTTCAAGAATCGCCGCCTATAATCGTCTAGTGTAAACGCCGGGTATATCAAACCAGCTTGAAATAGTCACCAGCATTACAGCATGTCATATAGTCTTCAGGTTGTACCGAATTGTGTAATCTGACACAATCAGACAATCTGCAGTCGCCACACACTTGGCGTTTACAGTAGACAATTTCTATCTTACTGCTGAAAGTCGTCAGGAGGTTTAAAATTCCAGAATCGCCGGCCTAAATCGTCTACTGTAAACACCGTGTAAGATTGCATGCGTCCTTTGTATGGCTTCACCCTACTGGCTACCAGACGTCTCTAAACGTTAAATCCTTTAAATTTAAGTTTTTGTATGACATAGCTGCACAACAAACGTGCACAACTACGACCTCATAAAACTGGAGAAGAAAAAACGATAATATATAGGGGTGACGGCTTTACCTGAAGAGTCGAGAGGTTCCGGTAGGGTGGTTGTGTATTGACCATCGTATACAAAGTCCCCTTTGAATATATTATATATGGGGAGGGGAGGGGGGGTTGCTGCAGGTTCTAATGGCAGTTGTTACGATGACGTGTACACGGTGGTCTGTTCACTATCCATTCATTATCCTACCCCTTAAAAAAACCACCATAAGGCCATTCAAAAAAAAAAAATTGTTTCTCATCACCAAGCCCTGAGAAATATGACGAGGGCGCTTTTTTTTTTTTTTTTTTTTTTTTTTTGCTATATCAAAGAGGGCAGACATACAGTAAAACCCCGCATAAGCGGCCACCCTCCGATCCAGGCCAAAGTGGCTGCTTACGCGGGGTGTCTACTTACACGGGGTATCCAGATATTTACTGGCTCTACATTTAATGCATCCCTGACATCAGGAGCTTTAATTTGATACTAAATACACATACCTTTCATAATTTTTATCAAGGTTCATCTATTTAAAAAAAATCAAATAAAAAAAAAAAATCTTCTAAAATCGTTTTTTCTGATGCGCGCGGTGATGAGAAACAAGTGTTTTTTTTTAGTGGCCTAAGCTTAACTTGTTTATGTCACGGGTGCGACATAAAGTGCTGTTTGTGTCATTACTTTCTAATGCTGAAGAAATGTTGAAACGGGGTAGGATAAAATCTAGAGAGCACTCATTTGAGTTTGGGTTTATTTATGTCACTCATTTTGTTGGCTCTGAAATGTCACTCGTCTTCCACTCGTGAAATTATGGACCTAAAAAAGAGCATGACATGAATAAACTCAGACTCAAACTCGTGATATTATCTCTTGATGTTATCTGTGTATGTTTATAGATGTATGTATGTGCCCACTTAAAGATATGTATCAATGTCAGGCTTACATATATATATATATATATATATATATATATATATGTATGTATGTATATTCTCATGTACCAATTAGTGACTCTAGCTAGGCATGTAACCCAGGAGTTGTTAAAGACCAATGCGGGTAGCCTGGAAGCCTGGCCTAGTTAGACTATAGGCCAGGTAACGGGTTCCAGTTTTGTGGTACATTATTGGTAACGCCTCCTGGTTCCCTGGTCATCCGCTAGAGGGCCCGGTGGAATTAGGTGTATGACAAGCGGATACCTGTCAAACCACTAGGCTGGTTCCCAGGGTATCCCCTAGTCACAGGCGGGCACCAGCCAAAGTTTAAGGTCGTGCCTGTGAAGGACATAGGAACCCGTTACCTGTCCCTTATTTCATTAGGGCAGGGAACCAGTCCACAATGCGGGTAGGTATCGCAGTGCCTTGTGTGTCTACACTCGGAACTAAATTTGGCACTGGTGCTGCCATCTGGTTTCATGAATATATATACACCAATAGTTAAGCACCTACCTTCTTCAGATGGCTTTCCCAGAATTTTTTAAAGATAGCAATAGAACATCAGTGACATCTAGCCATGAAGTCAAAATATTGCAGTTTCCCATGGACACCAATAGTTGAACGCTTACCTTTTCAGATGGCCTCCCGATAGAAGTTAGCACCGTGACATGCATATCTTTATATTTTCTATTTGCTGATAAATGAGACTTATGTTATCCAGAGCTATTTGCAAAAATGAATAAAAACTAGTCTAACCAGCATTTGTCTTGAAGGGGCCGTGGCCTATCGGTATTTGACGTCAATATTCTACTGACGGTTGGGGATTCACCCAGTTTGCCTTTGTTAGTCTACGAAGCAAGACCAGAGAAAAATTGTATATTCTAAACGCTGTATACAGGCATGACAAGGGATCTATTGATGAAGACAGGACTGACACAGTGGTTGACAGAGCGTAATTGCTCCCTATATACATCGCCTAGAGGTTAGAGTGGTTACATAAAGACTTTCAACATACTGCATGAAAACTATCCCTTCACTATCTGCATGCTATTCACTGTGATATTGAGAACGGAGCAGGGAGCCAGTGTCTCAGGGTCTTAGAGGTATGCCCAGCTGACCTTTTTGCGTTGGCAATAACTGAACCATAAGAACGCAACACCTATCAAAAAGTGGAACTGGAGGGGAAGGAGGAGTGTGTCATGACTGAGGTCATGTAAGGTCAGGTTAGGAGATGGCAAGATGACAACGAGTTTGTCGGCAGGGAGGGAGGCCTGTTAACATTGGGCCTGTTTCCCTCACTGCACGAAATCCACCAGTTTATTCATATATATACGCTATTGTGGAAGTGCATGTATTGGCTGAATATTGACTTGTTTTCATATATATACGCCCAGTGTTTATATACGGACCCGTCTTGGCTGTATTTCACACCTGGCGTATATGAGAGGAAATATCCTCTCCCCCCCGCTGCCTCCCGCCCGTTTGTGTTGGTAGAAGTATAGGTGTCCTCAGTGGGAAGCCTTCTTCACTGGATGCTTATATCTGCCTACAGATGAGGCGTATATACACGGGGAATAGGACGACCTTGCATACGCAAGAGTCATACTAATATACGCCAGGTGCATACACATATAAAGTGGTTAGCTTCATGCAGTGCTCCCCCTCCCCCCAACAAAATCCTGGGTACGCCCCTGTGACGGTAGGAAACATGTCAGATGTTAGCACGACATGTCATCTGAACTCAGTTATTTCTGGCAAGTGTTCAACAGAAGCAGGGACCTTTGCCAATATGTAAAACGGTGGTTTTCGTGCAGTGAACGAGTTGATCGGCAGAGGGGGGGGAGGCCAGTTGACATTGCGCCTGTTTCCATTGGCTGACGAAAAGGGTATAGATCGTTTGATTTATCCAGAAAGTCTGTCGGTGGTGCCATAGCCCAGAACATGACAAAGTATCAAAAAAATCGCTAAAAACATGATTTTCTTTTATCTGTCGTAATAGTCCATTATCTCAGGAAATATCTATCACAACCTGGTAATATTGGTATCATTTTAATTGTCTTGAAACGCCTATGAAGGTAGGATGTTAATTTCCATAGATCATCGCGATAGATTTTTCACTAAATCATTGTGAAGACAGGAAGGTAACATGTTTTAGTATGTTTTACCTAGCAAATTCAGATGTTCAACCTATCAAAGGAAATCTCAGCCAAGGCACATGTATGATATATATATACCAATAAATAGTCTTGGCTTTCTAACAATGGTTTGTTTATAAAAATCGGCCTGATAACCAGAATGCAAGAGCAATTCACATTTCCGATTTAGAAGTAAATAGGTTTTTTTCTCATATCAAACGCCCGGGAGTGTGGTCGCATGCCTCGTTTTCGTGTGACCTACTTGGCGGCCATTACAAGATGGCGCTAGTGTGCAAGTCCTGAATAGTGCTTGTCATGGTTGGTAATCACAGCTGTGTGTGTGCACTGCTCAGTGTCAGGCATGACTGACTGCCCTCAGCTCTCTAGGTTGTTTTTTTTAATCCTTTATTTAAGCTGGCCAATGCTCAGCTGAAGTATCTGCTGGTTTCCATGCACGACCAGTGCGTGTTTACAATCGTTGAGAAAACCCTTCATGTCGTCTTGAATACAAAAAGGTGTACATAATGATGCAAAACAACAAACAGAAAAATACAGAAAGATTTTTTTAGTTTTTTTTTATTACGCACAAATCATCACGAGGATGGTCTTCCTTTGTGGTTTCTCAGGTAAGCACAGATTTACATCTCAAAACACTTCTGCATTTGTGAGTGATAAGTATGAATTATATATATATATATATATGTGTGTCTGGGCTAGAAACAAAACCCATTAAATAATATTGATAGATTTCCCTCCACCACAACAATAAAGGTAATTACTGAGGTGGTACAAGAATGATAGATGAGTAATGAGAAGATAAGAGGCAGATAATGTTCAGCCTACATCACTATCCAGAAAGCATAACAGCCAGAGTAATACTTTGCTGTTAGGTTCAATACCAGTATGAATAGGAGTATACACCACTAACACTTGCATGACTCCAAGAATCATGAAGCAACGAAAGGCATTACCAGACAACATCATTTGCCAAAGCCACACAGTATTTCTCTAGAATTTATCAAGTTTTTTCAATCTTGCCTTGAAGGCTTCCTTACTCGGAGCTAATTTAACATCTACTTCAAGCTGATTCCACAATTTTTTACCACGATAACCTGGTGATTTTTTGTAAAATTCAGTTCTGGGTTTCTCCATTTAAAACATAAGCTTTTTATCCGATCTTAGTAACCTAGCTCCAGTAACATGCACTTCATCTGAGTCATCATCATCATCAGGTCCTAATTCAGGGATTGCCCCACATTCATTGATATAAAGTTTTCGCATGTAAGTAACAATTAGTTCATCGTGCCAACGATGCAACATCCTAGCACCTGTAAGCTTATGTAAGGTATCGACAGTGTGCACCTGCTCGTAGTCCTGGAGACATATACGAATTGCTTGATTCTGCAACTGCTGAAGTTTACTTAACCAGCATTTGCGACTCCTTCTTGATAAATAGCAGGGTAGTATTGGCAAGATAGTATGCTTATAGATTTTTATAGCAACTGACCTCGGTATCAGATATCTAATCTTATTAAACACGAAAAGCTTATGTTGGATACGCTTAATAAGGCTACGTACCTGTTTTTCAAAATTCAATGCGTAATCAATGTCAATGCCCAGGTAGCAGTAGGAGTTAACTGTATTTATAGGTTCTAGTTCAGCAAAAATGTTAAGAGGAGGAAGTACTCGGAAGTATCATACAATTTGATGGATCATGCATGGTAGTTAACCCAAAAAGGAAACAACACACCATGAATTTGACCTGCGTACATTTGTAAATAAAGTATAGTATAGATAGTCACCCCTACAAGTATGTGGTTAATACATAAAATTACTCGATCGGTAGCTTGCGTTGCAACTACAATCTACAGGCTACGGTAGCTTGTGTTACAACTACCAAGGTATACTGACCCCCTCTAGGTTTGCGGCTTGTGTTACAACTGCTCTTATTGACCTATCTGTCGAAAAAACTCCACGATTTGACTAGATGTTGAATATTTGTGTAGTATGCCCAGTAGTATACCTATTACATTGTATAGTAATTGTGTACTATCCCTTTAGACATGTAATCATATCATTTCCATCTCATCTCATTTGTTTAGTACTCACCTAAGGTAAACGAAGATGAAAAGTATGATCACTGAAACCTGTATAATGATAACTATCGAGGCGAATGGCCAGCTACCCAACTGTAAATAACCTAATAGATTAAGAATGTGCTATTGTAATCAGAGGGACCGAGCGGAAGAACGGTAAATCCGAGCTCGGACATCCGACTATTGTATGCGATGAAACCCTAATAAAAGTGATAAAAAAAAAATTAAAAAAAAAAAAAAAAGCCCCTTGGCAGGTATAGAAACATACATATTATATTAACTACAGTCATGGGCTATGTACATAACAATGAAGTAACTTTTCCTTTACGATCCTTTTGAACTCATCATGTGATTCAATAGATCTCAGTTCTGCTCCTAGGGTAGACTGGCCTCAGTCCCTGTATCCTACCCCTCAACCCCTTCTGAGTGACACAGGGACTGGTCTCATCCGTAATCTGCTTGGAGATTGGCACCCTCTCACTTTGATATCAATCGAGACATAGTCAGGAGTAGGCGAAATATATTGCTATGACAACACAGGCAGGCAAGGTACTGGAGGAGGGGAGGGGGAGGGTAAGAGGGGGTATAGGGTTACAGAGACTTTCAACAGCAGAAACCCATGATCTATCTCGAGTACTATTCCTGGACAAAAGACGCCAAATACACTCCCTCTTTTTTGCATACTCGTTGCTTAATGAAGAAAATATGATTGATCAACGTCCACTTCCTACTAGACATGCCACAGGTAGGTGCATTACTACCCCCCCCCTTAAAAAAAGCGGTCTACGAAAATAGCTTCTTCATAACTAGTATATTAAACTGGAATAAACTAAAACCTTTTTATACACTGATTCCTGAAATAAACACATTCAAACTCGCTATCAAAAGAACATACCCCAACTGTTTTACAAACGAACCCAGATTGTGATTGCAACTGGTTCTCTTGATTGATTGATCTTACAGATTATAACATCTTGCTATTGTTACATGGAACTCTTACAGATTGTGACTGCAACTGTTAACAAACCCCCACCATACAATAACTTAGACTTTGATAGCTGGTAGTCGCGTTTCCTTCCATGATCAAATTGCAGATTAAATTGTATGGAAATCTCGCATTATATTACTTATTGTACATTGTAGTCAATATGGCTCTTTATTTGTTCATTTCAGATCGGTTTTTGTTTTTGTTTTTTTTCCTGTCCTCCTATACCAGGAATATTCTAGCTTGTATATTACCTATTTACCCATGATCTCACATACTTTTTAACCAATGATTGCAATACCTACGTTTATTGTTGTTATATTACCTCGCCGCGCCAACCTCTGTATAAAGTTCAATAACTAGTACGTTATACACACTGATACTATCAATGCCTCCCTAACAAACTATGACTGCCTCACCTATAGCTGAGAAATGAGTACTGCATAATACGTGATTCTTTTGTTGATTTTTTCCTATCTTTGGTGTGCACACACACACACACATATACACACTCGCACAGATACACCTGTGTGGGTGAGTTCTTTTCAGTGACCTAACATGATGTTCAGATGCCTTACATGCCATATGTACTATATTCCATGGTATATACAACTACAGCGGGACAGAGCGGAAGAACGGCCTGGCCGAGCTCTGATAAATGTATAATGCTTACCCGAATAAAAAGTGTAAAAAAAAAAGAAAAAAAAAGGGAGTGGCTTGGGGTCATAAACAGGAGATTCTAGTCAGAGTGGACAAGTCTTTGATTCATGGGCCAGTCAGAGAAGGACTCATGCTATAATGAATTGTATTCCGATTTTCTTTAATCATTCAATGAATGTTCATAATCAAAGACTTGAGCAAGTCTACTGCTAGGGCATTCCACAATTGTGGGCCTCTGTAGTTCAATGAGTTTTTATACAATGTGAGCTTCGGAAGAGCTTGTTTAAAAGTCAGACCCGTCGGTTTTATAGCTCCAGTCTGACACTCGCCGCAGGTAGCGATACCCTGACACCCTGCTCATACATTACCATTGTAGCAGAATTGTCATAGACGACCATTGCCTCAAAGTTGTCCAGGGTACATGTACACTTGGTAGCCCTGCCTGCGCATGCTTAATTGTGTGGAGGGCGGTGCTTAATTTTTTGGATTCTTTAACAGAGCTTAATTGGTCTATATAAGCTTTACCTAGTCTGTTTACAGACCGCACCCAAGGCTTACAGTCTGTAGTGGTCTAACAGAGCACGGTTCCCATTTGCCTGTTCCCTCTGCCTGATGGGAGAAAGGAATATCATGATTGGCTATTCTAATTTTAGGACCTATACTAGAAGAGTTATACTCTGGTTACTGGCAAATCATTCAGGGCAGCAAAGTACCAGCGGAGGCAGGAATTCCAGACTCGAAATGGCACCCCCTAACAGTCTTAGTTTGAGCAAAATTGGCAACCAGCCCCTGTCTGCGCTAAGCTACGATATAGGGGTTGGCCGGCTTAAATCCGACACGGTATCCCTTTGTGATCACCTCAAACCAAGTACTTTTGTTCTATGTATATCATAAAAGCGAAGATACTTAATATGAAATATCCATAGCTAACAAATTGATAAAGGCACCAAGATTTGTGTTCATTATTTTTTTAAATAGCACACAGGGAAGGATATAAGATAGTGGATAATTGGCTTCGAGGTTATGATATAACACACTCTCCAAGCAGTACAAAAGGTCTGACAGGAGAGTAACAAACATTTCCTACCCTGAAGTGTGGCCAGGATTCACCAGATGGCGTTTTCCTGACTAAAGGCATAACTACTGCACAGGTGGGAACCAGCCAAGGGTCAAGGTGGACTCTAGATTTAACCCGACCAGAGCTAACTTTGTGTAGCTCTGGTTGCCAGTGTAAGTTTGAGCCTGTGCGCCCTGGCCCTGGCGACAACAGACTGTACTAGAGTCTAACAGTCAAGCGTGAACTTTGACGTTGTCTGGTAAGAATTAGCCACACCAGAGGCTAGCAATTAGCATGCGTTTGCTCTGGTGGCCAGTGTAGAGATGGTGGCAAATCCCCCATATTGTTAAACACTATCTTGTGTACAGCTTTAGATTCCCTGAAACTGCTAACTTTGAATATCGGGTATACCCTTAGCATCAGTTCAATATGCCAAACATACCCCTGGTAACTTATACTTTAGCATTGGATCGCTGAGCGTATAAGCGTAATACGTTAAAGATATCCATGACTGCACATTATTTCCTTAGAAATAATAGCGAATGCATCGTATTCTATGGTATTGGAGAGTGAGATATTTCTTACTCTTGAAGCCATTCTTACATATTCTTATTCCCTTTGGCGTGTATTTTGAAAAAAATAACCATAAACGTAGACTTTATTAT
Organism: Alentia gelatinosa; assembly: GCA_950022655.1. Classification (NCBI taxonomy): domain Eukaryota; kingdom Metazoa; phylum Annelida; class Polychaeta; order Phyllodocida; family Polynoidae; genus Alentia; species Alentia gelatinosa. Next base: position 22,245,087 of record OX465593.1, read on the forward strand.
CAATTCATGATAAATATTTATGATCTCAAAATAACCAGGGATTAACCATACCAACCCTTAAAATGGGACTGAAGGTGGCGTTGTAACAGAGTGTGCAGTGGTGGCTCTATTTTGCGTTACTTCTTGCTATGCGGCATCGACTGCAAGATGGTATCGCCAACACAAACAAGCTACAAATTACTATTTTTCTTTTCTTTTTTTATTGGGGCTGGGGAGAGCGGTGGGTATTCCCATGACAATAGCTTGCTCGTATTAGCTGCTACAGTACAGGTATTAGTTATGATTGATAGAAACACACTCTGCCAGCGGTTTGTTTTCGTGTGACCCTATTATCACTCAAACACCTGAAAAAGTCATCAAATCTCGTTTTTGGTCAATATTTAGGTGAAGATATATGATTAACAGTTATGTTTACTTCTTCTAAATACAATATCACTTTAATGTTTGATTAAAGTTTACTATTCATGGAAACCACTTCATAACTCGCGTGATATCCTTTGGTATTTGAAAAATGAGGGTAAAAACGTACCAGTAACAATCATCCCTCTCATAAGATCTCACACTCTCTAAGTGGTATTCTGTACAAGGTTTTCACTATGCTCTATGGGACAAGAATTCTTAACGAACTAAGCTTAGAACCTTGAGAATCCACTGGCACAGTATTCCTGCTAGGTGGCATCATTGAGATTATAGTAGTCTTTGGGTTGCATTGATGTACATCTTTAGAACGGGAGGCAGGCCAGTGTTTGGTACAAAGTTGCAAATCAAGTAGAAGAAAAATAGCACCTTTATCTTAGGCTTCGCATTACATTTGTGTGGGGAAGGGCCAAAAACCTACGTACATGAAAGGTGGGGTGGGGGGGACTACATTTTTCAAACACACAAAATTCGTAAATTATTCTCAATTATCATTATCACACTTGCGTTATGAATCATCATATCATATCTTCCACTGTCTTACATCGTTATTAGACACTCGTGTATATATATATATATATATATATATATATATATATATATATATATATATATATATATATATATACTCAGTCATCCAATGGTAAAGAATACGTTGCCAGGGATTTGCTTGGCTGCATGCATTGTGTAACAAAGAAGATAGGGCGCGACACCGGCCTACGGAAAAAGCGGCCGCTCGGTGTGTGTAAGATGCCCCCCCCCCCCCCCCCCACCACCCCAGGCCACCCCCAGCCAGCCTCAGTGGGAAGCCCCCCGCTGCCCGCCGCCGAGGGGTGAGGGGGTGAGGGGGGTGAGGGGGTGAGGGGGTGAGGGGGTAAGGCGGGGGTAGGATGATTTTAGGAGTCAACTATAAAATAGAACACAGTCATTATATACTGACCCGAGCCTGATCACAGGCCTCTTTACATATACACAGCAAATAACAAGAATCGTTCAGTAATCAATCTACTACTATATTATGTATTTCGGCCTTTACCTTAGTCTTAAAACTATATCCAGAGGTAATTCTTTGGGTTTCTCCACTTAAGCCATTCCAGAAGTTATTACCAATATATAGTGGAGAATGCCTATACTTCTCTAAATTAGGTTTTAACAATTTAAATTTCACTTTCTTGGCACCTCTAGTCCTCCCATCGTCATCATCAAATATATGATCTCGGTCTCTCGACCACCATTTCATCAGGGAAAATAAGTGTCCGGCCCTTCTTATATTCAAGTTTCTAATTTTACATCGACCCACTGACCCAACCAATAACCGTGACTTGGGACGGACGGATTTGTAGTAGTGGCCTGTGACCCCCCCCCCCCCCCCTTAAGTTGGGTCTACTTCTCAAAATAGAAACATTTGCTTAACCATTTCACTGCCACATGATGCCTCCTGGCATTCCCGGGTGAACCGCCGCATGATGCCTGGAGGCATTCCCATGGCTACTGCCGCATGATGCCTGGAGGCATTACCGTGTGAACCGCCGCATGAGGCATCATAAACTCGGATTTGTTTCCAATTCACTTTTTCAGTCGATTTAAGCACAAAAGGGTTAGAAATTTTCCATATTAAATAAAACAGTTTTAAAATAATGTATCTGTGTGTTTTGAGTCTATATAGTGCCAAGGAGATGTTGATTTGCGAGTAGGACTCGGATAAACCCAAAATAATTCACAGATTTTTCCAAATGATTTCCACATCTCTCACACCTCCATGAGGAAGAGGGACTCGGAAGATTGAGAAACATTTTTCCAAAACTATTGTAAAGTTCCTAGGCTATACCATAGCGGTTCTGCTCCTAGCGGTCGATATACGTTAAATAAGGTTTGGAGTCAACGCATAGATGTTGTAGGTAACAGAATCCAGGTAAGACTGAATACTCTGGGTTTATTGGGCTCTTGTTTTATAGCAGTGGGACGCCTTTGTCTCCAGGTGGAGACGCTTATACGGGCGGTCGTGTTAGGCGCCAATTAGCGTCACCTTTGTAACAACGAGCGCGCCCGCATCTCCAGGAAGTTGGGTTAACAAACAACCGCCGGCCAAAGCCGGGTTCAAAGGGGGGATTATAGCTACAGCAGGAAGGACCAATTAGCCTGGCCAGTGTCGGCCATCTTGGATTTGGAGGAAAGAATTTAGAATAGATTGAATATATATATTATAATTAATAATGCTGCTTTTTCAACGCAAAAATACCACAAAGTTAGAATTATCGACTGCAGATCTTTACACTATGATCACATATTACCATCATCCAACCAGTTACTAACAATGTGACCAGACCAGCCTAATAATGAAAATACACACCGGAAAAACGGTGTGGTCCCAACCATCTGCCAAAAAGAACCAACCACAAGGTTCATAGAGGCACAGAAAGATCAGCCAATCATAGCCTGAATGAGATTAACGATAATCGAAACTGCTGGTATGGTAAAGCCGGTAAAAACTGACTTTACAGGACATACCCTCTCCTAACTCATAACAAAATAACAGTATCAAACTGTCATGCCATCTAGTGGAGAAAAAACGTCTCCCAAACTGACCACCAGGTGACTGGAAATACTACACACACACACCAGTACCCAGCCACCACAGGCCATAGAAACATACAAGAAGAGATCTGATATGACAATTCCACATACAAGATCTCTTTGTCTACAAGATGGACTAATCATGCAGGAGAACTAGGTACATGTGACCACACTACACCAGTAAGGGGTAGGTTGACATCAGACATTAGCATATTTTCCTCAGTCCAAGCCTGGAAGCGGGAAAGGTCTAGTCACATACCAGCAGTCGCTTGAGCTAATCACACGTCAAACGATTTAATTCACAGATTGAGTCAGGCATATGGACGGGTTGGGCCGGCGTTTCATGGGTACATCTGGTAGAAGCCTGCAGCGGTAGTACAAAGAAAAGGCGTAGGGGGCGCGGCGGTACAATTCTCACTTCATTTTGCGTGCGGCGGCTAAATGGTTAAGGGTCAGAGTGCCACGTCTCTGTTGTCAGTTCCGACAGCAGCAAGAAGATCAGCAGGTAGGTGGCTTTTACATATTCTTCATCCTTGAATTACCGCACACTTTTGTTATAATGTGGGGTTTTGATTAACTTTCTGTTTGAGAGAAACATCGATATATTACATACACCTAATGCTTTCTTTCTTAGTAACCTCTGTGCGGTCCATAACTATCAAAAAAGTCCATAACTATAAAAAATGACTAGGTTTGAGACTTACGGACATTCGTCATGTCCATAACTATCAAAATGTCCATATGTATCAAAAATGTCCATAACTATCAAAACCTGCTTAAACAAACATGTTACCGCATTTGCGTTACATTGCGTTTCTTTCCGTTACATTCAAACCGCATTAGGCTACCTAAGAAAACATTATTGATCTGTTACCATTACCGTTACCCCGTTGAGGTCGCGGGATGCGGGTCATATATCCTACATCCCTACATCCATATCCATAGATCCTACATCCATATATCACTACATCCTACATCCTACATCCCTACATCCCTACATCCTACATCACCACATCACTACATTTAGGATGTGGGGATGTTGGGATGTAGTGATGTAGGATGTAGGGATGTAGGGATGAAGGATGTAGTGATGTAGGATGTAGGGACGTTAAGGATGTAGGGATATATGGATGTAGGGATCTATGGATATGGATGTAGGGATGTAGGATATATGCTTCCGTAAAGTTTCCGCAACCTTTCCGTTACTCTTCCGTAAATATCCGTCCCTTTGGAGGGACACCATATCAAATCTAACGGGACAGTGTGGGACACAACTCCAGGTTATCATGATTGGTTGTTTATGGTGTCTGTGTGAGGCGGGGAGACTGGTGTCTAGACGATCAGACACCCGGCAACGGCCTGCGTAGGCTCCTGTAGGCATCAGGTAGGCGTCTGTGAGGTGTTTGTGATGTTAAAACAGTGTCTCTCAGCCATGGTATCACCTGTATAAAGGTATTGTACTAACCATCGGCAGACTGAAAACCCCGCTTAAGGGAAACCCCGCTTAAGGGGACAGTTGGCTCGGAACGGAGTGTGGCCCGTTAAGCGTGAGACTAGGTCTTTATCTCACCCTGGTATTTTTCTCCATAGGCTTAACATTAGGAACTCGTACTCCACGGCCGTGAGGTTCGTGTACCCAATACTCAATGTTTCAAGGATTCATTTCATCAATAAATAATGTTATACGGGGTGAGATAAAATCACCCCGTTTCTGTTCCTTGATATTTGATCAAAAATACTCACCTCATTCTTCGAATTCGGTGAGTATTTTTTTTTTCTATGAGAAGTTTTCACAAAACCAACAAACACCAGTGTAGAATTATAGTTTGGTAGTCTTTTATTTATAATGATACTTTATAGTTGTTTACAATTTTAATATTTCGACACAACGTTTCGGCACTAGGTGGCCTTCATCAGGTGTAATTAAGTTAAAATAACTGATATGAGGTACTAAAATTGAGCATTAAACTGTTTTGTTACTATGGTAACGTGGATGAAATTTCTTCTCCTTTTCTGATTTCTTGGTGGTTTTCTTCATGTATTTACATCTGATTATTAGTATTGTAGTATAATTTTTGAGTATTTACATGGTGATTGATACATTGTAACATTGAATAAATTTTAATATATATAAATAGGTATAATTTTAACAGTTCTAACCTCTTAAAGATTGATAAATACGGGTATAATGTATACCATAAATTTCCTATCAAGGTGAAATTTTTTTTTATAATTTACATGTAAATCGGTTTAATTATTGTTATTACTATAGAATTCCTTGCCGGCGCATTTCGTCGTGCATTGCCCACCCTACGGGTTGATTTATTTTCTTAATTATATGGTATAGATCAATTAATACTGCACTTGATGGGATGGTGGTGGGCATTTGCTGGGTGTATGGTCTTGCTTCTGTCTGCTGTGGGTTACTGCTCGGGGCGCGGTGTTGTGGTCGTCGTTTTTCACTATGTTTTTTTTTTTTTTTTTTTTTTTTTTCTTTTCTTTTTTATTCAATCGACAAGTATTAACGGCATAATACATTCGCCAAGTGCGGCGTTCTCCATTGTAGTACTCACATGTAAATAAAGACAATACAGCATACGCAAAATACATTTACAGAAACAATTACACACAAATATTCTTTTATAAGCATTCGCTGAGTAAAGATCTCCAGCATACCCATGATCTTATGATCATTTTATTTCGACTCCAATGACCATTTCTTGTGAGGAGGGCCAGGAATAATCTAGTCTTTGTTATTAAGTAAGGTTAATGTTTTATGAGTTGAACAGTATAGACCCCTGAAAGCCAAAGACAGTGAGATCACTGTGTCAAAGTTGCATGGAAGAGTGCTGTCACCATCGTCTTCCACCACCACTCATTCAAGGAGTAGCGACGAACTGTGGAGATCAATTGCGTGACACAGGTAGTTACAAATGCTCGTTGACAGTTTCGTACACAACAATCATTTCACATTTCTGACTTCAGTTAATCCTCTCATGCAGCCAGACACTATTTTCCTACTACAATGCCATGTCTAATTCCATGAATTCAAATGCAGGGCATGATAATGCCCTCAAAATGTCTGTTAACATACCAAACCTCTGTACAGTTTTTGTTTAGAAACGGATCCCAGTATCATGTTTTATCAAGCATATGTGTTATCCTGGAAAGTCTACAGTGTCTTTGAATGGGGTTGTCTTAATCCATCCAAGTTCTATCTGAATACATCTCTTTTTCATGAGTTATTAAGAGGCTCAAATGATTATTATCTGTGATGATTCCTGTTGATCATACCTATTACCATCTTCCAATCACTGACTCATTCCAATTTCAACTATTTGTTAACTACTAGGATGTCAACAGTTACCGTTTATAAAAGTGCAAATATATTTATTATAACATAATGTTCTATTTGAATATATTCTAGGGTCGAAAATCACGAAATTGCAGCAAATGGGCTATATTTTGAATATCTTAAAAAATCTTTCTTGGAAAATAGTTTCAATGGTTTTCACACATCTAGGGCATTGTATGGCACAGTCCAGGACCTTAAAACCACACCTAACTCCAATATTTATACAAAATATCGCTAAAAATGTGAGGGCATCAAGTTACGACACCAGCATAAAATCGGGCATAAAATTAAATTAAAAATTGCCAGAAGGCAATGAGTTTCACTGTTTTCAATAGCTCACATATATGCATCTTCCCACCATAAAAGGATAGGCCTATATAGCTTCCTTCATACTGAACTCAATTTGTGCTATTTTGGTGTAGTTTAGGCAGTCACATTACGACACCCACTAAACTATTAATAGTTCCGGTTCCCTATGATATTAGTAATAGTTTTTAGGGTATCAATGGATATATAGCTACACAATGGCGAAAAAATGAAGTCTCTATCTTTATTAGAAAAAAAGTTATCAGCCCCAACGTATTTTTTCGTCACGTTACGACACCGTCACGTTACGACACCGTCACGTTACGACCCCGTCACGTTATGACCCGCAGTGGGTCACGTAGGGTCAGGAAAAAGGTAGAAATTGTGGTTATGTGTTGGGTACATATATACCTATGAAATGGCGAAAGAATTAAGTCATTATCTTTATTAGAAAAAATGTTATGAGGCCCTACAGATTTTTGCGTCACGTTACGACCCCCGTCACGTTACGACCCCCGTCACGTTACGACCCCCGTCACGTTACGACCTCCGTCACGTTACGACCCCCGTCACGTTACGACCCCCGTCACGTTACGACCCCCGTCACGTTACAACCCCCCCCCCCCCCCCCGTTGATATAAGGCCAGGGAAAGCAAAAAAAAAATAGAAATTCATTTTCTAGTTATGTTTTTATTCATACATATTGTGAAGCTGTATCATAACATGAGAGGGACAAAAATTGTTTCCATAGCAACCAATCGGGGGGGGGGGGGTCGTAACGTGACGTTTTTTGTTTCATATTAGCCCTGTGCTAATGCTAATTATGGTAGTTAGCGTTCCCAATTTGGCACACGAGTCTTTCAATATATAGAGATGATATTTGCAAAAGGAATTAATGATCCTCTCAGATTTGATTTTTTGGGCAGTTGCTGCAAGTTCGTGATTTTCGACCCTTAGAGATATATTTTATATGATGTATACTACAATCACAATTGAATCTAAAGCTCATATTACCAACACAACTTTTTTTGAACCAATCAAAATATAATTATGTCAGTTTCATTCTGAAGGTATGTATTGTAAATATTCTCAAATAGGACAAGAATGTATTAAAGATATATAAGATATGCACGCTTGACTTTTTGTTTTGCTTTAGCGGTATTAAAGGTAATGACCCTCATTTCGACTCTTCCCCCCCACCATGCACGTACTCATGCACGCACTTTTGGGCCTTTGCGTTCCTGACACTAACTTGTCCAAATCTGTGCCCACTGGCAAGATGTGGGATGGTATCAGTGAGGAATGTTTACTCACGACACACGAGTCCCGACCGGTTACTGTTGCGCCTATTTCTCTATACTCGTTGGTGTTCCACATTTCATCCACTCCGACCCCACACTGACCCCGCTGGGGGGTAAGGCAAAGAAACCGACCGGGAGATGTACCCACACAGCCCAAGGCTTATAGGCCGCGCAGACAATGAAGCTAACTGAGTGGTTGGTAGAGGTCTATTCACATTGTATATATCAAACCCTTCTCTGTATAGTGAAAATATAGGATCTGAAACGCCCTCGATCGATTGACTACTGAAAAACGATCAATAGAGCAAACATATGATGACTTCTGGATTGATCAAACGACGCACAACTTAAAGAGTGGTTAAACATCATCCACATACATAGTGTTGACTAGCAAGTTGAGAAACATTATTGCAGATGAAATCTGTAATGGTGAATAAACCCTTTATTAGCAAAATCCTTGACCTAACTCTTCACCTTAATACATCTAGATCTTTCAAAGTAGAGTATATGTCAAATAGGGGTTTTCGTGCAGTGTTTATAATGAATTGTTATATTTAGTAATACTTTTTAATACATTCATAATAAAATGTAGTATTTAATGTAACACATTCTTCACTGTATTAAGACTGAAATGTTATATCTATTTGCCTCAGAATTTGATTGATATGACCCGGGATCTTGAATTGCGAAGTTTTTATTTCATTCTATTTGAAAATGTACTGTTTTTCTACCAAACACCAGATCTTTATTACAAATAAGGGAGGGGTTTATCACTAAGGGTGTTACAAACGTACCCTCAGTCTGCAGGGCCACCCTATATGAGCAGAGACGCGAGCAGCCTTCATATTCCGCAGCCTGAGACGGAGGGGCGCTCGCCAGGCAGTGGCGTCGGGTGTCACTGAATCGGCGATCATGGGGGCTGTTGTATAGATAGACAATAATCGATGGTTTTGTGGACAGGCGGCCGCAAACCACGAGAGGTTGACGCGTATTACGAGGTCAACCGTGAGTGGTTTACAAAGCTGCCTGTCCACAAAATCATCGTTTGTTGCATTTATTATCCATCTTTTCGAATAAATTAAACCCAGTAATTGCCATATTAACGGGTATTATACATTAGGAACTATTTCTTTGCTCTACAGGAAAAGGGACTATTTTTCCTGTATACCATGGTTTTGAGGCCGTATACCACAGGTTTGAATCCGTATACCACAGTTATGGTATCTAACAGGTTTTATACAATGGGTAGTGGTTTACTGAGTCCCCATACATTTTCAATGGGGACTTTGTATACAATGGATAATAAAGTCCGTTTGCCTCTGGGAGGTGTTTTTAAAGCTAAGAACGATACCGGCTGAACGATTACGATTAGGACAAAGAGGACAGTGACCACGATAGGAGTGGCAGTCCATGCTTTTAATGTGGCCCTCAGAAATCCAGGAAATCTTTTGCAGTTTTTATCTTTACTATTTCCCCTCCTATATGAGAGAGAATATCTTATGTTGTGGAGATTCGAACCCACTTAGCAACGGACCTAACAAAAAAAGGTCAAACTTGTGACCTTTTAAAATATTAGATATAAAGATATTTTACTGATCGTCTTGTAAGGCAGTCCTCCGTAAAGACAGATCCAGTTAGGTAACGAGAATGCAACAAAGACCACGATTTATAAGATCAATTCTTTTATCGTTCTTAGTTTTAAAAAGACCTCCCTGGAGCTGGTACTGGACGATGCGATAATTCCAACAATAAACAACATAATAGGCAATTTTTTTTCCATTCAGTGTTGTCTAACAAAACAGAAAATATTTTCGATATGAACATATTTCTATACAACATCTTGTAAGAGCTTTAGGTTACGGTATATAGTAAATATAAAGCGACCCACCATGCTTGTACAAGCTACAAACTCGATGGTAATTTATGGTTCGTACGGAACTCGGCGTAAACGCCCCGTTTTGTACGAACAGTGAATTAGCATCTCCTTTTGTAGCTTGTATACAGCATGGCCAGGTCTTTTTAGAGTGTGCTTGCACGCGCTACATTTGTTGTATATTAAAGGTTAGAGTGGTCACATTCACTTTCAGCATGCTGAGAAAAATCTATCCCTTCACTATCTGCGTGCTATTCACTGTGATAGTCTGGAAGGAGAAGGGTGCCAGTGTCTCAGGGTCTCAAAGACATGCCCAGCTGACCTAGGTTAAGTATTCACCCCTGATCTCCATTCAGGGGTGAACAGCTGTCCTATGTTAATTGGTGAGGCTCTTTGCAGATAGGGAACCAGCGAGGAAGACTGAACAAAATGGCTGGGCCTGAGAACCAGTGAAGCTTCACTGGAAAACTGCGTCTAAATACACAGTTATAACATAAGATACAGCTGTTTTGAAGGTTGGCAAAGATAAATGGGTATATATTTATCGATTCAATTTTTTTTCTTATATGTCAGAGTGTGCGCAGTATGAAATGACAATTCCGGTGGAGAGCTCTATGGCAGAGGAACCCGACCCTGTATGGGACAGGACCGGGTACACTGGCTACAGCTGACCATGACCAATCACTCAAGACTGAAATACCTCATTGACCTCATATCTGCCTGAGTATGCCTCATGTAGTTGCGCATGACCTCAATAGGCTCGGTCACTGGTTTATTTATAGATGTTGAACCGGCCGTTTTCATCAATCTTCATTTGCCCCATGGGTTCCAGCATAGCTACACGTTGGCATCTTCGCAGGTAGGTTACTGGTGGAAATTTCTTCATTTATTCCTTCTTTTATAGGATATTCTAAGCCTTCTTTACCTTCCTCTCTTCGCTCGAAAACTCCCGTTGAGCTAAGGTAGATATTCCTCTGGGATGTTTTCGATGTTTTTTTTACAGTTGTACCATTTTGCATCAATGAAGCACTCCTCACTTCTAAGCCTGACGTTCATCAATGTCTTTCCTCTAGCAACTCGGGTCTCTACAGTTTCATCTGGATTAATGAAAATTCGGTGGAAACTTTTAACATTCTTTAGTTATCTTTTGTTTCTGAGTATAAGGTCGTGCATCCTGATCGGTGGTAGCCAAATCGGAAATGTTTGCCAACATTTATTTCTCCGAATCCATTGAGCAAAGTTTATGTCTGTTAATCTGACTTCAGGTACGATGTGAGGTAGCACTAGGAGCAAATGTTATTTCAAATTATCATGGAAGAGCGCCGTATACCTAAATCATTTCATCAAATAAAAGTATGAGAATATCATAAAAAATTATTAAACAGTTAGCCATTTGTATCTGAAAGTATCAAGAATGTTTCAATAAACCTATTTATCCTACCCCTAATAAAAAACGCCATAGGCTTAACATGGGATTTGTTTATGTCACAGGTGTGACATAAAGTGTTGTTTATGCCACTACTTTCTGATACTGAAAAAATATGGAAACGGGGTAGGATAAAATCTAAACACCACTCGTTTGAGTTTGAGCTTATTCATGCCACTCATTTTGTCAGCTCCGTAATGTCACTCGTTTTCGACTCGTGAAATTATAGAGCTAACAAAATGCGTGGCATAAATAAACTCAGACGTCTGAGTTTATTTATGCCACGCATTTTGTTAGCTCGACTCAAACGACTGACGTCTCTTGATAATGCATGTAATGGATTTGACAGTTGATCTCCAGTATCGTCAATAGGAGTATTCATGAAAGTCTAGAAATCTACATGTGTAAACAGGTGGCAACTGACTGCTTAATTATTTATCATTGCACAAAAACCACTATTTTACATATGGTCGATATTCAGAATTTGGCGACAATTCAGTACAAGTTGGTGACAAAAATAAAAGTTCTTAGATCCTTTTAGGAGTTTTCCCATGAAATCTAGACAGTTTGATGGTAATATTCTTAAAATGGCTAATATTTTGGACTAATATTGGGCTCAGTAGATCACGTTGAAGTGATAGTCTCTTTAATATTTCTGCCTCCGTGTACATAGGTATATCAATTTAAAACTCTATTGTAGGCTTTTATGATATCAAAATAATGAAGTTTCTTTGTTTGTTATTCATAAAGAACATCTTCACCTAGGTGAAGAAAGTAAAAAAGCTTCCCTACCTAACAAAATAAAAATATCAATTGCCAAATGTATGAAAAACAATTTTTCCCAGAATTGGCAGTTTTTTTCATGAATACTGCAAATTTTTTGAATTGCCATAAAAAATTTGAAAAAAATATGTACATGTCAATGAACAGGTCCCTAACAAATGTGGTTAATTTCAAGAATCTGGATCCATTCACCTGAGAGCTATAAAATATCAAAACGTTGAACACGGAGGCAGAAGTGTACACGGAGGCAGAAACAGAATCTTTTAATTTGCCCTGTCCTCTTCCAATATAGCGATTTATACATTATTTCTGCTAGGAAACATTAGGAATTATGTGTGAGGTTTATTCAGAAATGTTTTATATATTATTTTAGAATAATTTAAAACTGAAAATGACGGAGACAGAATAAGAAAACTTAATCTTAAATTTACACAATTCTTGGAAGTTGAGTGTTGGAGTAAGTGCTGGTAGGTGTGGCTGTAGATGTTGGTGTTGGTAAGTGTTGGTTCTGCTGTCTGTGGATGTGTGTGGGTAGGTTGGTGATGGTATATTGGTTGTAGGTATCTATGTTTGTAGGTGCTGGTCATGGGAAGTGTGGATGTTTAATGAGTGTTGGTGTTGGTGAGTGTTGGATGGTAGTGAGAGTTGGAGTAGGTGTTTATTAGTGTAGTTGTTAGTTATGGTGGGTGTTGGTCCATTTTCAGCTTGAGAAAAGAGATAAACCTATATACACGGAGGCAGAGGTGTGTACACGGAGGCAGAATCTGCCTCCATGTACATAATTTTCCATTATATCTCCAGAGTGGTGGTAAGTTATTCAATACAATTTCAAACATGGGCAGAATTGGTCATGATATCGTCTTACTGTATCATTTTAAAATTATATCAGCAGATCTTATAGAAATATTGATAGATATGTGTGTACACGGAGGCAGAGGCCATTTTCATGCCACCAACACTAATACCCATCAACATCAACACTGATCAACACCCACACCTATCAACCAACACCCACAGCAACACCTACCAACACTAAGACCCATAGAAGGTCGATTTTGGGTTTGAAAACAGAGATAAAACTCTGTACACGGAGGCAGAAGTGTGTGGTCTACCTCAGTGTACATTATTTACCAGTGATAACTCAGAGGTGTATGGGGGGATTCTAATTCAATTTCACACATGGGCAAATGTGATCATCTCCTACTGATATTATATCTTTTTCAAACCATATTAGCAGATCTTATGAAAATATTGATAATTATGTTTGTACACGGAGGCAGAAGCACATTTTAGCCATATCAATAAATGCCATGTTGCTTCTACTACACATATTTCTAATCAATTATATTTTTGGCATGATACATAGGCATTTTTTGTATATTTGAAAACTACAAAAAATATGTTTTAAACCAGTGTTTAAATGCTATTTCACTCCCCTAAGTAATGTACACGGAGGCACAATTCACTTTTTAGCCAACACAAATATTAATGAAAAGTATGGAAATCTCTCGCCAAAAGAATTTAAATTCCCATTTTTGTTTAGTTTGCAATGTAATTTTATAGAAAAAATGGTTCAGTAATAAAATTTAGTTGTTTTTTGGAAAATGTAGACAATCATATAATAAAAATGGAATTAGAAAAAAAAGGACTTTTTTACAAGGTTGTTGGGCCATAACAGCCCAGATTTTGCTGACAGATAGGTAAAAGTATATATGGCAGGAAAGCTATCTCCGAGGCACATACAATGGTCATAATAATTCCTAAATATATTAATTACTTTTAGAAATATAGCACTGGACATTTTAAAAATCGAATTGTCGCCAAATTCTGAATATCGACCATATATATACGCCATTGCGATAACGCACATATCGGCTGTATCGTGCCTTGTTTACATTTGGATTCACCTCTTATCCGCATCTGCGTTTCGGGCGTCTACGAGGTAGTTTCCATATGTAGACGCGCGCGACTTGGCTGTATTTCATGCCTGGCGTATCCAAGATAAAACATGCTCTGTGCGATATATATACGCCAGGCGTATATATGTATATATGATACCAAAAAAAAAAAGAATTGCGACCCGCGGCCCGCCCCGTCCTGTGGGTGTTGGTAAAGGATGCACCAACACTGACCTGCCACCCGCGACCTCCCAACCCCACCCCCTACCGCCCCCCCGACACCCCACCCCCTACCGCCCCCCCGACACCCCAACACCCCACCACCCTACACTCACTCTACCCACAGTGAAGCCCTAGTACAATACCCCCGCCTCCCTGCAGTGTGTGTAGAAGGATTAGCGGCTGCTTGGCGTGTGTAAGATGATTTTAGTCCTGAGGGCGGGCGGCTAAGCGGGTGGCTGTGAGGGTGGCGGCTGCATTCACACTACTTCTAACAAGGCGGGGGCAGAGTCGGAGTCGGGAGGAGGACTTCAGGCGCACAGAGACACTCGGGGGAGGCGATTATATAGCAAGCCTGACTGTTCACACATTGAAATGGTGTTTTAAAGTAAAAAAAAAAACCAGAGAAACTGTTTAAAAACAACTTAATGCATGGTTTATTATGTCTAATTAATCAATTTATACTCAATCAGGTTTTATAAAGGTTTTATAAAATAAATTCGTAATATAAGATTGCAATTTTCATATAATACAGACTTGGATGGTTAATGGCAAATGGAATATACTACCACTGATGTTCCCAAGTGGCAGAGGTCGAAATTATTGAATACTGGCGTAAATAAACAGAATCAGGCATATATATAACGTATATAAGACCGCACCATGGACACGTATATATGCCACTAGATAAGGCGTCTACGAGACGGATAACAGGTAGAACTTCTAGATGCTACTGTTAGACGCGTTTCGTATACATATGTAAAATAGTGGTTTTCGTGCAGTGTATACTAGTTTCAATGATCATACCAACTAGGAGCACATGGAATATTCATCATTGATGAATGAGCGTGCATTTTTAGATGAACAACAACTAAAGGTTAGGTTACATTCAGACTATTAATCGTTTTCTGTAACCACTTGCACCCGCCAACTTCTTCCACACCTTAATGGGACCGGCCTGTTTGCAGACCAAGCACAACAGCACTGGATCAACTGACAGTATAGGGAGCCAAAGTGAACCCACGGAAACCACAGATACCCATTTACAAAACACCATTTACGGATATAGGCGCTCAGTACTTTGACTATGTAGGTTTGAGATTATATGTGTCATTCTCCAATCTTTTAGATCCAATTTTTGATAAACTTAACAACTGTCATTGTAGTTTCGAAACAAAGTTATTCAGAGATGATAGTAGTAAACTCCACTTCAAAAGTAACAAACGAGACGAAAAACAAAAGTCTAGCCTCAAACCCCCAGGTTTAGCACTAAGCCTCGTTCTTACTGGCCACTGGAAATGGTCTTTTGTAAATGGGTATCTGTAGTTTCAGCGGGTTCACTTTGGCTCCCTATAATGATTGCAAGTGCCTTGTACCACTAGATCCGAAACTTTGGCAACTTTCCACAACAACTGGTGAGGGCCTGGTTTTAGTCCCATTTACGATGTTCCACAATCCTTCCTTCATTAGTGTCATTTGACACTGCACTCTCCACATTCGATAGTTATCCCCTTTCCGTGAAGAGGTGGCAATGTGTGTCGAAGCCCGGGGGAAGAGTTGGGTACTGGCACCCAAATGGTTGGAATGAGGTCCCGCAGCATTCTGTAGCAGAGCTTCACCCAGAGGGTCAGCACATCATCGCTGAATGCCTTTGCCCTGCTACACCTGCTCATGTGGCTGGTGAGCGAGCTTGCTCTGGTGCACTGCTCTTGGCGGTCTCTGGCTGGATGAAGAATGGCATGGGGGACTGTATCACGTGGCGATGCACGTGGTTGGACCGGCCACACTTCCCAGACACCGGACACAAGTTGCTGGTTCTCTGGCGCTTAGCTGTCTGGGTTCTTTTGCTACCAGGCCTCTGGGGCTGGTTTTCTCTTAGGACTGTGTGTCTCCCGATGGACACAGTTTTGACTTCCCCTTCGTCTCCGACCTTTCTCCTCTTCTCATACAGGGCGATGCTCACAAATCGCTGCTCTCCACCACCCCTTTCCAGAGGCTCGTTCGAACCTCTCTTGATGGTGACTTTGATTCCCATAGGGACTCGACAATCACCCTGCGGTTTGTGCCTTGGTAGATGGACCACCCTACTCTTGGTTGGCTGCAACAGACCAGGGTCCTGTGACACCCCTAGGGGTCCGGATGTTACCCGAGGTATCGGTCCCCCGGATGGGCTCAGTATATAGGGTACCTGACTTATGCCAAGTGCTGCCATTGGTGGAAGGGCCACAGGGACCCAGATGATGTTGTTTTGCAGCATATGCGGTACCCCACTCACTTTGCTATCCTTTGCTGCCATTGCGATCGTTCTTTTCTCTGGGAGATGTTTGGAAGTAGGGAACAAGTTTGGCAACCTGTTATTTTTACATTGACATGCCTTGCTACATTATGACTAGGACTACTTACTAGGATCTAGGGTTAGTGAAATAGCTGGGGACACTGGGAAAGGCGATGTATGGTGTTGAGCAGCCTTGCTGGAAGGCGTATATGTCTACCTCTTCTTGACCTCTTCTCCCCTGACCCATTCTCAGAGGTTCCCGTGCCTGCTGCTGTCTCCATGTCTGTTGAAACTTTGGGTCCTGCGGATGATCCACCCTTTTCTGCCCCATGATGCCGTTCTTCCTCTGGGGTTTGGGTCTGGTGTGTGATCATGGTCTTCTTGGTCAGTGCTTTCTTCAGACTGCAGGAGTTGGTGTCTCATGCGGCGTACCCATATCAGAATACCCGGTCCCTACAGATGGTGAGGCGGTCATGGTGAATAATTTCAGCCTTTTTCCTACCCCTTATTTTGAGGAGCACAGGGGAGAGAATTTTCTCGACCAGGTAAGGGCCTTTCCAGACTGGTTTGAGCTTGGGGCTCTCACCCTTCTTGTTCGCTGTATTACGTTTGTAAACCAAGTCTCCCAGCTCATACACGGTGTGTGACAGCTTCTGGTTGTAGGTCTGCCTCTACAACTCCTGCCTTGTCCTCAGCCTCTCTCGTGCTATGCTATGGACTCTCTCAAGGGTCTTTCGCAGACTCTGAACATACTCTGCAGTTGATTCAACTCCTTGATGATTAGCTCCTGGCAGGCCGAACACAATGTCCTCTGGTTGGGAGACCTCTCGGCCTAGCATCATCATGTTTGGACTGTACCCTGTCTGCTTGTGGGGGACTGTGCGCAAAGGGTCCCACTGCTTTGCCTTCCCATCGATGAAACAGCATACCATCTGCAGAATTGTTCTGTTGTACCGTTCCACCTGGCCATTGGATGCCGGCCTGTATGGTGTTGTCCGGGTCTTTTTTACTTGGAGCAGCTCACATACACTGCGGATGAGATTGCCATCTACATTCCGGCCTTGGTCAGTGTGTAGTTGCTGAGGGCAGCCCCAACATGCCACAAAATCACACACAAGCTTGTTGGCTATGACCTCTGCTTTCTGGTCTGGGATTGCATAACACTCAACCCACTTGGTGAACTGATCGATGATGACCAGGATGCAGGTATTCCTGTCCTTATATGCCGGTAGTGGTCCAAGAATATCCAGGTGGACTCTTTCAAGCGGGGCACCAGCATGATATTTCCCCAGGGGCCCTCATGCTTTCTGGCAGGGCTTCTTATTACGGCTGCAGGTAGAGCAGGTCCTTACAAAGTCGCGACAGTCACTTAGTGCCTGGAACCAGATGAAACCTCGTCGGAGCCTTGCATGAGTTTTATCCTGCCCGAGGTGACCTGCTGTGGGATGGTCATGACAGTGCTGGAGTATCTCCAGCTTGTACTCTTTTGGCACCACCAGTAGGTAGCGGGGTTGCTCCATTGTCTCCCACTTGTAATATAGCACTTCATCCCGTCAGTTGTGATTTGTGTACCCAGAAATACTTTGTGGCTGGGCTGCATAGGGCCCGTGTCGCCTGCCCGGGCTCTTCTTTTTCTTCCATCCAGCCTATTATCGGTGAAAGATCTGCATCTTCCAGCTGTTTTACTCGAAGTTGTGCCTTGGAATATCCACCTAGACAGGTGCCAAGCATAGCCTGATCTTGGCCATTGTCAAGTGCATCGGGACCTTCTACATCCAGCATCCTTAGAGTAGGCTCTGCTTCTCTGGCATGACTGTTCTTCTGGGGCCCATTCAAATAGACTTCTAGACTATGTACTGCAAGTGGAACAACATCATCTACTTCAGACTCGAAGCGGCTCCATTCCTTATGGGCTCTTTCACAGAATTGGCAACCACCACATGGGAGCAAGTCCGGTACTGAGCCAGCCCTGAAACAGTCACAGTATTCAACTGTATCAGGGATGCGAGACAGGGCATCTGCATTAACATGCTTTTTCCCAGGCCGATGTATGATTGACATATCATACTCTGAGAGTTCCTCCAAGCATCTTGACAGCTGGCCCTGGATGTTCTTGAACCCCATCAGCCATGTCAAGCTGTTGTGGTCTGTCCTCACCAAGAAGGGTCTACCCTGGAGGTAGTGACGATACTGCCGTGACAGACGGATGACAGCCAGGAGCTCCTTTCTGGTTGTGCAGTACTTCTGTTGTTCAGGTGATAGAATAAAGCTGTTGTAGGCTGTCACCTGGATTTTCCCATCCACAATTTGGCCTAATTCCCCAGCCACTGCCACATCTGAGGCATCGCAGTCTAGGACGAACTGGTATTTCACGTCTGGGTAGGGCAGTTTTGGTGCTTCCAGTAGTGCAGACTTCAGTAAGGAGAGGTCTGTTTCAGCCTCCCCAGGCCACTCAAATCGTGCCTTGGGCCCTGTCAGTGCATACAGGGGTGCAGATATCTCTGCATACCTTGGGATAACCTCACAGTGGTAGTTTGCATATCCAAGGAAGGACTCCATGTCTCGGATGCACTTTTGTGTGGGCCACCCTTGGATAGTTTCCCTACTTTCCGGGTTGATCTGGATTCCTTCAGGTGTGACCTGCCTACCCAGGAATGTGACCTTATCCTGGAAAAGACTGCATTTTCTTGGCTTCAGCTTCAGATTGTACTGTATAAACCTATGCAGGGCCTCTACCAGGTTGTCCCTAGCCTGGCCAAAGCTGGTTCCAAAAACAACCACATCATCCAGGTAGGAGAGCACCTTGTTCCATTGCATCCCATGCAGGACTAGCTGTACTGCCCTTGGAAAGTCGCAGGGGCATTGCATAGGCCAAAACCCATCCTCGTCGATTCATACAGGCCATACTTTGTGATGAATGCTGTCTTGTGTTGATCGGCTTCATCTAACTCTATCTGCCAGTACCCTGAATTCATGTCCAGAGTACTATAGTAGCGACTTTCCGATAGCGAATCCAAGCATTCCTCGATCTTCGGTAATGGAAAAGCGTCCTTGACTGTCATGCTGTTGAGGCCTCGATAGTCCAGACACCATCTAACAGATCCATCCTTCTTACGTACTAAGACTGGAACTGCTGCCCATGCTGAGGAGGAAGGCCTGATGACCCCAGCATCCAACATTTTGTTCAGGTGCTTTTCCTCTTCTTCCTGAAAACCCAGGGGTGTTCGCGCATACGCTGTCGAATTGGTCGGGCATCTCCTGTGTCAATGGAGTGTTTGATTGCAGAGAAGCACCCTAGGTCTGTGTCATCCGTTAAGAATACAGACATGCACTCAAGGAGGATCGCCTGCAGTTCCTGAGCCTGGCCCGAGTCCAGCAGTGGGACAGACCTGCAGAACAAGTCTTGCAAGTCAAGTGGTGTCTGCCCTGCCATGTCTTCCCCCTCCTGTGCTGAGACTGGCCTACTGTTATCTACAGTGCTTACCTGCTTCACAAGTCTGAGCCCTGTTGGGGCTGTTAACGTTTCAAGTGTCGTATCCAGTACTTGGACTGGCTGCAACGATCCCTGTACTTGGCCTGGTTTAATTTTGACATATTTTTCACCTATGTTACACAGTTCTACAACTGCGGTATAGCCGTCCCCACCTAGGACAGCATGAGGGCACAAGATATCTGGTCTGAACTCCTTTGGGCAGAGCACCTGCTCCTTTTCAGGCACATTGGATTCATATTTGGTTTGCACGACAACTTGCCTTGAGGAGTGTGGAGGTATGACAACCCTTCTTGTGCAAACGACGGATGTAACTTCGTATGGGTCCCTAGAACCATTCTGACGGTATTTTGCTGATATAGCCTGGTCATTGATTTTGACTGTATCCATGGTGAGGTCAATGGACACCCCGATGGCTTTCAAGAAGTCTAGCTCCAGAATGACAGAGTCGGAAACTGGGGCCACATAAACACACCAATGGAACGACAGCCCCCCAGTTTTAATACTAACCGGGTCTGTAAACTGCCCTGTCATATAGCTAGCTATACCGGCTCCCTTCAGTCTGATGGTTTCCTTTGAGGTGGGAGGATGTTTCATCTTTTCCGCGAAAACTGTACTAAGGACAGTCACTTGAGCTCCAAGGTCGATAAGTGCGTCCACTGGTGTTCCGTTTACTTGCACTGGCAGAACTAGGCTCTCTGGAGTAGCCCTTGTAGAGTTTTTCATGCGGAAATATACATTATGATCTGCAACTCCCACATCATCCTTCACAGTTTCCACCGTGTGGGATTCTGTCGGAGGTTTTACGGTTCTCCGTCGGCCCTCCATCATGATCGATTCTGGTGGGCGACCCTTGTCAGCTGGGAATGGAGTCGGGTCGGTTGGTCCATTCCAAGCTAGTTTTTTGCTGGCTGTTGTTTTTTAGGCCTTGTGCATTCCCTTGAGAAGTGACCTACTTCCCCACAGTTGTAGCATTCCGATGACCTTCCTGGGGATGCACTGTGAGAGGAGCTGCGACCAGGGATACGTCCAGGGCTTTGTCCTGAGCTTCTACCTGGGTTACGGGCTGGGTAGGGGCTAGGAGCCCTAGACAGCCGCTGAGGCGGAAGATGCTCAGCAAGTACACCGAGGACAAGCTTTTTTATTTCATCTTTCAATTCTCCCCACTGGTCCTTTTCCATGGGATGGACTGCTGGGGGCCTTGCTGGCTGTTCCTCGTCACTTGGGACAAAGGATACGTTTCTCAACTTTTAGTCTCCTACGATGAAACGAGAGTTGTGAATCGAGTGCCTAACACTCTTCAGCACCTCACGCATGGACATGGATTCTTCTCCCCCGCAATGAGTGCAGCCCTTTGGTTTGAACAGCCATGCAGGAAAGCATCTGTTGCTGCCCTCTCAATGGTGCGCTCTGAATCTCCCAGGAAACCTTCCCATGCCAGATCCATGCACCTCTGTGCGAAGGCATCAAGAACTTCTTCCGGTTCCTGGCGCAGACCCTGAAGCTCCCTCCGTGCTGTTGCCGGTTGCTTCCTCGTACTGAACCTCTCCTTCAAAGACTTGACTACCCTTTTGTTGTCCCGCCTGGTCTTCTTTGGCAGGGAACCAAAGTAGATCAGGGCGTCGTCCCTGAGGTGCTGTACTAAGCCATCAAGTTTTTCTTCTTGACTCCAGCCGCATCTCCGAGCCATCCTTTCGAACTGCTCCTTGTAGATCCCCCACTTTAGACGGCCGTCATAATTTGGGATATCCCTTGTTGAGGCTTGTTGTCCCTGCCATCTCTTGGGTGGTGGACTGGATGATCCTTATCATCGCTGATGGACATTGTAGAACTCTCATCCGAATCCAAGGATTCAGATGCATCCCGTCTGTTGGGTCTCCGGCTCCTCACCGATTCCTGATGGGCATCAGTGTAATGGGATATGGTTGGAGCCGTTTTCACCTCTCTGGCTGGCTCTGGCCCTTTAGGCCGAGTGGCCGGGATGTATACGTCGTCCCTGACCTCACCTTCATGGATAGGTGTTGAGTGGTGTGGTGGGGCTAATGGTAGCCAACTCTCATCCTGTCCTTGGCTATCCAGCCCAGCCTTACCCACCGGAGATTTCGTCTCTTGGCGGAACTGGGGGTTTTGCCACAGGAAGGCCTCCCATGTGCGGGTAAAGATTTCTGTTGGGTCATTGGGTTTTTTGGCTGGGTGCCCGATCCCGAGGGCCGATTTTCGGTTTCCCGCTTCTTCTTCTTCTCCCCTTCCAGCCGTTTAACACGCGAGGCCAGCTTTTGCCATGAAGCCCTCAGTGCATCATAGTCTCGCGATGAGTCTATATCAGGTGGAAGAGTCAGCCGCATGCCTTCCACGCCCTCGTCCACCATGCTGAACACTATGTGGCCGTTCACCACGGCATCCTGAAGGATCCTGCCCACGTCCGAATTGAGATGGGACAGCATCTCTGCCACTGCTGAGAAGGGACCCCACTCCTTCAAGCACTGAAGAATGTCCTGCGTGCACACAGCTCCAATACCTGGGACTGACTTGAGGTCATCAACACTTGCTGCATTTATGCAAACCGCCTTGGGCCCAGCCATTTTATTGGCGTATGGTCAAGCACCCAAAAGCAGAAGAAAGAGGTTTGGATGTCTCAGTATGAAACCGACAGGTTAGGTAACAAGGGCCAGGTGATATGTGTGAATGCAAAAAGCAGGACTACACAATCACTGACTTATTCTATGTTATCTGTATTATACCCTCTTTACTTACTTTTCTGGATACTGTTTCAAGGGTGTAATGTTAATGCAGTGTGTGCATGCAGGACAGTTAGATGTTATTTTCATTCAGTGAAATGCCAGATGTCATGCATTGGCCAACAATATTGTATCAAGTTATGCCAGATATTAAAGTATTGGCCCACAATATTGCACCAAGATATGCCAGATATTAAAATACTGGCCCAGTGTGTCTTGGGATCATGCACAAAATATCTTGTTGCAGAAATATAGTCACAGTTCTTTAAAATAGTATCTGCCAGATATCAATTTATATTGGCCAGTTACGAAATAGATCTAGATATAGAAATGGTGGGGTCCAGCTGCCACACAAAATATGCCTCTAGAGGAAGATAATATAGATCTAGATGATATCCCTGTGTAAAGGTGCTGTGCCAGATATATAAATATATTGGCCTATGCAGAACAATTTGTAGTCATGGCAGAAACTGTTGGGATTGCTTTGTGTAGGTGTTTGCCAGATATATGAATATATTGGCCTATACAGTATGCCTTGTTATCAAAGCAGAAAAGTGAAAATTATATTGAGTTGGGTTGGTGTTTTGCCAGATATATGAATATATTGGCCTATACAGTATGCCTTGCAATCAAAGCAGAACAGTGAAAATCATATTCAGTAGAGCTCTGTCTTGCCAGATATATGAATATATTTGCCTATACAGTATGCCTTGTAATCAAAGCAGAATAGTGAAAATTATATTCAGTAGGTGTCTTGCCAGATATATGAATATATTGGCCTATACAGTATGCCTTGTAATCAAAGCAGAACAGTGAAAATTATATTGAGTTGGTGTTTTGCCAGATATATGAATATATTGGCCTATACAGTATGCCTTGTTGTCAAAGCAGAAACAGTGAAAATTATATTAGGTAGGTGTTTTGCCAGATATATGAATATATTGGCCTAGACAGAACACAATGAGGAATCATCTTAATATTGGCCTCTTGTTTAATTATCAAAAGTTGGGGATGACAATTTGTCAAAAAGATATGTGACTGCTATATTTAGAATATCCAAGATGGCCTCCAGGTCACATGTGAGAAGGGGCCATCCATAAAATATGTACGCAGAATTTCTGAAATTTTGGACCCCCACCCCCTCTCCCAATCTTGTACGCAATAGAACAAAGAGGGAGCATATGCAGATTTTCAAAAATATCTGACCCCCCACCCCCCCTCGGTGCGTACGTACTTTATGGATGGCCCCGAAGGAGGGGGGTAAATAATTGAAGAAGCCCTAATTATTTCTTGGCACTATTTCTTAAAAAATAATAGGATAAAGATAAAGTCTCAATATTCATCAGTCACTTTGTGAATGTTCTTGCCCCAAAAAATTAAGGATGTTGATAGGATGACTTGGATTATAAAAAGAATGTCAATCCAAGATGGCTAAACAGATTCCACTAATCCCAGACAAAGGTGACACTTGACCTAATTTATCCAAGATAAAAGGGTCCACTTATTTCTGTCCAAATCCTCTGATGAATGTTAATAAATGATGGCCAAATTATAATATGACAAGAGTTCCAATGGAGAGTGAAATATCCTGAGTGTTTGAAGAAATTGAATCTCCAATTCACCCACTGGAGGGGTGAGCACATGTCCCTTATTGGGGATCCCTGTCTTCTCTCAACAAAAAGTGTTTAAAGTGTTCTCAAAATTGGTTTATAAACTATATAAACCAGACAGAATCCACATAGGTAAGTACTCCTGGCACCAAATGTAAAAATATTACATCTGAACCTTAATATCAGAGAACTTACCTTAGAGGATAATGATACTAAACTCTTGGAGATGGTGTTTCCACTTCAAAGGCTCGGTATCGTCTGCTCTCCGCCTATGGAGAGCATCTCACGCTAGTGCTGCGATCCGGGAATCCCTGCGATGACGTCATCGCGCCCGAGGCTGAATAAGCCTCAGGGGGAATCCCCGGTATTTCTGCTAACGCTCAAACGGCCGCCCGCGCTCCTACAACATATCATGTGTTTCTACCAAATATCGAGGTATCTAACATGGGGCGTTCATCTGATACCGTTTGAATAGCTTAAATATGCATACCCGATCAGAAACAACACTCGCAGCCAGGTCATGCCGACTTGACTGTATGTGTGTGTGACATCATTATCAGGGTTTCCCTACACTCTGGGAAATTCTGATAATGACATCATCGACGGCTTCACTGTCAGTCACTTTCGCGGCGAGTGTCATTATTGTTCGATCTCATATACTTGGCGCCTTGGTAACAACAGGGCCGGATGTTGCCCATTGCACATGCCCAAAAATATGTTATTGACCTTCATTCTCCTAATTGTTGTCTATGCAGTTAACGGGAAGCTTGAGCAACCATAACCTCGGCTAGGAGAGTGTATCTGACTTCCTGCGCTTGGTGAGACTGACAGTGTCAACATAGTCAAGTTTTGGTGAGTTTCAGTGAATTTTAACTAATCTAAGTCATATAATAATAGAAAAATATAGTAATGACGCCAATACAATGATACTTATTCTCAGTGAAGGCCATAAATCCTTCAGAAAGAGTTTCAAGAACTTCTTTTAACTCTATAAGATTATTTTTGACAAGGAAATAATTTATAAATACACATGGAATCTTTAGAAAATGTAGGTATACCATCAAAATTGATATCATTAAGCTAAGATAAGTGGAATAATATTGACTACCAATAGCATCACTAAGCCTGCCTTTACCAGGTAGCTTTCCCCTGCCATAATCATCATATCCTTACTTAGTTCCAAAATATTGATATCAGTCACTTGATAAAGTGGATATATTTCATCTATACACCACCACATAAACAGATGTCTAAAATGTATATTAATATGTTTATACATGTATACGTCCATATTGTGCGCCAGCGTACACAGCGTATACAACATAGTTTTTGTGTGTATATGGAAGTGTAATCACTGTTATGAGACGTTTGTGAAACTCTTTTACTAGAGTTGTGGAACTGTTTGAGACTGGTGTGAGATTGTTTTGAAACTGTTCTGAGGTTGTTTTGGAACTGTTGTGAGACTGTTGTAAGTATGAAGTCTGTAAGTCTTTAAAACTGGCTGTGCGGCAGAGGTAGAAAAATCAGTAATATACCTGGCAATACCCAAGGGATGACACAATATGGCCACATAGCAAAAGACTGCATATAAAACTGTTTAAGCCTTCAGGTACTATATCATTAGAACTGGCTCTCGAAAAAGTCAAATACCAGTGGCAGTAGTGATAGCAAAATCAGTTATATAACTGGATCCTGAGACCATAGAACACTGAAAAATACTTGTCTAATATATGTGTCTAAGGGATGCCACAAAATGGCAACATAGCTAAAACTGTATATAAAAAGCTTCTGGTTGCACGGGTAGTAGAATCTGTTACATACCTAAATCCTGATAATACAAAACATTAAAAATAGCTCTAAATGTTCCTATGGGACGCCACAACATGGTCACATAGCAAATACCTGCATATTGTACCATTGGAGAAAAATGGGGATATAATTCAGGCCTTAGCAAGTCTATGAGACTTACACACATCTAGTTCTCTGCTATCTATTGATGTTTCATGGTGATGGAGAATGTGTGGTTAATATGAGATGAACTGTTTTAGAATTTCGTCAGGAGGTGTGTTATTAATGCATGACACTGCAATGCATGATACCAAATGCGCTTTGTCATCGTCATGTGAGTGGAAACACCCTTATGTGGTCAATTCTCCCAGATCGTGATCGATGGCCCACGTACGGTGACCTATAATTCAAAGGGTCGTTTTCATATCTATAAAACATTTTATGATATCAGAAATGATATTAGTGTCTGTAGAAATGACAGATCTGCCAGGGAACCCCACTTTCATGTACCTATATCGATAAAAAAAATCGATAAACCCCTAAAATAGGCATTTTTTAGCTCAAATTCATAGGTGAAACCTATATAACCAGATTTTGAAGACCTCTTATAAATTTGTAACTATATATGTTTATCTATTCTGAATGTGGGATACCCACAAATGTGTTGCAGAACATATAAATTATAATAAATGTTGAGATGGGGAAATCTAAATATAGTCTAGGTGTAAAAAATCAGTGGTGAAGGGTATGTCACCGTACATGGGCAAGCCACTTTAAAAGGTACAAAAATTATAGAAAAGTACTTTTTTGGGTACTTTTTAAGCCTTCAAGTAAAAGAGGTATGTGTACAGGTTTCATAAGATCTGGAGTGTATAAAGTAATCCTTCCATCAAATATACCACAGCTAAATGAACATGGGTGGTGAACTTTATTTGGTCACCGTACATGGGCAGAACTTATTAGGTTTTGCTTATGTAAGGAAGAAGATTTACAATATTATTGAATAATATTTTATACATAAATAGAGTATAATGGAACTATTAACATCTGCAATTTGCAAGGACTTCAGGCATGTTAATGCCAAGAAATATACATGTATTTTTAGGTATGTCACCGTACATGGGCCCATCACCGTACGTGGGCATTATATTCTGAATAGTAATAATCAACTCTGATTTATTCAATATATAATTAGAGTTTCATTTTCTGAAAATGAAAATCTGATTCTGCTTATAAATAACAATCAATATTTCCCCTAAGGCCTTGTGAAACCCACTTGCCCACGTACGGTGACATAGGACTTATAAGGTTAAATTCATTCAGCTAAAAAAATAATTTCCAATAAAGATTAGTGTTCCCAACTTTTACACATGCCTAATATTGTCTTCTACTGTATATTTCCACATTTTTATAAAGATCTAACTAGTTTGAATTTTTGGTCACCGTACGTGGGCATCGATCACGATCTGGGAGAATTGACCATATATGCTATAGGTTCTAATAATTAGAAATGTAGCGTTCCGCCGGTTCTGTTACTTCCCGCAACCCTTCCCGAGGATTAGATTCTATTTATAAATTCCAATGGATGAGACTGTGCTACCATATGTGGCACTACATAGGTTGGTTCAGATATTTCCTGGTAAGTCGTATACGGAAACAGGGTTACTGTGGCTTTACGTGACAAATATGCGGTAAAATTAATGATAAAACGAACCAATGCAGAAGGCAGAGCTTTGTTTTATCGTCAATTTTACCAAATATTTATCACGTACAGACACAGTCAGCCTGTCTTCATATTATCATATGGGTCAGATTTTTTCAGAATGTACAATCCCATGAATTTAGGTCATTTTGTACATAATCATCCGTGAAAGCTTTAATAATTAATATATTTAAAAGCGGTTTTCTGGATGTTATGTAGGACATTCCCAGCTTTAAATTGATATAGAGGTTGATTTTGTATGACAACTCCTTCATTATGCAATAAATCATGAAAGTCTGAAAATAGGTAAAAATGGTCAAAAAGACCAAAAAACAACAATACCATAAGTGTCATAATATTAAATATTGCATTTTCAGCATATGGAAAGCAACTTTTCCTGTGAGCTGTATCTGTTTTCTATGCCATACAAAATATTGGTGGGTATCTGGGTATTTTTTCCTGGATTTTTCACAGGTCTGACAAAAAATGGGTTTGTCACTTTTTCGCGTGGAACGTCCGAAACGCCATTTTCGTACTTATAAAATGGTATCTAATTTCATGCCTATTACACAACTAACACTTCCTATATACTCCCTAAGATGTTGTGCAATTATAAGTAAAGTTATAGCCTTATCCATCCAGTATTAAGTGAGTGAGCACAGATTGAAAACCACTTACCTGTTTTTATACTGAACCACCTTTCGCCCGTGACACCGGATGTTTTTGTCAATATTTCTGGAATGCGCTAATATTCACTTCTGTGGTTTTCTACACTTGAAGTATATGTTATTGTGCATATGTTGCCTAAAAATCATAAAGATTCAATTTCTTGGGGACTTGTGAGGAAGGAATTTGTAAATTTTCAGAAAATACGGAACGGCCGAAACTTTTTTGGGGGAAACCATTCCTTCCGCCATAACTTTCGAATTGGCGCGTAAAACCGTTACACCAGCCTCTTGCATCATCCAGCGCCACATGAGGTAAGGCAGACATTTTTTTCTCTCCAAAATATTGACTATTTTTTGCTTAATCTGTGTGTTTAATGTTCTAAAATTCGTCCAAAACTTGGTGTATGTACCCTAGAAAGTGATGAAGTATGTATTTAGTGAATGTTTCCTTGCTTTTTTTGGTATTTCAGCATTTTTCAACTTGTGCCCGTTCCTCGCACGTGGTGGTTGGGCGACAAACGGGAGTTTTTCTTTGTCTTTGGGTCGATAGCTTTGAACCTTACCCAAGAAATGGAACGGGCGAAACAATGTCAATGGTTTTATCAAATGTGCTTTTCTTCCTTCCCTGTGCAAGGTGTGAAACATGCAGAGGTTTAATAGTGTAAAAAAACATGTTGCTTTTCACATTTAGATAGCTATTTGGTCGTTTGCGGTGATAGGGTTCTGGCCACACGGGTTTGACAAGATTTCGCCCGTTACTTTTTTTCAAATTTGACTTTTCAACTGAGCCTTTCACAAATATTTGTCTCTGCATTTCTCAAACTTTGCAACCCACATGTACTTTTTAACATGTTCTATGCGGGAAATAGTTAGATTATAAGTATTAAAAGGTTTAGAGTGTATTTAACTCTGATATGTGTTAGACTTACGCCCGTTCCGGCGAAACATTTCGGATGTTCCAGCCAAATTCATATCGCCTGCTACAACCTTTCATTTTAACCTATTCTCTCATGCTTAGTATAATTTTGTAGGTAAAACAATGTAGAATATTTGTCTTGTACTTATGTTTGTGAATTTATTGAATTTTCTCACGTTTTGGGTTGTTTTGTAAAGTTTCGGACGTTCCCTTTTGTACAATATGTTCAATATAGCACTGTTACTATGGCATTACGAAGACCAAAATATGTGTGGAGGTGCGCATTATTATACTACACAATAATATAGCACAGTTTTTAAATTTTAAATTTTTTTTTTTTCACTTTTTTTAGGCTTGTTCTATTTCACATTATTTCTCATTTTTTTCATGCTCAGACTTAGTTTTTCCATTTCTTTTTTTTCAGATTCAGCACTATACATCCCCGCCCTCCAAACCTCTACTCAAGACCCCCCCCCCCCCCCCACCTGACCCCAGCAGGATGAGGCCCCTCAAACCCAACAAGGAGTCTGTGTGACAGTGGAGGCAGCGTAAGCGTTTAGACCCGGCTTGGCTTCAGAAAGAGCGGACGAGGAAGAGGGAATGCCGGGCTCGACTGAAAGCCTCCCAAGATGTGGCTGCGCAGGAGCTGCAGCGGGTTAAGGCCAACGAGCGTAAAGAGAGGTACCGCTCCCACAGGCGGGAGCAGGCTGCTGCCGCTGCAGCTGCTGCGACAGCCACATCCACGGAGGACCCAGTCGACCCCGTGGAGCAGCCTCGGAAGAGAGCGTAAGGAATGTTGGCCTCTACAAAACTCTTACGAGTGGGATTCGGAGACGGTTACAGCAGGCTCAAATCCCCTCTTCCTCCTCCGCCAACCCTGCCTCCACTCTCCCACAGGCTCCTCCCCAACCCACCCCCTTCACCTCCACCACACCCACACCCAGAAGAAGACGCCCCCCCAAAGTTCGATCCCCATCCCCCCCTACCCCCACCTGCTCTGCCATGATCATACCCCCACCCACAACCCAAAGAAGACATACCTCCTCACTCCCTTCCACATCTCCCACACCCCCACCCACAACCCAAAGAAGACATACCTCCTCACTCCCTTCCACCTCTCCCACACCCACACCCACATCCAGAAGACGTTCCTCCCCACTCCCTTCCACCTCTCCCACACCCACACCCACATCCAGAAGATGTTCCTCCCCACTCCCTTCCACCTCTTCCAGACCCACACCCACATCCAAAAGAAGAGATTCCTCCCCACTCCCTTCCACCTCTCCCACACCCACACCCACAAGAAAAAAAACAAAAAAAACAAAAAAAAGTTCTTCCCCCCCCAGCCCCTTCAACCCCCTGCACCCCCCCTGCCCCTGCTACCACCACCCCAGAACCCACCACCCCTTCCACCGATACACCCCTCCCCTCGGCCTCATCCTGCACCACCAAACCCTTCACCCCTGCCCCTGCCCCTCCTCCTCCCAAGTCCCCTCCCCCTCGGACCACCGCTGTCAAATGTAAGGTCTCAGGTTCTCACCTGGGCGGTGTAGGAAATAGGTTCTTAGCTATCTAAAACCATTTGTTTCATATAGTAGAGACGTTGGGGAGTGTGTTGGTTGGTTTCGCTGGTGGTTCTGAGCAATTTAACCTAGTCCTTTGCTCTTTTGAAATTTCAACTTGTCTTTTTTTATGTGGTATTTCCGCCTACCACCACCCAGCAGGCTCCCTGATTTTAAAATAAGTATCTCTTGAAGGTTGAATACACTTCTGAAGTGTTTGTGTACATGTTTGCTACAAACATAGCAGTTTTGGAGCCTCTGAATGTAATATTTACTGTGATACATGTGGTTCTGTGTGGACATAAGAAACTGGTCACGGGCAAAAGTTTTCGAGGAACGTCCGAAACTTAAATGGGTTTATTTAACGGTACAGCATGGTAAAATATTTATACTGGTAACTTATGATATTTGCATGCCTGTACAGTAGGGATGTATAGCTTTGTGTAGTAGTATTTATTTTCCAAATTGGATCTCTTATGGCTAGTGTACACTAATTTTAAAAAAGTTAATTAATTTTTTATGCTTAATTTCAACTTTTCCAAAATGTGAGCAAAAGTTTTTCATATGATAGACATGGTAATATTCATAGGAGCTTAGTGAAATTCGGTATAGCACAAGTTCAGTATAAAATCCATTATTATAGGTTAAAATGTTTCCCGTTGCGTCGTCCCGTTGTCTCGGTTCGATGTTTCGAACGGGGCTACCCGAAGACTTTGTTAAAAGAATGCAAAAAGAAAGTCGATGCCCTTGACAAAACCAAACTTCGAACCTTAAACAAGGCGAAAACGAGGGAGAAAGACCCAACAGACCAGGTTTACCTCACCAGCACTTACCTACAGGGCTGCAATGTGCTACCTGAGGTGGTGGAAAAGAACTGGGAAATACTTGGAAAATCGAGTACAACCAAAACCATATATCGCAAAAAACTGGTCAAAGGCTACAAACGCCCGAAAAACGTAAAAGACTACGTGGTACGGGCAAAAACCCACTATCGACCAGACAGTAAAAACGACAAAACGGTATCCAAACGGGACAATAAATGCGGAAAACCAAACTGCAAATATTGCCGGATACTGAAACGAGACAAAGTCTTCCAATCCAAAAGCACTGGAAGACAACACCAGGCGAGACATAACATCACATGCAACAGCTCAAACGTGATCTATTGCATGGAGTGTAACAAATGTGGTAAACAATATGTAGGACAGACAAAACGCAAGTTGAAAGAAAGAATCTCAGAACATCTGAGATCCATCTGTTCTCAATCACATATCAGTGACGTACCGACACACTTCAATAGACCAGATCACAATGGCATTGATGATGTGTCGGTACAAATTTTGGACTTTATCTACCGACACCCCAACAGCAAGGGTGCAGACAGACTAAGGGACAAAATTGAATATAATTGGATCCACCGGCTAGCAACCCAGGCTCCAAGCGGTCTAAACACAACGGACAGTAAATATGGATAAGACGAAAACAATGCCACGTCAAAAGAAATTTCACGAAACATCGAACCGAGACAACGGGACGACGCAACGGGAAAAATTTGAACCTATGAAATTACTCCCCGCCTTATCCATATGACCACTGAAGTGACCGACCAATTAAAATTGTTGCCCGAAAGAGATACAACGTATCTAAGCCTTAGCAAAGGCCTGACGAGATTTTCAAAATCGAAACTACTGGGAACTGGACGTTCTACGGAACCTCCAGACGCAAAAATGACACCGATATGCTCAAACCTATCCAGTGCCATACTTATGAAACTAGCCCAAGCCAAAGCTCCATACAGAGCAAGGCTGAGCAGTGTAGGCAGACAGGGAACCAGACTTCCCAAACTCCCTACTAGGTGGCAGCACTGAAACCCCACAGGGTCCAGTCCACCACAAACTGCACAAAACAGAACGACATGCTGTCCACTGGACCAGATCGGCCGCATCGATGACGGTGCGTTAGATCTGGACCAATGACTCGCATGCTCACATTCAGTAAACAAAACTGACCAATGGGATCTAAAGTTTCACGAACAGCAACAACAGCACACCCTCGCCGCACCCATGACAGACGCCGATCGGTCACTTCCTCAGTAGTCGCTGCCAACGCAACGTCAATATACATAAAATCCATTATTATTGTGAATCTTGTCTTTGTACTTCTAATAGGAATCACTAGACAGTATTTCACCTCATAGCATGTTGAAAATATTTCGGATGTTCCATAAGAAACATCAACTTTTACTGTAACAAGTGTAAAAACTGAACCGCTTGGAGAAAGTCAGTATAATTGGTATCCACAAACAGCTGAGATGTTGCCCCAAAAGTCTGAATTGTACATTTTGGGAAAATCTGACCCATATACCTTAATTTAGCCATTTTTTAACCTCTCGTTTGGTCATCTTGGCGGACTCTCCAGTCTTGCCCGGTACGTACGGATCTTGCCGTTATCCAGTGTCAAAGCACTGTGAGCTGCCGGCCACTCTCCAATCACATCCACTGTCATAAAACTCTAATTGAATACTACTGAAACTACGATATGGAGAGTGATGTTCATCAACATATATTTCCATGTATACGCAACGGGCACATTCTGCGCATTGAACTTCCAGTTGAACTTTTCTCTGGTTTCCGTGTTTTGGGATGTCTTGCAAACTTTTTGTAACGCATAGGAATGTGTAATGACCAAATATTAAGGTATCTTACGTGATAGAGTGCACCTCGCATGGACACCCCAACTTAGTTAAAATACTATAAGGCACACCTGAGGTCTGATTTCTGATACTTTAGTCATTGTCATACATATCTAAATACCTCACCTACAAGGTGCACCCTATAAAGGCAAGTTTGGTATCAAATGAAAGCTGAGACTAATATGTGTATAAAATGTGCCTTATACGTGGGGTTTTATGGTGACATTGCAAAAACGTTAGCACCAGGACATGGTATTCTTTAGCATTTCTCATTTGTATATGTTCCCCGCTATCATAATCCAGAATTATCTGAAGATAGTAAAAGAACACCAGTGTCATCTAGCCACAAAATAAAAATATTACAGAATATTTCCTTTTCAAAAACAATTTCATAAAGATCCAGCAAATGATGCCTTAAGGCATCATCCGCCCTTAAAGGGTTAACTCCAACATTTTAGGGGCGAAAAAAGAAGATGTTTAAAAGTTAATGAATCATATTTGATTACACATGGAAAAATGATACATTATAACTTATTTACTTAATAACTTACATATATATTGATTGTGGGATTGCTGTGTGTCTGTTGTGGGGTTGTTGTCAATTGTATTTCTCTTTTCAAAACCCTAAAATTAAGGAAGTTCAATAAATATACTTGGCAGTCCTCTAAATCTGGATTGTCGCTATATTAACATTGTTAGCTCTTTGCTGCTGTTATAAATGTGAATTGCCTTTATATATGTACAAGAAAATCGAAAAGATGGGCTTAAACTACTACATGACGGATGTATTTTCTACGGATTCCTAAGATAAAGAAAAGAGCGTCGCTCACTATAAAAACACAAGAACTAAAAACTAGAGGCATAGATCTACAAGATAAAACAAAACAAATGTTTCCAGGAGAGGTGGCATAGCGAGAACCAAAACTTGGGGTCCTGGCCCAAGGACTACCTTGTTGAAATAAACAGCAATATCCCTTGATGTTTATGCTCCTAAAACTCAGAGTTTTACTGTGTGTTCACTACTTGGATAATACGATCGAAATCATGGTAATATTGTATATGTCGGAGATACAACCTCTGTATGTCTATATAAATACTCCTAGCGAGTTAGGCGGAATACAGCAGAACTAATCAATGTTCAGTGGCGCCACCACAGGCAGGTAGCGAACCAGACAGCTCACCTAGTCCCATTTGTCGCCAAGAGTTTTTCTTTTAGATGCCAAGTTGGGGGGATATATACATATCTAGAGGTATTCTAGCTGTAGTCACTCCATGAAATAACAAGAAGTATGAAAGAATGCAATAGACTAAAATTGTATCAGGCAAGAAATGTGTGAGCTCATGAAATTCGAAAATCATGATTTACTACAGGTATATTTCCTTCAAGATTCAACTTATCACAATTACTTTCTCTACTTTCAGAATTCAGGAAGACATACAGGATGAAATCTATAAGAAACAAGTTTAAGTTATATCTAATACTCCTTCTGCTCGGGATTGTGTTGTCTCCCTTAGCAGTTTCATTTGTGAAAGACAATGATATAACAGTGGACGTATATTATCAAGAAAATGATGTGGTGAGGAACATATCTTGCTCTAAAAGATTACACACAAAAAGGCATCATACTTACTTGGCTACAATCTTCACAAGTTTCAGTGATAGCCCTAACAAGACATATGTATTCAATAACACTTTGATGAACTGGCTACAACTAAGCTCAGATATAAATCTCATTTCATACAGTAACATCTCTCTGAAACCTTTTGCAAGGAATGATGATTACCTTCAATGTCCAATACCACGTGCAAATAAGGATGGATATCCCTTCTTTAAAGATATGTACAGGGCTTCATGGAATGTGAGCAGTAGTCATTTTTATGGCTATGTCAATGGTGATATCTTATTTGATGAAGGACTGATCGCTACACTACAAGCCATCAAAATCTACTTTGAAAAAGACAAAAACACTTCAGTTCTTGTTGTTGGTCCTAGGAGGAATGCTGAAATAAAACATGCTGAAGGTGCTCCTCTATATACAAGAAAAGCTGTCAAAGAATTTGCTCGGAAATATGCAGGACCAGTTTTTGATGAAGGATCTTCAGATTACTTCTTCATTTTGAGACAAGAATTGTTTCCCTGGCATAAGATAAAAGACGTTGTTATAGGAACAGTACGTTATGACAGCCATTTGATAAATATGGGTAACCAAGGCCATTACAGTGTTGTGGATGCTTCTGGATCTATACTTGCCCTTCATCAAACTCAATTTGATGGAAACTTTGCTAGCGCCCATAAAAAGGGTACATCATATAATCAAAACTTGATTGGTAGATTGGGACGGCTCTTCTCAGTAAAAAAGGCTAAGTTTTATACAACAATGCACAACCAAACTATAATTGTAAAGAGGCGTTGATAAATCAGTTTAACTATATATCGAATACCATTTTCCTCTTCTAGGGACACAAGATTGCAATCATTACAGTACCGGGTTTTAAATGGTACCATTACATGCAATAAATATTTAGCCCAGAGAAAGGTTGTTGATTCCCCAGAATGTAACTATTGTACAAAAAGGGATGACTTAATGCACTTCTTGGTAGAATGTCCAGAGACAAAGTTTTTCTCGGAAGCCATAACAAGATGGCTGAAAAATGTCCTTAGTGACAACTTCTTAAAGATTACTAAAAAAGATGTTATATTTGGAAGATATGGTGTTGCCTCCTCAACCAGGATGGTCAATTATGTAATTTTACAAGCTAAATCCTTTGTGCATCGGCAGAAATTATTTTATGCGAATGACTTGGATATTATGGCTTTCATGGTGGAACTGAAGAGGAAATTAGAGATAGAGAAATATGTATATATGAAGGAAGGTCGCATGCATAAATTTAAATATTTAGCTCAACTGTGGGAGACAATCTAATAGGGGGGAGTGTGGACCTTTGGGGGGTAGGCAGAACGAACTGCAAATACTGTTTTGATGTGTCTGTCATATTGTCTTGTTATGTTTTGTCCTGTATGAAAATAAAAAAATATAAAAAAAATGGGGAGAAGAAATAATATTCCATGGGTAAGATGTGACACATGTATTTCGAAAATCTGTAGAAACAGGGTAGATTAATTTACCAGTGCATGACAACCCTATATCATTTAGAAATGTATCTGTTTCTTTATGGCTGCTAAAATACTTGTTTGTATATATCCTGTACAAGTTGAAAATAAAATATTCTCCACAATAAAAAAAAAAGAACAATATGTTGGTTGGTTTGTGAGCAACTAGTAGGTGGACAGGTTATATTAGTTTTTCTTTAATATTTCTGGATTAATGCCTAGGCAGTAGATGCCCATCTTCCACAAGCACCAGCAGTCATTACCTCTTTTATGTCCATGCCCATCTTGCGGGCTGTCATGATAGGTAGATGAAAGATGCCTCGTAATGTTATGATGTTTTTCAGTTTAGATTATGAAGTGATTTAAACGAGATGGGATCGAGCTCTGACCCTAAACTTGAATACGTTTCTGAATTTATCTCACCCTTCACATTGACTAATGGACTAACCTTTATGACATAATCCCCCATTGAGTATTTTTTTCTTAATACTCAATGGGTGTTGGATACAAGCTCCCAATGAAAAGTCCATGGGGAAAAACCAGGGATTAAATAAAACGGTAAAATAAGTAATGATACATCGAGATATTATTGTATAATTACATTCAACTGTTTTTCATTATTAATAATGAAAGATCATTGATATGTCTATACAGCGAATATAAGAATGTGTAGAAGTATAAAGATATATGATATATGCTTAAGATTGAGGTCAGAAGACCAAAAGTGAATTAAAATTGCAGATGCGATAAAAGATGAAATTGTAAGGAATTATTATTATAAAATGATGTTACTAGAAGGTAGTTGGTGGAAATTTATAAAGGTTGGGTTATTTAGTATCAGGCCCCGCACCCACTTACTACGATTTCGCTCCCGACACGCCCCGATAGGTCTTACGACACAAAATCGAACGTTGTGTCGGAAGCGCGTGCTAGTGGACCTCGGCTTCCAATAAGGACTGCGACACACCCTGACACGAGCGCCGTGTCGCAGGCCTCCCGACACGCTTCCGACAATTCCAACATGTTGGAATTGTTGGAGTGTGTCGGGAGGCTTCCGACATGTCGGGGCGTGTCAGAGCTATCGTAGCATGCTACACCAGTGGAGGCAGGCTTCCGACAAGTTCTACGACACCGTTCCGACACGGGTCTACGATATTAACACAGGCGCCTATGGAACCAATGGTAAGTCAATGGACATTTCCATTTCCATCTATATCTCCGTTAATATTTTAAAAATTGTGACAAAATTTTAGTTTCATACTAATGAGGATGTGTTCTTTCCATATCTGAAGAGTTTTAAAATATTTGATAAGAAAAATACATAGGAATTCTAAAAAGTTCAATTTTAATCAGTAAAACCCATGTAATCTTCTTCAAACTTTACCAGAATATAAAATATGTATAATGCTACTTATTCAGGTTTTATAAATCGTAGGTTACTCTCATCATTTTTAAAATAATTGAAAAAAAACATATTCTGTCGCAGCCCATGTCGTAGCCCATGTCGGTTCCGTGGTCTCCTTTTTTTCCGCAAAAAACGTTACGACACGCTCCGACACGCTCCGACAAGAGTGCTGCGATTGGGCTATGATAGAGAAATTCTGTGTCGGAGTGTGTCGTAATGCTTGTCGTACCATGTCGTAACTAGTGGACCCGTGCGGGACCTAAACTTGTTGAGGTGAAATGAATTATTTATCAGAAATGAATTTGATATTGGTTTGAATGATTAAGACTGCTGCCTCACACATATTCTCCTACACTAATATATATATTAGGTTTAATTGTCTATGGTGCAACAAGCTCAAATATTCTTATTATCAAACTACTGTTGTAAAAATTATATGTTTCTTATTGCACCCACGAAAACTATGCCGCTGGGAAGGTCTTTATCTTTACCAGGGCTCTGTTGGATAGCATTATCAGTTCTTACCAACAGTGTGATTGCACCTCCCGCCATTACGTGTTTGTATGAGAGGATAAGAATGTGTCAATTATACCAAGAAACATTATTATATTTATATCAATGTTTATAACACCTAAACAATTAAGAGAATCAAAAGGAATGAAATTTGTTGCAGCGAATGTGAGAAGCTTATACTCTAAGCTATTGGATTTCCAATATAACTTATCAAATATTGATTTCCTGGCATTAAGTGAAACATGGTTGAATGAACGATATTCGCTGAATATGTTAGATTTACCTAATATGACATTAGTAAGGATGGATAGAAATTATACAGACACAAATATAGGAGGGTGAGTATGTTTATACATAGCAAATCATTTAAATTGTTATACTAAAATTATAGATGAATATAGTGTGTCAAGTAAGGAGATGTATAGCGGTTGAGATAGTACGTACAGACAAGGCCGTGGGGAGTTAGCTCAGTGGTTAGAGCACCAGACTTGTAAACCCAAGGTAGGGAGACTTTGTCGGTTCGAGTCCCACCCCCAGCAGCATTTGGTAGATTTGTATTGTTAACTGTATTGTATAGATCTGTATTGTTAACTAAGACTTGACACAAAGTACCAGGGGACAATGAAAACCAGCTGAACTGTCTACAGCTGATTGCCATCGGCCTCTTTGTTGGCATGTAAAATGATCTGAATATCAAAAATTCTCATGCAAAACTTGTTTAGACTATGTCAATAAAGAAATGACTGAAAGAAAATGAAAAAAAAAGATTTACTGCTATATGAAAGGCCATCCTTCTCATACCATGTCTATGGTGTGGGAAGTAAAATAACTCTCACCTCGGTAAATGTGTAGGGGTGAGATTTTTAGCTGAATTCATCACATAAATTCGATCAACACCCTAGTGGTGTAAAAGAACCTTGAGAAAGTCTGGAAAGGACCTATAATGGTTGACTGGACGTAAAATCAAACCAAACAAACAAACAAACAAAAGTGCAGCCAAATCACAAAAAGAAAATGGTGGTATCTGTATACCACCCACCAGGTGATAATGTGATAGGATGTTATAATTTTTTAGAGAGTCTACTAAAATGGAGAATGTATAGAAGACATGAAATCCGGATTTTAGGTGATATGAATATGAATTTAAATGCTAAAAGGAGTGATAAATATAAGATAATGAAAGAATTTTTATCAGAGCATAAATTAGATGTATTAGAAACGAAAGATACTTTTTTATATCCAGGAGGTTCCAGTAGAATAGATCATATATACAAATAGTAATTATGTTAATAAGGCAGGAAATGTAAATAACTATCTGTCGGACCATGTAATGATATATGCAATAAGAAAACAGAAAAAATTGAATAAGGAAAGAAAAATTATAAAATATAGAGATTTAAAGAAATTAGATAAACAAAAACTAGATGCAATGTTAAAAGATTTTCAATTTAACGAAGAAAAACAGGAAAAAGAACCATGTGAGAACTTCATAGAGTATTTACAAAAACAGTAGATAAAGAATGTCCAGTTAAGAGTAGGGGAGTTAGAGTACAAGAAAATATCCATCTGCCAAAATATATTGCAGTTAAAATAGAAAAGAGAAGAACACTTATAAAGAAAATTATGAAATTGGATTGTGATGACTTAACAAGGATAGGTATATTAGATGAGATAAGACAACTCAGAAAACAAATAAAAAAAGGTATCAGGAGATATCAAGTAGTAAAGATTCAGGAGAGTCTGTCAGAAAACCAAATAAAATCCGCAACGTTTTTTGAGAAATCTTAATAATGTCTGGGATAATAAACAGAATAATGAAAAGACATATCCTATACAGATAAGTGAAGATGAAGGGAGTATTATAGAAGATATGAATAAACATTTTGCTACGATTGGGATATATAAAAAGGAAATGCTAACTGAGAATAATGTAGTTGATATAAATAACAAAGAAATATTAGATTTAAATTATGATAAGGAACATGAAGAAAATGAAACTAATAATGAAGATGTAGTTAGAATTATAAAGAAACTAGATAATGGTAAAAGTACTGGATTTGATTTTTTACATTCTGAATATCTTAAACAAATTTTGTTGATGCAACCAGGGATACTTGTCAATTTAATTAACTATAGTTTGAAAAATGAATACTTCCCAAATGTTTTAAAGCATGGTATAATCACCCCGTTATCAAAGGAAGGAGATTTACGAATGTTTAACAATTGGAGGCCAATTACTGTACTGACGTTAATATAAAAAATACATGAAAAAGTGTTACATAATATAATTTAAAATCATATACAACAAAAGGATTGGATAATAGATGTACAATTTGGATTTTTGCCCAAGCGATCAACGGCACAGGCTATCCTTACCCTAGTACAAGAATTGCATGCTCAACTAAATAAGAAACAAATCACATTAATTACATTTTTGGACTATAGAAACGCCTTTGATAGTGTAAATCACAGTATATTATTAACTAAGTTATATGATATTAAAATTGGGAAAAACCTGATAAATATGTTAAAAAATTATCTTAGTAATAGAACATGGAGGACAAAACTCTTTGGAAAAATATCCAGCCAATGTAATGTAGTGTTCGGAGTACCACAAGGATCGGTCCTTGGGCCATTGCTATTTATTATATTTATAAATGATTTATATAAAGTAATTAATTATGGGAAAATCATAATGTATGCAGACGACTGTATATTGATGATTAGTGGAAAAAATCAAGATGAAATTAAAGAAAAAATGGAAGTGGATTTATTAGCAGTAGACAAATGGACAAAGGAGAATAAAACACGAATAAATTATAATAAGACAAAGATAATGTGGGTGGGAAAAAAAGGGAGATAAACACGTCAATGAATTTAAAAATGGGAGTAATAGATTTGAATGCTGTAATGAAATATATATATTTGGGAGTGTGGTTGGATAGGAAAGTAATATTTAATGAGCAAGTTGAGAAAATAATTCATGAAGTAAATGTAAAACTCTTTAGGTTTAGAAATATGCGGTATTTATTAACGGAAGATGCGAGTATAAAGATAGCAAAACAAATGATTATCCCAATAATAGAATATGCAGACTTTATTTATTATAGTACATCACAAAATAACAGAAAGCGGTTGCAAACTTTGGTTGATAAAACATTAAGAATAGCTATAGGACATCACAGAGCAAACGAAATGAATACCAATGATATTAGAGAAAGGTGTAAAATGAGGACAATTGAGATTAGAAGAGCAGGGCACCTACTATCTATGATTAAGTGGTGGACTAAAGAAGAACATAATATTTTTGAACAGGATTTGTGTAGAACTAGGGGTAATCAAAAGATTAAATTAAAGATCACTAGGCCTAACTTGGAAAAATATAGACATTCACCCTTATATATAGGGTCATTACTATGGGATAATTTGAACGCAGGGACACAATTATTGGAAGGAGATAATTATAAAATGAGAGTGAAGGAGGAAATTCAAAACATTATATGAAAGGTCATAGAGACCATTATATGATCGGTCAGAAGACTGAAGCTGATAGTGAAGTGGTGGTATTGTATGTATAGTATGATAATATGGGTGATTATGTGGGTGAAAGAGTGTATTGTCCTGTCTAGTTTTTGTAATATATATGTCCTGTCCTGGAACGAAGCCAGCGTGGAAGAGCGTCTGCAAGCAGATGAACGTTTGTAACGTCTTTAAATAATTTTGAATACAAAAAAAATTATCATCTCCATACTCATCTATCAATTTGTATTTCTAATTTCACTATCAGTTTTTGTTGTGGTGGGGGGGGGGCATCTTATGATGCTAATAGACCTTTCCCTGCCCCAATGAAATAGGGGACAGGTAACACCTATAGTGAATGTCATTATCGGGGTTGCCCCGTAATATCGTTGCAGTTCAGCTGCTGACTAATAATGAATGTTTGTAGTGGTAATCCAACAAAAATATAGGAAGTGGAGAATAGATTCAACAGGAAACATGCTTTAGAACTGAGCTCCGTATAATGGCATCACACTAATGTGGTCATGCCAAGGTGGTGCAATCCCACTATGCACCAGAAAATGGAGGGATTACCCAAAATATGGCAGGTGTTACCTGGCCTTATATGTGAGTGTTTCCAGGCTAATGATGCTAAATATGTTGGTAATTTATTTTACCCAATGGATCCTTAGATGGCCTAATCTACTAATGTTTATCCCATTTGGTTACCTCATCCGCTTGGTGAAGTGTTTTCTACAACACATATAACTAGAGTATAATAACATTATGCACCATCGATAAACTACAAAGGAAGACCATCCTTGTGATGATTTGTGCGTAATAAACAAATTTTTTAAAAAGTTCCCTCAAAGTGCCGCGGATGTTGCCCCTGGGCTTATTAGGCTGGACCAGCTGAGCTGACGTTACTGTTTCTTTAAAAAAAATTATGCTGGCGTTGAAAATACAAAAGATATGCCTGTTTTCAGTCAACCCCACCATTTTAGCTTCAGGGAGTTGTTTTATAGTCGTGACAATCATTAATAGTGATCGTTTCCAGCACATCGCGTTTTATAGTCGTGATGATCACAAAACGGTGATCATTCCCAGGTGTGACCGATTGAGAGTATCCGTTTTGCGTTGCATAGTCGTGATCATCACGAGTGATTTTTTTCCGAAAACGATCACGAAAACAGTCACTATCAGTGACAAGGCTATACATGTCACTATTCTGCCCAAACATAGGCTTACTACCCATGAAACGAAGTCCCCAGGCACAGCATCGTGTACTTATACCGTGTTTTTCGCCACCTCGACCGTGGAATGCGGCTGTGACATTGCTGCATAGCAACATGCATAGCAATATTGTGACTAGTGATCGTTTCAATGCCGCAATCACTGATAGTGATTAAAAAAGTAGTGATCACCATGTAAAATAGTGAT
The DNA here is from genome assembly GCA_950022655.1 of Alentia gelatinosa. NCBI lineage: Eukaryota > Metazoa > Annelida > Polychaeta > Phyllodocida > Polynoidae > Alentia > Alentia gelatinosa. The sequence goes on from OX465593.1 coordinate 22,288,648, forward strand.
CGGGACTATGCAACGCGAAACAGTGACAGTCACTATTGTGGTCACTAAAACGGTCACTCTTTTTCCGTGGTCACTAATAAAGACGTCGCTGTCTATAAAACAGGACTCTGATTTACAATGATGATTTGGGCTGTATAACACATGGCTAGCTAACCAACATTCACGTGCATGAATAGGCAATGTACTAAGACGACACATATGGAAATATTTGATTTTTTAGTAGAATAAAGATTGTCCCAAAATATAAGTTTTCTTTTTTTTTCGTGTTAAAACATTATTTCTTCGTAAATCATAATGGTTACATATTTGTAAACATGAAAATATCAGTTCCCTGAGTAGCTGTGTAGGGGTTGGGTCAGTCGAGCAGTGGTGTGTCAGGTTTATGCTAGAGGGCATGGGTGTCGGTCCGTGTTGTGTGCTGGGGCCTGTTTAATTATCTAGGATCGTTTTTTGTATGCCATAGAGACCCATAGAGACCCATTTTATTAAAAAATCTTGGGCGACCTTATGGATGGCTAATATTTCATAGCCAACAGACTTAAATATTATTAAATGATAATCCTTGTACATAGGAGGTACAGGAAGGTGTCTTCATTTAAGATCCTAGATTATTAGACGGGCCCCTGATTCCAGTGGGCCTGTGTATGACAGTGCTAGGGTTTCGCCCGGATTATGTAACTTGGTGTGTATATTAGGCCAAGTCCGCAGCAGGTCGACAGGTTACTCTGTGTGTTCCTCCATGTTGGGCGAACTTCTTAAAGCTTCACGTTGGTTGTGGGTTTTTCCAAACCCTTTTAGTGGTTGAGTGAGGGAACCTGTTCCACCTTGTGGACTCACTCGCCTGGCTTTACTTGGCACTCCGGTGTCAAGGTACTGTGCACAGATAGGTATGATAAAAGAATGTTTATTATATACCCATGACTTATATATCGTAAATACGCACCGTTTCGCCGTATAACATATAAATATTATACTGCACCGGGTTCTGTATAGCAGTGTACTGAACACATTGAACGCACGTTGCTATGTATACTGAACACATTGAACACATGTTGCTATGTATACTGAACATGTTGATGCACATTGCTATGTGAATTGAACACGTTGACGCACGTTGCTATGTGAATTGAACATGTTGTTCATAATTGAACAGTACAATCTTATACCCGTATAAGAGTGTACTGACGACGTTGCGTTATCGGTGGATTTACGAATTCGACGTAATTCTTGTATTTACAGTAAGTTCTGGTTAAATTTCAACATTTACGGGTATATAATAAATATAGAGCGCCCTACCATGCTCGTACATGCTACAAAACTTGATGAACAGTAACGGGGAATACGGAACACGGCGTAGCATGTACAGCATGGTCAGGTCGTTCTATATAAATACCTGAGATCTCTGAGTCTGGTTTTGTGTTCAGTAGGAATAATAGGAGCTGATTCGTCATCTCAGCACTGGAGGGGGAACAAGACAAAAGAAGGGGGGATTAAAAAGAAAGATAGAGCAAGCGCGAAGATAATGGATTACTCAACAGATGTCTTTAGACAAAATTGGTTTAATTCATGGTATATTCTAAGCATCAGTAAATAAGCATTGTACCAAGAAGAGCCATAACTTGATACCTTCTTTTCTTTCAGTGGCTTGTTGTTCAGCGTTGGATTGTGCACATGTAGCCAAAAGGATAGTCCATTGTTCATTGTTGGAGTGAACACATTATACATGTTTATACAGTCGGCTTTTATTGAATTTTGGAAATGAGAAAGTATTTTTGGGTATGGAGAAAGAACTGACATTTTTGTAAATGTATTATGAGGATGAATAAAGAAAAGCGCTGCTTGAATTAAAAAAAATATTCTTCACGGAACCCAAAAGGGTAAGAAAAAGGGGAAAACCTTCACAAACAAAGTAAATAAACGAACCAACCTATGTAGTACCTAATAGGGTAGCACAGTTTCACTCCACTGGACTAGTTTAGGCTAGTCTTCGGAAAGTAATCCGAGAAAGAGTAGAACTGGCGGCCCGCTACAATATAGATGGTGGTTGTAACACAGGCCACCAGTTTCTTGGAATGGTAAAATTTCCTTAGTAGTTGCAACGCAATCTGCTTTAATCTAATTGCTTTGTAGTTGCAACGCAAGCTACTCTCGATATTTAGTTTAATATCCTGACTGTATAGTTTAGAGTAATTGTTGGTTGGTCGGGGGAGGGGGGTAACTGTACACATATTTCCAATACAACCATGACATAATGATTAGATGCGGTCAATTGCAACACAAGCTGACTAGTCCATGTAACAGTTTGGATAGTCCTTTTTGATTATTATTTTGAATTTGTTTTTTTCATTGATGTAGTATATTACTTTTTTTTTTAATAATGTTTATTTCACATTCTGTGGTGTGTACAGTTCTTCCATGTGATTACAGTGAATCCGTTTTCCATACAACAGTCCTCGATGAGGGTATAGTATAATGAAATGAAAAGGTGGTTGTTCCAGGCCTGAATACTGCGGATAAGGAATGAAGAATTAAATACAGCATCCTTGAGGGGGGGTTGCAGTAGTCTTAAATTACGTGTGACATTTATATGTAATTAATATGAGGGTTTATGGTAGGGTCCACAGGCGTTCGTGGACTGCTGCCAAAAAGTTGTATAACTTAAAAGCACTTAGGTAATCCCCAAGCAGCTGTAAGGGGCGCCAGCATACAGTCTGGCATAGTTCCAACATACTGGGATATCTGTCTCCAAGACTCTCTGGGTCTTAGATACGTTTTGTTGTGGGATAGACAGAGTAAAACATTATTGAACAAGGCATGAGGCAGTGAGGAGGTGTGGAACCCATAGCCTGTAGTGCGGCCACCACTCACCAGACGGCGTGTACACGGCTCAAGGTGGCGTGCCCTGTGCGCCTCGAGTGGTCGTGAAAGAGACTAGTGGAACCCATTACCTTCCCCCTTATTGAGCGCAGGAAATCGCGCTCATATACGTCATCTAGATAGAGGTTAGAATGCTCACACAGGCTTTCAGCTTACTGCAAAGAATCTAACACTGCACTATCCATGCACCAACCATAAAGAACTGGTGAAATGGGCAGGTGTCCAGTATCCCAGTCTGACCATACCCCTGCCTGACTACTGACTTGGTTCCTAAAAATAGAACTTTTATTTCATAGTCTTTTTGGGGACAGAATATTTACTATATCAATCCTGTCATTAAATAGCAGACACTTAGTTATGGATACTGTCATCTGCTACTAGAAAAGGAAAGTATTTGATGATGATAATGACTAAATATGCTATATATACATGTTCAAGTCTGATGGGACACACCTAAATGCACTGTAATCAAAGTGCCACATCCAATGGGACACACTTGAGTGTGTGGTAATCAGACTCACGTTGCAGAGAGCTATAAAATTAGTTCTCCCTCCTTTGACCCAGTGAGCCACCCTTGCGTCTGAGACTTGACCATAGACTTGCTTAAGTAAATTATTTGTATACTGGGTGTATTACTGGTTTTTTTCAATTTCTTTATTAAGATTATATCCACATAACATTACATTTGTTCTGACTTCAGTGTCGCTGGCTGTCTTACTATTATCAGTACAAGCCATTCAAGATTTGACCAAATACATATTCAATACTCCTCATATATGTCATACAATTTGGGCAAGTCATAGCTAATACAGGTGCTGCACCTAATCACGTTTGCCTTGGTCTTTATTTAGCCTGAGCATACTGGTTTCTGATGGGACACACTCCCTTACATGCAGAGCCAGCAAACCTGTTTGACCAGTTATTCACTCATGTGCCCCTCTGTAAACAGAGACCAAACAAAAGTTATTCCTATAAGAACTATGTACTATAAATGTCCCATGCATTAGAATCGCCTGCCAGCTGATTATAGGTCAATACCTACCTATCCCCTATTTGAATGCAAAGAGAAAGAATTTATCAGAAATAGCTGTCTAAACTATTAATCTAAATTTGATGATAAATAAAAGCTGCTAAAATGATTCACTCTAATCAGTTTCAAAATGATTATGTTATCTTTTTTCACATTTGCATTATTCAAGTTTTGTAAATGTATCTTTGTTGTCAATGACTGACTTGAAACAAAATTGTATAGAATGTAGCAACATCTAATAATTTTACTTTAATCAAATAAAACAAAGATAATAAGCATATCATCACCTATTATATTGTCAAACCATGAAATTTTAATGGTTGTATTAGTGATAATAAATTTGAGATTTAGGTATTGAGAGAAGTGGTCTTTCAGTGAGGTAGTCATATTAGCAAGTTTATCATATCATGATATAATATCCAACGTAATCTACACACAAAATACAGCAAAAAGGATTGGGACAAAGCCATATTGTTTTTAAATAGTTATGTAAACGGTTGTTATGTGATAATCTACTGTACTTTAGAAATTCCGCGCTCATCCATTGTAAATGGAAATATCATTAGCTCCTAGTTTTATTAGGTCAGTGAACCAGTCTATTGGAGATAATATTTTCCCCGTCGGGGGACTTTGTTTAGCACCACACTTCAGGCAAAGTCTGTTGTGTGACATGCCAGAAAAGTAAAAATGACATCTATGAGTGTGTGTGGTATGTCCAGGCAGCACTGCGTAAGTGAGTATGCTCTCTGCGGGTGTTGGAGTCAAGATGGAGTGCCCTGCAACTGCATAACCTTTGGTATACTGGCCACCCAAGCAACACTACGTTAGCTCTGGTCACGTTAAATTGACTTGGGCCTTGACCTGGCGTGGTGATGGGTATCTCATACCATTGCAGTGGGTCTATTTCACGACCACTTCAGGCACACAAGGAAGGATGTAGATTGGCAACCAACCCACAGAGTAAAAATAGATGTTTCTCTACTCTGTGACCAACCCCTGTCTCTGACAAGGGGCATTGAGAGTACTACAATCTCCAACCACCACAATTGCCTGTTGTTAAAGAGACTACCTTGACAAAAGATCTGCTGGCAGAATGATTCACTCTTCCAGCAGAGATTCTGACTCTGGTAGTAGGAAGATCAGCTAGGCGAGTGCAAGTCAAGGTTGTTCAATTCGGATTCCACCAGAGTAGGAAGGTGATTATTGTTATTTGCTGCCCTGCCACACCCCCTTGACCCTGCCATGACCCATGTTCTTACCCTAGAAGTCACTTTTCCATGTTCTCATCTTCTTTTAAGTGTATTTTCAATAAAATGGCCACAGAGATAAGGTTCTTTATCAATTTATTAACATATGAATATTTCTTTGCAAGTATTTGGGATCTCAGAATCCATGTAGAACAAACTTCTTTGGTCTGAGAATGAGAATCTGTGGACATGTCCATGGGCAGAGGAGGTGTGAAGCGTAGCGCCCCCTATACCGACCTGAACCATATATACGATCGCGACAGCCTCAGGGTGCCACTCTCAGCCAGCATGGCCAAGGGACAGTAGGTGGAGGGGTAAGCACAGCGTGGTGGTAGGCAGCAGTAGGAGTGGTGGGTAGGACACAGGGACTGAGGTCAGTCTAGCCTTAGTCCGAGAAACCTTTACTGCCGAGGGACAGCGCTTCACAGTCAGAGCCTCTAGGACTAGTCTAGCCCAAGCCTAGCAATACTTGTGAGAAATAAGGCAGTATTCCACAACAAAAAACAGGCATAAAACATGGAGCTCTATTGAACTCTATTGTGGTTTGGAATAGATTAGATATCACTCTATCAATATCTGAAAAGATTTTTGATAGAGCCCTAACAGTTTGTATGTGGTACCTGTTCTTAATTAGCCTATTTGTGCTATATTTTCGTATAGAGTCTACATCACCTGTCAAATCAGTGCAGGTCGATTTGCTTAATTTGTAAATAATGTCACATCTAAAATAAGCAATGGAGCAACAAAACAAAAGTATTATGGACCCTTTGGTATCGCATCCATCCCTGGAAACGCTTTAAAACATCTGTAGAAGAGATTATCTGTGAGTTGTATAGCAGCCTGTCAAAGCATTCGTGGTGCTTTGTTTTGGTTCTCTAATATCGCTCAAGAAGATAGGGGGCGCTACACTTCACATCTCCTTTGGTCCATGGGTTAACGTTACCAACCTCTAAGTTGGAACGTAGTGTAGACAGAGGTGGCGGCCAATCTAAACCCAGAGGAGGTGTAAAGCGCAGCGCCCCCTATAGTGACTTTGGTCATATATACGATCGCGGCTGCCTCACAGTGCCACTTTCAAACATGCCAGCAAGAGGGAAGGAGCTCTGAGAAGAGCCCACACCAAAACATGCAAAATGCAAATAGCTCTTGTGTCATGAATAGTAGGCCGATTTTGATAAACAAAACATTGTTAGAAACCTAAGACATGGGCCTATTTAGTGATACACATGTCATATACCTGTGCTATGGCTAAGGTTTCCTGTCGTAGGTTGAACATTGGAATTTGTGAAAAAAAGGTTGTATTCCACAACACAAAACAGGCACAAAACGTGGAGCTCTATTGAGCTCTATTGTGGTTTGGAGTACATTAGATTTCACTCTATCAATATCTGAAAAGATTTTGGATAGAGCTCTAATAGTTTGTATGTAATAGCTGTTACCAGTTAGCCTATTTTAGCATAGGAATCCGCATTCAGCTGTCATTTGAGACCATGCCAAAACGATAGGGGGCGCTACGCTTCACACCTCCTCTGATCTAAACCTTTGGTTGAATGATACGCTGGTTCCCGGGGTATCCGCTAAGGGGCTCGGCTGAGATTAGTCTCTTTCACGACCGTTTCAGGCGCACGGGGCACGCTAGGACCTTGAGCCATGTTAGACTGGTTCCCTGCCCATATGAATAAGGGGCAGGTAACGGGTTCTGACGTCACGCTAGCACGACCTTCAACTCGCCAGCTTTCGGCGATGTCTCAAGAGAACAGATCACACTGCAGCACTTGAGTGGTGCAGTGTACGTCTCCCGCTCGTAATGGCGAAGAATGTTTTGATGCTGATGGCTTCCCCTCCACTCACTTGAGAAGGCTGTGCATTCAGTCTAAAAATAAACTGTCAGTACCTCTAACGCATTGCACAATTAAAGCCTTGTTAAACTTCATCATTTTCACTTTACATATTCATTTTCATAGTATTCTTTATATCAAGTATGATCGGAGTTCTGCCACGTCTCTACACATCGTACAGACTAACCTGTAGTGCGGCCACCACTCACCAGACGACGTGTACACGGCTCAAAGGCTGCCCTGTGAGCCACTTGCGGTCGTGAAAGAGACTACGTACAGACACGCCATTTTGTCTGTTTTCATCAAGAAGCGGATACCCCGGGAACCAGCGTAAGGTGGCGCAATCCCACAATGCAACAGCGTTACCAATAATGCATCATAAAAATGGAACCCGTTACCTGGCCTATAGTCTAACTAGGCCAGGCTTCCAGGCTAGAGCCATGTACACGCCGTCTGGTGGATGGTGGCCGTACTACAGGCTAGCCGGAGGTAGCCAGTGGCGTACACAGGCGAGAACCAGGCAAGTTGAATGATACGCTGGTTCCCGGGGTATCCCCTAGGGGGCTCGGCGGAGATGTTAGGTAGCCAGCGGCGTACACAGGCGGGCACCAGCCAAGTTGAATGAATGCGAGCTGTCATAACCTCAAAGCCAATTATCAATTTTCCTATTTCTTTTCCTGTGTATTATTTCAAAATATATTGAACATAAATCTGGTTTCTTTATCATTTTGTTAGCTATGGATGTTTCATATTAAGTATATCTGCTTTTAGAGTATAGATAGAACAAAAGTACTTGTTTTGAGGCGAACACAGAGGGATACAGTGTGGGATTTACCCGACCAACCCCTATATCGTAGCTCAGCGCAGACAGGGGTTGGTTGCCAATCTGGCATCTGTTTCTCACCTGCACCCTCACTCCATCACCAACTTTCAACCAACACACATCTTTTTCATTCCCCGACCACCCACATCCTCTTCTTATAGGCATATCCTACAATTCACAGTGGCGCAAGCTGGTGATTTCTAAATAATGTCAATTATTAGTTGAAACTGGTTTCTTGTGATTTATTGTAATTCTACATGAGTAAATTTAACATTTTATCCACTTTATCCATACTCAATAGATGAAATAGGCCAATTTGCATTCGTTTGATTTACATGGGAAATCTACTGAAAAATATTTTTTTCTTCAATTCTTTCAAAAATAAGGACGGTAACCTGTGATTTTTGAAACCTAAATAAGTAGTATTATATATATGTACCATATTATGTGAAAATTTGAGAAAAATGACATGGGTTTTATAATCCATTGTATACAAAGTCCCCATTGAAAATGTATGGGGACTCAGTAAACCACCACCCATTGTATAAAACCTGCCAAATACCATAACTGTGGTATACGGATTCAAACCTGTGGTATACGGCCTCAAAACCATGGTATACGGGAAAAAATAGTCCCTTTGTGCTATAGAGCAAAGAAATAGTCCCTATTGCTATACCCTTTAATATGGCAATTACTGGGTTTAATTTATTCGAAATGATGGATAATAAATATAACAAACGATGATTATGTGAATAGGCGGCTCTGTAAACCACTCGAGGTTGACGTCGTAATACACTCGCGCTAGCGCTCGTGTATTACTACGCGTCAACTTCTCGTGGTTTACGGCCGCCTATCCACAAAACCATCGATTATTGTCTATTTACTAAGTGGAAAAATACTTTTTAGAATTTCTATATATTCTTATGTAAAATTATCATTATATTGATCTATGAATCAAAAACTAGCACGGTGACCCCCGATTTTTAAGTTAGGTCTGTGTTCCAAAACGCTTGGAGATCAGCATGTTAAAGCCAATCCAAGATGCTATCCTAATTTATATATAGCCAAGTAGCTATGGCAACATAATAAATTTAATACTCAAATTACAGACTTTAAGAAGAGAAATGCACGAGTGTTCGTATGTTGTACGGAAGATCGTATCGCTAGATATGAGTGCACATACTAGTTGGATTGTTCAATAAACACATATTGATAAAAAAAAAAACTTTACAGAAAAAGATAGAAACTGAAAAAGAAATACTGATGTTGTTGATTTTGTGTATAATTTTCTAAACAACATCTAGCAAACTTTGCCTATATTAGATCGGGAAATGAGAAATATCGAGACAAGAAGAATAGCAACACACGCTATTATACAGCACATGTTCTCACTATGACTAGGTCCAATATTGTGACATTCAAGAGAAGTGTTAAACTTCCAGGGTGTGTATGACAAACTGATACCAAGATATAAAAGTATTTAAAAACTTCACAAAAATTTTACTTCGTGAGTTAATACCAAATGTATGAAAGACTTTGATTGATATATATATATCCTAAATAGAGTCTTGGACAACTCACATATAGTTAATTGTAAATGAAGTACACCAAATGTTTAACTCGTTAAGTGAAACCAATAGATATTTACAGTCAGATTTATCAAATTATGTAAAAGGCCTCGATTAAAAGCAGTAACAGCGTTGCTCAATAATGGCCCTCTTTATTGGAAACTGTAAAGCTTGACTATCCTGGACCTGAAGTGTAAATCGCTTAGATTCAATAAAGACATTTTTGACAAAATTAAAAAGAAAAATACTAGCACGGTGATATACCAGAAAAGCTGTCAGAGAATTTGCCCGGAAATATGCGGGAGTTCATTTTGAAATAACATCCTCAGATTACTTCTTTATGATGAGACCAGAATTGTTTCCCTGGCTTAAGATAAAAGATGTTGTTATAGGAACATTACGTTTTGACAGCCATTTGATAGAAGAGGGTAACAAAGGCCATTACAGTGTTGTTGATGCTTCTAGATCTATACTTGCCCTTCATCAAACTTATAAAGATGGCAACTATGCTTCGGCCAATAAAAAGGGTACATATTATAATGAAGAATTGATTGGTAAAATGGGACCACTCACCTCAGTAAAAAGATGTAAGTTCTATACAACAATTCACAAACAAACTATAGTTGTAAAGAGGCGTAGGTAAAACAGTTTAAGCATCTTGTGTCAGGCGTCCACAGCATACATAGTGCAATATCAGGTAAAGCATCAATTATATATAAGGGCTGTGTCTTAACAATCCGATGGTAATTGTTGGATTTTTGCATTGTGTTATAAGTGATGTTATCTTTAAGAATATGACGGTTGGTTGTTGAGCAATTAGCTGGTGGACAGGTTATTCTGGTTTTTCTCAATTTTTGCACATTTTTTCTTAATTTTTCTAAACATTCTGAATCAATGGTTAGGCAGTAGATGCCTATCTTCCACAAGTACAAGTGGTCATTACCTTTTTTGATCATATCTATCTAGCCGGCTCTTATGACAGATGAAAGATGCCTCATAATGTTAGACTCTATCATCGTTATACACGTATTCTGTCTGTGCAGTGCCATACAGGCCATTCCATTTATGCTTTCATATGGCAGTCCCGGAAATATTTCTGCTCTATATGACAGGAGAAATCAGTGGCCATTTTGTTTTCCTTTGATAAGCTAATTTTTTTATATTTTTTTTTCAGCAATTTTTAAGGGGATATTGTGTCACACAATCACCAAATTCAGCTTTACGGCCGTTCTTCCACTCGGGCCCTAGACCCCTACTCCTCATTCTATTGGTGGGTGTTAAGCCGAATAGGAAGTGGGTACCATTTTTGTGTAAGTCTTTGGTATGACTCGACTGGGGTTTGAATCCACGACCTCCCTTGCTCGAGACGAACACCCCTACCACTTGGCCACCGAGCTTGGTAATTTGAAATTACTGAATCACAATAGAATTATGGAAAAAGAAACAGAAAATAAATAGTAATTTGATTATATCTGTGTGTTAGTTTGTTCATATGGCCAATCCCCACCAATGCTGTCTGCACTTAATGATCGCTCCCAACTCTGTTGGGTGAATGTCACACTAGTTAGAGCGTGCTTGCATGCCTAAATACATCATCTAGAGCTTAAAGTCAGGGTTAGAGCGGTCACATTGAACTTTCAGTGTGCTTCCAAAATACTATCCCTTTACTATCTGCATGCTGTTCACTGTGGTAGTGAGAACAGAGCAGGGAGCCAGTGTCTCAGGGTCTTAGAGGTGTGCCCAGCTGACCATGACCAATCACTCAAGACTGAAATACCTCATTGACCCACTGTTGCTTGATGTGTTTTAATCCTAGACTCAGGCAGTTAGAGAAATGACAAGTTGACTGGGTGCAGGTTGGTTACAGAAAACTATCCATAGGCTAAATGTAACTCAAACCTTTTAATTGTTATTCATTTATAATTGCACGCTCGTTCATCTGTGATAATTGCACCTATTTTCGTCTACCCGGGATATTTTTTTGGCGGGGCAAGAAAGACTTATTTATCAAAGTTACATAAGCACATGAGTTATTTGTAGTGGCAGGTAAGCTACTACTAGTGGCATTTGTCAATATAGAAGGTAATTTGGTAATTGCCCTAGCAGATGCTTTGAAATTTACCAATATCAAATAGTTAGGTGTAGATTATACAATATTGTGTTAATACATCATCTAACTAATGTTTCTCCAAGGAGCTGTAGGTTGTTGCCCCTGGGCTTATAAGGCTCAACTAGCTAAGCTGAAGTCTCTGGTATTTTTAGATCAGTTTATCTATCCTGGTATTGAAAAGGCAAAGCAAATTTCAGGCAATACCAGTGTTTATGCTTTGGATTTACAATCATAATTTGGGCTGTATAACACAAGGCTAACTAGCCAACATTCACATCTGTAAACAGGCAATGTACTAAGATGATACATAAGGAAAATTTCAACTTTTTAGTACAATAAAGTTTGTAACAAAATATAAGTTGTTTCTTATTGTTAAAACATTACTTCTTTGTACCTCACAAAATACAATTACATGCTACTAACATATACAGGTTATACAACAAAGTGATGGCTTCATAAACTGTAAAAGAGATATTTTACCCTTGTTTGTGATTTTCAGTGGGAACATCTAATAAATATAATTTGTTAGCGAGATTTAATAGTTTTGATTTAATAGTGTGCTGCAAGCTGCCTATGGGTTTACATCAGTGCCATATTCAATTATCTGGTATGTATATTTACCAACCTTAATCACTCTCTGTCATCAGGTGCTATGTAGTGCCATAGCAAAGTGTGTAATGTTTGGATAGATCTCGATCTATCGCACTCTCAAGCCTGGCGTCCACCTAATACGATAGAAATTTAGACCTACCGATATGGCTCCGATACAAAAAGTCAATATCGGAGACATATCGGGAAGGTGCAAAATCGTAGACATATGTCTAGACATGCCAATCCACCACGCATTGTATGGGGTTTTTATTGGTGCCTTATCGCAGAAACGTGGTCAAATGACCCGATATGAGGTAACCTTCTGACTCGATTTTGATTTTTTTATCGGGAGGTGCATCATAGACCATATCGGAGCCATATTGTAGTAGTTGTACGCCGGGCCTTACTCTCGTTGAGAATATAAAGGAACAGTTTTGTTGAGTGGTGCATTCTGTGGTTGTTTCCTTTGTTACAAAAATAATGGTTTTGTGTGCTGTGTGTGACTTCCACTTACGGTTTCCTGATGGCTACCATGCCTGTTGATGGGCCCCTCTTCGCGGGAGTGGCAGATGGACTTCTGACACTGGCAGGTTCACCGGCTTTCACAGTCACTCTGCGCTGAGGAAGCACCCCTCTCATAAGATCTCACACTCTCTAAGTGGTATTCTGTACAGGGTTCTCACTACACTCTATGTGAGAAGAATTCTTAACGAACTAGGCTTAGAGCCTTGAGAATCCACTGGCCTGCCTCCGTGCCAAACACGTACGTCAGATTCCTATAATGATGCCACCTAGCGGGAATACTGTGTACTTGGCACTCTAGTGGCTTTATTTGGACTGGAATACAGAATACCACTTAGAGAGTGTGAGATCTTATGAGAGGGGTGCACCAAAAGAGCAAGGGAACATGTAGTCTTGTGTGATCAGTGAAGTGTTTTAAAATCTACGAACGATAGCATAATTGGTCGCATCGTGGTCTTTGTTGCTTTTTCGTTACCTAAAGTGATCCGTCTTTATGGAGGACGGTCTTAACTGGAAAATCGCAAATTTTAATTTCTGATAAGGCGAAGACCTTTATCTTTTTTCGATCCATTGCTATGGAAAATTGATCGTCCATAACAAGATGTCTTCCTATCCGAAAGGAGAAATGATGAGATGAACACTTCAAGAGATGCCCCAGGTTTTTGACGACCACGTTTAAAATACGGCATGAATATATCCTAGTTGGTGTCGCTGTGGTATGTCCTACTCGTAGTCTTACGGTTATAAAACCTTAGTTTTAAAAATACCTCCCAGGACCCTCATACCTTCGTTCTCCTCACCAATAAAAAGGTCCCACTGCCTTGACGGCGGCTATTAATGCAGCTCACTTGGTGGCAGGAAGTCCCAGTCTATACATCCCTATCGTAACCAATTATATTGGTTTCTATATGATATGAATCCATCTAAATTGCCCGTATTTATTAGTACCAAAATGACTCCATTAAGACATTTTCCTTGACAAAGACTACGATAAGTTCAATTCTTTTATCGTTCTTAGTTTTAAAAACACCTCCCTGAGTACCTATGTTTCTAAGCATACACCCAACCTAGTACCCGGAACAGACACATAGCAAACTGATTATGGGAAGCTTTTCAATGGAGACTATCCTTCCAAAGGATCTAGGTCAGATGAACAAAAATAAAATTCGGACAACAATTATTTAGCCTGATCATTCTCCTTTTCCTACCAGTGTCATCCCACGAACTCTCTTATCATTGTCCTTATCCCTCTGACTGCTACCAGGTATTAAACGCCCAAGTTGAATCTACCCTTTTCTAGGCTTTCTCCGGTTGGGCCATGAGTATAAAGGGGGTACTCCACTGGACCGACGATAGCCGATTCCGTAGCCAGACAATAGCCGATTATTATCGGATGACCTAGAATTTCTCAAGTCTTTGAAAATGGTCATTTATCAAACTATTATTATCAGAATTAAATAAATTACAATACGTGAGCTTCCTCTTAAGGGCCCAGGAACAATTGATCGGGGGAGAAATCGGCCTGGTGGATTTTGCCCTTATACGGCAAAGGGTGTCAAGATGCAGGGTCTTTATGGCACATAGCTATTGTGTTATGGAGCAGGCCATCTTGCCCCCAACACCAAACAAAACACCTGGTGGCGGGCTCACCTGGTGGATATTAATAAAGACGGATTTTTTTAAATTAAAGACACATATTTTTGGGGCTTGTCTCATGATAATTGATAGATTATAATAACTGATGACAATGGTTGTTTCCCCACTGCAGTGGCGCTATCTTTCCAAAAAAAAAAATAAAAAATCCTGGTGGACGATGGCAGAACTAGCAACCACTCTGTGCCCTATAGAGACACGAGGGATGTGCGGCCAGATATGACCTATATATATATAGATAAGCCACCTGTGAGAACATGTCATATGGCTCATGATGAGTATCAAGTTGTTGGGTAACAACAGCACTCTATAGTTATATTGATCTTCTAATATGATCAACCCCGTCTGTCCTAATGATGCCTAAAAACACATACATTGATATAAATATGACCCAAGGCCTATTAAAACATAATCATAAGGTTTAAAAGAGTAAATTAAATAAATCTTTCTAGATTTTCTAGGAACAAGTGTTTTATGATGCAATATATTGAAGCTGATAATGGAATCCTCGACACTGTGGGAAAGTATTCTAATCTTTCTAAATGCTCGCATATCAACTAACAGTCTCGTCCTGGTATGGACTGGGACTGAGGATGCAGTCGTCTATTCGGAAGTTTGCATTGCGTCCTGCGTTAGAATGAAACCTTAGATAATCTATGTGAACAGAGATATTCTATTGGGAAGGGGAAAATAGATATGGTTAGGATTAGAGATGAAGAGTAGCATAATATGGATTAGGTTTGTAGGGTTGGGGTGGAGGGACATAGCAAATGAGTGGCAGGGGGTTGGATTGTGAATTGTCATGACTGGAACAAGGAAGTAACCCTTAATATGTAGATAGACAGGGAGAACGGTAAAGAACATATTTTGTTTTTTTGGTAAAGTTTCTTTATTGTAACTTATCATTACACGCATATTAAGATCATTTCAAGTTTCTTCAGTACAATAAAGTGGCGTGGATCTCAGCCCAATTGTTAGGGCTGCTTTTTTTTATCCTGCCAAGCAGGTATACAGCTGTTTGCTTTTTGTAGTAGACTTTTACATAGTTATCTCTTTGATCACAATAGTATATGAATTAGGCAATGTAGTACATATTAACACCTCAGATCTCCGGAGACAAGTCAATAAAGTATCACAAAATAAAATCAATTGACACTTTTTCCTTAAGACTAACAACGAAATAAACATGCGATATGTAGTTACATATTATACTTATCCCAGTAAAAGCAAGTCATCATTATAATATTATTATCATGAACAGAAATGAGGTAAGCGGACACCTCTGACGGACACCCTAACAAAAATAGATTAATTTTAGTTTTTTATGAATCTGCATGAGTATATTCTTAGAAAATAAATTATGTAATTCAAAGTTTAATAACTTCGGACCAAATTTTTTTAAATGATTTAAAATCTATCTCCCTTACATATTGATATATTCAACACTTGCTTGTTGGACAGGCGGAAACCTGAAAACCCCCCGTAAGCGGCGCTTTTGCCCGGAACGGAAGGTGTCTATATATATATATATATATAAATGCCACTGTGGCTGAAATACAATGAATATAATGAATAAGACAAGATAGTAATTAGTTGTTTAAAAATTTCTCTCGCATCCGGTGTGGAAGAAATCCCGGTCCCTGGAGTGGGTTTGGGAGTTTCCCGGTGGGAAAAAATTTTCCCACCGGGAAACTCCCAAACCCACTCCAGGGACCGGGATTTCTTCCACACCGGATGCGAGAGAAATTTTTAAACATCATATTTCCAAAACCTCTATCAACCACTGACTGACAGTGACCACAGTGTGACTAGATCCAATCCCCAAAAAATAACCCACAAAACAACCTTAAAACAACTAAGCAGGAGGGACCACTAAATACGTTGGTATTTATAACACTCCCCCTACAATCAGCCAACCATAGCCTGACGAGATAATCCATTATCGAAACTGCTGGAGTGTATGGATCACAATCAAAGATCCAAAGAAATCACCCTTCCCCACTAAAACAGAGGTAGATGGCACTGAAACCACAATGCGTAACAGAAACACCAGGTGGCAGCACATGAGCAAACGCACTGGTACCCTACCATACATACACCCAGGCCAAACAGGCCCAAGAGGATGTATAGGATTGGCTGACAATACGTGCCACACGGCCAACATGACGTCAGAACCAATCACGGGGAGCGGATATTTTGTTTACTACAAAAATCCAATGGGTGAGAAGCTTAGCAAGGGACGGGGTCAGACTCACCGCACCACCACGGGGAGCGGAGACGATCTAGTCACACACCAGCAGTCGCTCAAGTTGATTGCACGTCTACACAATTATACTACACAGTACCTACCCGTACCCACCCGTACACACGCCCGCTGTTCCGCCACGCCGGCACTGCAGCGTTCACCATGCCGGGAGAAGACTCGACCGCACCCGCTCCGCCTCACACGCCGGTGAGGAGGCCGAGAACGGGAGCTGAGGGAGAAGGAGAGACGACAGAAAAGTCAGTGACTCCTACTTCCAGTGGCAGTTTCGTCACTACGGATATCACGTTCACCAACAAGAAACGCAAACGCGGTGGCGAAGACACAGGCAGTCCGGAGGCCGACGCACCGGGCTCGCTCTCCTCGCCGAGTGACCCAGTGACCGACTACGGTGTCAACAGGGACACCGACACCGTTGGCAGACAGCCAACAGCTGATGAGGTAAGCACACCGTGTGAATTTCCTATCGCTACACAATGTATCCATGTTTACAATGTTGTTCCGAATACAGGAGAAACGTTGGGCGCACGCCAACTGGCACGCACTTCCAATGCTGACAGACGGCCTGCGGTGACACGCCGGGCCACTGCCGGCGACATGGTGTCACACACCCACATCCCGTTGAAACTTCCAAACAGTACGTCTGTAGTTTCAAAACAAGCCGGGAAATGCACACGCATTACCGACTTCTTCAAGCCTTCGGGAAAAAACCCCGTTAGGCCTGATTCCCCTACAGTGAGATACAAACTAGATCACACTGCACATGGTAGCAACTACAACTGTCAGTATGCCAACCATAACGACTGTGTAATGCACACGGCCGAAGAGAAGCAAGGTGCTACCAACACCAAGCTCAGTGGTAATTCTGGAGTAATGCACTCACGAATTAAACCACCCCTGAATGACACTGCAAAACGCAGCGCCAATAACAACCGTGACCGCCGTGTAAAGCACACAGCCGGTCAAGGTATTGAATTTAACGTCCACAGCCGCAAAAATGGTTGCGTGACAGATAATTCCCAGATTTTAGGTGTCAACCTAGAAAAACAAAAGTCTAACGTTGACTCTATATCTAATCACGCAACCAGCTCGAGGGAAAATGATTCCCAGAACCTGGAGATCTTGCGCGAACTCGACTGTGACAATAACGCAGTTGTGATTGAGGTACTGTCTGACAGTATGCCAGAAGGTACACACTCAGACACTACAGTAAGCTTTCCCAACAAAGAGAAAGACGAACAAGGTCTATCTAATACTCCCAGCCCAAATGAGACTGAGAATATGAGCAGATGCTTTCTACCATCGAATAATGATAAATGTAAACTAGATGCATCACTCAAACGCAGGTTTCAAAACATAGAGTACTATGACTATGTAACCGCTGAAAAAATCGATACAAAAACACTTTGCAATGAAGATGCTAACAATGATTTTACTTCAATTCAGGTGATCGATAACATGCTGCCGGAGGTGGCCCGCCTGGCTTGGCGGGACCTCAGAGATGTTAACAGTCGTTACCACAAAGCCGAGGCGCGCGCCGTCTTTTATGAGTCGTGTGAGCGCATCGAGCATGTGGAACCTTGGACGGCCGGACTGGCACCCACGCCAGCCTACATCAGCGTGGAGCTACGCAACCGTATAGTTGCAGAACGCAAAGCTTCGGCCGCCAGGATAATATCCATGACGACCGAGGCCCTACGCATGCAACAGCGAATAGAGCGCGCACGTAGGGAACAACTATGTGGGATGCTATATAGTATGGTTCGTTCATCAGGCGTGGAGCGTGAACAGGCTCGCCAGATGGTAAACAAAACCAAAGCCCACACAGATATCACTGCGAAAAGGGATTGGGAGGTAGAAAAGTCCATCTTTTCCGCCCGCATCGAGAAGCGTACTACTCGTGCCCCAACCACCGAACAACTGGCTGATCCCTTTACCTCGAGGGGAACGTTTGTTAAGGCCAAAAGCAGTGCATCCGCCAGCACCGACCAGGGGTCGGCTGAGAAGGGCAAGCAAGGGAAGAACCCCCAGCAACAGGGGGGTTTTCAGTATCCCCCGTCCCAGGGCCCAACAAGGGGACGCCAGCGGGGAAAAGGTCGCGGACGTGGAAATCGCGGCAACCGCGGGGGCCCGAACCAGGGTCCACAGAACCGGGATCCACGAAGGCAGCCGAGTGCAACAGCAACGAGCGCAGAGACGACTCAACCATGAACATTGCTAAATTGCCCGGGTCAGTTCCGCCCATAACAGTTGACATTCATGTTAACAAAGGTGTCAATAAAAAGTCAATGTGTTACACCACGACTTGTGTGAATTTCTCCAAACAACCAAATTGTAGTCCAGTACAGGACCACAGTAAAACTATCTGTGATAAGGCTCAGAAAATCCAGACCAGCATTTCTAGTAAAATCGGAAATGAAACGAATACAGTAGTCAATCTATCCAGTAAAATACTCAACAAAGCCGAGCAATCAATTCTCAACAAAGGCCTAAACTTCTGCCCCACCGAATCCCACATTGAGGACGGGGATGTAAAATTAGAACTAGACAGGTTCCACCGAAACCTTAGAATCAGACAGTTCTTCAATAAAGATAATGAATCCAAAATAAACAGGACCACCCCCTGTTCACACTAGCAGCCGGGGGACCCTACCATGACCAGGCTCTGATCAAAGAATTAGGAGAGAAATCAACCTGGACAGCCCCACAGGGTTCAAGCAATCTAGAAGGGTTCATAGCTATAAACGAACTCGAGCTCTCCAAACGTAACCTCAACAAAAGAGATAACTCTTCCAATATCACTAGGGAAGAAAGGGGAGCCATTAAAGGTCTGTCAAAAAACCCAGATATAGTAATCAAACCGGCAGACAAAGGTGGAGCGGTAGTGATACAAGACACCACTGCATATATAGCAGAAGCAGAAAGGCAGCTAGGGGACACTTCGACATATCGTAAGCTAGCAAAAGATCCCACCAATAGGCACAACAAAGAGATAGATGACTATGTAAAGGAACAAGTAGCAAAAAGGGCATTAAGTGAAAAAATGGGAAAGGCTCTCCTCACCGAGAAACCCAGAACACCCCAAGTATACTTCTTGCCCAAGATCCACAAAGGCGTGGTACCGCCACCAGGGAGACCAGTGGTGTCAGCCAATGGCTGCCCCACTGAAAAAATCTCATCCTTTGTGGACAGCTTCTTAAAAAAGGAGGTACCAAAAATCAAGTCCTATATAAAGGACACCAATCACTTCCTCCAAAAAATAAATGGTCTGGGAGAACTTGACGCAAACGACATACTAGGTACACTAGATGTAAGCGCCCTCTACACGAACATACCGAATGATGAGGGCATTGCGATCATGAAGGAGAAATTGACGAAAACCCGCAACACTAGGGAGATGCCCTCGAATGAGAGCATCACCCACATGTTGGAACTAGTCCTCACTAAGAACAACGTCCAGTTCAACGGGGACAATTACCTCCAAATAGGAGGAACAGCCATGGGCACTAGACTCGCTCCGTCTTATGCGAATCTATTTATGGAACACCTAGAGGAGGAGATGTTACCGAAATACCATCTACAACCAGAAGTATGGTGGAGATATATCGATGACATCTTCTTCATTTGGAGACATGGACAGAATGAATTGGACAAATGGTACAGATGGCTGAACGAATACCATAAATCGATCAAATTCACCATGGAAACCTCGAGAGTTGAAATACCCTTCCTTGACACGTGCATAAGGAAGGACAAGGATCAACACCTGATCAGTGACCTATATGTCAAACCAACTGACAGAAACACATACCTCAGATACGAATCTGCACAACCGCCCTCCCAAAAGCGGAGTATTCCATACTCGCAATTATTGAGAGTAAAAAGAATCTGTTCACGAAAAAATGACTATGAACAACATGCAGCAGAAAAAATCAAACAATTCAAGGACCGTGGCTACCCACAGTGGATCCTTGACGAATGTGCACAAAAAGTGGCACAGATAGACCGAAATGAACTGATCAACAAGGAGAAGAAAAAGACAGATGACGGGGAAGACAAAACTTTCCTGATCACCACATACCACCAAAACGACAACACTGTCGGGAAAGTGGTACAAAAGAACTGGGAAATTCTAGGAAAGTCGACCACGACTAAAAAGCTATATGAAAGTAGACTCGTGAAAGGCTTCAAAAGGCCAAAAAACCTACAGGACTACCTGGTACGAGCCAGAACTTCTTACAATCAACCCTCGGGGAAGGGCATCCAAAAGAGGCCCAACCGCAATGAATGCAAGACCAAGAATTGCAAGTACTGCGAGAAAATAGCAAAGGATGGGAAAACAGCAAGTAAAACCACTGGTAAAACACACCAGACAAAGCACAATGTCACGTGCAATAGTTCCAACTTGATTTATTGCATCACATGTAAAACATGTGGTATGCAATACATCGGGCAAACAAAGAGAAAGATCAAGGAACGAATGCGGGAACACATGAGAACAGTGGAGAAGAGAAGCCAAATAAGTGACGTGCCAAAACATTTTGGCAAAAAAGGTCACCATGGCACCGACGATATGGAGTTCAAAATACTGGACTTCATACACAGCCATCCAAACGGAAGGCAGGCCAGGGACCTGAGATTGAAAGTTGAATACAACTGGATACACAGGATAAAAACCCAGGCCCCCTCGGGTCTTAACACCATGGACAGTAGGTACGGTTGATGGAACTTGAACGCCACGTCAAAAAAATTTTTCCCACCGGGAAACTCCCAAACCCACTCCAGGGACCGGGATTTCTTCCACACCGGATGCGAGAGAAATTTTTAAACATCATATTTCCAAAACCTCTATCAACCACTGACTGACAGTGACCACAGTGTGACTAGATCCAATCCCCCAAAAAATAACCCACAAAACAACCTTAAAACAACTAAGCAGGAGGGACCACTAAATACGTTGGTATTTATAACACTCCCCCTACAATCAGCCAACCATAGCCTGACGAGATAATCCATTATCGAAACTGCTGGAGTGTATGGATCACAATCAAAGATCCAAAGAAATCACCCTTCCCCACTAAAACAGAGGTAGATGGCACTGAAACCACAATGCGTAACAGAAACACCAGGTGGCAGCACATGAGCAAACGCACTGGTACCCTACCATACATACACCCAGGCCAAACAGGCCCAAGAGGATGTATAGGATTGGCTGACAATACGTGCCACACGGCCAACATGACGTCAGAACCAATCACGGGGAGCGGATATTTTGTTTACTACAAAAATCCAATGGGTGAGAAGCTTAGCATGGGACGGGGTCAGACTCACCGCACCACCACGGGGAGCGGAGACGATCTAGTCACACACCAGCAGTCGCTCAAGTTGATTGCACGTCTACACAAAGATAGTAGTTAGTGTTTGGGCTAGGTAAATTTATTTCGACAGAACAAAAACTGCCGATAATAAAAAAAAAAATTCAGGTTCGGGTGACAGGTGAGTAGTGGTGTATCCCGTACGTGCGCTCGCAGGCGCTAGTGGTAGTGTGTTGATTGGGGAAGTAGACTACAGGTGGGGCCTACGTTCCTTTATATATACATATACCTGAAGTTATATGTTTTACATAAATGCCACTGTGGCTGAAATACAATGAATATAATGAATAAGACAAGATAGTAATTAGTGTTTGGGCTAGTAAATTTATTTCGACAGAACAAAAACTGCCAAAACCTAGCCAAAAAGAAAGAAAGAGAGAAAAGAAAAAAAAAATTATAAAAAACAAGAAAAAGAAATACATGGTTACACAAAGATAGAAGAGACAATTTATTTGTCTAGTTCGATTTGTGAAGTGAGTGATCTTTCTAGATAAAGAAGGACACAAAGGCTTTGTGGTGTATTGGATAACAAACAATGAAATTTCAGTTTCTTTTGAAACCTTTGATAGGAGCCTCGGAAGAAACTCCCACCTTTGTTATAAGAGACTAGTTGTGATGACATTTCTGGATAATTAGTCATTGATATAAGTCTCGAAATGTAAGTAAAAACACAAAATATAGACCCTGGAACCGGGGAAAAAGATAACAAGAATTCGCGTTCTCTAAACTGAATCGCTTTTGATTTTATAATCGTTATTAGAACATAATAAGGAAAAAATTTTACATCAGACAATTTAATTGAAAATTCTTGTTCTAGAAAATTAGACTTTCTGAGGAGACCTCTAAAGCCTAAGAGACAACCTACCCAAAATGCTAAGTCTTCATTTTGGGAAATATTTTATGTTGAAAAAATAGATCTCAGATCTGGTACTGTCATAGGTCTTACCTGTGATTGAGTGTCGCCTAAGATACGTTTAACACCCAGCAGAACTCGTTTATTTTATGAGATTCTGGAAATTTAGTGTCTTGTAGTTCGTGTAGAACTTTAACTGCTGAGATATAATTAATAATCGATGAATATTTAAATTCATCTGCCATGTGTGATATATACATACAAATAAGATCCTCGGTGGCCGGAACCGGAGGTAGATTAAGTGTAGATCAAAATCTGTAATAATGTCCCCACTGACATTTCCGGGTTCTAGCTGTATTTGATGAAAGCCAGGAGGATTCATAATAGTCCACTCATTCTTTCAATTCCGTCACTAGGAACAACAAAAACCGGACAAATAAGACACAGGTATATTACATTTCCGGTCTTTTGAAAAGATCCTGGACAGATAGTCCGGAACAACATTGTCATGTGTAGAAATGTGTGTACAAACTACATGAAAATTAAAAATAAATGATAACCAAAAAAGTTCTCTCAACCAATACATGGCCTTGGGTTACACCTACGACGACTTGGGTGTTGTCTGAATAGACACAAATTTTTCTGCCTTTCCAGCATTGACCCCACCTATAGGCAGCAGCAACTATAGGCCATAGCTCTAACACGTTTATATCTAGAACATCAGTGTCGTTGGACGGGCCAGAGACTAAGTGGTGGCTATTTTGCCAGGTAGGGGTTATTTGATCAAATTCCCAAGCGCCTAACAACCAGTCTGACTTGAAACATGCCCCAAAACCGGACATTGAAGAGTCCGTGGCGATCTCCAATTCCACCGGAGAAATAATGGCAGAAGTTCCGTTGAAAACAGAAACTAATTTTTTCCACCAAGATAAATCCAAGAAAATCCAATCTGGAATAGGTTGAGGATATTTACAGTCACAAATATAAGTGCCAAAGTTAATTAAACGATGTGAAAAAGTCCGGCCTCCCCGGACAACACAACTGCAATGGGCTAGAAACCCGCACAATTTTTGTACATCTTTATATACAACAGTAGTTTTCTCTTGGAATTCAGATAAGGCTTGTGATAAGCGATATAATTTTTCCGGAGGAAGACTCAAAGTCATTGTGACACTGTCAATATCAATACCTAAAAAGGTTACTTTTGATGAAGGACTGATAATCTTTTTCCAAGAGATAGAAAATCCCAATTCTCTGAGTAGGGAAATCAATTCTAGTTGTCCATTCCTGCATTCTTCCAGTGTATCACCCAGGACGATAAAATCGTCTAGGTATCGGAATACCCGGAAAAACCTTTTCTGGCCATACATCTAACTACGAATTCAGTAATTTGTGTAAAAATAAACGGGGCGCATTTGAGCCCAAAAACCAAACAATTAGATTGAATAAACTCGGTAACACCGTTGATTTCCCAACGAAAGCCTTAAAATATGCGGTGGTCCGGAAAAACAGGAATAGAAAGATAGGCGTCCTTGATATCGATAACGCTGAAAAAACAATTTTGCATCATATTATCTGTGACTTCTTCCAATTTCAGATAAGAAAATGTATCACAGGTATCGTCCATAAAGTTATTGATACTCTTGTCGATTGGACGCTTACAATCGGTGATGGGGCGTAAACCGCCTGATTTCTTTTTCACCGCGCCAATGGCATGAATACATTGAGGACGATTTTTAACTATCGATAATTTTTCCTGAGCAATCTCTCGTGTTACGATAGAATCAAATTCGTCTTTGAAAGCTTTATCGTAAATACTAGCGTAGTTTTGGGCATCATAATCACCGGCAAAGTCCTGGTCAACAATTTAAAACCCATTATTAATACCATCAAAAATAAAATTGGCATTAATATCAACATTTTCCTTACCAAAACAATAATCCCAAAAAACACAGGGATTAAGAGGGT
Organism: Alentia gelatinosa; assembly: GCA_950022655.1. Lineage (NCBI taxonomy): Eukaryota > Metazoa > Annelida > Polychaeta > Phyllodocida > Polynoidae > Alentia > Alentia gelatinosa. The sequence goes on from OX465593.1 coordinate 22,313,366, forward strand.
TACGGACTCCTCCCACACAATGACTAGATAAGTCGCAACCAGAAAAACATGGGCGTTCCGGGAAAATTGTATCAACCTGACATACATCAATACATGGGTCTTGACCTATAGACCTAGTGACTTCATCTACATTCAGTTGAGTACCACTCAGAAGAGGGCCATTAACAACAGCCGAACCTAAACCTCCTTGACCTCCTAGACCTCCTTGAACATTGCAGGGGTCATTAACTCGAGGAATGTCAATATTGCTTGTAACACAAACAGTAGGGGAGAGTTTATCACCGGAAAACACAATATTTGTGTCTAAATGAACATGATCAATAGACTTGGCAACACTCACATTATCGGAAAGTCATTTATCCGGTTTGTTGGTTTTCCGGGGGCATTTAAAGGCGGATGCCTTCACAGTCTGAACATTGATGTTTATAGCGACAAGCACTTAGGCCACAACCTTCTGTTTCGTTAAACTTCCAGCAAGTTCCTAGCGGTTTTCCCTCACGAAACTTGCATCCTTTTTGCTTCGGTTTTTCAGTGGCCTTAGCGAAGGCCAAGGTCTTTTCAACGTTCAAGTATTTAGTGCACAAAAATGGGTCTCCGTACCCGAAACTGGAGGAACCAAGAAGTTCTGCTTTCTCCCTGCAAGCTAAGTCATAGTCTACTAGTGCCTGACTGGTGATGTAAGCGCGTCGGTCGGACAAGAAAGCGATATGGTCAGCATACCCGGTGGCGTCTATGCCTTGACCTAACATAGACCTGAGCATAGACATGCTAGCTGATATCACGTTGTCTATATTTGGTTTACTGACATCGCAAGGCATGTGGTTCTCCAAATTATAAATACAACACTTACGGCGGCGTTCTGTTTTTCCGGAGCATGAATGATGTGTGTGATCTGTGGGAACGCCTGTAGCCGCTGACCATCCTGGAGAAGAACTCGCGTAGACTGGAAGGATGGGTTTAGGAGAGATAGACGCTTGTCCTCCGGTGTGGTTAGACGCTCCTGTAGTCCATGAAGAGGGTACGGACGCCATCTTGGATCGTGTGGATCCTCCCGGTGTGAATATCTCATCTGGAGCCCTTGAAAGTGGAGGAAAAGCGGTGTTCTGGGATTCTTGAGCAATTGCCCCTGGAGGTAATTGATCGCTTGGAGCGGTCGTGCTCGAAAGGGGTGCTTGTCGTTGGGGATCACCATCCCGGGTTTCCCGCCGTTTCGGGACGCCATCTTGGTTTCCCTTTGTGGAAACTACAGACATCTTGAGTTCCGCCATCATCGACATCAATGTTGACATCTCAGAACGCATATTCAATATCTCAGACTTAAAGAAGGTATTTTCTTTCTTTAGTCTAGAGAACTCGTCTTGATCCTCGACTTCACCTGTAGTCTGAATGGTAGGTGCGCCTGACACTGCACCGGCTGGTGCATTGATCTCGGTGCCTGTAGAATTCGGCTCACCTGAAGTTGTGTCGATAGCTGCTTTTTCTAGATCCGAACTTCCAGGGCCTTCACAAGTAGGGCAAGTCCTTCTTCGGCCATCGTAAGAAGTCCCACATAATTCGCAGACCACCATGATCAATAGCAGACTGAACAAACGCCACATGGAAAAGTTTAGCAAGGGCTGGCAGTAGTGTAGTATACGTTTTTCAGGTTCGGGTGACAGGTGAGTAGTGGTGTATCCCGTACGTGCGCTCGCAGGCGCTAGTGGTAGTGTGTTGATTGGGGAAGTAGACTACAGGTGGCGCCTACGTTCCTCTATATATACATATACCTGAAGTTATATGTTTTACATATATAGATATATATACTAAAGCAATAAGAAGAGTCATCTGAACAAAGAAACAGACGACAAGCTGATGATCTTTTTTATAAGCTATTTCTTTCACCTATCAGATCCATCAAACCATTTCATTAAACACTGTTTTTCTTTGTCTCCTTAACAAGGTGAAATTGGTAATTATCATATACAGTAGACCTAACGACCATTTTGCTATTGAAAACATCTAATACTTATCTCAGTAAAAGCAAGTCATCATTATAAACTCATTTTCATCTTCTATAGGCAATGATAGATGTAGTGTATCCCTGGGGTCCATCGTAGACCCATTACTTTTATTACTGTACATCGATTACCTAAACAAAATAGTTAGTCATTCAAACAGTTGCATAGGTGCCGATGATCAATAAGGTTTTGTATTTGAGTGGAAATGATAATAACTGTTAAACAGGTGAACTTGGGAAACATGAATTGTGGTGCCATAAAGATAAACCATCTATTAATCTAAAAACACATGCATTTATACTCTTTGTATCGAATAAAGCATCACATTATTTGGATTACTCTCGATAATAGTCTTTTTTAGCAATGATAGGTTAAGAAAATATCTAGTTGGTTGGGATAATCCTTTATGTTGACATTTCTCTGTTAAGGGAGGTGTATATCAGGTATAAATTATAATGAACATGTAAACAAGACATCGTAACTATAATTTCTATATATATATATGGAATATCTTTATACACTGGGAGCCAATATCTATAGACAATAATGAAAACTGATCAAGGTTTCCCCTCCATCTTCAGGACATTATCCTTGATAAGATAAAGCTTTGCTAGCTTAGACCTACTCCAGTAGATAAGAGATGCTCTGTTATGTGCTTTTTGATGGGAATATGTGCAGGCAGCTATTGTGTAAGGGCTCACCCAGGTAGATATAAAGGAGGCGCGAAAGTGAGAGAAGCAGACGACATTGCCTCTACTGCTCCACCATGAACGCCCTGCTGCTGCTCACCCTCCTGGCCGTCACTGCGCCGCTCGTCCCAGCTAGCCGGATGGGCTTCATCATTGGAGGTGTGTATCTCTACGGGTCTTAAGTGGAATTCACACAGTGGGACTCATGTACCTCACAGGGTGCTTGGCTGAGACAGATCCGGCTAGGATTCTGAACTGGAATACGATCTCCTCATCTGAATTGTTGGGTTTCATTTCCCGGGGCCATTTCTTTCCCTACAATTGTTGGAGATGATTACCCCTCATATGGCCAAGTGGTAGAGGTATTTGCCTCGAGCAAGGGAGATCAGGGGTTCAAACCCCAGTCGGTTTATACCAAAGACTTACACAAAAATGGTACCCACTGCCCATTCTGCTTAACACCCGCCATTATAGAATGGGGAGTAGGGGACTAGGGCCCGAGTGGAAGAACGGCTGCATAGCCGAATTCGGTGATTATGTATACACAATATTCCCTTTATAAAAACTGCTTTAAAAAAATTATCGATCGTCTGATGTGTTATATTTCACTGTCAGGTCGCAATGCTCATCTTGTAGAATTCCCCTGATATCAGTCATCTGGGACCTGTTTCACTAGTTTCGTGACATGTCTGTGACACCATACAGACATTGGGGTTGTCTAGTTTCGTGACAACACAAGTAGCTGCCCTTAGGAAAAGACAGACTCCAAACATAAGAATTAGACAAATCTGCACCTCATGGACCTGTTTCACTAGTTTTGTGACAAAAGTGTTAGACAGACATGAAAAGTGGCATCAACAGTGCAAGCAAGAACGGACAAAACGAAGTCTAATGTCTAGTTCTTATGAAACCGGACACACCATCTAGACGCCATCTAGACATGTCACGAAACTAGCGAAACAGGTCCCTGATGTGTTATATTTCAGGTCGCGATGCTCATCTTGTAGAGTTCCCCTGATATCAATCATCTGACGTGTTATATTTCACTGTCAGGTCGCGATGCTCATCTTGTAGAGTTCCCTTGATATCAATCATCTGATGTGTTATATTTCACTGTCAGGTTGCGATGCTCATCTTGTAGGATTCCCCTGATATCAGTCATCTGGGACCTGTTTCACTAGTTTCGTGACATGTCTATGACACCATACAGACATTGGGGTTGTCTAGTTTCGTGACAACACAAGTAGCTGCCCTTAGGAAAAGACAGACTCCAAACATAAGAATTAGACAAATCTACGCATCATGGACCTGTTTCACTAGTTTTGTGACAAAAGTGTTAGACAGACATGAAAAGCGGCATCAACAGTGCAAGCAAGAATGGACAAAACGGAGTCTAATGTCTAGTTCTTATGAAACCGGACACACCATCTAGACGCCATCTAGACATGTCACGAAACTAGCGAAACAGGTCCCTGATGTGTTATATTTCAGGTCGCGATGCTCATCTTGTAGAGTTCCCCTGATATCAATCATCTGACGTGTTATATTTCACTGTCAGGTCGCGATGCTCATCTTGTAGAGTTCCCTTGATATCAATCATCTGATGTGTTATATTTCACTGTCAGGTTGCGATGCTCATCTTGTAGGATTCCCCTGATATCAGTCATCTGGGACCTGTTTCACTAGTTTCGTGACATGTCTATGACACCATACAGACATTGGGGTTGTCTAGTTTCGTGACAACACAAGTAGCTGCCCTTAGGAAAAGACAGACTCCAAACATAAGAATTAGACAAATCTACGCATCATGGACCTGTTTCACTAGTTTTGTGACAAAAGTGTTAGACAGACATGAAAAGCGGCATCAACAGTGCAAGCAAGAATGGACAAAACGAAGTCTAATGTCTAGTTCTTATGAAACCGGACACACCATCTAGACGCCATCTAGACATGTCACGAAACTAGCAAAACAGGTCCCTGATGTATTTCAGGTCGCGATGCTCATCTTGTAGAGTTCCCCTGATATCAGTCATCTGATGTGTTATATTTCACTGTCAGGTCGCGATGCTCATCTTGTAGAGTTCCCCTGATATCAATCATCCAATGTGTTCTGCTTCACTTTTAGGTCGGGATGCTCGAGTTGGAGAGTTTCCCTGGCAGGGATCCCTGCAGGTCAAAGGTGCCCTCGCTGATGAGAATGTCGACCTCTTCGATGGCCACATCTGTGGCGCCGCTCTCGTCTCCAACACCTGGGTGGCCTCTGCTGCTCACTGTGTGGGACGCGGACCGTGAGTACATACTTAAACTCCTACACACTCAAATAGTTTCTTTTTATCATCCATCCTATACAAAGTCTATATTGAAAATGTCCTGGGATTCAGTAAAACACTATCCATCGCTTAATAACTGTCATATACCATAACCATTGTATGCGAAGTCCGAATCTGTTGTGTACGGACTTCAAAACCATTGTATTTTGAAAATACACTCTTCATTTAGATGCCTAGTCTATTTGCTTGTATATACAATGCCATGCCCATGGTTGGAGAGCAAAAGAGAAGTCCCAAATGATATACCCTATAATATATCAAATCCTGGGATCAATTTATTCAATAAGATGGAAAATGGATAGAACAAACCATTGTTTTGTGGACAGTTGGCTCTGTTAACCAATCAAGGATGGATTCCAAAAGCTCATGTGTTACTACCAGTCAACCTCGTCCGCTTGCCCACAAAACCTTCAACTATTGTCAATATATCAATTACACTGTATTCAGTGTTCATCTCTTCGTTAATTGGTTAATTGGATCTTTAGAAATTTGGAATGATTTCAGATATTGATATTCGGTCGACTATCAAAACCATTTACGACTATTTTTTGCTGATATTAAGAAATAGTTACTCATCCAAGGAATTTATGGACTTCAGAGTTCTGTATAGTGAAACCTTAGGTCTGTGATTTCACATCGGTTCCGCTTTGGAGAACCCGTGAGACATTATCTTAAGATCATATTTCCAATTTTTCTGGGGCAGAGATCTCCATGTATCATTTTTGTCTCTGTCCTATGAAAATGTAAACAAAACCACCATGACAGAGTTCAGGGGTCAACAGAGGTCGGATCAGGTCCCTTCCTGAATATCCAACCAACCACAGGCCTGAAACATTGTTGTGGACATGTAACCAAAGACAACCACACAATTCAACCAATGAAAAATCGTTCTGGAAACGGAAGCACGTCCCCAGCGGGGAATTTCGTGCGAATTTGGACTTACCTGATCAGTTGTGCAGTCGTAAATTGGACCGAACGCCCCGTTTACACACACTCTATTATCTTAAGATCATGTATCAAGGCATTATTCGTAGGACATATCAATCATTCACATACATATCCCCATTTCTCTCGGATATAATATAAATCGAGTGTTTGACTGATTATAGCCTCGCCTCTGCTGTTATCGGTGTTAGAAACCATGTTCAATACGATTTCATACTTTACCGTTTTCAGGTAAAAGTGCCTAGACATCAATAGCTCACACTCATATTCCCAGCTTATTCCTGACAATATCCCACCTACTTTGATAAGGAATAGAGCTTTGATTTTAGGTTGTGTTTTGATGATTAGAGCCTTGTTTTTATTGTTATCAGAGAAGGACTAGATGTAATCTTGGGTCTCCACAAGAGAGGAGACTTGACCATCGGGGCTCCTGTCACTTACAACATCAAGAGGATCATCTCGGTAGGCAACTAAATATCTATAGTGCAAATATGCCATAGGAATTTATAGCTTTTCAGATAGCTTATGTATTATCATTGTATTTCATTGTATTTATTACTGTTTTTCATTTCCAACAATGTCATATTGACATGTGGAGAAAAGGTCCCTTGGCAAACATAGATTCTTGTAAAATGTCAGACCAAATTAAAAAAAATTTGCATAACAGTCTTCCACTGAGATGTAACATAAACAGTCAGTATATCACATTGAGTTATTGGTTATTCAGGTTTTCATATAGTATTATATAATCATTCTTCGGCTTTTTAACTTAGAATCTATCCTGGGTTGGATGATGGATCCAAGATTTTTCTTTAATCAAGTACCCTTATTTTGTTGTCTTGGACTTCAAGTATTTTATGTATTCATTGTGAGTGTAGAGACACGCCATATACAAGAAAGCATCGCCTTGCTTTCATTCTGTTACCCTGTGTTCACCTTGATGATGGGTTATAGCAGATGGTACAGAACTCCAGTGTCAACGCAGAAAGCCCGTTTCCATTGGCCGACTATTTGGCACCGATCTGCAGTTTGGCACCACCGATAGATTTTCGGAGGACACTGACGCCCGATCGGTGAATGAAAACGAGACCTGCAGAGAGGCGTGCATAGATTCTGTAACAATGCCAATCAAATGTGTTTTATCCTACCCCTAATATAAAATCCCATAGGCTTAACATTGAGTTTCCGTATGCCACGCTGAATGGCATATGGCGTTTTATATGCCACTAGTGGCATACAGAATTTTTATCACATAATAATCCAAAATCAAGGAGACGGGGTAGGATAAAATCAAAACCTGATTCGTTTTAATTGTGGCCACCACATTCTAATCCTGGAGTTTTGGCTCCGGACTTCACTCGGCTTTGCCTCATGAAGTCACTATGCAAGTCGTGGCCTATGGTGGCCAAGATTAAAACTCATCCAGTTTTACGATAGTACCCAGAAAATACTGTACAGTACACTGCACCATCACCGATTATTTGATACCGATAAACAGTCTGTGGCACACCGACAGACTTTAAAATCTCTGCCGTTTTCGTCGGCCAATGGAAACGGGCTTTAAGGAGCACTCCCCTACCTGCTCCCCTACTACTGAGTGCTATAATCACAGTGGATGAAGATAGTGAGAACGGAGAGTTGGGGTACTTATCCATCGGTTCCATTGGCCGACTACAGGTCAGTTCCAAATAATCGGCCAATGGAAAATGGCCTTTTGGTGAACTTAAAGCGCCAGCTCCACTAAGGCGACAAAGCGAATGCATCTGCGATCCATGCGACAGTGCGAAGCCCATGCGATGATATTCAATAAATTGAATATTGTCGCAAGGCCTTCGCATGTCCATGCGAACGTCTGCGAACGTCTGCGAACCCAAATTCGTATGGAAAATCGCCTTAGTGGATCTGGCGCTTCAGCCCACACATTCAGTATTGATAATTCGTGGATCCCTGTTCTAGCATCCCGGCTGGGATGGCGCCCCTGGCGGTGACGATATGGCCATGATCCAGCTCGCTTCTCCGGCCAAGTTGAACACCTACGTCAAACCTATCGGCCTGGCCAGGTCTGACCAGACGTTTGAGAACCAGATGTGCACCATCAGTGGATGGGGAGTCACTAGAGAGGGACTCGGTACGTATACACATACACAACATTGACTGGTCTCAGATACAACTGGCAATAATCTCCGAGGACAAGACGCGTAGTAATCTCCGAGCGACAGCGAGGTGAATACACAGAGTCTAGCCGAGGAGATTACGGCCGCTTTTATCTGAAACCAGTTTATGTTGTATTTATTAACCACCGTTCCTTGCTAATAATTACGATGCTCTTCTGAACCTTGACCGATGCACCCTCTATCGTTAATGAAAATATCGTTCCTAAAATGCCCGTGAGGTGGCAGTTATGTATCACTTCGCCATGTTGGTTTCATGGTGTCATCGGAGGATGGACTTAACGCTAAAATACAGGACAAGTACAAGTACAAGGTAAGTACTTGTTGACAACTATAATCGGACATTTTATAGACCGATTATAGAGTGTAGGACACAATGCCACAGATGAATTCACCAAACCTGGAATATAGACACTGTCAATTGCGATCTTGTGATCGCAATATCGTCTGCTGTTGTCATCTTGTGTCAAACTCGCTAGGATGACTTTGGGAACTATTTCCAGTAATCTCCTGCAGGAGGTTATGGGCCTCAGTAATCTCCTGGTAACAAAATACTCAAACCAATGCTATTCTTATGGAGACTCCGTATTAGGTGGTTAATAAACATACACAACATGGTTTCAGATACAAGCGGCAGTATGCTCCTTAATAATATCCAAGCGGATATTCAACAGAGTCAACTCCGAGGGGCATATGACCGCTTTTATCTGATACTAGCGACTTCGTCGAGTCAGAGTCTAAGATGTTTCTGAAAGTGGTGCCCTCTTTCGGCTGCTGTTCTCAACTTTAGGAAATTACGACTCCTATTATTCCACGTAACCCGGATTTTTGCCAGGAACCAGCGCAATTATTCTCGTGCCTGATCACGGGGCAAGGCAATTTGAAAACTACAGTTTTAAATTATAATTTCGGTATGGATAGAAACAAATCCTAAGGATAAAATTACATCTGTGTAGAGAAACACAAAAAATAGTAACAGGATTCAGTTAAGAACTGCACGAGATTCTCAATCTCGTGGCTCTTCAATCTCTATGCCTAGGTCTGCTTCACTTTGTCTCTGTGTACGGCAGCAACTCCAAGCGGATATCACAAAATTCTACCGTTTTAGATATAGTAGGTAACCAGTCTATGTTGTATTCATTATCCACCTTTTCCAGAGAAGTGGCATTTTGATATTAGTTCATTTTTTCCAGTATCCTGGTTTGTTGAGTGCAGATCTTTAACTAAGATATAGAGAAATACAATTCACAATATAGAATATCTAGTACATATGCAAGTAACGCTATGACATTCAAACCATTTTCCACTTTTCAAATTTGTAGATATTTCAGACTATCACTCCCTTCTTTTTAAAATCAAATATTGGTAATCTCAAAAATATCATACTCAATCATACTACATGTACTATGCATTTGACTTTAAAGTTGATAAAATTGAATCTTTTAAAACCTTTATCCAAAGCCTGCCTTGAGTTGAATATTGCAGCTGGTCTACAGAATAATGACATGAAACATTTTAGCTGTAATTTCTCGTCTGTTTTTTTTGTACAGAGGGAGGTCCTCTGGCTGAAGTGCTGCAGGCCGCCGAGGTCAAGGTCGTTCCCATGACTGAGTGTGAGGAGGTCGTACCCATCGTGAATGATGGCCATATCTGTGTGCACATCGAGGACCAGCGCGGTGCCTGCAGCGTGAGTACACTGCTTCAGCTTAACCCACCACTATTTATGCTAAATCATACCATTAGCTTTACCAACGTGAATTAGCATGATTCTTCTCAGTTTCTAAAGATTTTAGGTGGTATTTGCTCTAGTATTGACTTGTACCTGTCACTTTACTGTTTCAACTAAGCAGTAGGCCTACAGACAAGTGAACTTTCTGCAGGACCAGCAGTTTCTCTCCTTCAGTGGTACAAACAAAAAATGGCTAACCTTACCTTAAGTTACTGTTTGGCCAGACTTCCATCCAGTCTCATTGCCTAGTCCTTCTTTTCAGTAAATGATTGTCCAGCCTTGTATGTTATTCCTGATAGAGCAGCCTCACTTTCATTTCTTACCTCATACTTCTGATTGGCTAACTTTACTTTTCATTTGTGATTGGCTAACCTTATATTCCATTTCTGATTGGCGAATCTCTCTTTGTGTTTCTGATTGACCAACCTTCCTTTCATTACTGATTGACTACTATTACTTTCCCTTGAGATTTGACTAATCTGGCTTTCGTTCGCAGGGTGACTCTGGTGGCCCTCTGGTGTGTGAAGGTGTCCTTGCTGGTGTGACGTCATTCGGCATTGTCGGCTGCTTCACGTCAGTTCCGTCTGTGTACGCCAGGGTCGCCTACTTCCGCACTTGGATCCAGGAGGTGTCTGGTGTATAAACAGCACCGTCCTTGTTGTCAACAACCACTGTTGTCTAGTAACTAGTGACGACTGGTTTCTGGCCGAAGCCAATGAGGTTTATGTCATTAGTAATGGTACATACTGCAATAAACATTTCAAATACCACCTAGTTACTCATGTCATTATTTACTCAGGGCTGTTTCTGAGATTGTTTCCTTTGGAGGGAAGTTATACCTGGGACTAGCCCGTGTAACCACCCCTGTTCCCCAACAGAGCAACTGGCATCATCAGTATTTATTGATCGTCCTTGCCAAAACTTAAGGGGGAGTGTCAAAAAGGAATAACAGTCATCAACGCAAGATGGCGTCTCGTATCAGCTATTCCATTGTCGTTGGGTCTCACTCTGGAAATGGAACTCTCGAAAAAGGGGCAAAGCAAGGAGAGAATATGAATGGCAAGAGAAAATGCAAATCATGTGTCTCCCTTCAGATTCTATCATAGATAAGAGATACTAGAGTAGAACTTGTTCATCATGTATAAGTGTATCTTGAGTTCTGCCATATTGTAAAACATACTTTTGCTATAAGTTTTCACTTCATACATGCCAGGGCAAATTCCAACAACGCCTAAATACATCACTTACTAGAACTCGCTCATCATGTATAATAAAGTGTATCTTTAGTACCTCCATATTGTAAAGCATACTTTTGCTATAGGTTTTCACTCCATCTATGCCAGGGGAAATCCCAACTATGCCTAAATACATCACTACTATCATCATTAATCCTTAATCCTCCTTAAGGTGATTATTATACCATTGGTTATACTTGAATATCAATATGATATACATGTTTGCGTTGAGGAATGATAGTTGTAATATGAGGTACAACCTTATGGATCACATGCAGGAATACTTTATCCTTAGTTAGCAATTGTTGACAGTCAATGACTGTGGGATGGACTGCTATTCATGAGGATGGAAAAGGGGTCATTATTGATGGAAGGCTATCCCGGCATTTACACTAGAAGATTATAGGCTGCGATTCTTGAACCTGATGATTTACAGCCGTAAAAGTCTAGAAATCATCTAATATAAGTGCCAAGAGCGTGGCGACTGCAGATCATCTGATTACATCTGATTATGCAATAATGCACCACTTCACGACTATGGGACACGCTCTGATGCTGGCAACTATTTCAAGCTGTCTTGAATAGATCGTCTACATGGGCAGCGATTATATGAAAACTCATAGTTGTTAGTGTGAACGCTCAGGTAAATTCTGACGTCGACGACTTTTGCAGTGGACATTGCCACCGCCTGGCAACTATTGGCTGATGATCCACAGTTGGCACATATTTAGTCGTCTAGTGTAAACGCCGGGTTAGGTCACTGGCACTGTCTACGTTTACTTTAATAGTACTAGCACTGCACTAAACCTACCGCTTTACATATGTATGCGAAACGCGTCTAACAGTAGGATTTTGCATCTAGAAATTCGACCTGTTATACGTCTCGTAGACGCCTTATCTAGTGGCGTATATACATGTCCATGGTGCGGTCTTATATAGTCATATATACGCCTGATTCCGTTGTATATACACCACTTTTTTTTCCATTAACCATCCAAGTCTGTATTATATGAAAAATACAATCTTATATTACCAATTTATTTTATAAAACCTTTATAAAACCTGATTGAATATAAATCGATTAATTACAGATAATAAACCCTTTCTTTGGGTTTTTTACCATTTTTCTCATAGAACTTTCCTTGAATACACCTTTCTTCTGTTGTATTCTGGGTAATCCCCCTATATAAGCCTTTAAGAAGTTAACACTATAGACATTGGGTCTATAACATGCACAGCCGACTAACGGGCGGGAACACAGACACCTAAGGATGGGTGGGGTTGGGAGGTCGCGGGTGGCGGGTCAGTGTTGGTGCATCCTCTACCAACACCCACAGGACGGGGCGGGCCGCGGGTCGCAATTTTTTATTATTTTTTTTATTATATATATGCCTGGTGTATATATATCGCACAGAGCATGTTTTATCTTGGATACACCAGGCGTGAAAGACAGCCAAGTCGCGCGCGTCTACATATGGAAACTGTCTCGTAGGCGCCCAAAACGTAGAGGCGGATAAGAGGTGTATACAAATGAAAACAAGTCTATATTCAGCCAATACGTGCGTTATCGCGATGGCGTATATATATATATGTAAAATGGTGGTTTTCGTGCAGTGTAGTGGACAGGCAACAACCCTTCTCTGCCTCCTATTCTGCACAAGCTGGCCGAGCCAGTGAACTCGGGAAATACTGGACCAAATAGACTTATAGATTTGAAGTGCTATCCTGCACTATGAAATATTCTGTATTTAATCAAGATGTTAAGGAGACAGAAGAGAACATAAGATCATGTATAAAAGCAAATCTCTCGATGCAGCTTTTATTGATACATCCTCAATGACATACATAAAAAGATTTCCAGTTGGAAATCTAACGTAAGAAAGGTTTTGAGATATTGTGTAACTTATGATGAACCTAGCAGAGGCAACCGGCAGAGAAATAAAGGTTCTTGGATATTTGATTGTTCTTATATGATATATCAAGTTTAATGATATTGATATTCAGTATGATCACATGTTGGCAGTTTCAATTACCTTATATCTTAGAATTTGATATTATGCTTTCCAAATATTTGTATATAACAAAACACAACCCACTAATATACAGGAATAGTTCTTACTTTTCTGACCAGAAACGTGGGATTCCACAAAGCAAGAACTAGTTAAGACACAAATATCAAAATCAGTAAGGTAATTTTGGTGCACACGTCGTTTGAACTAAACTGCCAACCTAAATAGTCTAAAATACAACGTACGCGTGTTGAATGTTCGGCCATTTACAATTTAACATCGTTCTCATTATAAAAGCGTATCAAATGATATGGAACTACTGCCTGCAATGCTGATTACTGTTACAAATATATTTCCTCATAATCTAAACAGAATTTTATCCTAATGTTATGTTACGTTCTGTTTATCACAATGGAATCACTTCAATTTACTGCAAAAATGGCCATTATAACTATCTTCTGACCTTGATAATTGTAACCACTTAATCTTTCTCTACTCCCGACGAATTGATTTAGGAAAGATGCTGATTCAGTATACAACAAGATTTCATAGTCGTAATTGATACCTTTTATGTCTGAGTTACACAAACATTCAACATGCATAGATATGGGAAAACCTACCAGATTGTTTCCATAGTTCTTGTCCATGCCAGCAACATATTAAAGTCTTCGTTTTGATACATGAAGAGCACAGGTCAAGTATATATACGCAATTTTAACCCTTTAGTCTCATCATTCGCAATGTATCTGCTGGTAAAACCCTTTCGATACTCATTACATAATACTTTCCTGGAACAAATATGGACAGCTAAATACATAATCATGATGTTGTTCTTTATATTCAGATATATATATTTCCTCACACAATCAGTCTATTAGCTTGGATGACATATGATGACTTGATCTGACAAGCAATACTACTTGTTTTCATAAAAAACTATTTACATTCCTCTTTGCTCCAGTCTGAATATCAGTCAGTTTTATATCAGTTCAACCTGTACCATGACTATGCTGTTTACAACTTGGAGTAAACTCCTTTATAATGTTTCGTATCCACCTCGCTGATCAGTCCTTACATTCTGTGAAGCGGAATGTTTTGTAAGGTTACTATCCCATCACGCGTACTGTATCATCTAACACTAAGATTTTATGAAGGTTTTCCTCCTATATGGCATGAGCCCTATCCACAACTTTCATTTCAAGGTGCTTGCTGCCCCACAAGGAATTAATCATGCAATAGTCATGGTGTCTGGCGGTACAGTATGCTATCCTTTGACGGACTGTCATCCTATGCTCTTTTTCCTTAGGAATTCATGATCATTTGAATGACTATCTCATTTCCTGGACTTTGTGTACAGCATTACCCTTCCTCCAGACTGTCAATGTGCTTTCACTCCATGCTTTGTGTATTCTCAGTGTGCTGTCACTCTAGGATGTGTGTATTGAGTGTGCTGTCACACCATGGTGTGTATTTTCAGTGTGCTGTCATTCCATGCTGTGAGTATTTTCAGTGTGCTGTCACTCCATGGTGTTTGTATGCCGTGTGCTGTCACTCCATGGTGTTTGTATGCTGTATACTGTTACTCCATGGTGTTTGTATGTTGTGTGTTGTCACTCCATGGTGTTTGTATGCTGTGTGCTGTCACTCCATGGTGTGTGTATGCTGTATGCTGTCACTCCATAGTGTTTGTATGCTGTGTGTTGTCACTCCATGGTGTTTGTATGCTGTGTGCTGTCACTCCATGGTGTTTATATGCTGTATGCTGTCACTCCATGGTGTTTGTATGTTGTGTGTTGTCACTCCATGGTGTTTGTATGCTGTGTGTTGTCACTCCATGGTGTGTGTATGCTGTGTGTTGTCACTCCATGGTGTGTGTATGCTGTATACTCTCACTCCATGGTGTGTGTATCCTGTGTACTCTCACTCCATGGTGTGTGTATCCCGTGTGCTCTCACTCCATGGTGTGGCGGTAGTCCCACACAGCTCTCCAGGTGGCCATGCACTGAGACACCTTGATCTGTTCCACTTCCTCCGGCAGGTTGAGAACGGCTGCAGCCACTCGTGACTCGTCCATCTCCTCCAGGTGAGAATACAGCCTGCAAAGATAAAGGCATATCAGTGTCCAGGTCTGAAGCTGCAGTCACGTAGCATCATACGTTAGTGGGGTACCCATTAGCTGGCCTTTAGTACTCACGGGTTAATCGTTAACCATGGACAATTCATCTAAAAGATCCCACAATTGTCCTAAGATCACCACAGAGGGTAAGAATAAAGAGTCCGTACTAGCATGAATAATTATTGCTGATAGCCCACAAGGAGGACTGATGCTGCAAGAACATAATGCCTGCTTTAGGTGAATGTAATTATCTTTTTCATGATATTTTCTAACCCTTTAAGGGCGGATGATGCCTCAATGCATCAACCGGCATCATTTGCTTGATATTTATATAATTGTTTTTCAAAAGGAAATATCTTAACAATAAACTTGAAATTTGCACATAATGTAGGTGAAACATCACATTTCTGAATTCTAGGTAATATAAATAAAGATAATAAGAATAACGTGATACACGTTCGAAATCTGTGTTCAGGGGACAATGCTCCCATCCCCTAGAAGTGTACATAGTCTAGTCACTAGTAGCCGTCCTCAAGTATGTAGCTCTGCCATAGGCGGCCGTCCTTAAAGGGCACCATGGTGTTGTCCCATTACCTTAATTCCATATAAGGAATACAGTAGACCGAGTAGCCAATGACTGCATTCGCACCAAACCCCGACCTTCGGCCTGACCTCCTTACATAATATTTTCTCGCGCCTCGGGACGGCTCTGCAGTCGAGAGTTGACCTCGAATCTTAGGGGCCACAACCACCCTCAGGGTTAAGGCACGGAAATGTATAAACTTGGCCTTGAGACCTACTGCAAAGAGGGCTCCTCTGCACCCAGAGGCCCGTTTGAATATCAACTCGCACGTTACTTGAAGGTCCGAGGAGAGGTCGTAGGAGGGTTTGGTATTAATAATTTGATTTATCATGAGCAAGGACAGGTGTAGCTGATGATCCACGAGGTACCGTTCTATTTGCGGAAAATGAACGAGACCTTGTGGATCGTCAGCTACAATAGGCCTTTTTCCGTAGGCCGGTGTCGCACCTTATCTCCTTAGTTACGCTACAGCTGAAGCCAAACATTCACCTGGCAACGTATACTTTAGCACTGGAACACTGAGTGTATGAGCGTAATACGTTAATAATACCCGTGTATATTATTTCCAGAGAAATAATAACAATTGCATTGTATTCTATGGTATTCCAGCTCAACTCTAGTATGTCATACATGCATATTGCCTCAATAATACTCTAGATATAGCATAGATAACATAGGATGACCGAAATTGAATATACATTAATACATTGGCAGGCTTAGCTATTATATGCTTATCTTTCTCCAAGTTAAAACCAAAACAATTATCAGCTATAAAGTTTTGATAGTCAAGACTCGTTGATACAATGCCTTTAATTGATCTAGCAGTCCAATCTGTCCCAAACCAACACTACTGCAATCACACCCACCGTTCACACTTTAGCTGTGAATGCTATATATCTCTATATGAATACCGATGGACTCGGGCGTGTTTGTCCGAGCGGCCGCGTAACTAGACAGTGGGCCGTTAGGCGGCACTGAACGGCAACACCTGTATTGCCCTTCCCAATGATAAATCAAATTACTATACACAAATCCTCCTACGACCTCTCCTGGGACCTTCAAGTATCGTCGGGGTAGATAATTAAAGGTCCCCTGGTAGTGCCACTCCAGAATGGTTTAAAAAAAACTGGGAGAAAGCCCGGTGCTTTAAGAGTGGTACTCACCAAGCCTCGGTGGCGCTAGCCTCGTGCATGTCGATGATGTAGAAGGTGATGCAGGTGAAGAGTTCCATCAGGACTTTCTCCAGGTCGGCGTGGGCCAGCTTGCCGGCCAGGGCCGCCTCCTGCGCCGGCTGCAGAGGCTCCCGGAGCCGGTCCTCGTCAATCGTCGAGAAGGGCACCTGAAAAAAAAGGAGGCAAACACTAGGTGAAAAATGCATATATTTCATGAATACACCACCACGTAAATACTCGTATACAATGTGTATTGGCATGTCTATATATGTATATGCCAATATCGCACGCCAGCATATACGGTACATAGAACTTGTATACGTCAGCGTAATGGCTGTATTTGCTACAAAGCATATATATAGAAGAGAAATATACTGTGCGCGATATATATATATATATATATATATATATATATATATATATATATATATATATATATATATATATATATACTCGGGTCGTATAATTTTGTTAGGCGTTTACATGTATATAGACAAAAAGAAACAAAGAAAGTTGCAGCTGCCACTGTTCCACGTCCCCGCTTCCCCATCCGTTTAAAAGCGTCAGTATAAAATAAAATTGTGTATACATTGTGGATCGCATGTAATCTACGAATACGATACAAGAAAAAAAGAAACTGCAAAAAGTCAGGAGTCGGAAAGTTCCAAAACACCCATTCTAGAGTAATGAATCGGTCTAAAAATGGTAAATTGGTAGATAGACCGCTATACGTCACCAAGAGATAATGATGAAAATGAAGAACAAAAGGACTCACAACCATGAGACCGCTACATTATGATTTTTGGTTGTGTGTTGTGACTGTATTGTACGGTCTTCTGTCCGATTGAGATATCTACTTAGTCTGTATATGTCTAGTAAATGTACTTGTTCTTTTTGTTAAAGGCAATATGTGGAAGAAAATCATGAATTTTGACGAATTGTATCTGTCTCAGAATGCTTGATAATAAAGAAAAGAGTTTTCCTGAGTTTCATGCGTGAAAAATGTCACCATGGTTTGTCTTGTATATTAACATAATAATCTTAACATAGTGTTAACATAATAATTTCACCTGAAAAAATCATATGAAATAGTATAATTTTTCTCACCAAGACAGAACTGTAGTTTGTTATAAAATCTCTTCAAAGGCAGTGGAAGTTTTGAAAATAACTTACCGCATCCAACTTCGCCCCGTGTTTCTCACGTTCATTTGACATCAACAGCCAAAGCGCCTTGAGATGCTTCAGTTTGCAGTATTGCTGAGTCTGCAAGACAAATATTATTTTGAAATTCCATGAACAATCTGTCAAAGTTGATGTTAGATTGTAAAACAGGTCCAATCACGTCGGTAGAAAACAACATTACCTTCAGATTTTGAAGTAGATCATCACTAATACTTAGTGAAGGGGAAAAAAAGAAGAAGAAAAAAAAAAGAGCATTGGTATGACCACATCATTACGAATTTGTTGTTTAGAATTGTTTATTGTGTTTTTTGAAAACGTTGAAAAGATTTAAGATTGTATAAGGACCAAAAACTCGAACAAATGATGAAAACAAATGAAAAATAAAAACTGATTGCAAAAATCAAAAAAAAAAATTGCTTGAGGTTAACTTAGTGTTATGGTGTTATCAAGGGGCCTGTATAGCCTCATCCCCTCACCCACCTTCAAGGTTGCCCTTTGATTAACATTTTATTTCATTTAAAAAGGAAAAGGTCGACCGCCAACTATGGACACACCTCTGTGACCGAAACTAACTCTGACTATAAATCACCTCAATGAATACTCAACAAGATAATTAACGGATTGTAGAGAACTCAATATGGAAATAATGACACTGGTTTCCACATGATAAGTTTGTAGTTAACAAAAGGGGAAATAAGAAATCAAATTAGTCTCATTTTTCCGGTAAACAAGTTTGGTTGTTGCAATATTGATTCATTTAACAAATTCATTACATAATCCGGGACACACATGAAACCCCACATATGCCCTATTCATAAGGGTGTATAATTTCGGCGTTTTTTCTATGTATTAGAAAGAAGGCAATTTTCGCATTTTCGGCAATTTCTCTAGTACGCAAATTCAACGCTTTTACTTTTCACTTTGCAATCCAGTAAATTGGCGTAGATCCTGACCTTTTGTACTAGGTATTTGAGACAGTGGGCACTGTTATAGGCTGTGGATTATGAATGGTTCTATATATTATTTGCTCTACATTCTATTACATTTCTCAGCGTTCATCGATGCTTAATTACGCTTCTGTTATACGTATTACGGCGTTTTACCGCGTTCCTTTACGCATTACAAATGCAAAGAAATAAGTCTAGTAATTCTGACACAGCATTTTCCTACGTTCTGTTCACTTTTGTTAACGTTTTCCAACTTACATTTGCGTTTCTCCGCATTTTTCACACATCATAATCAGATTGCCTGAAGAAGTCTACTGAATGTAAGACGAAACGTTGCAAAGATTCAATTTCAAGTTCCCCCCCCCCCCCCCATCTCGATTTAAAATTACCCTCAATAAATTCACTTTTAATTAAATCAGTTTGTCTGGTTTTCGGTGGCTATTATTAACACGACTACAATCTTTTGAAATACGCAGATGAACGTAGACGTGCGTACACGGGATACGCTGCTTTTCACGCCAATATGTCTTTGGCAATACAATACCAGGAGAAATTATGTTTAGATTCATAGGTACATATAACCTCGCTCTTCCATCAACCCAGTGCACTTAAGTTCTACCATTTCTGAGTTGACCTACAAAAATCTATTTGCACACCACAGATCTCTGACTTGAATTATTACAAAAATATATCTTCACGACGATATTAAAAAAGGAATAAAATGTGAGAAAAAATGACATTTGACTGACCCTCCTTGGCAGGGGTGCTGGATCCATCTTCAGGTCGACCCTCATGAACTCCTCCAAGGACCTGTCGGGCAGTCCGCCCACAGTGTGCAGGAAGCCGATGGCGATGTCCAGGTCCGCCAAGAGGTCCACGACGTCCGCCTTGAACCGGGCGTCCAGGCGCAGTTCAGCCTCCTCCTCAGGTGTGAACGGCACCTGCACAACAAACAATGTGGATGAGCATCAGCGGGGTGTTTAACCCTTTAACCCTTTCACAGCAGGAGGATGCCTCAAGGCATTACCGCTGTACGGCAGGAGGATGCCTTAAGGCATTACCACTGTATGGCAGGAAGATGCCTTAAGGCATTACCACTGTACGGCAGGAAGATGCCTTAAGCATCTTTTTGTGGTTGTTTTCCAAATCATTTTTTTTCAAAATATATAAGATGAATTCACAAAATTCCTTCAGGTTATCAAAATCATTAATGTATTTAAGGGGTTCAATATTATCAAGAAATATTGAGAAATAAATTGAATAAATCATGAATTTGTGGAGAAAATGGCGAAAATCATGGCAAAACACGCCTGCCATTCACACGTTCACTATGTAACGTCTTCCTGCCTCTAGTATAGGCGAACGTCGATGGTGGCGCTGCCTCTGCATTCCCGCCCATGTGAGGCGTGCGGCCGTTAAAGGGTTAAGGGCGAATGGTGCCTTGAGGCATCATCCAGGCCAGGGCCTTGAGGCATCATTTCTCAAAAACCTACAAAATCGTTTTTAACAAAAAAATAATGAAGGAATATTAATGAAATTTTCACAGAATGTGTGTATGATACCATTATTAACATTTATATTCAAAAGAAATAAAATATTTAAGATTATATATCATATCACGTGATTAAACAATTGAATATACAACAAACAACATTGATCCCAATGAAGAGAATCCAAACCCATTGTACATATCATAATCACCTATCATGTTCGTCTACTTTGACTTGGAAGAACGATTGTAAAATCGAAACTCATTAAAGACATATCTAAACAAACAAAGATTAAAAACAACAACATGGATGAGCATCAGGGGAGTGTTTAATGACCTTGGCCAATGAGAGGAGAGGTCCTACGAGTCGTAACGTTTAACAATTTTAATCTTGAAGGGGGAAATGTTCTTGCGGATGAGACACCGGAAATCGGCTATTATATAAGTGTTTAACAACTGTGACTCATAGGTTCCATTCTCTCGCCGACATGCAGAAAAGGGTCCTAGCTGAGGACAACCACTGAAGCCTTATTTATCAATTAAACCAGCAGAAATACATATATGATTGTCTCTAAAACAGAAAGGAAGTGGGAGAGTGAGAATATCTGAAATATTTAGTTAAATTCTCTTACCGTAATAAATGATAAAATTAGTTACCAAAACCACCACTATGTGGCACCATCTCAGTGATTAGAAACTTTCTTCCCAAGAAGCTTCAACCTGTCTAACAGCTACGCCAAGAGTTGTACAGATAAACTGAGGAGTGGAAAATGAGTTGGGGCTAACTGAAGAGTTGGCTGTGATGCGCAGCAGGGCCCGGTCGTAAGGGACTCATTCCTCGTCGCTAGGGACTCTCACATGGTTCCGGTCACGTGGTTCCGGTCACGTGACCACGCCACCCCAACCAGCCTGCGTTCACTTCAACCCTGGGCCGCCGACGAGAAGGAACCACCCACCAACCCTACAAAAACTTTTAGATCTTATTTTTCATCTTCTCCTACTCCGTAGGGCTTCTCAATAGCTCGTCAACTATCTCTTCTCTATGACTCGTATGTTATATTGGACCACTAAAACTTATCTCGTACTCTACTCGTACTCAATAAATTTTGTGTCCATACTCGCGCTTTGTGTTAGTCATTATGTAATATCGACCTATTTTTCAGAAGAACAATGGTACTTGAAGATAGAGCAACAAAATAGTCTTCAAAAATGAAACAACAAAAATTACAATGTCGGCTTCAAATGCGCACCAGAATTTAATTACATTAGACGGACTTATTGGACAATGGGCCAACTCCTTGGCTCACTGCTGCTACCTAGCATTTCACCCGATCAGCCCTATCTGTTCCCACCTAATAATACGCTAGATTCTATATTTCTTTAAAGTTTTAACATATAAAAATGTTACTGTATAATAAATCATTTTCATCAAATTGTAATTTATACCTCTAATGAATTCCATCTAACATAATTTTGATTAAAAACAAATTCATTCTTACTCATTGTTTATTTACATAAAATCTTAATTCATGAATAAATCATATTCTTCATCTCATGTCTTTATTTTTTGCAGCAATGGTTGTAGATAAAACTATAGAACTTAGACGCTTGTCCTACTAAGGTAACTGACATAATGACCAGCACCTATACCAGCACAAGGATAGGCACTCAAGGCTTCTGATGTCAACACAATTTCCTATCCACTGGTGATTATGTGGTTATAATAAACGAATAGGCTCACCCTCAGGGTGGACTATATACTGCTTAGTTTGTTATGCAGCATTTCCACCTACAGCTGGGCCCTGTTTTATAGTCATGACATTCGTAAGGTACGACATGTTTCAGCTGTCAGTGTCCTACAGAGCTATGATCTTAGGCTGGCTGCGACACTTGCTGTAGATACGACACATAGGGAGGTAAAAGGAGTGCTATAGTAACGACACTCGGTGGCCACTGGACCGGAAAGTGTACCCCTGAGAGGTCTAAGACCGCTCTGGACATGACGTACCGAATGCGGAACTTCACTTCCCGTTGGAAGTAAGCAATGAAATTTTAACAAGAGTAAGGGATAGATAACACCTATATGAGTACCAAATATGAAGAAGATCGGATTCGCCGTTCTGGAGATATAGGCGTTTTAATTTCGTCATAGCAAACGTCTGCTCTGGTGGCCAGTGTACTTTCCCCCACACCTCCGCTAATTTATGCGGCGACCATGAGAGTCTCTGCCACCAGGAGATGGGAGGGTACACTGGCCACCAGAGCAGATGATTGCTATGACGAATTCAAACGCCGATATCTTCGGAACGGTGCGTCCGATCTTCTTCATATTTGGTACGATTATAGGTTATATATATCCCTTACTTCATTGCTTAATTCGCATGGGAAGCACAGGAAATCCGCAGTAACGTTTTATAGAACCTAAGACTGTTCTATACTTGTCTTAACTTCCGACACATTTTGCCAAGATCGTTTGATTCAACCTATGACACTGTCTATAGCACACCCGCCATCTTGTGTCGTAGAAAATGCCGTAGAACCTTGATCCGATCTCAGGCGATCGTAGACTTGCGAAATCGTGACTCAAAAACAGGGCCCTGATTAGGATCATCGATTATGGCAATTAGCACCATCGACCGATTATATGACACTGTTAGTGAAATAATCATCAGATAACATCAAAGAGGGTCAACGATTATTGTCTTCAACATAATGTAATATCGCACCACCGACCGACTTTTTGAACTATCAACAATAAATTGATGATGGTGTCAGAATATATTGGAGTATCAAAATAGGTCGCTGGCCACCTCCATTTTCATTTTTCTTACCGCTACTGATTATTTGCACCATAATTTCTCAAGTAGAACCACTGAGCGACTTTTGTAAGGGTGTATGTACGTTTGGTGGCATTTTGTCGGTAGGTGGAAACACCGCATAACCTACCATGAGCTCTACTGCTGATTAAAGCCTATAAGACAGCGACCCGACCATTGTGCCCGATCACACCTTTGCCCGACGAACCCGTCGGGTCGGTCAGAATCGGGTCGCTGTACGCACTTCACAGACCCGATTATAATCGGGTCGGGCATTACTAGCGTGGGGGTAATGACCGACTCTGCACGACCATAATCGTGTCGCTGTACGCACTTCACCGACTGTTCCAGATTCCGAGAATGCCATTTGAATATTGATGCTACCTATCCCCTAGTCCGATTTACATGTGCCGATTTGTATACCGATTTGTAGGGGAGACGGAGGTGATAATGAATATGAAAACTGTTTCCGAATATCTTGATTAGATCCAAAGTTATCAAACTTTGAATTATTTTCTATGAATCCACACCAGCGGCCCATGGCTCACCCCGGCTCAGCTCCCGGCGGCTCACTTTGATCTCAATCGGGTCGCTGTACAAGGTCATAAAGTGGAAATGTGTGATCGGAAAAGGGTATAAGACAGCGACATTCTTGTTCCCGATTATAATCGGTGATCGGATCGGGCAGAATCTGTGGAAAATGTCGCTGTCTGATGGGCTTAAGACAACTCACCTGGTGTATCTTTAATCCTTTCAGCTTGTTGATGGCTGTCAGGCTGTCTGAGAAGACCATACCCATTCCCTGAGAAAAATCACATAAACAAGATTGACAATCCAATCGAAAACGGTTGAAAAGGTGAGGTTATTTTCCTAATCAATCAACACAAATAGAAGGTAAAATTCCACCTATTTAAGGTATATGATAATCAAAAAACTGGGTAACTATAGTTGTACGTCAAAAATGCTTCGTAACATTATCGATAAGATCATCATGATTCCAATTATACAGCGTATTTTTGATATACAACTATAGTAACCCTGTTCTCATATACTACTACTATGAATTTCATTTACTTTGCATTCTAATATTTGATTTAGTCTCAAATAATCTAATTGACAATTATACAGCATATTTTGATAAACAACTAGAGTAACCCTGTCTTGGTATACTACTACTTTGGTATTTATTACCTTTGCATTTCAATATAGGAATTAGTCTCAAAACTCTACCTCTATCAAATTCTGATTATATATCGAACTCTATTCGTCGTACAAAATTGGTAGCCCATGGCCGTAGGGTCAGGGGCGGTCTCAATTTCTCCCACCCACCCTCTCCTATTTTCCTACTCTCGTAGGGGTGTTTTGATACATATCATACACATACATATACGTATTACTTCATAATACTCGTATAGTTATACCATAATTGACACCTGTCAATTACCATATGTATTCTTCCATATGTATCTTCTTATCATATATCATATTTACCAATATGTATATCCTTGTATCATATTTACCAATATGTACTACCTTATCATATCATATTTACCAATATGACTATTCTTATCATATCATATTTACAAATATGGATATGCTTATCCATTACGATATTTCTATCATTGTATGAATATCTCATGTCTAATTGGTCATTCACAAAATTAAAATAAATTTTATTTAGCCCACTTCAGACTTTCCTCCTCTTGTGTTCAGGGTACAGGGTAATGACTAAAAAACCTGGGGGCTGTTTTTTAGTCGTGACCATTTCCTATAGTGACCAGTTAGTGACCGTTTGGAGACCTTTGGGTTCCAGAGATGAGTCGTCATAACATGTGCGACCATTTAGAGGGGTAAAATGTTGGGGTCACTGTTTTGGGTTCCAGAGTTGTGACCAGTTGGTGACCATTTAGCCCAAATGGTGGCATATTTCATTTAATACACTTCCACTGTATCAAATGAAACAATATTTACTGCGATGAATTATCTAATTCCCAAATTTCACAATTTTCTGTTGAGTAATATACATGTGAGACATGCTTTTGTTTTTAAATGGGCCTTGGACCAACAGTGATCATAACAGTGGAACAGTAACCGGGTCTGAGGAACACTTTTTGGTCATGATCACTGATTTGGTCACCCAACTGGTCACTCTTTTGTGATCACTACAAATAAAGACGTCGCTGTCTGAAAAAAAACAGGCCCCTGATTATCATATCTGAATTTATACACAGAGGGGATCACATTAGTCATTACCTTGTTGACAACCCTAGACTTGCCCTCCAGGAATCGTTCTTTGAGCTCATACTCCATGGAGGCGAAGTCGTACTTGATGAAGGTGCCGTGACCGACCTGCAGGGAGGAGGTGCAGTTGGCTGTCACCAACGGCAGCAGGTCCTTGTCAGGGTCATAGGTCACGAGATGTGTGTGTGTCACATCTCCCACCTGCACAGGAGGACCGAGACTGTGAGGAGAGATAGTCACAGCTGATGAATCGCCTATAGAACATATATGGGTTCACGTTTTTTTAATGTTTTTTTTTATTAAGCAACAAGTATAACGACATACAATTCACCTAGAAAATAGGCGTTCTTCCATCATAAGCCGACAAATGGACAATAACAGGACACAACAGGACAGACATATGAGAGTAACAAGTGAAGACATCTTTGACAAATATCTTTGTTGTTGATCTTATGATCAGTACTATAAAGTGATTGATATAGCATAGACATAATCTAATAATCTAAATTAGTGATAATCATCTGTTATTTGTAATACACATATTCCTAAAAAAAAAAATATAAAAAAAATAAAAAAAACAACGTTAGGCCCGGTGTCCACCTACTACGATAGAAATTTAGACCTACCGATATGGCTCCGATACAAAAATCAAATATCGGAGACATATCGGAGAGGTGCAAAATCGTAGAGATATGTCTAGACATGCCAATCCATCACACATTGTATTGGGCTTTTTTCGGAGTCTAATCGCAGAAATATGGTGTAGACCATATCGGAGACATATCGTATGGTGGACGCCGGGCCTTACCTGAGATATGGATCCCCGTATCTTACTAGAAGGATACATGAAAAAAGTCCCCGAAACAGTAATTGCATACAAAGTAGTCCATCCGAAGATCAAACATCATTTGGTTGTGGTGTTTAAGAATCAAAGAACAAATTGATTTTATTCATATTTAATATCGATCAACAATTTTATTTTTAACTTATTCCTTTTCAAATTAACTTTTCACTACAGAACCTTGCAGATTTGGATTCAGAAGATTCTGGGAATACAGAATGATAATTAAAACATTGGTTGAACTCCAAAGCGAGGTTCATTTGCAAAATAGGCTTTGGCTTTTTAAAGAGTTGAAGAAACATATTCTTCAGCTCTATTTTACCTATTGAGACTGGATAAACTGGACAAAATGTTAAATCTACTCATTTCAATTTAGAATAAATTACATGGAACCAGTTTTTACTGATAATTGATAGTATTTAAAAGTATTTAAAAAATGCCAGGTGGCGCCACTGTGAATTGTAGGATATGCCTTTAATCCATCTACAGAGGAGGCGCCACCTGGCAATTGTAGGATATGCCTTTAATCCATGTACAGAGGCGGGACTTACTTGCACTGACACAGCTCCAGCTGGTCAATGAGCTCGTTGTGAAGTGCCACGAGGGCGTCCAGAGCGTTACACGTCGGGATGAACCTGATGAGGGGTGTGTTCCTCTTCAAAGGACCTGTACAGCTCTGACCTACAAGACAACCAACAATATCTCTTAAGGCTTCCTCTTGAATGAACTTCTTTTTATTTCATTTGATAACAAACCTCACCAATGCTGGTTGATTGTTGGTGGGTGTGGGTCTTTACTCTGATATGTTATACCCTGGGATGTTTGTACGTGTACATTTCTTTACCTAATCTTGGGGAAAATGTTCAGTTTGTTATAAAACCTAGATTTGTCGACATACTTTTAAGCATGTCTTGCTGTACATTCCGGAGCTGTCCTACTCTATAGGAGGGAAATGTCTTGTGGGATTTCTAATAGGATTTTCAAAGCCAAACTATTTATAACTGATCAATGACCACCAACTAATTCTATGGTACCTTTTGAAAAAAAAATGGTCAAAGGAAACTTGAGAACCAAGTTGAATGATCTAAGTCAAAGGGAATGGAGACCGATAATATAATAGTTAGAAAATATTTTTCATGTGGAATTTGCTGCCTCGGAGAGACCGAGAAAAAACGTAAAACAGGTCGGTGTTGGCCAGAGCATATGACTTGTTTGGTGATCCAATGCATTGTTGTCATGAATAAGACTCAAGTAATATTGCCTTTGCTTTCCAGGAGGAAAAGGAATTACATATATTGACAATGAGAACTTGAATTTCCATGGACAAGTCAAAAGCTGCTGCACATCATCAAAGTGTTAGAATTTCAGGACTACATACCCCCTCTGCTTTGGAACCTTTCTCCAAACTTCCATACCCTCTGGTAAGCTTCAAACAGTTCTTCACAGTCGCTTCCTATAAATAACAAACATCACATTAAAAAATCTAACAGTAATTAAGGGGGCTCGAGGAGTCCTATAAATAGGAGAGGTAGTATTCACACATTTCCCTATAAAAGATCTATAATTAAAGAAAATATGTTGAATTTTGCCAAATAATCAATCAATATCTCCATTTGCATAGCAAATGTTGTAAAGGAGGTAATATGCAAAAGGAAGCAATGTTCTTTCCTTTAATAAGTCCTCTATCTTGTGAACATGTATGCCTAAATATCACCTGATGTAAACAGAGTGCTAGTAATTGTTTCTGGGTCAAAACCAACCTTTTTTCCTTAGGAATTCATCAATGGTGGTGTCACAGGCCTCTTTCCGTGTGATCTTGTGGTCATATCTTTGGAGCAGAAGTTTCTGGAACTTGATGATTTTGGGCAGAAGTTGCACCTCCCTCAGAGCAGACTCCTGTGTGTATTTAATTGTCATGTTACGTGCGTTTATGTTTTAATGATGGACATATATCACTGTACACTCCATAGTGACACCTTGCTGCTATGGATATAGTAACTTCGCGATACTAAAGGGAGTGTTCCACGGGGCCGGCAATATGGCATTTAAATGGTGCTGCGCGGCATATAGCTATTGTGCTATAGAGGCGGCCATCTTACCCCCGACGCCATTCAAAACACCCGGTGGCGGGACCAATTATCAATGAATTTTATCAAAACTATCTTTTTAGGGCTTGCCATAAAGGTATCTAAGCCTCATCTTAATATTATCTATAAATTATAACAACTGATAAGAGTGGTTGTCCCCCGAGTTTAGGGGCGCTATCCTTCAATTTCGTGGCGGATGATGGCAGAACTAGTAATCACTCTGTGCCCTATTGCTCAAGTATAGAGACCAGGGCAGTGGAGCAGGTCACACGCCCACCAGTGGCGGCACACAGCGATGAACTGAAGATGAAACGGCAAAACCTTATACCGGAGACACACCAAGCGAGAAACGCAGCGATTTTCAGAATCGCCAACACAAAATGGCCTGTGTGTGAGCTATTATTTCATATTTCATCAGATTATTGCCTCTGATAGGCTAAATTATCAGTGGGAGATAGTATTATGAAAAAATATCTCACATACATGGTATTTTGTGTTGGCGAATCTGGAGATCGCTGTGTTAACTCGTTTGGTGTGTCCCCGGCATTATACCGGGGACACACCAAGCGAGTCAAGGCAGCGATCTCTGCAATGGCCAACACAAAATGGCATGAATGTGAGATATAATTTCATAGTAATATCCCCTAATGATGATTTAGCGCCTTGGGAGCAATGATCAGGTGAATATGAAATAATAGCTCATATATAGACCATTTTGTCTTGGCGATTCCGGAGATCGCTGCGTTTCTCGCTTGGTGTGTCTCCGGCTTTAGCCATTGGCGGCAGTGACTGGACCGGTGGGCTTGTTCATTATAATGGCGTTTGGCACACAACCAGTAGAGTTGAATATTGCTGGCCCGGTGGGGCACAGCCTTAACTAGGAGCAAATAGAATGTTCATCATTGAATGAGCGTGCAATTATACATGAATAACAATTAAAAGGTTTGGGTTATATTCAGTCTATGGATAGTTTTCTGTAACCTAATGGAACCCAGTCAACCTGCGCTCGTATAAGATCTACAACCACCTGAGTCTAGGATCCAACAATATCAAGGTCAAGCACCAGTGGGTCAATGAGGTATTTCAGTCTCTAGTGATTGGTCATGGTCAGCTGAGCATGCTTCTAAGTCCCTGAGACACTGGTACCCTGCTTCTTTCACACTATCACAGTGGATAGCACACAGATAGTGAAGGGATAGTTTCCTGGCAGCACGCTGAAAGTGTATATATGTGACCACTCTAACCTCTAGGTCTCTAGATGATGTATATAGCATGTGAAAGCACGCTCTAATGAATATTTCATTATGAAGGGTGCTTGTTTTGTTAACCAGGGTGGTGTTTTATGGTCGCCATTGTTTGTAGGCTGTTTTGAGGTGTTTTTAGAACGTGCTCGCACGTTCTATATACGTTGCCTATAAAAGGTTAGAGTGGTCACATACACTTTCAACGTGCTGTGAAACATCTAACCCTTCACTATTTGTGTGCTATTCGCTGTGCTATTGGATAGGGAGCAGGGTGTCAGTGTCTCAGGGTCTGAGAGGCATGCTCAGCTGACCATGACCAATCACTCAAGACCGAAATACCTCATTGACCTACTGGTGTTTGATATGTTTGGATCGTATAGATAGACTCAGGCTGTTACAGAAATGGCAAGTTTACTGGGTGCAAGTGGTTACAGAAAGCGATCCACACACTGAATGTAACCAAAACCTTTTAGTTGTTATACATTTGAAATTGCACGCTCATTCATCAATGATGAACATTCTATTTGCTCCTAGTTTGCTCACATGATGAAATCAAGGCCAATCAGATTGTGGCTTAGATCTGTGTTACGAGCGTGACACTGCAGTTATTCAATAAAGGAGGGCATGGCTTCCCAGTCAATTAGAGGTAACCAAATTAATACCAATATCTGCAGTTATATGATGATAGGGAACCAAGTCCCGGCTGAAACATTGCGAGGTAGCTCAGTAAGGATCTTGGTAAATACTTAATCTTTGAGATACACAACACGTTACTTTGAAATTCTTTCAACCGGAACAAATTTCCCTCTATTGCAGAATGGGTCAAAGCTCACCTTGGGGCACTAATAAACATTTGTTAGGTCAGGATGTGATAAAATATCAGACGGGGTCAAGAAATTGTTTAGTTTTGATATGAAAAAAAGCTATTTGCTGGAAGAACAATGTTACAAACGTTGAACTCAAATACGATTTTTCTTTGAAGAAATACCTCAGAGTCTGTGCTGGTCCCTATTGCTAAAAAAAATAATTTCCACAATTCTCCATTTCATTCAAAGCAATTAATACATTTGATGACCTCCATCACACACTGGTTCAAACTCAGTGAGTGGCATGAAACACTTACTTTCTGTAGGAAGTAATTCAGCAGGTTGTAGTGGTTGGCCTCAGGAGAGTCGGTCCCCAGCCCACAGCTGAGCTCTGCTAACTTCTGAGTGGCGTGAGTAACGGTGACTTGACGACGGTAGCGCCACATGACGGGCATGTCGATGGGATCTGCCTTATCCTCCGCCACGTTCACCTCATGCACCATCTCCAACAGCTTCGTCAAACCTGCAGGTACACAAAGTTGGTTGGTTGGTTTGATTTAACGTCCAGTTAACCATTATAGGGACCTGTTTCACTAGTTTTGTGACATGTCTGTGACACTCTACAGACATTGGAGTTGTCTAGTTTTGTGACAATATAAGTAGCTGCCCTCAGGTAAAGACAGACCCCAAACACAAGAATTAGACAATTTACACATCATGGACCTGTTTCACTAGTTTCGTGACATGTCTGTGACACCATACAGACGTTGGAGTTGTCTAGTTTTGTGACAATACAAGTAGCTGCCCTTAGGAAAAGACAGACCCCAAACATAAGAATTAGACAAATCTACACATCATGGACATGTTTCACTAGTTTCATGAAAAAAGTGTTAGACAGACATGAAAAGTGGCATCAACAGTGCAAGCAAGAACGGACAAAACGAAGTCTAATGTCTAGTTCTTATGAAACCGGACACACCATCTAGACGCCATCTAGACATGTCACAAAACTAGTGAAACAGACTTTCTCAAGGTTCCGTTACACCACAAGAGTGGTGATCGAATCTATGTAATGAACTTAGGTAGAAATCTCACCACTACATATTTACCGAGGTAAGAGCTGTTTTACTTCCCACACCACATAGACATAGTATGAGAAGGATTGGTCTTTGATATCGAAGTAAATCTACCACTGATGGGAATGAAGTAAAAGGGTGGCTGCAGTTGGACTCGAACCCACAAAGTCCTACAAACTTGGGATTCAAGTCCAGTGCCTTAGCTGCTGAGCTAACTCTCCATCCCATACACAAAGTGGTCGTAGTTTGAAGCCAATGGGGTTCGTTGCTCCTAGAAATGTGGGAAAAGCGTTGCTCCAGTGATATTGGATCGTGCCATGTGATATTGTTATTTTCACGTTGTATCGCTAAAGTTTTACAACTCCACATTTTCAGTGACATAGGTGAAAGGTTTATTAGAGTGTTAATTGGATATAGATGGTGACATAGTTATGATGCGATCCGCAAAGAATCTGGAGCAACGGTTTCGACTGAAAACCATGGAGCAATGCCTAAACAGGGTGTCCAACTACTACCAAAAGAATTAAGACCTCCTGTCAAACTACGATGGAGATTGCCCATATCGTAGTGCAACCTAGGATGCATCCTTTGTATCTGGAGTTCATCGTAGTGCATTGATGTGCATCGTAGACCACGTCGGGAAAACATTATCCATTACCTGATTTCACATTTTTTCTAACGCGATATAATTTTCCATCGGGAACATCTACGATACCCTTCCAATGCCAAAATCACCATCCCTGAAGATCTCCAGGGACCTGTTTCACTAGTTTCGTGACATGTCTAGATGGCGTCTAGATGGTGTGTCCGGTTTCATAAGAACTAGACATTAGACTTTGTTTTGACCTTTCTTGCTTGCACTGTTGGTGCCGCTCTTCATATCTGTCTAATACTTTTGTCACAAAACTAGTGAAACAGGTCCATGATGTGTAGATTTGTCTAATTCTTATGTTTGGGGTCTGTCTTTTCCTAAGGGCAGCTACTTGTGTTGTCACGAAACTAGACAACCCCAATGTCTGTGTGGTGTCACAGACGATGTCACAAGACTAGTGAAACAGGTCCCAGATGCACTATGAGGCCCATTGGATAATCTAGGATCGTACATGAAGACCCTTTTCTGTATGCCACGGCGAGACAGGGAGGATGTGGGTCAATCAGCCTACTGAAAATAGGGTAACCCTACCCTAGTAACAAACTCCAGAATAAACATAACTCAAAAAAAATAAAAAAATCTGATTCAACAATTATAGACGACCTTATGGATGAGCGAGACTGTCTTAGCAAATCATAAACAAAGTTAGGTGTTATTAAACGGTAACCCCTGTACGAGGTACAGAAAAGGGTCTTCATGTACGATCCTAGATGCTTCAATGTGCCCCTGATTGGCCATAGAGCATTTGAAGGCATCGGAGGGTCAATATCGGATGTGACTCTCCATTAGGATAGAATTTGATGGAACCTGGGGCCCGTTTAATAATCTAGACTCGTACATTTAGACCGTTTTCTGTACGCCATAGAGACCCAGGGACGATGTGGGTCAACTTTATTCAACACTCATGGACGACCTTATGGACAGCTAATATTGTCTTAGCCAACAAACCTAAATAATATTAAACGATAACCCTTGTACAAGGTACAGAAAAGGTTCCTTATGTAAGATTCTAGATTATTAAACTGCCCCCTGGTCCACTGACAATTTTGCATCGTAGAACCCTACGATATGGCACTGTTGCACTACGATAGACATCGACAGTCTACTTTTTTCAAACATGTTTGAAATCCTCACTGACAACTTGTTACCGACATACAGACTGTGTCCACAGGCTTTTAGTGGAAGTCAAATAATCGCTGCAATCTGCATCAGCTAATGGAAAATGGCCTACAGAAATATGTACATACCTGACTGGGGATCAGCCATTATCTTCTTGTGAGCATTGTGGATAACCTCTTCTCTTTCCTATGAAGTTTGAAGACAAGAGTAAATTCAAAGTACAAGGTGCATTGTGAATGACATGAAGTGTGAGATTTACAGATTGTCTAGATTTTTAAGAACAACATTAACAGCATGATTTTATATGATAATATTGTAACTGTTCTCCTCGTCCCGAATATTCCACTCAGAGTGGAATCCACCCATAATGAAAGCTGACTTATTGCCTCAATGAAAACGTCAATCGAAATACAGGGATATGATTTGGGGTAAGTAAAAAAGGAATATGTTTCATGTGAAAGTTGCTGCCTCAGAGAGATCGCGACAATATGGAAACCCCATCAGTGTCAGCCATGGTATGGGGCTGAGGGTCTGCGGGGAGGTCAAAATCACTGTTTTCTTGGCCTAAATGAAATTCGACTTATATCATCTTTGTTTGAGATATACGTTAAGATAATTTGGTCTCTAAAAATAATGACGATACACAGAAAATACTATGTTCTGCTACTATTGCAACTGATTCAGACTATGACCAATGAAGCACACCGAAAACAGGGTATCCAACACCTTAGTGGATACTCAAGGTCAAATAAAAGCGCTAAAACTTTTAAAAAAATGAGCTGAGTTGATATCTCATCAATTATCTCCTTACACTGATTATGCTTGAGAGGATTGTAGATGCAAAGCTCTTCTCCCACTCTTCTCTAGACACTTTAGTAGTCAGCATTGGGTCCTGCAGTGTGGCCACTTCATCTGTATAAGCAAGTTTAACATCAAGTTCAAGAAACATGTGCAAGTGTTTTTTTTCTTTGTCCAACCTGCAAGCATGCTGATACCAACAGTATCCTTATGCTGCTCTACAAATGGTAGATAGTTTGTGAAAAGGTATAAAGTTCGGTTAGTATTTAAACCTCAGTGTCCAAATAAATGTAACATGATCCCCGTCATCGCAGGAAAAGTCAATATAGATCTACTCATCATGCCTGGAATACACAGAGAGCCTTACTTATAAAACCACCCCCTCCTCCAGTGAGACAGGGGACCAGTCCCTAGATCAAACACCAGGGCCCTGTTTTTTAGTCACGACATCATAGGTCTGCGATACCGTATGATCGTCCAGCGAATCCATGATAATTTGTAAGACACAAAATGGCCGCTGTTCGATAGACACGATCGTAGTGCGCCACTGACGATCGCCGCTAAAAGTGTCGTTCACTAAGACTAGTATAGAACTATCGTGGGTTCTATAAAACGTCACTGTGGATTCCCTGTACTTCCCATATGAATTAAGCCATGAGATTTTAACACGAGTAAGGGATACATATAACCTATAATCGTACTAAATATGAAGAAGTACAGCCATATCATTCCGAAGATATTGGCATTTGAATTTTTTACTCCCTCTGTGTATTTGCGTTGGTCGCTGTTCTTTTTCACTTCCCCCGTAGTGCGGCGGGGTTTCGGTTATTCTTTTTGTCTCCACCCCCCCCCCCTCCCCCCCCCCCCCCCGGAGGCCGGCGGGAAGTGCTCGACACTGGCCACCAGAGCAGACAATTGCAATGACGAAATTCAAACGCCGATATCTTCGGAACGGTGCGGCCGATTTTCTTCATATTTGAGATGATTATAGGTTATATATATACCTTACTCGTGTTAAAATTTCATTGCTTAATTCCCACGGGAAGTGAAGTTGCGCATTCTGTATGACATGTCCATAGGTGTCATGAACGGACAACACTTTGGGCAACATTTTCAATCACGTGACCCCATGATTGTCGTGACTATAGAACACGTCTGGCTGCCCTATGCCTCTTACACTTACGACATATCGCCTGTTCACTATAGTGTCGTGTCTATCGAACACTGACGGCAAAAACATGTCGCCCATAACGATTGTCGTGACTGAAAAACAGGGCCCAGGTGGCAGTACAATTCCCAACTGGGAAACTGCCAATATGGATGTACCCTCAGGCGCACCTGAAAGGTAAGTTCTAATTGGCACAGGACGCTCTCATGCATTGAGAGGGATGTCCAAGACCAATTAGGAGGTTAGACACTGATTTTGTTTACTGACAAACCAATCAGAATGGTTCTGACGCGTATTTTCGCGGGTCCACAGCCACCGACGCGGAGTCGATTTGAAAAACCGGTCACTTGCTCAGTAGTCGCACTGCCAACGCCACGTCTTTCTACACGTGAATTAATTACTCATCGGAAGATTTTTTGAGTTGGGTCTTTTTTTCTAGCGAACTAGGCTTTCTATATAAATCAGGATTTATAGTACAATATTCCTTCTCATGTCAGAGTACTTGTCTGAATTATCATGATATGTTTTGACGTAACACAACTCCTGTTCTCATCCTTAATGTCTTTGTAAGACTGGCTTAACTAGAGCTGTAGAACGCAACAGTCTTGAGTTGATGGACTTTTGAGAATACAATTTCAGTGTGGTGGCTGCCATATAGATGTAGAGATAGATATATGCACAATCCCTATATTATCAAAAGTTTGAGTTTGAGTCTATTTATATCACGCATTTTGTCGGCTCCGTAATCTCCCGAGTCGAAAAAAGAGCAGCATCTGGATTCTATCCAACCTGTTTCCACGATTTTTGAATATCAGAAAGTAGTGACATAAACAACACTTTATGTCAAACCTGCGACATAAACATTAACAGATTCCATATTAAATAGGATACATTCTACTACTAGATCCTAATCCCACTCCTATTTGGCAATAGATATATTTATGAAGAAGGAAATACTGCAAACAAAAAAGATAACTTCCTCGTTATGTATACGTTCACTTAAACGAGGTCGGTAAGCCTGGAATATTGGCGTGATCATTATGTTCTTCTCTATTATCTTAATCATCATCTTAATCTTATATCATCATTCCCAACAATTATACGAGTTAATTCATAACATCTGCGCATACTTCATGATCATGTCTAAGATTGAGTAATCTGTGAAACATTTCCTACCTTTGTGCTTCAGTATTTCTATGATGATGGAGTGTATGAACATGACGGTGTCGTCTATGCTCATGTCCTGGGACATGACATTGATGTCATGGATGATGTGGTCCCAGAAGAACCCAGGAACATCGTCCTGTTCAATTGGCGGATCGATGAGGGCATGCACACCCTGGAAAAATAAAAAGGATAAATTTTCTTTGTTGACAACAAAAAATAGAAAAAAAGAATAATGATCTAATAGAAGATAGTTATTAACCCAACAATAACTCGTTTTGATAATATTTGGTGTATCCTCCATATAGTTGTCATATAGTAATATCCCAGAGGGAGCACACATATTGTGTAGAGTCAACTACGAGGATGATATCAGAAACAGGCTGTGTAATGTTTAAAAAATATATATATTAAAAAAAATTAAATTCAAGACTCATTGGAATCATCACAAACCGAATATGATTTAAGGGTTCTAGACGGACAAGAAAAAGATTTTTAAAAAGGAGAATGTAAGGTGATTTATCAAACAGGGATGTCAGTGGAAATCATGAACAAAATAGGAATTTTTTAAGCGGAATTTATTGCCTCAGAGATACTGAGAGAACATGAAAAATACATTGTTATTAAATTGACCATGGAATGGGGGTAGGGTGTGTAGGAAGGTTGGATCCACTGTTTATTGGTGTGAAAGAGGCTCATCTTATCTTATTTTTGTTTTAAACAAGAACAAAATAATTATACAAACTGAGAATGAAAACAGGGATTTCCTTGGAAAAGAGGAAAACTGCCTCCTCTGAATTCAAAGACAAACACAGGGGTAAGATGGTTGACCACTGAGCGTTTGCTTGCGAAGCGACCCCTAACAAAAAGAAAAAACTGTCAAACAAAACAACAAAATAATATTCCATCCTAGTTACCTCGATGTTGCAGTTAGCACCTAAATACATTGAAAGGTGCAGGAGAAGTCTGAGCACGTTGGTCTCGATGAGGGACAAGTTTCGCTCTGGGGCCATCTCCACAGGTTGTTCGGCAGCGGCACCGAGGATGTGTCCAGGTTTCGTGGTGTCTTCATCGCTGAAATACAACCAGAGGTGCATGCGTCAACACAATGCCTCATATCTAAAATAACAATCGGATAAAAGTATGGCCAAATGTCCATTTGCCAACAAAATCTTCTTTTTTTTTGTAACTAGCAGTGAGAGGTACATGATATAGGATGACCTTGGCTATCGGTGGTCATTTCCACTTTCCAATTTGGTTGATCTCAGTGATACCAGTTAATACAGGTGTTGCCGTTCAGCGCCGCCTAACGGCTCACTGGCAAGTTACGCGGCTGCTCGGACAAACACCTCGAGTCCGGCGGCATGCATATAGAGACACACAGCAATCGCACCTAAAGTGTGAATGGTGGGTGTGATTGCAGGAGTGGTTTTTATGGACAGATTAAATTGCGGGAACAATCTAGGGTATTGTATCATCGAGTCTGAGCTGTCTAAACCTTATAATTGAAAATTGCCTTGGTTTTAACTTGGAGAAAGATAAGCACATCATAGCTAGGCCTGCCAATGTATTATTGTGTATACAAGTTGGGTATACGTGTTATCTAAGCTATATCTAAAGTTTCAATGAGTTGATATACATGTATGACACATCAAATTGGAGCTGGAATACCGTAGAATACAGTGCAATCACTTTTATTTCTATGGAAATGATGTATATGGGTATTATAAATGTATTACTTTCATACATTCAGTGGTCCAATGCTAAAGTATATGTTGCCAGGGGTATGTTTGCCTGCATGCATTGCGTAACCACGTAGATAACGTGCGACACCGGCCTATGGAAAAAGTCCTATTAATGACAACATTAGCCCAGGATGAATTCATCAGTAACTAATTTGTCAATCAGTGTCTCTGTTTTATCGATTTCTACCTGACAATTTTTGATGAAAGGTCAGTCTGTAGCTTCCTAGTAATTTACAAGGAAGGGTTCCTTGTGATATTAGTGGTTGTATTTGCCTCGAAATGTTGAATTGAAAAATGCATCAGAACCAAATATTGGTAAGTGGAAATTGAACTTGCCTGATATATAACACATATAGGATCTTTTGAAATGACATTGAGCTTTGTATTTCGTACATGTACTATCTGTATAGTAGTAACTGTTCAAAGAAATGTTGGATATATATATATCAAATAAGGAGGGACCAACTACTATGACACCCACTATGATATGTTCAAAAATTCTATAAAGTTTTATTCTATATAGTGCTAGACAATATATGGATCAATAGACAATATATGGATCATTCAATTAACTTGATAGTGCTAAAAAGACAGATTTCTGCTGAAAGTCTGAAAACTGACAATCCTGTAGATCAGTTTAAAATCAATTAGAATATCCTGAAAAAGGTAATATTTACCTTATTGCGGCGTTTCCTTTAGCAAGGTGGTAGGGGTCCCCCGTTGATCCAATACGTTCACCGCACCCAGGGATCGGACAGATGGTCGTGGCCACTGGTCTACCGCACTGATAAAGGGGCAAAATGAATCCAGGGGCTCGTTTAATAATCTAGGTTATACATGAAGACCATGTTCTGTACTTCGCACATGGGTGATCGTTTGATAATATATAAGTATGTTCGCTAAGACGGTATCCGTCCATAAGGTTGTTTGTTCATAAGTGTTGAATAAAGTTGAACCACATCGTCCCTGGATCTCAATGCCACACAGAAATGGGTCTACATGTACGATCCTACGGGCCCCATTACACATGGTTAATAATTATTTACTATATACCCATGCCGTATTTACTGTAAATACGTACCGTTTTGATATATAACGTAAAAATACTGTACGGACCACTGGTCCGTACACTAAAATACGGACCACCTTGCCAAACACGTTTATTAACCTTTCGGTTGTTAAAAATTAAATTAATGTTGTTCTTTTTAATTTTGGGAATATAGTAAATATATAACGTCCAACCATGCTTGTACAAGTCACAGAACTCGATGATAATTTACCGTTTGTACAGAACTTGGCGTAAACGCCTCGTTCCGTACAAACCGTAAATTACCATCTCGTTCTGTGACTTGTACAGCATGGTCAGGACGTTCTATATAAGTACCAAACCTCATATAACATGGACTCCTTTAAATCAGTCATGACTTGGAGTAAGAGTATACATGTATAGCAGGCATATAACATAAAAGCAAGTATCTATGATGAGGAAATACTTACATTTCCAATCATGTAGCGGTGTCCATTTGCGCAAGCTGAAATATATTGTAAATATCCATTGATGTTTTACAAGGTTCACATGGTTCACATAAGTGCTCTCCCTATCGCAATGTTTGGATCGGCAATGACCTGGTCAAAATCTTGGTTATTGCTATTACGGATTTGGAAAATTAATACAGTAATTGTTGTTTTGTGTACAAACGGCATTAATCTCCGAATAGTTGACGACATAATATCATCGCTGTAGCTCGGATATTACTACGCATCATCTATTTGATTGGGACCAATAATGTTACTAAAACACATATGATGATTTATACAGGACTTCACATTAATCATTGTTTATAAATACTATTCCTACCATAGATTTTCATATATATCTCCCCATCTTGTCGCAGAGTCATCAGTGTTTCATATGCGCTGTCCTGTGGCATCGTTGGTAGGAATGCGTTCTGTGAAAATCAAGTATAAAATAATCGGTGAGGACGTGTTTTAGTCACTGTCTCTACGGTATATTTTCCGGCCACTCCCCTAGTAGATATCCTACGCTCTACTTCCTGCAGCCGCTTGTATCTCTGCACCGACCTGCTTGTTTGGGACAAAATCTGTCCCAACCGCCAGTTTTTCAAATATCCTAAATTCTTAGCGTTTTGGGCAGTATTTTGGGATCTACATGTATATAAAGATACAGATATTACATGATAAATGATTTACGCTAGTTTCTGTAACTTAATATTTAAAATCAGACATATTATAAGGGATTACTTTCAGTGGAAAGCACCTTATGTGTTGCAGGGTTTTGTTTGTCAACATAACACATTTGCTCACTCGAAGGGGCAGTCTAATCGAGTGTGGATTCACATTATAAAGTGTTTAAAATCTTAAAAAGAACCAGCTAGATTGTCTGTGAAGCTCCTTTAACAATTCTCATATTTCCCAACTCATGATATATAAGTTGTTTGACTTTTATAACATTTGACAGTTGCCTTGTTTTGAATCTGAAAGGTTAGCTGGTACCTCCTGTCTTTAGTAGATACCCGGGGTACCAGCGTATGACGTCAGTGGGTTGGGGCAGAGATTAGCAAGCGCTAGTGCCGCGAATGATCTGGGATGAGAGTGTTTTCCGGCTAGATACCGATCTAATATTAACTTTAACACATTGAGGATCCCCTCCGAAATCAGAGCTTTTTGATTCTATCTGCTTGTGAGCAAATCAGAACTCCAGTGTTCGCCTTGTGGCATAATCCATACGAAATTAATCAGTGAGTATTTTCCAATAAGCGATCTGGTGTCAGTATAAAAAAGCGATCGGTAGGATCAGACTGCAGATCGCAGCCGAAAAATCGTCTAATGGAAACGAGCATCGTAATGATACCTTGAGGTGACAGTTTATCATTTATTTTATTTACAAAAGGAATTTACGTGAACAATTTATCTTTGAAAGATATTTTTCATTAGGAGTAGGATATCCGATACCTAGACCTTCTCCTACAAGTCATTACATCTATGAACTTAGGCACACTCTGCATTATGGATATTCGAAAACAGTGACATTACATTGTCTTTACACTATCATTTCCAACTGTTGTGAAATAATTTTCCTGTGGAATTTGCTTTCTCAGAGAGACATGGAAATCATGTCTGTGTGGGGCTAACGGTCTCTTGGTAGGTTCAAACCAGTTTAATATACGTGTGAATGAGGCTCAATCAATATCATCTTTGTTTTACACAATGAAAAACAATTATAATCACTGAAAATGGAAAAGAAAGGTTAGAAAGTTACCATTTCTGTACTTCCAGTGGAACATCTACCTGGACTGGTAGAACTGGTTGGGGAAAAAAATGATAGTGATTATATGAAAACAGGTTTGTGGTACTGATAGGTAGGTGTCAGGTGCTACTGACCTTCATCTGAGCTGGGTGGTGGATGAGTCGTTTGAGAGGCTCCAGCAGGGACACAGTGGGCGTGTCGGTCACGGAGACGTACATGTGTAGGAGGAGGTCCCTCACAGCTCGGTCTCGGCTCTCTGTCAGCTCCTCACCACTCCGCAGGCGTACACAGTGCACGGCGAGAGTGTCCTTCAGAACACTCAACGCCAGTTCCTGAAAGAGGAAGAATCTCCATATTAGAGACTGTACAAACTACATGTTCTGTCGTATTACTATATACCCATGCCGTATAAATACTGTAGATACGCACCGTTTCGGCATATGACGTAAAAATACTGTACGGACCGCTGGTCCTTACACTAAAATACGGACCACCTTGCCATACACATTTATTAAAAAATTGGTTGTTAAGCCAAATGAAATTGATTTTCTTTTCAAATTTTGGGTATATAGTAAATATATAACATCCAATCATGCTTGTACAAGTCACAGAACTCGATGATGATTTACCGTTTGTACGTAACTCGGCATAAATGCCTCGTTCCGTACAAACTGTAAATTACCATCTCGTTCTGTGCTTGTATAGTATGGTCAGGACGTTCTATATAAATACTATGAGAAAATGTGGTTACTGAGCCCGTTTGAGGTTATATGATGAAAAAAAATATGGCCCGATGCCGCAGGCGAGAGGGCCGTATTTTTTTCATCTAAGGACTGAGAATGGACACCGTACAGGCTCACTTACTACGTTTTCTTATTACTATGAGAAAACGTGGTTACTGAGCCCGTACGAGTGGCCGTTTGAGGTCATTTTATGAAAAAATAAGGCCCGACGCCGCAGGCGGGAGGGCCGTATTTTTTCATAAAATGACCGAGAACGGCCACCGTACGGGCTCAGTCACTACGTTTTCTTA
Source organism: Alentia gelatinosa (assembly GCA_950022655.1). Classification (NCBI taxonomy): domain Eukaryota; kingdom Metazoa; phylum Annelida; class Polychaeta; order Phyllodocida; family Polynoidae; genus Alentia; species Alentia gelatinosa. The sequence goes on from OX465593.1 coordinate 22,356,018, forward strand.
TTACTATACACCTCCTATGCGTTTAAAATGCCATTCTATTAACTTTCCTGGTCGTGGATTCAACCCCCCGTTACCGAACAATATCACTGCCATTTGCTACGGCCCGCTAGCGGTGAAAACCCGTCAACAGTCGACTTGGAGCGGTCTCTGAAATGTGTAGCAACAGATGACGCTCTAACTTCACCTCCCTTAGGAATTAAGCAATGAAATTTTAACACGAGTATGGCACATATATAATCCATAATCGTGCCAAATATGATGAAGATCGGTCACTTTAAACCGAAGATATCGGCGTGTGGGAGGTTGGAGGGTGAAAACCCGGCCACTGCCGACGTGGAGTGTCTCTGAATTGTATGGCGCCAGTGATACTGGGCCCTGTTTTTCAGTCAAGACATAATCGCCCAACGATACCCTAAGATGTCTCCACGATTGGAAGACAATTTGCAAGACACAAAATGGCGGGTGTGCTATAGACACGGTCTCAGTGCGGCGCGCTCGATCGCCGCTAAAAGTGTCTCAAGTCTAGAACTGTCTCAGGCTCTATCAAAGCTCACTGTGTGTATATAGAGGATTTCCCGTGCTTCCCATACGAATCTAGGAATGAAATTTTAACACGAGTAAGGGAGACATATAACTTATAATCGTACTAAATATGAAAAAGATGGGCCACACCGTTTCGAAGATATCGGCGTTTGAACTTCGTCATAGCAATCGTCTGCTCTGGCCTTTGCACCCTCCCACGTCCAGTGAACTCGAGGTCACTGCATAAATTAGAGTCACGTAAGCGTAGGGGTACACTGGCCACCAGAGCAGAGATTGCTTCATATTTGGTACGATTATAGGTTATATGTATACCTTACTCATGTTAAAATTTCATTGCTTAATTCCTACGGGAAGTGAAGTTGCGCATTCTGTACGACATGTCCATAGATGTCTTAGGTCTAAGACACTTTGGAAGACATTTGGAACCACGTGACCCTAAAGATGTCTTATCTATAGTACACCTGGCTGCAGTCTAAGTGCTCTTGACGGACAATCGTTGGCCGATCCCCAAAGATGTCTTATCTATAGTACAGCTGTAAGATATCTTACAAAGAGGATATCGTGACTGAAAAACAGGGCCCTGGAACTCTGGTAGCTAACGTAATTATGACGTCGACAACGCGAAGCGGCAACACGGGAGGCGATCGGACTTGTTGATATCGATCAGTCTCGCATATTTAATCACATAAACAGTTTTACGTGAACGTCACACGTTGACTACCTCGATATTTCGCCATTGCACACTTTGAGTTGTTACGTAGATGTCGCTAGCGGGAAAACCCGGCAACTGCCGACGTGGAGCGGACTGTGAAATGTGTGGCGCACGTGATACTGGAACTCTGGTAGCCAACGTAATTATGACGTCGACAACGCGGAGCGACCTAACGGGAAGCGGTCGGACTTGTTGATATCGATCAGTCCCGCAGATTTAAGTTATTTAAACGGTTTGATGTGAACGCCCAACGTCAGGTGCCTCGATATTTGGACAATATATACTACCAGTTCATACGGGTAAGGCTTAGCATGTCTCTAAAGTTATGAATGGGAGAGAACGACCATTTTGTTTGTTTATTTTTGACACGGACACTGCTCTCGCGATATTGTACGTTAGTACGACGTAGTGTACGTTGCAGCGGGACGTACGTTTTGCAATGCTTAAGCCTATGGGAATCCATACGTCCTACTACTCGGCGGGCCCGAAAGTTATTTATACGATATGCCTAGCAGCGGGTAGTAACCCATAGACGTTCGCCTATAGGTGTATAGTATAGAGAAACAGGCTTACTGTCTCCGTACGGATAAAATACGCGGTAAAATCGGCGATCAGATCAACCGATGCCGAAGGCAGAGGTTCATCTGATCCCCGATTTTACCAAGTATTTTATTCGTACGGAGACAGTCAGCCTGTTTCTCTATTATTATATACCTTAAAATATCGAATTTTTAACTTTGCTACTGGGGGAATATTTGGATTTTGCCGCCGTACATGCCCCGTACGCCACATACATACCCCGTACGTCACCTAGGTGTCGTACGGGTATAAATACGACATGGGTAGGAGCGGGCAGTATGTGTAGGATATACTACCACAGGTATATAATAATAATATATACCTCCTACTCGTTTAAAACGCCGTATTATTGTCTGTACAAAGCCAATGTCATTCACTACAGCCTACTGTCACAGCGGGTGCGAACATTATTTATACTACACCCCCAGCAGCGGGCAGTATCTCATACATGTTCAGCCATAGGTGTATAGCAATATTCAATTGACTTATATATGCCACCTTTAAGATGACCCTTTTATCTCCCCCCTGGTATTTCTGTTAATCTCGTGATGTACACACCACGCTGGTAAAGAGTGTCAGTGATATCAGAGTCAAGTTACCGTCATTCTTGGCGATTTTGAGACAATTTAAGGTATATGACAAGATAAAAACATAGTGATGACGTCAATTCACACATAATTATTTCGGTGTCTCAGAAGGAATTAATTGAAGACACCTCAATAGGAATGTGAGTATTGGTGTCATTATCATGTTTTTCTTTTTACATATTTCTATGATTTCATATTTCTTTCTGACGACTTTTTTTTTCATCCGGAACCTATACATGTGCTACGAATACCAAATTTGCACGCCCCTTTATGTCACCTTTAGCATGACTGAGATGTGTTCCCTTTAAGATGAATGATATATATATGTTACATTTAAGATCAATCATGTATGTAACCTTTGAAATGACACATACCCATCACCTTTGAGATGTCCAATATATGTCACTATTATGTCATCTTTAAGCACATTTACTATACACCTATGGCCGAACATGTATGAAATACTGGCCGCTGCTAGGGGTGTAGTATAAATAATGTTCGCGCCCGCTGTGACAACGGGCCGTAGTGAATTGCAGTAGTCTTTATGCTCTTTGTAAAGTTAATAAAAGGGTGTTTGAAACGATTAGGAGGTGTATAGTAATAAGAAAACGTACTGACTGAGCCTGTACGGTGTCCGTTCTCGGTCATTTGATGAAAAAATTCGGCCCTCCCACCTGTGGTGTCGGGTCGTATTTCTATCATCAAATGACCTCGAACGGCCATCCGTACGGGCTCAATAACCACGTTTTCTCATAATATAGAGTGTCTTGAAGAAATGCCAGTGGCAACTACAAAATTGAGAATTGTACTGCTACATGGGGACGATATATAGAGGAAACCCATGAAAGTTTAGGGTCAGAACTCGTATCCCATCGAGTTTGAATCGCGTAGTAATTCACGTGGCTTCGCCTTGTGAATTACTACGCGATTCAAACTCGATGGGATTGAGCTCTGACCCTAAACTTGAATGGGTTTCTGAATTTATCTCACCCTTTACATTGACTAATGGGCTAACAATTGTGACTTAATCCCCCATTGGATATTTTTCCTAAATATCTCATGGGCGTTAGATACGAGTTCCCAATGTTAAGTCTATGGGGAAAAAATATCTGGGGTGAGATAAAAGATGTTACGAAACAATTATACATTTATCAACATACTAAGAAAAATGGGTAAATTTTATACTTACTTTCCTTGTCAGCTTTTCGGAATTTGTCAGTAGATTGGTCAATGGCTCCAGAATCTAAGAAAAATATGATATAAATGTTATCACTCACTATAATGGTGAGCCCAACTGCTGGAACTGAAACGGTGATAGGAATAATTTCCTCTTAAAAATATGACTTCCAGTACTTCTCATTTCTAATATATCCAAGCAAATAAAGCGAACATGTAAATTGATCATTCAGTGAATAATACACAATAATGTGAATAATGTAAATCAACTACGTCCAGAATAATACCAAATAATGTGTTAATTGGGGAATATATATAGAATACAATACACATTGTTTAACCTTATCTGTGTATATATGAATAAAGATGGTCTGACAGCTGGCCTTTTATTAGAGAGTATGTAGAACATGGCCTTTCTGATTAGAATGATATATTTTCGTATTTACCGCATTATTAGACCAAGCCTTTCCTGAGGTTGCAGCTTCTTTGAATATGGCAAGTATGAGAGCGTTGTCAAGGTCGTTGCAGTCTTCACTCTAAATTTCATATTCAAAGTACAGAGACACATTTCTTATATTATCCACCTAATACAAAGTGTCCATAGAAAACACATGGTCAGCTTGTATATGCTGTTATATAGGCTGTAAAAACTGGAGCATACGGAAAAATAGTTTGTATGAATAAATAGTGCGTACCTAAATGAACTAATATTGGTACGCCACTTGTCAGTAAAAGGTGCGTAACAGATAGAATATAGACTGGTTTCAGATACAAGCAGTTGTATCATTCTCGGAGTTGCCTCTGCGCAATATTCTCTCATGCACTCGGATATTGCCACTCGTCAACTCCTTCGAGGATACTACCACTTGTATCTGAATCAGTCAATATTGTGTAATAATTTTGGTTCCAATAGTCCTGCCATATGTGAGGGTGTCGGTTGGGGTTAGATAAACTGGGAAACTATCAATTATGTGGAATCTGCTACCTTCGGATTTAAGGAGGTCTGACACCAGGGACCTGGGCCCTGTTTTTCAGTCACGACATCATAGGTCTGCGATACCATACGATCGTCCAGCGAATCCACAACAATTTGTAAGACACAAAATGGCCGCTGTTTTATAGACACGATCGTAGTGCGCCACTGACGATTGCCGCTAAAAGCGTTGTCCGCTAAGACTAGTATAGAACTGTTGTGGGTTCTATAAAATGTCACTGTGGATTTCCTGTACTTCCCATATGAATTAAGCCATGAAATTTTTAATTGAGTAAGGGATACATATAACCTATAATCGTACCAAATATGAAGAAGAACGGCCGTATCATTCCGAAGATATCAGCGTTTGAATTTTTTACTCCCTCCGTGCGTTTGCGTTGGTCGCTGTTCTTTTTCACTCCATCCGCAGTGCGGCGGGGTTTCGGTTGTTCTTTTTGTCTCCCCCCGGAGGCCAGCGGGAAGTGCTCGACACTGGCCACCAGAGCAGACGATTGCAATGACGAAATTCATATATATACCTTACTCGTGTTAAAATTTCATTGCTTAATTCCCACGGGAAGTGAAGTTGCGCATTCTGTTCGACATGTCCATAGGTGTCATGAACGGACGACACTTTGGGCAACGTTTTCAATCATGTGACCCCACGATTGCCGTGACTATAGAACACGTCTGGCTGCCCTACGCCTCTTACACTCACGACATATCGCCTGTTCACTATTGTGTAGTGTCTATCGAACACTGACGGCAAAAACATGTCGCCCATAACGATTGTCGTGACTGAAAAATAGGCCCCTGTTTCAGTAGTTTCGTGACATGTCTAGATTGCGTCTGTGACACCATATGGACAGATCACAAAATTGCAATCGATGACACGCGGAGTTTCACTCACTTCTCGTAGAAATTAAGCAATGACACTTTAACATGAGTAGGGGATACATATAACCTATAATCTTTTTAAATATGAAGAAGATTGGGCACTCCAATTTTCTGATATTTGCTAGTCTTTTTCCGCTGTTGCTTGCACTGTTGGTGCCGCTGTTGATGTCTGTCTAGGACTAATGTCACGAGCCTATTGAAACAGGTCCCAGGTGGGAGTAATGCTCCACCGCAATTACTTATATGTATAGTCGAATATGATCAACTATGGCCCTGGAGTCTACTAAAAATAGGGTATTATTACCCTAGTAGAGTCTCCAGAATAGAGAACAACCTAAAAATTTAAAAAAAAGAATTTAAAAAATCAACCTAAACCAGATTGTACATAGAAAACACATATGGTGTGTGTATCTAGATACCCGGTGCATACAGATATATTGCATGATCCAGGTTGCTATGAAGCACATATACAGAAAAAAAAAGTGAAACGGACTAATGTTGGCACACCACCTAAGTCATATCTTGAAAAGGTAGATGATAAATACAATGTTGACTGGTTTAAGATATAAGCGGTCATATGCTCCCCGGAGTTGACAATGTGCAATATCCTCGCATGCACTCTGATATTACCATGCATGACCTCCTCAGAGCATACGGCTGCTTGTAGCTGAAACCAGTCAATATTGTTTATTAGAGCGTGCTTGCACGCGCTAAATACATCATCTAGAGGTTAGAGTGGTCCATATAGACTTCCAGGGTACTGCATGAAAATTATCCCTTCACTATCTGTGTGCTATACACGGTGATATTGAGAACAGAGCAGGGTGTCAGTGTCCCAGGGTCTGAGAGGTATGCCCAGCTGACCATGACCAATCACTCAAGACCAAAATACCTCAAGACCCATTGGTGCTTGATGTATTTGGATCCTATATAGGCAGTTGCAGAATTGGCAAGTTGACTGGGTGCAAGTGGGTTGCAGAAAACGATCCATAGACTGAATGTAACCCAGAACCTTTTAGTAATCTATTTAAAATTCATCAATGATGAACATACTATTAGCTCCTAGTTTATACATACGTTCAGCCACTCCTCAAGACGAGTTATAGATCCTGAGATGGAAGCCTCCTTCAGGTAAGTAAGGGCTACTGGGTACTGTCCTCCGAGAAGTAGGAAAGCATCAGGATCAGCCTGTGGAGAGATGAAATCTGTTATCATACTTTCCAGTCACATTTGGCTCAGGATGCTATGATAAAAATATATAGCATCACTGCAGAAGGGAATAAATAGTGCTACTAGCCTTAGAGACGATCATGGTCGCTAAAAGGAGCTCCATATGCCGAAGTATAACAACAATAGATGAAATACTATCAATAAAATTGACTGTGAAATACAGATAGGTTAGTCTTAACTGAATCAGAAAGAAACATATTTGTTGAAGAAAAATACAGATCTGTATAACAATTCTTTTAACACAGGGGCTTGATTAGATTAACTTCAACATGTAGATGAAGGTTTGATTTTTAGGAAAATAAATCGGGATATTTGAATTTCTAATAAATAAATGAACCAACCACTACAGCTTCTTCCTGTCCTTCACGGTTCATCAACCAGTCCAGATCATCGTGCTCTGATAGTTTGTAGGCAACATCCAGGCTGAACCGTCTCACAAGCACCTTTATCAGATAGTCCCTGTGAAGGTTTTGTAAAAAAAATAATAGCGTGTTTTTTTTAAATATGCACATTGTTTATAGGAAGGGTTAAGCTAATTTGATATCAAAACAAATATACATACTAGATACTACATGATTTTACATATCTATACTAAATTGATACTAAAGCAACATTCAGTTTTAAATAAATCTCAAGATAACAATCAAGTTATCAAAATGGCAAATGACTGAGAAGGGAGTTATACCATCAGCAGTGTGTGAGTGAACATGATTATTTGCTACATTATTCAAAGTTATTTTCACAATTGAAATAGTCATCATTACTTTTAAAGATTCTTATTAATTTTCCATAATTCCAGTTTGATCTCTCGGAAATTGAATGCCCGTTCATACTGTGCGACTGGGCATACCTTGGAACCCCAAGGGGGCAACTAGCAGTACCTGCCCGCGGCTAGCATGTCAAATCGCACAGTGTGAACGACACACTTGCCACCAGGGACCTGTTTCACTAGTTTCGTGACATGTCTGTGACACCATACAGACATTGGGGTTGTCTAGTTTCGTGACAACACAAGTAGCTGCCCTTAGGTAAAGACAGACCCCAAACCTAAGAATTAGACAGATCTACACGTCATGGACCTGTTTCACTAGTTTCTTGACAAAAGAGTTAGACAGACATGAAAAGCGGCACCAACAGTGCAAGCAAGAACGTACAAAATGAAGTCTAATGTCTAGTTCTTATTAAACCGGACACAGGTCCCTGTTGTCCACTTGAAGTACCAGATGTATGCCCAGTCTATTGCGATTTGAATTTCAAATATGTTTGATAATTGGTACCACAGTTCACTGAAGTGAGATTCACACGATGGGGTTCATGTACCTCACAGGGTGTTTCTCTGAGGCAAATCCTGCTGAGATTCTGCACCCGAACACAATTTTTTTGTCTAAATTTTGAGATTTTGAACCCTATGAGGTATTTGAATCCTACTATATGAATTCCACTTTGCTAGTGATACCTCCACCCTGCCAGTCGCAGGCCTTCTAGTCTCAGGGCCAGGGGTTCACCCACATAAACCGAAATTGCTTGTGACTAGCGGTACTGGAGATACGCCCAATTGCAAGCAATTAGGTGCACCCAGTCTCAAGCTAGGTACTGCTAGTCGCACACCCTTTAATCGCACTCCCTAGATTCAAGTTATCACTTGCAGAGAATCATTTAAGAAAGATTACCACACACTAGCAGTTTTATATTCTGTAAAATATCTTTACAAGTTCATTAGGCATTCCTTTGATATTTTCTTTTAGACTTTGTATTGCTTTGATAACTCTATTCTCACATGGCACATTTTAAGCCAATCAGAGGTCAGTATTTTAGTTTGCCCTTGTCCGTAGGAGCATTTCCTACAGGAATCCTACCATCCTATAGCTCTAGGTTGGAGCAATGGGATCCATAGGGCCTCTACCTGAGTGTGCTGGGGGTAGCTGAATTCAGAATTTTGAAAGATTACAGAACATGTTTATCTAAGATTTAGATTTTAGGGAACCTGGAGGCAATATTGTTCTCAAGGTATATACAATTTCTTGAAATTTTCATCTCTTTTAGACTCAAAGGAAAATCCTACATGTAGGCAAAATCCTACAAACTGGCATCCCTGGTCACTTGCCTTGTCCATTGGAGCCCTTCCTCTGTGCACAGTGTCATTGTGTTGGTCAAAAGCTGCTCTTTGAGCCACTCTGACTCCATGTCACGCTGCTGAATGTATATCTGCTCCAACAGGCCTGCTACTAAACTCAAGGAGTAGCGGGCCATGGCTATGGCTTCGAGCTTGCTGGCAGTCAGTCCGGGCTCTTTGAGTTCTGTCCGGCAGTGGGCAAGCTGCTCTGCCACGTCAAGAATTACGCCTGGTTCGTTCTTGTGCTTGGACAAGTGGTTGTAGGTATTATCCTTCAAATTAAAGAAATACAATAACTTTGAACTAAATGCTTATATTTTGTATTATCTGAGAGAGATCATAAATCATGTAGAAATATCATTAAGATCCATCACTCTTTACTGGACACAGGTCGCTTTATATGTAAATATTTGTCACTTGATTGTTCACTCTTTTCTTTGTTCTGCATTACATTAAATGTCCTCGAAGAACATAAACACAGTTATTCAGAGTTTATAGGTGTAAATTTAATAGACATAGCTATGGCACCTTTCAGGAAGCCAGACACTAACTTGAAAGTATCAACTTCCTGTTAATTTAGAACCATGTATGTCATCTCCAGGTCACGTTTGTTATCTGTGTAACAAAAAGGGCCACCACCGTGCGAACTGGTCATCACCGTGTTCTTACTCTCTAACCTTTTATCCTACCCCACATATAAATCTCCATAGACTTAACATGGTGTGCCTGTATGCCTTATGTATGCCATAAACAATTTATATGCCACTGGTGACATATGAAGTTAAAACATGTGACAGGGTAGGATAAAATATAAACATTACTTAATTTCATATAATTGTTTACATGGTGTTCATTGTCTTCTACCTCAGATATCGCTCAGCTTCCCTTCGTGATATCATTCTGCAATGACAACTCTATAGACAATCGTATGAAATTTCGTGATGTTTCATGACAGTATCAAGTGACATACCTCAACACATTGTGCATAAAGCACAGCAAGCTCCACTTTGTGTGTTGTCATCTCTGCACCAGCGCAGAACATTTTATTCAAATGTTTCTTCACTTTTTCCTGATTGGCACTGAAAGAAAACAAAAGATATAACTTCAAAGTAAAACTTGTTCGTTCACTTGAGTTTTGACCTATGTTGAAAGGATTGTGAGCGAATTTCAATGTATTTATATGTAATTTAATACCAAAAAAATTCGATCTGATTGGTGTAGACGTCAGGTGATCAACCTTGGTCTGAAAACCTCAGCCTAGGATTGAAAACGTCACCCTTGGTATGAAAACTCTAGTTACGTCAACGCCAGTAGTATAGTATGTGACTTTAGTGTTTGGCTATAGGTATGTGATAATAGGTAGTAACCATTTACTATGTGTGTAAATATTAAATACCTTGATGATAAGAGAAGATGAAGAAGAACAGTCCGCATCATCGTCTTGGCAGTGGCATCCTCGTTTTCCTCTCCTTCATCTGTGTGATGACAAAACACGAGATACTTTGATAACCAGGAAGTCCCAAATATATAAGGAGTAATCTGTGATTAATGGGGTTGGCATGGCGTGTTTGCGTCAGGCCAGGTCATTACTGTCCCCTCCCTGGTGTTTCATATTCTAATTAACCTCCACCGAACACCCCACCTACTTTCTACAACTCAAATGTACTACATACAATCCCTCTCCTTCTCCACTTCTTCTTCTTCTTCTTCTTCTTCCCAACACCGCCATTAACACACACTCTAATAATCAGCAATTTTTACCCACCCACCATCACCAAAATCTTTAATTATTCACTCATTCATTCATCACTTCATTTCATCCCCCTGAATTATCTTACATCAATTACCACCACTTACATCATTTTATTTCATTTTACCGTACTATACTTTTTTTATAAGATTTATCAACTATACAAAATAGATTTTATCTACACGATCTATTCTTCGTGTTTTCTTTCGGCGGGGGGGATTTACAGTAATGATAACAGCAGTATTAGGCAAGTACAATATAAGAAATTAAGGACGGATCATGCATCAAGGCAGCCGTAGCTCAGGACGAATAAGATCTTAAGGCAGCCCCAGCTTAGGACAAATAATATCTTAAGGCAGCCCCATCTCAGGATGAATGATATCTTAAGGCAGCCCCATCTCAGGATGAATGATATCTTAAGGCAGCCCCATCTCAGGATGAATGATATCTTAAGGCAGCCCCAGCTTAGGACAAATAATATCTTAAGGCAGCCCCATCTCAGGATGAATGATATCTTAAGGCAGCCCCATCTCAGGATGAATGATATCTTAAGGCAGCCCCATCTCAGGATGAATGATATCTTAAGGCAGCCCCATCTCAGGATGAATGATATCTTAAGGCAGCCCCATCTCAGGATGAATGATATCTTAAGGCAGCCCCATCTCAGGATGAATGATATCTTAAGGCAGCCCCATCTCAGGATGAATGATATCTTAAGGCAGACATTTCATGTAAAATAGTTCAAAGGGCTATTTAAGGAAATACCTCAAATATGTCCATTGCATATATTGTTCCATTTTATTCTTTGATCCAAGAAATTGGATATCAACGTGCGGATCACCATGTAAACTAATATACTTTACAGTGTATATATATACATTCTGAAAATAAAAGAGCAAAGTTCATTTCACCCGAAGATTTACAATCAAAACTAAAATAAGGAGACTGTGATAAGTGTACCGGTGAGTTTCTGGAGGAGGAGGTCGATGAGCTCGTCCTCGGGAGGAGTCGGGCCCTGCAGACATAACCGTGTCACCAGCTCCATTCGGAAAGAGCGGCACGCATTCTTAAAGGCCTGCAGCTTTTGCTGGCCACTGAAATGGAGAAAAATAGGATTAAAAAGGGGGGAAAAGCAACAACAAAAACTGGGAGTGTAACGAAGGTGAAGATATAAAGTTGTGAAGTTTGTCGTCATTATCTCACCCCTGGTATTTCTTCTCCATAGACTTAACATTGGGAACTTGTATCTAACGCCCATGAGATATTTGGGGAAAATATCCAGTGGGGAATTATGTCACAAATATTAGCCCATTAGACAATGTTAAGGGTGAGATAAATTCAGAAACCCATTCAAGTTTAGTGTCAGAGCTCGATTCCATCTTTTGAATCACTACGTAATTTGTGTGGCTTCGCCTTGTGAATTACTACGTGATTAAAACTCAGTGGGATACGAGTGGGATACGAGACCCTAAACTCTCATAGGCTTCCTCTACAAAATTTGGTCAATGCTTGAATGTCACAAGAAGAATCTTGATGTAGATATCAATAACAAACAAATAAATAAACTCCCTTTAGATAAGAAAATAAAAGATGATATAATAGCCCACTGATATTTCAATTCGAAGAAATAGACATTTAACGTTATGGCTATGGTTGGAAAGCAAAAACAATAGTACCAAATGATATATCCTATGATAAGATTCAATTCCTGGGTTTAATCTATTCGAGAAGATGGGAAATAAATACAACAAACGATAGTTTTGTGACATGTGGCTCTGTAATCCACTCAAGGTTGACTTCATAGTAAACTCACATACCCTTGTGTATTACTACGCATCAACCTCTCGCGGTTTACTGCCACACAACCATCTGTGTTTGTCTTAACATATGATAAATATTCGCTCACAGTATACATAATAATGCTTCTTACCTTGACCACTGAGAGCGGAGATTTTCGACACCTGGGTGATCAACTTTACATTCAAGGCAGCATTGCTCATGGCCTTCTTCCTGTTTCTTCAGGCAGGGGATACAAGCTTCATGTTTGCATGGCAGCACAAAGACGTCAATGAGCGGGTGGCCACACGCTGTGCACTTCCTGTAAGAGGTCATGTAATTCATTATGTCTATATGGCACAGAATGATTGCAAGTTCCGCCATCATCCGCCACGATGTTTGATCTCTAACAGGCTGAGAAAGCAATGAAACTCTTTGACCTACATGTTCTATTTCACAAGATAAAAAGTATATCCCATAATAACTGAGGCGTCACAACTGGCGTTGAAAACACAGACGTCTGTTAACCAATAATAGCAATGATTTTTTTAATTTTTTTAATTTTTTTTAGTAGCAATGATGAGAAGATTAGTTATGGAGAGCTAAATAAATGAAAACTATCATGCATCGCTGTGTTCACCTGACCAGTTGGTATTCAGCTTCATTCGTGATAGTGCAGATTGACCTGTCGACCTTCTCCATTGTTTGCCTTGTTTTCATGTTCTCTTTTTCCAGTTCCTGTAATGGAGATTCAAAGTCTCGATTTTCGGTTGCACATGCTCGGATCAAATGGTGGTGGGATACTCAATGTACAATGCTTGTGCAAATACATGCTACATTTGAAGTACATTCAGATGCATGCTAGTATCTTATTTCCAAGAATGAAAGACATGTCAAGGATATGATATTTTGTTCGATTGGTTGAATGAATGAAAACCTTTCTCATATGATGGCATTGCGTATATGTTATTAACCAGTTCCCACATGCGTATGAAAGAAAACTTGTCAAATTATCTATCCAGCTAAATCTAACATGTATTTTCCCCCTTTCCAGAACTGGGTGCCCTCGATACTGCCTGTCCAGGATATCGTTTTCAAGCTCAATTCATATTATCTTTGTTTTACACAAGGAACCATAATACTTTATACTGGAAATGAAATCTGGTATTTCTAACTGTTATTCTTATTGTTATTCTTATGTTATTATGCTGTATCGCTACATAATAACGCACGGATTTTTATAGCCTACATATTTATTTTTTTCCATTCATTTATCACCTCCATCCAATTACTAGGTAGATTTTCGCTATACTCTAATTTATATATGGTTGAAATAGAATTGAAACTCTTAAAGAGATCCGACCCGACATTGCTATAGTTCAAAACCAAATGTAATGGTTTGAATTTATGACAAATAAAAAGAGGGGAAAAAAGGATTCCTCTGTTCTTCTATTCTGGGGCCCGTTTAATAATCTAGGATTGTACATGTAGGCCCTTTTCTGTGTGCGAATGAGACCCGGGGATGTAATGGGTCGACTGTATTCTACACTCATGGAAGGATTTTATAGACGGCTAATACCATCTTCACAAAAAGACTGAAACATTTCTAGACGATAACCCTTGTATTACTTACAGAAAAGGATTTTCATGTACGATCCTAAAACTGCACGAAAACCACTATTTTATTCCTTTATACGCCATCGCGGAAGTGCATGTATTGGCTGAATATTGACTTGTTTTCATATATATATATATATATATATATATATATATATATATATATATATATATATATATAAATATGTCCAGGCATTATATACGGATGCGTCTTGGCTGTATTTCACACCTGGTGCATATGAGAGGAAATATCCTCTGCCCCCGTCACCTCCCGCCCACTTGTGTTGATAGAAGTACAGGTGTCATCAGTAGGAGGCCCTCCCCCCGCCCCCCTCCCCCACCTCCCCCCGCCCACTCTCAGTGAAGCCCTCTTCACTGGATGCTTATATACGCCTACAGATGAGGTGTATACACACGGGGATTTGGACGACCTTGTATATGCGAAATACCTACTTATATACGCCGGCCGCATCCATATGTAAAATAATGATGTTCGCGCAGTGTAATAAACAGGTACTTACTATCCACAGCAGGGGGCAGAAGAGGACCATGTTCTTCTCCTGTTCAGACCCTGGAGGGCACACCATGGAGGCGAAGATGCGCACAGTGATGATCCGGTCCCAGTCGTTCCTGTTAAACAGGGTCACAGCATTGTGAGGTGGGGCTATACAAACGCTACAGCAGCTAACATTTGAAGGGAAATTGTTAAACCATGACTTGAGTCCAGCTCTAAAGGGTGTGTTCCACCGGGGTGACTGTAATCTCACCACTTTCGGCACACTGCCCATATGCAAGTGTAAGAGGAAAGGATTTGACATAGCTTGATGGGGCACTGAGATAGAGATAGTTTTAAAGTAAAGTAAACAAGAAACATATTAGCTGTGATACTGTGCTAGTCAGATTGATATTTATAGCTATGGGTGCACCCCTCTCATAAGATCTCACTCTCTAAATGGTATTCTGTACAAGGTTCTCGCTATGCTCTATGGGAGAAGAATTCATAATGAACTAGGCTTAGAGCCTTGAGAATCCACTGGCCTGCCTCCCGTGCTAAACACATACATCAATGGAACCCAAAGATTCCTATAATCTCAATGATGCCACCGACGGGGAATACTGTCTACTTGGCGCCCTAGTGGCTTTATTTGGACTGGAATACAGGATACCTCTTAATGAGTGTGAGGTCTTATGAGAGTGGTGATTGGGGCACATTATTTGATAACATATTTCATCAAAACCTTGTATAAATTTTATTGGTGGTGTTGCCTAAATGCAAATACCACCGAAAACCCAGGAAATGAAATGAAAATAAAAGAAGTAAATTCTGTACAATAGTAAAGGGATATAACAACTGAAGTAATGTATAATTTACGTGATCTCGTTGATTTCTCTGGTGGTATGTCTGCCCTGCGGTGCCCTGGTCTGCTGTGAGACTGTAGCAAAGGCTTGCTTCACCAGTGGTGCCATTCTGCCTGTGTTCTTGTACCACATCTTGGCGTGTTCTGCCTCTCGGAGCTGTGTCGGCTGCATCCGTGTGATGACGTGCTGCACAGCCTGCAGCTCCAGAGTCTACGGGCAGGAAATCTCCAGGTCAGTGCAGACAAACTTATGCAAATCTTTGAATGCAAAAGCTAAACTTGTAGAATAACCGTTCTTGCATCCCTTGGAGTGTAACGAGGGAACTGAGCTATGTCGCAACCATATGTGAATTACATATGATTTTTGCCATATTACATATCTACTATTTACAACCGCATGTGCCAATCTTTTGTTTAAAGCCAAACCGAGTTCTAACGTTTGATCAAACCTGAAACCCTTGCTTTTTTGTAAATCCATAGACTTTGTATCAAACTGTAGCCTGTGGGAGAATGAAATAGAACACCACTATCGCTGTTGAGAATGGGCAACAGGCTCAGATACGCTGTCTAGGTTTAGGGGGTATTCCATTAAATCGACCAACCCGTCAAAAAGATGATCAGTATGCAATAAAAGATGTTTTGAAAATAAAAAGAATTGCAAGGTAACTGAACAATATAGATTGAAGTCTTACTCTATTTTGTACAGGAATCTGTATATTGAAATTAGCCTGATGGAAATATAGACAGTAATGAAAAATCTCTTGAGGAAAAAAAAACTTAAAGAACTAGATATGTGTATTTATATAAAACGTCCTGACCATGCTGTACAAGTCACAGAACGAGATGGTAATTTACGGTTTGTACGGAACGAGGCATTTATGCCGAGTTCCGTACAAACCGTAAATTATCATCGAGTTCTGTGACTTGTACAAGCATGGTTGGACGTTATATATTTACTATATACCCAAAATTTTAAAAAAAAATCATTAATTTATTTTTTAACAACCGATATGTTAATAAACGTGTTTGGCAAGGTGGTCCGTATTTTAGTGTGCGGACCAGTTGTCCGTACAGTATTTTTACGTTATATGTCAAAACGGTACGTATTTACAATAGATACGGCATGGGTATATAGTTATTTTGAGAACCATTGAGACTTACCAGTGCTCCTTTGTTCCTGTGGGCAGAGCCTTCGTTCAGATCGTCAATGAGCTCTGGGCAGCGCTGGAGGATCTGTGAAAACAGCTCAATACGTCCCTGGCTACGCTTGTAGGCAGCGTGGATGATTGGAATATGTTGATCGTCGGCCGGGGCTCCTACTCTGGCCACCAGACTGTGATACTCGCGACATATCTCTTGCTGCACCAACTGTGGATTAGATATTAGAAGGCAGGTGTATTGTGGGGAAACATGTATACAGGAGCTGAAATAATTTTTTTTCTCAAGATTTTTCTTTGGCCCGATGATGTAACCAGTTTGTCAAACAAAACGACAGAAATATCGAGAACAATATAAATTCACTCACATTCCTTATTTTTCAATTTTGTCATATGCATAAAGGTCGTGAAGAGTGTAAAATACACAGTACAGTATCTAAAAGACCATAATTTGTATATGTTTGTAATGTGGATCATACAAGGAAGAACGCCTAATAACTGGCGAATGTATGCCAATCCTTTTGTCAATTGAATAGAAACAATTCTTTTTTAAACCTTAAAAAACACGCCATTTGAATTAGTTACGGGTTTCCGATTTGACTAGCAGACTACTTTCTTTAACTGGACAATTAAAGAATAAATCTTAAAATCATACAGATGCATTTATAATCGTCATTGCTAAAAAAGATTTATACCTCATTTTCATAGTCTTTCTTGACAGTTTGCGGCTTGTAGACCATAGCTACAAAGTCTGGAATGTAGTTCTCGAGAACATTCATCAAGCCTGCGTTTGAATAGGCTTCGGAGAGAATCTTCCACATGGGGTTGGACTGAAGTATACTGGGCACCACAAGGGCAGCGTCAAAAGGACCTGAGTCAGAAAATGAGACATCTCAATAGCAAATCTAAAATATAGATAATTTAATATGAAAAAGTCACTTGTGCCAAGGGAATTTTAATAGGAGTCTACTTTTAATAGTTATATTTAGGGTCAAACTTGGTACAAGCAATTCCAAGTTCGGCAATGGCCGATCTGCCACCTGGGACCTGTTTCAGTAGGCTCGTGACATTAGGCCAAAACAGACATCAACAACGGCACCAACTTTGCAAGCAACAGCGGAAAAAGACTGGCAAATATCAGAAAATCTTCTTCATATTTGGAACGATTATAGGTTATATGTATCCCCTACTCATGTTAAAGTGTCATTGCTTAATACCTAAGAGAAGTGAGTGAAACTCCGCATGTCATTGATTACAATCTTGTGATCTGTCCGTATGGTGTCACAGACGCCATCTAGACATGTCACGAAACTATTGAAAACGGTCCCAGGTCCTTCTGCATAAATAGACAATAATCGATGGTTTTGTGGACAGGCGGCCGTAAACCACGAGAGGTTGACGCGTGGTAATACACGAGCGCTAGCGAGTGTATTACGAGGGCGAGTGGTTTACAGAGCCGCCTGTCCACAAAGTCATCGTTTGTTGCATTTATTATCCATCTTTTCGAATACATTAAACCCAGTAATTGTCATATTAACAGGTATAACAATAGGAACTATTTCTTTGCTTTGTAGCAAAAGTGACTATTTTTCCCGTATACCATGGTTTTGAGGCCGTATACCACAGGTTTGAAACCGAATACCACATTTATGGTTTCTGACAGGTTTTATTTAATGGGTAGTGGTTTACTGAGTCCCTATACATTTTCAATGGGGGCTTTGCATACGATGGATAATAAGTAGAAATAAACACTGATTGTGTACTACCGACAATGGATGAACTGAATGAACAAGGTTGCACTATTTTTCAATGGACAGATTATTTGTGCCATAGGAATTTACAACTGGTGTGTCTACTGGCATAGAATACTAAAGAAGAAACCAACAAGGTTTGGAAAAATTCGTCGTTCTCCACGAGTTTGATGTAGCATTCAAACGAGTTGCAGAATGACTTCTTTGACCAAAACGAGTTGCTTTCTGTATTTACCTCACCCTTTTACACACTAAAAGAATGGACAACACACAGGATTTAGACCATAGAGAACGGACTGCAATACTTGTAGGGGCATGGAGAACGAGTTCCCAATGTTAAGCCTATGGACATTTATTCCAGGGGTGAGATAAACCAAAAACTCTACCTTTCCTTGCTTGTTTTATGCAGGCATCAATTTGCTTCTTGATGACCCAGGAGAAAGGTAAACGTCCTTCCATTCTGCATCCGTTGGCCCCGAAGGTTTTCACTGCAATCTCTTGTGGCTCACACTGACCGAGGTCTTCGGCGATGCTCAAGTAGGTGGCCTCCTCGCTGTGCAGCATGCGCAGCCACATGGTTCGCATCCAGGCCGGCGAGTCGTCCCTCAGGAGAATGTCCAGGTTACGGTTGCTGTCTGCGAAGGCAATGATGCCTGCAACCAGTCCCGTCATCTTCTTCAGGATAGATTGCCGAATTTGTGTCCTGCAAAATAAGTTGAAAGACTAATTATGAACTGGTATAATACACAGGGCCAAAAGACCTGTGTAACAAATCTTGATATACGAATGTTAATTGACACGTTTTTTTAAATATGTGTAAATGGCACTGTCGTGTCTTGTTTTTTTCACCTGGTGATTGTTTTTACTTTTCACTACTTGTTGATGGATTGGTCTATAGAGGAACGTCCTGATTGGATGAATGTACTCATTCCCTTTACTGAATAAATAGACAATAATCGATGGTTTTGTGGACAGGCCGCCGTAAACCACGAGAGGTTGACGCGTAGTAATACACGAGCGCTAGCGAGTGTATTACGAGGTCAACCGCGAGTGGTTTACAGAGCTGCCTGTCCACAAAATCATCGTTTGTTGCATTTATTATCAATCTTTTCGAATAAATTAAACCCAGTAATTGCCATATTAATGGGTGTTACAATAGGAACTATTTCTTTGCTCTATAGCAAAAGGGACTTTTTCTCCTGTATACCATGGTTTTGAGGCCGTATACCACAGGTTTGAATCCGTATACCACAGTTATGGTATCTGACTGGTTTTATACAATGGGTAGTGGTTTACTGAGTCCCCATACATTTTCAACGGGGGCTTTGTATACGATGGATAATAAAAAAAAAAGTTTTTCAAATCATCCCAGCCTGTTGAACAATCTAGGCTCGCACATGAAGACCCTTTTCTTTACGCCAACGAGACTCAGGGACGAGGCGGGTCAACTTTATTCAACACTTATGTGCGACTTTGTGGAAGGCTGAAAATTCTCAGTGAAAAAACCTTTAAAATCATTAAATGTTAACCCTTGTATGAGGTACAAAAATGGATCTTTATGTATGATCCTAGATTATTCAACGGACCGCTAGTAATGCACATTCCGGGAAATCCTTTTGTACTTAATGTAGGTGCCTTGAACTGTAACCTGTGCCCTGAATAGTTTTAACATATCGATTATTTCCAATCTAACTGCTTATTCTGATTAGATTTTGGATACCTCAATTATCATTTACTATGGCAGGATACAGTGCATCAGCGAACCATGTCTGATATTTCATCTTATTTTGTCTCGTGCTAAAGGGCTAGATCCACCAAGAGGTGCTCAGCCGACGTTCAGCCGGCTCTGGGCGACGGCCAAAATGGCTTCATGAGACGATAATCGCCTAGGTCGGCCATCCGGCCATCTCGAATTCTCTGTGCTAGTCCACCAAATAGTTATTTCCAGCCGGCCGACGTCCGCACGGCGCTCGCGGGGACGGGCCCCAGTTCTCCATTGATTCGATAGGCAGCGCGCATGGTATTTTACGTAGTAATCGAGTTCCTCGATAGGCGGCGCCGCGTGCGGTGATACACTTCGACGCTCTGAACCCGCGGAAGCCGCGTATCGAGCGGAGCGGTGTGTCGGCGTGTCAGGATTTGTACGGGAACAGTCAGAGACTGTCAAATAACCGCGGAAATACACGTTAAATCGAACAATGAAGGTAAATAGAGATAAGGATTAATGTTATGAGTGTGTATGGCACGCTATGGTGCTAGAATTTTGACGATAGTGTCGGAATTTCCAATGTCCGTTCGCGGCTTCGGGTATCGCCTGTATGGCTCGCGCTATGTTGGCGGCGTTCCCTCGCCGCAACTCCCGGCAGAGCCCGCGGGTGGGTGTCGTACTCGTCCGTCCGGCCGCCTTTAAAAAGCAAATAAATCAGTTTTGCGTCGGCTAGGGTCGGCTAGTGTCGGCTAGGGGGTTTCTAGCCGACTCCACACGGCTGGGTCAGTGGACCAGCAAATAATTTTCATTTTGAGCCAGCCGGCCAGAGACGACGTCCGGCCGGCTCCCACATGGGGGCCATACGGCTACGGACGATGGTGATATGGGAGAGGTGACTAGGTCCGGCCTCAGCCGGGTGCGGCCGGCCCCAGCCGATTTGACATTATTTGCTGATCCACCAAGGCGATTATATCAACCGGCTTGAGCCGACCAGAGGCGGGAGCAGCCGACGTCCATATTCCACCCGCGCGGACATCGGCCAGCCCTAATTTCGCTTGGTGGATCTAGCCCTTAAGGGAGATGAGAATCAGAGGCACCTTTTTTCTTTTCTTTTTGCAATTTTAAAGGGAATATTGTGTTACACAATCGACGAATTCAGCTAAATGGCCGTTCTTCCACTCGGGCCCTAGACCCCTACTCCTCATTCTAATGGTGGGTGTTAAGCCAAATGGGCAGTGGGTACCATTTTTGTGTAAGTCTTTGGTATAACCCGACTGGGGTTTGAACCCACGACCTCCCATGCTCGAGGCAAACACCCCGAACACCTCTCTGATACCTTCTTACCGGTTCTATTTTGTTCTATAGCAGGCTTTCTCTGTTGTTAACGGTGTCACCCAGTTCTTACCTGGTGAGCGAAACACTGACACTCACAGTGTAAACTGTGAGATAGGGTCATTTGTAATGTTGCACTTGTACATGGCTATTTTCATTGAGAAGATCATACGGACATTTTCATGCTTGCACCAGTCTAATTCTGATAGAACCGTATGATTGGACTGAAGCAATAAAGACTTTAATTCTTAAAAGCTTTGTAAAAAAAATATATTATGAAAGATAGAAAGAATTATAAATGAGATTTAAAACTTTTAGTCATCATATATTGTTGTACCTTCTCTCAACTATCTTAACTCATGATCATCATGATCATAGATGTATACTATGAGATTGATTGGCATACCTGCACACCAGGAGGAACTGATGTACATCATCTATTGATAAATACACCTACATCATCTATTGATAATACACAAATTAAAAAACGACAACGTGTGATTGAGGAACAGTTTTTTTTTTTTTTTTTTTTTAAAAGCAATTTTTAAGGGGATATTGTGTTACAACACAATCACCGAATTCGGCTATGTAGCCGTTCTTCCACTGGGGCCCTAGACCCCTACTCCTCATTCTAATGGCGGGCGTTAGCCGAATGGGCAGTGGGTACCATTTTTGTGTAAGTCTTTGGTATGACCCGACCGGGGTTTGAACCCACGACCTCCCATGCTCGAGGCGAACACCCCTACCACTTGGCCACCGACCTTGGTAACAGTAATAAAATAAAGTTGAAAAGAAAGCGAGCACATACGCAGAAATACCTCCACTCCCCACTGTATAGGGGAAAGTTGTTATGGGACCGACTTGCAAGTGAAGTACAGCATTTAGGAAATAAAGATTCATTTAAGGTAGTGGTTAAGCAATGGCTGACAGAAATTGTATAAACTGCTGTGATATAAGTGATTATTATATAATATAGATCATTAAATCTGAACAAAATGGAGATGATGTAAAACTAGGATCATGAACTATATTATCTGATCGATATTGTAAATTTACATGGCTTTTTCATTGTTTATTTTTTCTGTAATATGTCCTGTCCTGTATTGTCCCCGGCCTATAATGGAAGACCGCCGCTCTGTTGGCGAATTATGTGTCGTTATGAATGTTTACTGAATAAAAAAAAATTAAAAAAATTAAAATAAAAAATGAGATAGAAAGTAAGCCTACCGCAGTGTCAGCATCTTCATGTTGGAGCTGTGTTTAGCCACACGACTCAGCCACGGGGCGCCTCCCCCGACCTCGTAGTTCTCTTCTCTCTCCACTTGTAAGAGATAGACCCTCTTCTGTATCACATCGAGGAAGTCGACGACCAGATCTACAGAGTACATGTACACATAATCGTGAACTATGTCTTGAATAATGTTTTTCCCATATTATTATATCCCTATGTCCGAATGTCTATTGAACAGGGATGCCAGTTGGGGTGAGGAAAAAATCCTACATGGGGACTGAGGCCAGTCTATGTCTAACCTAAAACGCATATGCTGTAGGGGAATCCCCATCACTCTCCTAGCAGATCCTTGGATATAGTCTGGCAGTATATGATATCTGGATATCTGCTCTGAGAGTGGGTCTATGTGTAGTTCTGCACTAAATGGGGAATTATTCAAAGAAATCAATTTGGAATAGATTACCACACATTATCAGTTCTATATTCTTCAAAATATCTTTACAAGTTCATAAGGTATTCCTCTGATTTCTTGTAACACTTGGTAAGGCCCCCACAACTTTATTCTCACATGACATATTTTAAGCCAATCAGAAGTCAGCATTCTGGTTTGCCCTTGTCCGTAGGAGGATTTCCTACAGGAATCCTACCATCCTACAGCTCTAGGCTCATAGGCTTTCTAACTGTGTGCGCTGGGGGTAGCTGAATTAGAAAAATTTGGAAGATTACAAAACAAGTTTATATAGGATTTAGATAAGCTGGAGTCTATATTGTTCTTAGAACAAATACAATATATCTTTTAGACTAGAATGAAAATCCTACATGTAGGCAAAATCCTACAAACTGGCATCCCTGAAATTGAATACTGCCCGCTGCTAGGGGTGCAGTAATAATAATGTTCGAGCCCGCTGTGAGTGAGACTTTGTACGTCATTAAAATGGCGTTTTTTCACCAATTAAAAACATATATTAATAAGTTAACGTCCTCACTGTACACGAAATGGTTCTCGTTTTCGGTCAGTCTCCGTTTTCATACTGCCTTCCACCAATGGCGTCAGGCAGTATGAAATCGACGACTGACCTCGAACAGGAACCGTTTCGTCTACAGTAAGAACGTTTCCTAATATTATTACGTTTCTTATCCTCCCAAAGAAAAATTTTATTAACAAAAAAAGAAGAACGAAACGAAAAGAAAAAATGTGATTGAGTCTCTGAGAGTCTTTGCGTGTTCAGTGTTCAGTGGTACAAGCAAGAGTAACCCTTCCGCTGCGAGTGGTGTCGCTACGGAGCCGGAGTGGTGTCGCACTAGTGCGGTGGCGCCCTCTGTTGCCGCAGGGTATAACTGCATCAACTGGTTAATTGGAATGCTAGTAATTACATTCTCACCAAAAGTTAGTTAGAGCCGCATTCACGATTACTAAAATGAACTGTCATTCTCATATCTAGTTTTCGATTGAAAAGAAATAGAGCAGGAAAGCAAGTAGAGGTGATTTAGGTTTCGGAAAATTTAGTTAATTGAGCGCGGGAAATCGCGCTCATATACGTCATCTAGAGGACAGAATGCTCACACAGGCTTTCAGCTTACTGCAGGGAATCTAACACTTCACTATCAATGTCCCAACTAAAAATGCCTGGTAAAAGGATCAGGTGCCCAGTATCCTTGTATCCCGTATCCCTGCCTCACTACTGACTTGGTTCCTTAAAATAGAACTTTTATGGCTGAGTGACCATGTGAACGTGTGTGCATTGTGGTGTAGCAAATCAACAGAAATCAGATATCGATGGACTATGATAATTGTGCCAAATATATGAATGTTCCAGATGATACCCCATCTGAAGATGTCAAAAGAACTCTTAGAAGTAGAAGGAAAACAGATGACAAATATGTTAGTAAGAGGATTACCAATGGCACTAGTACTCCAAATGAAGTACCTTCAAGCAAAACAAATTTGAGTGCATCAAGCGCTAAGGGGCTATCAGAGAGCAAACTGAGTGGCATAGCTGACCTATTAGCCAGAGAAGTAGGGCAGTTGACCAAGACCCTAAATGACAAATTCAGTCACAACCACGACAAGGTGAATGTGGTCTGTGGTATGCTAGACCAGGCACAAGTCAAAATCAAAAACGTTAGCCAGAAAATGACAAACATCTCAAAAGAAATATACCAAAGTATTGATATTCTTTTACTTTTATTCTATGATATTTTGGTATACCGCGCTCTTCCATTATGAATGGAAATAATGTATGCTCCTAGTTCTTACCTGCGTATTGCTCTTTCTGTAGAAACTTATTGAGTTTGTCTACTCTGGCGATGTTGCTGCCGTCTTCGCCCTCGTCTTTCAGGATTGACATTGCTGGGATGATACACGACTTGAAGCAGTCCTCAAAGTCCATTTTGACTTCATGTTCCCTGCAGTAGAACAAGCTGTTGAAAGGGCATGTCTACACAAAGAATACAGAGTTAAGACTGCCTGAGAATGAACTTGAATATCAGCTCTCTCTTCATGTTGGTCAGCCATTTATGGGTACCTTTCCTACCAGGAAGTATGGAAATGCTTTATAACCTAATCTTATCAAACTCTGAAGTACTTTTTTTGAAAGCTTGTATGATTATTCGCGAATAATGTTTCCTTCTTCTTAAAGAATACTACCATGATTGAAGATACTTGAATAATCTATACAATATATCACGTATATATGAGTAGAAAGACGACATGTTTGGCTTAGACTTCTTTTAGTAAATTTACGATTTGTACGGAACTCGGCGAAAGCGCCACACTCCGTACAAGCCGTAACTTATCATCTCGTTTTGTAGCTTGCACAGCATGGTCAGGAGGTTCTTTATTATCCATCGTATACAAAGTCCCCATTGAAAATGTATGGGGGCTCAGTAAACCACCACCCATTCTATAAAACCTGTCAGATACCATAACTATGGTATACGGATTCAAACCTGAGGTATACGGCCTGAAAACCATGGTATACGGGAAAAATAGTCCCTTTGTGCTATAGAGCAAAGAAATAGTCCCTATTGATATACCCTTTAATATAACAACTACTGGGTTTAATTCATTCGAAATGATGGATGATAAATACAACAAACGATGATTATATCCACAAAACCATCGATTATTGTCTATTTATCTCACCCCAGATATTTTTTCTCCATAGACTTAGCATTGGGAACTCGTATCTAATGCCCATGAGATATTTAGGAAAAATATCCAATGGGGGATTATGTCACACATGTTAGCTAATTAGTCAATGTAAAGGGTGAGATAAATTCAGAAACCCATTCAAGTTTATATAGGGGCAGAGCTCAATCCCATCGAGTTTGAATCGCTACATGATTCACGCGGCTTCGCCTTGTGAATTACTACGCGATTCAAACTCGATGGGATACAAGCTCTGACCACAAACTTTCATGGGTTTCCTTTATAATATAAGTACCTGTCATCCTCATCATCTGTCATAGATTCCTCTTCTTCGCTCTCAGTGTCGTCTGCTCCGGGAACGCTGTCTTTGGCCGGCTCTCCTGGTTTGATGACGGAGCTCACTGAGCTGCTCAGCAGCGTGTACATGGCTGGCATTTGATGATGAGGATGAAGCTCATCAATATGAACTCCCTCCCAGGGCCGCATCTGTTCAAGTAGAAATTGTCAGCATGAAAATATGTATTTATATAGAACGTCCTGACCGTGCTGTACAAGTCACAGAACGAGATGGTAATGTTTGTACGGACCTAGACGTTTATGCCGAGTTCCGTACAAACGGTAAATTATCGAGTTCTGTGACTTGTACAAGCATAGCTGGACGTTATATATTTACTATATACCCGATTTTTTTTTAAATATATAATTTGATTTGGCTTAACAACCAATATTTTGATAAATGTGTATGGGTAGGTAGTCCGTATTTTCCTGTACGGACCAGTGGTCCGTACAGTATTTTTACAGTATATATATACGGCATGGGTATTAAAGAAGAAACCAACAAGTTTTGGTCAAAGTCGTCGTTCTCCACGAGTTTGATGCGGAGTAATATGAACGAGGCGACAGCCGAGTGAATATCACATAGCATTCAAACGAGTTGGAGAATGACTTCTTTGACCAAAACGAGTTGCTTTCTGTATTTATCTCACCCCTGTACGTACTAAAAGAATGGGCAACAAATAGGATATAGACCATGGAGAACGGACTGCAATACTTGAAGGGGCATGGAGAACGAGATCCCAATGTTAAGCCTATGGACATTTATTCCAGGGGTGAGATAAATAGTAATGTTGTATGTCTATGGCCGAATGTCCATGAAATACTGCCCGCTGCTATGGGTGCAGTATTGATAATGTTCGCGCCCGCTTTGATTCTCAATTCATAAGTCATTAAAATGCCTATGGCGTGAGGCCGTATGAAATTGATGACTGACCGAGAACGGAAACTGTTTAGTCTTCAGATTGCACGTTTCCCAATAATATCAAAACATTGGCGAAAACGAGAATAGTGCACATAACAAGCAAAGGATGGGTGAAGTCCATAAAGGGTTGCAAAATTCACGAGCATTTCAGACATGCAGCTGTAAATCCTATGCATACCGCCCGTTCTTTCCTTTATTGTATTTATGGCCTCATGTCACAGTGTGACGCATCGGGTATGTGATCACATGACTAGGTAACATTTTACCATTTTTAGGTTTCTAATAATACGGAAAGTGACCAACTGTCTTCATGGGTCAATACACCTAATGCAATTATTGATCAGATATATTCCTCTTCCTATGGCATCTGGATATATCTGATCAATAATTGCACCGCGTATATTTAACATTCAAAGACAGTAAGCCAGCTTTCTTATATTACACTGGGCCTCTGATGTTTGGTGAGCCGACTGAAAGTTTATGATCAGATAGCTCTACAGATACCAGACTAGCTCAGCCCACACGTTGCATATGGTATTGTGTCAAATTTCTTGATAATCGTGATACCTTTCTGTCAAATCATCTTATTTATCCCCATCAATTGTACAGCCTTATTAGGTTTCCTATTGGTGAAGGATATAATGAAAAGTACCATCTAAACATTTATATCTTCTATATCATATCCTTATGAATGATGTGCCGAGATGAAGCAAATCCTGTATTTTAATTGGATTCCAAGCTGAAACTATACTTCAATCCATGAAGGAATATTTTTTTATGAAGAAAAAAAAACAAACTTCTCCGTACCTGGAAGGCGGAGAAGCACCCTCCGGCCATTCTAGGGAGTTGTATGACGAGAGCGATATGTCTCCGCGGCCTGGGTGCGAGCTGCTCTGCCTGCTCTGCCCACTCTGCCTGATCTGCCCACTCGGCCCGCTCTGCCCGCTCTGCCCGCTCTGCCTGCTCTGCCTGCTCTGCCCGCTCTGCCTGCTCTGCCCGCTCTGCCTGCAGCTTACAGCGCTCGTCCATGATGAGGTAGCGGCAGCAGGCGAGCAGCTCCTGATTCTCGTTACCCGCGTCACACTGAAGGATTAGCAGTGCTTCGTGTGCACTCCTCTTACCGTAGAATGACCTACGACAGTGTGGAAAAGAAGTAAGTGAATACACAATATTGACTGGTGTCAGATATGGTATGAGTAGTTGACTCGTAGTAATATCCGAGTGCACACAGAAGCATGAGCAGTGCTTCGTGTGCACTCCTCTTACCGTAGAAGGACCTACGACAGTGTGAAAAGGAAGTGAGTAAATACACAATATTGACTGGTGTCAGATATGCTTAGAGTAGTTGACTTGTAGTAATATCCGAGCGCACACAGAAGGATGAGCAGTGCTTCGTGTGCACTCCTCTTACCGTAGAATGACCTACGACCGTGCGAAAAAAAAAGTAATTAAATGCACAATATTGACTGGTGTCATATATGCTCCGAGCAGTTGACTCGTAGTAATATCCGAGCACACACTGAAGGATGAGCAGTGCTTCATGTGCACTCCTCTTACTGTTGAATGACCTACGACAGTATGAAAAGGAAGTAAGTGAATACACAATATTGACTGGTGTCAGATATGCTTAGAGCAGTTGACTCGTAATAATATCCGAGCGCACTTCGTGTGCACTCCTCTTACCGTAGAATGACCTACGACAGTGTGAAAAGGAAGTAAGTAAATACACAATATTGACTGGTGTCAGATATGCTTCGAGTAGCTGACTCGTAGTAATATCCGAGCTCATGCCATCATCATCACTCGGCTTCACCTCAGTGAAGATGACGGCTCATCTAAACTTGTGGAGTATTGTTTATTCATACGATTCTCGATCCAGTTCTATTTAGATATTGTCTGAAAAGTTTCTGACCATCCTTATTTCTGTTCTTGGTCTCTGAAATGATGGTGAATAAAAAGACAAAGAAAAATATAGGAAAGCTTAGAATAACTGCATAGCTGGCATCTCTGTCAAAAAAACAATATTCATCTGTATCTTCCCAACCTCAAAACTGAGCTCATATTCAAGGGTCATATTGTGCAGGAATGCATTGGATCATGACGGTTAATGAGAATTTATGGCAAATCAATCTTTGACACGGTTAACTGCCACTTACCGTTGAGTTATTGCATCCAATAATATAGACTTGAAAAATGAATGACGACAGAAATGGCATTACACAACGGGCACATATCATGCGACAAAAGAGGTTAAAACGTCTGTTTTCCTTACCCAATCTCCTTGGAGAATTCATGTTCAGTAGAAAACGACTGAATGGAGGCGATCTTTGTGTGGATGTGTAGTTTGTTTGCTATTGCCTCGACTTCAGTTTTTGACAAGAGTTCTGAGTGAGTGGTCACCTAGAAACAAAATTGTAGGTACGATCATCAATTATAATCTCTAAGGCATATTCTTTTAGAAAACAGATAGCTCATACTTGTATGAACGATACATAACATAAAACCTCAAAGCTGCACACGATTAGAAAATATCCAATTTTACATTCTACAGTGCAAAACCTCATGGAAGTCAGTCCGAGAAACCTATAAGCAAATCGTGCATATCTTCGATTCGTACATTTTGCAGTGAAAACAGGAAACCAGAGTGAATGGTCCGACCTCTCAATTTCCTGATGTTACAAAAAGAGTAACTCAGGGGTGAGTCTTTTCATGCTGTAACTAAAAACATGTCTTAATTTCATGCAAAATGCCGAATTTCTACTCTATGTCTATGACGTTCTAGTCTTTTTTGTGTTAATGACTTCTGACAAAACTTGTGCAAGAAGACCTAAATAGGTTACTGGTTTGGTTTGAGAATCATGAACAGAAATTAAAATGTTTAAAAACGTGTCCCCCGAAACCAACTGTTGCATTCTTGAATTTACCAGTCTGGCATCACCTGCAGCACCAACCAAATTCTGCGGCCGTACATCCTCCGCCGGTGAGCATGTTGCCTGCTCCACCTCACCTATTTCTATATATCCGAATGCCAGGCATTGCCGTGCAGCCCCCGTGCGGCGTTCTGCCTGCCCGGTAGAATATGCCATCAAAGCTGGACTTACCTGAATGAGAGTGTCTCCAGGATTATTTGCCGGATCCAGCTTCGCTCTGAGGAAGTCTGAGAGGCTCTCGTGCTGCTGCCTCTTCAGGTAAATCTCCCGGATTTCCTCTGCCTCGTCCCGGAGCCCGGTCTCATTGACACGAATGATAGCTTCAGGAGTTGCACACAGCAGAAGCTTAGCCTTGGATTCTGCCAGGACCTATGTTCAGGATAGAAAAGTATTTTATACAGATTCTGTTATATCATGTACCTCAGTAAATGTGGCTGATACGTTAAAACTGTCGCTAATACATACACAATATTGACTGGTTTTAGATACAAGCGGCCGTATGCTCCGAGGAGTTATATCCGTAGTAATATCCAAGCGTATGCGAGGATATTGCGTAGAGTCAACTCCGAGGAGCAAACAACCACTTGTTCACCGATGTGAACACTTATCTCAACTACGATTCGGCCCACCCCCCAGCCACTAAACGAAGCCTCCCCTATTCGCAGTTACTGCGCATAAAACGAATTTGCAAACGAGAAAGCGACTTCGAGAAACACGCATGTGAGAAACTGGACCAGTTCAGAGATAAAGGGTATCCGGACAAACTGTTACAGGATTGTCGCGAAAAGGTCAGAAACAGAAACAGGAATGAAATCCTACACCCGACGAAATCCGAGGAACAGACCAATGAGGAAAAACTGTTTCTCATCTCGACCTACAGGCCGAACGACAATAGTGTAAGCAAAGTAGTGCAGGAAAACTGGGACCTTTTAGCCAGGTCTACAAGTACCAAATTCCTACACCACAAAAAACTGACCAGAGGCCATAAGAGACCAAAAAATCTTAAGGACCATCTGGTAAGGGCGAGAACAGATTACAGAACAGACGAAACCGCAAGGGGACACGGCCCCAAAGAGAAAGACATCACAGCCACAACTGTGGCTGAGAATGAAAACAAATGCCACAAACCAAACTGTGACATTTGCACGATCCTCAACCGAGGAGGATCAATCACTTCCAATACCACAAAACGGAAGTATGAGGTGAAGAAACAAGTAACCTGCAACAGCTCCAACTTAGTGTACTGCATCAACTGCAAGAGATGCGGCATGCAATATGTTGGACAAACAAAAAGAAAACTGAGGGACAGGATATCAGAACATCTCCGAACCATACGCAAGGGAATCGGAAAAAATGATGTCCCCTCACATTTCAACCGCAACTGCCACAAGGGCACAGCGGATGTAGAAATATGTGTCCTAGACTTCATTCATAGACACCCGGAGAGCAAGCGAGCACAAAACCTCCGACACAAAATAGAGTTCAACTGGATCCACAAACTAAGAACTCAAGCTCCAAAAGGCCTTAACACCCTGGACAATAGATACGGCTGAGTAATAGCTCCCATCGAAAAGCCACGTCAAAAAATTTTTTCCAACAAGGAATCACCGACAGGTGCTTTCCCTGAACGAAATAAAGAATTTTTTACCAAATGATCAATACTGGGAACTATTACACGCTACTGAGTCACTTGGGAAACAGGTTCTATCTCCATGAGACAGAATACTCCATTACCTGCATCCTGATAAACCTACTAAAAACGGACATAGTAGGTATTGAAAACCCAAATGAGTGTAAACGCACCTCACCTGATGAGACCTCCAAAATAGGGTCGAAACTGCGAGTGATAAGGTTGTTTAAAACCTAAAAACGTTGGTAAATAATATAGCACAGTGACACAGAGCCAAAACTGACCTGAGATGACTCAAAATCAATTCACCAGATGGCAACCCCATACAGTGTCCATAATGAAGTTAGTTCCCTCCTAACTCACTAGATGGCCACACAACTCACACAGAGCGCAAGGGTAACACCCGGAGCCGTGAGGTGAGACACACTCTCCACACACAAGTTCTCACTAAGGACACGAACCAAGATGTGAAGGAGAGCAACGACATGGAACCACACAGTCACATGCACGGTCTAAACCAATGAAAACATAGGATGCAGGCGGGAGAAGCCGACTTGTCGCCTCCCGAGAGAATCCCAAGTTACTTGCAGTAGTGAGCGCACACTAAACGCCTCGTTTAACTTCATAACCACTTGTATCTGAAACCAGTCTATATTGTATTTATTATCCACCTTTTCTGCATAAGTAAAATGTCGATATCAGTTCATATTTTAATTATGCACTATTTTTCCATACGCACTATTTTTCCGCATGCGCCACCCGGAGCATACAACATATCTGTATGCGCCGGGTATGTCCATACACGCTGCTTATGTGTTTTCTATGGGCACTTTGTATTAGGTGGATAATGAATTAAAATTCCAATACTAAAGATGACCAATACTGAAATAAAGTTGCAAACTTTATTATGTAAGATATTATTTCTACCTAGGAAATACGGGAGATCGTGATGAGTATTGGGTATAATCTCACCCCGGTACTTTTCTTCATAGGGTCAACATTAGGAACTCGTACTCCACGGCGGTGAGGTTCGTGTACCCAATACTCAATGGGTAATTTGGTGATTCATTTCATCAATAAATAATGTTATACGGGCTGAGATAAAATCAGAAACCCACTGATGAAAATAACTTGGTCTGCACTTCACCTCGTTTGACCACAGAGAAATTCACTCAGGTTCGCTTCGTGAATTACTCTGCAATCAAACTCGGTGGAGTACGGACCAAGCTGTTTTCATCTCGTGGGTTTCCTTATAACACTACCTTCACAGCCGTGGATTACGAGTTCCTAACGATAAGACTATGGAGAAAATTACCATGAGATAATGGAGGTTATCCTACCCCTAAATAAAAACGCCAGGTTTAACATTGACTCAATGCATTTGACAGATAAAGTGGATAAAGTGTTATTTATGCACAGAGGTGAATAAAAAAACGGACCAATCAGGGACGAGATAACGATGTGGCCATCCTCCAATGAGTGTCAACACGCTACCAACATGGATAATTACAAATATTCTCTGTATATCGGTGAGATGGGGTAGGATAAATATGAAACAGAACTCGAGTTAGCCTTGTCAATGTTCATACCACTCTGGTCAGGTCTGCTACTCACTACACTCGGCTAACCCCTTGTGTAGTAATACACAACCTGCCCATCGTGGCATAAACATTGACAAGGCTAACTCTGGTTTGGTTTCTACTAATTACCTTCTCCCTCCACTGGTGATCGCCCTCACTCTGGCCAAGCTCCTTACAGATGTGCAGCACCACAGCGGCAGGAGCCTCGTTGTGGTACCCGATAAAGATGTCTCCCGGCATAGTCGCCCGCGCATGCGCTCTGAAGAGATGTAGATATAACAGGACGATGTACATGACTCAGCAAAGATGTCAGTTGGTGTCAGGCAACAAAAGTGGTTCAAACCAGTGTTTTATCCTACCCCTAATAAAAACGGTCCATAGGCATAACATAGGCCAATTTTATGTGGCATGCCATGACATAAAGTGCGATTTATGCCTCTAGGGGCATACACAAAATCGACCAATCAGCGACCAGATTGTGAGCTGCTCCGAAAAAAGTTCCGGTCAGACTCAAAAGTTCCGGTTGGACTTCGGTTGGTCGTTCAATCAATATTTATATTTTAGTAATCCCAAAGCGTACAGACGGGGTAGGATAAATACGAAACTGAACTCGAGTTAGACTTGTCAGTGTCTATGTCACTCTGGTCAGGTCTGTTCCTCACTACACTCAGCTAACGTTTCGCGTAGTAATACACGACGTTCAGTTTCTACTAATTATTTGTATGAATGAGGCTCAATTAATTTCATATTTGTCTTACACGAGGAAAAAGAATCTTGTATTTTGAAAATGCATTGTCCTGGAAAAGCGGATACCTGCCATCTCTGATAAAAAATTCCTCTGAGCACAAACGTCAAATTTCACACTGTGTACGCCTGGGAAGTGCATTATAGTCGCAATAATCGTTGATACCGACCGTTTGAGGCAATCGCGTTCGAAAGTCTAATAATGGGAAAAGTGGCGATAATAATGACCAACTACGACTGCTTGCAGCACTTGCAATGTTCCATAAAACAACACCCGGGATTCTTTTATAATAATCGCTATTAACGATCATATAAACGGCGATTATTTCTGCCGAACTGCGGTCGGGTCTATGGAACACTGAGCAGTATTTATCTCAGTATTAATCGTACATTCGCTGCTGGAGTTCGTTGAATAATTCAGTGTCGTCCATGAAGACCCTTTTCTGTACGCCAACGAGATCCAACGACGATGTGGGTAAACATTATTCAACACTTATGGACGACCTTTGGTCAGGCAGAACAGTCTTAGCTTAGCAAGCTTGAATATTACTAAACAATAACCCACCTACGATGAATCCTTGTATCCTGTCCTTTCACTGGCATTTAGTTATTTAACAACCCTCTGGATCGTTAATAATCACTATTAACAATTATCATGACTATAAAGCCTGGCGTCCACCTACTACAATAGAAATTTAGACCTACTGATATGGCACCGATACAAAAAGTCAATATCAGAGTCATATCGGGAAGGTGCAAAATCGTAGACATATGTCTAGACATGCCAATCCATTACACATTGTATGGGTTTTTTATCAGTGTCTAATCATAGAGACGTGGTCAACTGCGCCGATATTAGGTGACCTTCTGACTCGATTTTGATTTTTTATCGGGAGGTGCATCGTAGACCATATCGGAAGCATATCGTAGTAGGTGGACGCTGGGCCTTATCCTACTTTGAGTATTTACATAAAAGCCATTATTCTTTGCAGAGAAA
Organism: Alentia gelatinosa; assembly: GCA_950022655.1. Classification (NCBI taxonomy): domain Eukaryota; kingdom Metazoa; phylum Annelida; class Polychaeta; order Phyllodocida; family Polynoidae; genus Alentia; species Alentia gelatinosa. The sequence continues at coordinate 22,390,798 of OX465593.1, forward strand.
CACAAATTTGATGGCAGAAACGTGGTCAACTGCCCCGATATTAGGGGATCTTCCGACGCGATTTAGATTTTTTATCGGGAGGTGCATCATAGACCATATCGGAGCCATATCGCAGTAGGTGGATGCCGGGCCTATTAAAAACACTTCGACGGCTAACTGGTGGTCTGACAGTTGATGAAACAGAATGGGTGCATTATAGTCCTCTTTTCATATAACCCTGTATTACCAAGTAAAATACATTGTAGTTCCTGAAGCAAGTGTTCCACTGGGCCGGTGGTGTGACTTTAGAGGAGTGCCACATGGCCATTGCTTATAGTGTACAAAACCACACATAGTCTTGTCGGAAGGCTCCTGACAAGCTTCCAATCTTGGCCTTGTCGTGGCCTTGTTGTAGACTCTTGTGGAGAACTGGGGTCCACCAACCAAGACAAGGCCTCCAATCGTAGGCCAATTGTGAAACTTGTCAGGAAGCCATTGTCATAGCCTTGTCGTGGCTGGTGGACGCCCCCTTAAAAACCGGCAAAACATAATTTATTGAGTTTGGCAACAATCATTATCAGTACTGAAATAGAATGTTATTATTGTCGAGGTCTTTAGGCCCTACATAAAGCTATGAAAGTATGAGATCTGTTACAAGGAAAAATAGTTACCTTGGAACACCTCCAAATATGGTACTTTTCGTCTTTTCCTCGGTGAATTTTTCGATCCACTTGTGCAGGTCCTTGAGGACCTCACGTTGTGAGGTGTTGAGGACTGTAGAGGTGGCCAGGTAGTGCTTCTCGAACCGGTTGATGAGAGGAATCGGGAACTTCTTGTACACAAGTTCACTTTCAGCAATGACCACAAGTCTGAAATGATGACAAGGTGGACTGGAATGTGTAGTACTGGAGTGATGCATCAAGGATATAAGCCAAGGTTAGAAAATAGAAGAAAGTATTTAAAAACGTTGTTAATGAGGAAAATTGCTGCTGATATTGAGGTAACGAGGGAACCGATGACGCATACCCTGCATAAAAGAACTATCAAACTAAAGAGGCCCAAAACATCTTTCTTCCGAAAAAGCCTGGTTTATTACAGTATGAACTACTGGAATGAACTCCCATTTGAAATACAGAATAGTAGTCTCTATAATTTCAAAAAACATGTGAAGCTGAAGTATTTTGAGCGTTACAATTGAACTAGCCTACTGGGTTTGCCTAAATCGAGTACGCTGGTCTCAATGCGATCGGTGATCTTAATACACTCATCTTATCTTCCATTTCCATTACCAACATCATCACCTTGTATAAATCTTCTCTAAGCGAACGGATTTGTTTAATGTTCGCTACGCTCTGTAATTCGTCACGTGAAAAGACGACCTGAAAATCTGCAATGCAGAGTTTGTCTGTATGTACCCATTTACAGTACTAAATTTAAAAAAAAAAGAAAAAAAAAAGGTGCTGACAATAAAACTCATGTTTCTTCCTCTTTTAGATAATCGTATTCAATGACAAATCAGATTAAGATGTTATGATAGAATTTTACTCAAGAACTCTAGATTGTTCTAGAATAGCTTTCAGATCTCAAATGGTATGCCAAGTACTGCATTATAAATAGTTACATGTTTCTTAGTTTTTTTCTTCAATTTTTAGATATCATGAAACAGATATATGATAGAATAGAATCCACAAGATGAGGTGAGAAAAGATTCTGATGCAGAAAACCAGGTGTTTACCAAAGATAATTATACAAAGAATCCTTTTACAAGTTTTGAATGTGTGAACCTGTAAGAGTTCTTCTCTATCTTTAGCATATCATAGAATTTTTGTTCCCCGGTTACCATCTAATAATAATCTAAAGGTGGGTGTCCAATGCTCTCCCGACACACTACGACACACCACGACAAGCCTTCCGACAAGCGTTACGACACAGAATCGAACGTTTTGGGTTTTTGTCGTAGCGGTGGACACACCGTTCTGACATGGCTTCCGACACACTGCGACACACTCCGACATGACTACGACACAGCGCCCGTGTCGCAGCCGTGTCGTAGCCCTTCCGACAAAATTAAACATGCTTAATTAATCGTAGAGGTCGGCTTGTGTCGTAGTGTGTCAGGAGCATTCTGTATTATCTATAAGCTATGCACCCCCCACACATGGCCCTGCATCTTTATAAATCTTTTATAATATCCCTTTTAATAATACTCCCGATGAAGATCAATTAAGTTGATCGAAACGTTGAGCCTTTTAATGATACACTCATCATCAATCTCATTGATTGTCTGTATTCTCACAATTTACAATATTTCAGCCCATAATTGGGGGTATGAAGTATACCAAGACGTAATACGTAAAACATAGACACCGTTATACCTCTTATAGGACCTTCGAAATACTACAAAGTATTTCAACTTGTACTAACACCTTTTGTATAATAAACATCCCGTGAGGAGAGGAAGACCGCGATTTTACGTCAAGGAGATACATGATTATTGATATTCCTTTGGATATCTGATAATGTTGATAAAAGACACAAATACACAAAGTTTTTTTTTGAAAAAATTGAAGAAAATCACATTTCTCAGTATATTTCCTATATAAATAAAGTCCTCCGAGTGTGTCGGAGTGTGTCGGTACCGTGGCAACCTTTATTTTCCAAACGCCAAACCGTTACGACACACTCCGACAAGGCTTTATGACACACTCCGACAGAGCCCTTCCGACAGGGATTTTCTTTGTCGTAGTGTGTCGTAGGCCTTGTCGTAGCATGTCGGAAGCAGTGGGTACCACCCTTAATAATGAATTAGTTCTAATGTGTATTTAAAAGAGAAGAATCACCATAATTGGTGTAAAATGAGCTAAAGTAGAGCTTTTGGTTTGAAGGACAGGAAGCAGGTTAGGCCCCGCACCCACTTACTACGATTTCGCTTCCGACACGCCCCGATAGCCATTCCGACACGCTTCCGACATAAAATCGAACATTGTGTCGGAAGCGTGTGAATTATCGCAGGAGTGGAGGCCGGCTTCCGACAAGCGTTCCGACACGCCCCGACATGCCCCGACACGCCCCGACATGGCTTCCGACATGCTCCGACACGGACGCCTTGTCGCAGGCCTTGCGACACGCGTCCGACATTTCCAACACGGCACCCATGTCGGAACGTGTCGGGGCGTGTCAAAACGTGTCGGAACGCTATCGTAGCCTTCATCAGTAGTGGAGGCTGGCTTCCGACAAGGGTTACGACACTGTTCCGACACAAGTCACGATATTTAACATTGGCGCCTATGGAAGCAATGGTAAGTCAATGGGAATTTATATTTTCCTCTATATCTCCGTTAATACTTTGAAAATTTCGACAAAATTTCGGTTACGTACTAATCAGGATGTACCCTTTCCGTAACCCAAGAGTTTTAAAATATTTGATAATAGAATATATAAGAATTCTAAAAAGTTCAATTTCACTCAGTAAATCCCACTTCACCTTCTTCAAACTTTACCAGAATATAATATATGTATAATGCTACTTATTTAGGTTTTAAAAATCATAGGTTACTCTCATCATTTTTGAAAGAATTGAGGAAACCTGTATCCTGTTGTAGCCCGTGTCGTAGCCCGTGTCGGCGCTGTGGTCTCCTTTTTTCCCCGCTAAAAACCGTTACGACAGGTTCCGATATGCTCCGACACGCTACGACACGCTCCGACACGCTACGACAAGAGTGCTACGATTGCGCTACGACAGAGAAATTCTGTGTCGGAACGCTTGTCGGAACGTGTCGTAACTAGTGGGTGCGGGGCCTTATTAATAACCAACAGAATAGAAGAATTTTAGTAGAGTCTATCCAATGAGAAATGAAGAACTCACTTGAAGTCTTTGTGAACTTTGCACTTCATCTGTTGAGATCCCAAACCAATGTCAACGTGTCTCTCACCGCCAAAGATTGTGTAGTACTTAGGAAACGATATTATATAATGATTAGCAACTAGGTACATAAAATCTAGCATGATCTATAGGCTGACCTATAAGTTATATTTGATGAATACCGATCTTCTTTGTATTAATACATCCTATACAACAGCTGTATTATCCTATATTTCCTATGCTTTTGCTTTATTTCAAAAATGGCCAGCAATACAAAATGAAATAAGTATCAACCTGTTATCTTAACAAGAAATATACATATATACATTACGACGGAAGATCAAAGAAGATAGTCCCATGATACAGGGTAATACGGCATATGTGGGTAGTACAATTTCTTTCTTTCCTCTGCCTAGGTTTAGAAGGCACACTTACTTGGTTGAGGGCATCGTAGAGACTCTCAAAGATGTGGTGATTCAGGAGTATCACTGTTTTCCCGGTCTCCATACACAGCTTGATTCTGTTGATGGCTCTGCACAACTAGGATTTTAATTGGAATATAAACCGAGAGCTATCAATTTTGATGAATCAAGTGTGTAAGACATATAAAACATCCAACCCATTAATGGCGGGTGCATACAGAACGGACATGCGCTTAGGGGCGTGTCACTGTATACCATTCCTGTAGATTGCATGATAGAAGTAATAGAAATTGATACCTTTTGGAATTATATGAAAACGAGCTAACTGTCTTCGTATATCAAGAATATGTGGTGGATTCATTTATCAGATACATGCCGAGGCCGAAGGCAGAGGGATGTGTTTGATGTATATTGATGTACTTTGAGAGTTAGCCCGTTTTCGTATTATCATATACCTAAAACTGGCAAATTCTTAGCTAGTCACGTGATGTCATACCCCGTACGTCACAATATGACGTACAGCCATATATATATGTTATTGGTAGTAGCGGGCAGTATATGTAGGTCATACGGCCATAGGTATATTATAATAACCACCCCACTACGATATATTCCAACTGGCACCACCCCCCGCGAATAGATCAATATGTATCTTTTAACATTCAACAGGAAATTTATATCGGAATGTGAACTTTCATACCTAAAAGACTTTTTTTCGTGCGTGCGTCCTTCCCCACCCATCTTGCTATAGAATATTCATACATGTATGCCCTTGGGGTCCTAAGTACTGATTCGATATACTTGCTGTCGCTTGAAGTAAAGAAGAGTGCCCATAAAAGTGTGATTGTGAATATCCTGGGCCCTGTTTTTTAGTCACGACATCCTATATGGAAGACATCCTACAGCTGTCAGTGTAATATAGATAAGACATCTTTGGGGATCGGCCAGCGATTGTCCCTCAAGGACACTTAGGCTGCAGCCAGGTGTACTATTTACAAGACATCCTAAGGGTCACATAGTTCAAAATGTCTCCAAAGTGTCTTAGACCTAAGACATCTATGGATATGTCGTACAGAATGCGGAACTTCACTTCCCTAAGAATTAAGCAATGAAATTTTAACACGAGTAAGAAATACATATAACATATTATCGTACCAAATATGAGGAAGATCGGCCACACCGTTCAGCCGTTATCTGCGTTTGAATTTCATCATAGCAATCGTCTGCTCTGGTGGCCAGTGTCTATCAGAGACCATCAGAGCATGTCTCCGCTAATTTATGCAGCGATCTCCACAGAAGAGAACACTGGCCACCAGACCAGACGATTGCTATGACGAAATTCAAACGCGAATAGCGGCGGAACTGTGCGGCCGGTCTTCTTCACATTTAGTACGATTATAGGTTATATGTCTCCCTTACTCGTGTTAAAATTTCATTCCTAAATTAAAACGATCAAACGTGCTGCGCTGAGACTCTGTCTATAGCACACCGGCCATTTTGTGTCTTGCAAATTGTCTTCCAATCACTGAGATGTCTTAGGGTATCGTTGGGCGATTATGTCTTGACTGAAAAACAGGGCCCTGTATTCTAGATATTGTGATTGTCCTGCAGTCTAGATTTTGAAGTTACCTTGGTGAATTCCAGGTCGTTGGGGAAGCTGCTGCCGAAGATGACCACTCCCTTTCTGAGCGTGTCGAAGTTCTCCTGGATGAAGTTGAGCGCTGCCTGGTTCTCTGTGATCAGCAGCAGGTGACGACTCTCACTGCCGAGTAAAACACCTACTCATCAATTCCACGGTACACGTTACACAGGCAGCCAGTCAAAAGCATCTAGATATATTAAATGTGCTTACATTTTCTTGTTTTTTTTCTTGACCAATTGTACTATTGCCATTTCAAATTTCGTAGTTGCTGAAATCTTCTTGAAATGATGTCTAATCTAGCAAGTGTGAAAATGCAAATCAGGTAAGATATGAGTTATCATTTCTACGTGTCTGTTGAATAGTCTACCAGATTTGTTGGAAATATCTTGGAGTTACATGTACTAATACTACAAATTGCATTTTATCATGTTTGTTACCATATTAATTTTTATACCTTAAAATATATATGGAACACATATTTTAAAGCTTAAAATTCACTTACATTTTGAGGTTAGAGTTGGTGAGATTGGCGTTGATCAGTCCTGTGATGCTGTTGTCCATCTCCACTTGATCCTATTCAATGAGGGAATTGCAGGCGCCCATATAAACATTGTGAAGAGGATCACTCATTTTTAAATTTTTTTTTTAATCTTCTTTATTGTGTCCTCATTTTCCTGTTACATTCACGGACTCCTTACATAAATAATCACCATATACATTGTGGAGACGACGACCAATGAATAGGTGGGGCTCCAACTATTTATACAAGTTGCTTTTCTTAGCCCCCCTAATCCCTATCGTTCAATGTGAAGATTTTATAATTTCTTAGCTGAGTAAGAAGAGATGCTATATTGAGAAAATAATTTCTAGTTAAACATATACTCAATATGTCCATCTACACACCTCAAGTTAGAGTTTTCCTTTTGGATTTCAAGTCATAACACTCAAGGTAATAAGGTATAGGGACGACCTCATAGTTCAGTAGTAACCAATGCACCCAGCACCTGTACTTTAGTTTGGCGTCGGGGGCAAATGGCAACATCCATAACATGATAGCTACTTGCCTTATAGCACACGAAGGGTTTTGTTCCATATTTTAGTGAGGAACAAACCTTTTCTCGTTTCTGTAAATATGCAGATTGTTGGAAATTTACAAAACACATAAGTATCAGCCACGGCGTACAACTGAGGGTCGGTAGGAGGTTTAAATCACTGGTTTTTTTAGGATAAATAAATCTGTTCATATATCATATTTATTCAAAGGAAACTCCTTTTCTATACGGAAAATGGAAACAAGGATATTCATGGAAAGCTGTAAAGCTGCCATCTCTGTATTATTTACTTACTGTGGAATCGGAATAAGCGGGGAAGAAATCGAGTGGATCAAAGTTCAGGAGTCCTCCGAAGTTTCGCAGTATGGCATGTCGAAGCTCCGGAACACTGGGTTTCCTGTCATGAGTCTTCACAAAGGCGTAGAGCATCTTCACCAGGCTGCCAGCAAATAACACAAAGAGAAGGTAGAAGTGGGACTTGGATGAAAAACTGCGGATTTGACTCTTTACAATGAAGAATCCTCAAATACAAAGATAAAAGCAAAAGTAAAAGCAGAGCTCGAAAATCTCAAACGAACTGAGATGTTATGTTATGTGATATGGATCCAGTTGAAGCCATGTGGCAACCAAGAACTTTTTGTGTACATTGGATAGTATAAGGTGTAATGTTCATCAGATCAGCTCAGTACTGCCCCCTGTTAATATTCTACAACAGTATACTATATGTAATGTGTGTGCTGCCACCTATTGTTAGGAAATAAAAACCACCACAGCATCAACCAAATCATGTGCTTCACTGTCTCTGAAGTAATCATCAAATAACTACCAACCCATCAAACATCAAAACTCTACATTGGCGACGAGGATGGGATATGCACCCAGCCAGGCAAAGTAGAAGACCACCAAGATATCTTCAGGACTATGTCACTGAGTGAATACTACTGCAACCCTACAGGGCAGAATAATCGCTATGCAGTAATTTTGAGTACTAGGCAGTCTACTTAGTATCTCATGGTGCTAAAAACATAATTGTGCAAGTATCCTAAAGATCTGAACAGTCAAGTCAAGTTCTAGATGTTTATAAATGGTGCTATATCTTCTACATATATTCAAAGAGCATAAAATCAAAAAAAATCAGATCTAAAAGACTTCAACACAAGTCTTATTCTAAGTCAAGCCTATGGCTAATATTTTTATAAGTCAAATTTAAAGACATTACTAGTCAACAAATACCTAAGTGACCTTTACAAAGACTGAAAGACTCAACCACATGAACTGATCATCATTGATACTATACTTCAAATGTGTAACTTGGACAACTATCTCTAGTAACCCAATCATCATAATTTCTTACAACAATTTAACTGAATTAGTTATCTAAGGTGGGGAGGAATGTAATGTTCATCAGATCAGCTCAGTGCTGCCCCCTGTTAATATTCTACAACAGTATACTATATGTAATGTGTGTGCTGCCACCTAGAGTTAGGAAATAAAAACCACCACAGCATCAACCAAACCATGTGCTTCACTGTCTCATCAAATAACTACCAATCCATCAAACATCAAAACTCTACACAAGGTATATACATACTTCATCATATTTGCAAGGAGATACCATACTGGCAGTGTTCCAAAATTCCATTTGTATTGAGATGGAATCCGTTATATATCACAATGATTTTGTTCATCGAAATTGATTTGGATGAGCGATTGTAAAATCGAAACTCAATAAACACTCATTTAAAAGAATGTAAAAGTTTGAAATATGCTATACAATAATGATAAGGAAAATAAAAAGGAATACATTCGTCAGATATTTGTAAGGGAATCAAAAGTGCTTTTTCCATGATTACTGAGCGATTGTAAAATCGAAACTCAATAAACACTTATTTAAAAGAATGTAAAAGTTTGAAATATGCTATACAATAATGATAAGGAAAATAAAAAGGAATACATTCGTCAGATATTTGTAAGGGAATTAAAAGTGCTTTTTCCAGGATTATAAGGCACAATCTATTACACATTAGTGGTCTTTGTGAATGCAGTAGTCTTTATTATGAAACATTTATACATGTGTAGAGTCAATCCTTCATATTTTTTACCAGTTTGGTTTTATTCTGAACCCATATCTTTAGCCTACCATATATGCTTTAATTTAGAGATCATTCATAATAAAAGTACGCCATGAGTGAGGTAAAGAAAACAATGACATTTTGCCCACACCCACCTCTAATCATCTCATGAGTAAAAGATGGAGAGGGGTCGTGGGGGGTCAAATCTTATATAAAAAAAGTGTTTACGTTCTTTATGGATGACCCCGTAATAGTATCCTTTTATAAGTTTTTAATTCCACTTGATTAAAACTCAATTTTCTTTATTGGTTTAAGAGTGAACCATAAGAATTAGATTGGCTTTAGTCCCTGCATCCTATGGGGTTACTCCTCCACCTACCCCTCCCCTCCTCGCCTTGATTCCTGGGCCTGTCAGAGAAAGGGTACATATTGTAATGCAGAGTTATTTATTGAACGTTGATAATCAAAGACTAGAGCACGTCTACATTGGAACCTACCCGTAGAAGTCACGCAAACCAAAGAACTCTCGCCGCCCTTCGCTCTGTGCCAGATGTTGATAGAGCTTGTCGTATCCCTCCGCCACATTGCGCAGTAAGGCCCGCAGCAGGCGTTGTATCTTACTGTCGTTCGTACAGAGGGCCCTGCAACAGTTGTACAGCAAGATAGCAGGCACGATGGTAAACTATAGAGGGAAACTATGTTCCGGTGAGCAAAAGTTCAAAGTTACGAGGTGAGGCTGGGAAAAATTACTGCCCAATGCCTTGGCCGAGGGCAGTAATTTTTCCCTATTCCTTGGTTTCCCTTGGTACTTGGTTTCCCTATTCCTAGATACCTTCAAATATCGATCAAAATTATTATTTCTTTTCTTGCGATAGCCCCAGAAAAATGGCCACCCTTATCGAGTAACTGCAATAGCTAAGCTTTCGTCCCGCTACTCTTTATGTCACGTGATCAGCCCGGGACGGAAACGTCAGCCTGGGACGAAAATGTCAGCCTCGCTACATAACTTATAATTACTATACCCCAGCAGCGGTATGTAACTATAGAGGTTTCGGAAATGGGTATATAGGAATAGGGTTTATACATTCACCCATTGACTGTGGAAGTATCATGAAGGAACTGCATTTATATCCCTAGCCACTGAGTGTATGCTAAGAGTTTAGGTTGTGGTGTCATCTCACGAGGCAAAACAGAGTGAGATTATAAAGCAAACCAAATCGATTGCATATTTTCAGTAGCTCAGGATAGAGTGCCGTTCGGATGGTATCTTACCCCTGTCACTGACTGATTGGCTAAAATTTGTGACATCATCCCACAATGAGTATTTCGTTAAAATACTTCATGGGTATAGACTGAAAGTTCCCAATCTTAAGTCTATGGGGGGGGGGGGGGGGGTATCAGTGGTTAGATCGAGTTAAATTCTATGCACCTTAAAACCTTTCAATTATTATCAATATCGCTATATATATGGCTGCATCTAAAAACCTTTACAATCAATGTGAAGATTCGTCAACAGATTAATGCGATTTGCATTATGTTGGCCACATAGCTATTGTGTTATGGAGGCGGCCATCTTACCCCCCCCCCCCCCCCCCCCCGGACGCCATCCAAAACACCAGGTGGCGGGACCAATTATCAATGAATTTCATCATAAATATTTTGGGGGATTGCCATAGAGGAATTTAAGTCTCAATACTATCTATACGTTATAACAACTAATAACATTGGTTTCCCCCCGAACTACAGTGGCGCCATCTTTCAATATCCTGGCGGATAATGGCGGAACTAGCAATTACTTTGTGCCCTATACATCTTATCGTAACAAGTTCACATAAAATATCTATTCAAAGGTTATGACGGTAGACCGCGTTGTATATATATATTATATATATATATATATATATATATATATATATATATATATATATATATATATATATATATATATAAATATACAGTTGAATTATTTCCAATAAAAGAAGGAGACAATTCTTAACTAAATAATATATATAAGTCCTAATGAATACTGTTCACCAAGTGACACAACTTTATTTAACCAATGAGGTTATAATGTGTAAAAATAGTACAACTACCGAGGATACCGTTTTATGGAGTAGGCATTTATTATAGAACCGACGTTTCGACTATTACATAGTCTTCTTCAAGGTTATACTATATTATCAATTTTTCCACTTTATCTAACCAAGTTTAAGAATAATTGTTATGTACCCATGGAAGCTATCTATATAATTGCTCTAGAAATATACGTCATGACTATGGATAGTTTCCTAGATACACCTGATGAAGGCAAATTCGCCGAAACGTTGTGTCGCACTTATAAATGTATGTGGGAAAAGTTGCCAATAGAAACTCAAGTATCAGAGAACATAAGGGAATTCAAAAGGGCGGTCAATGATTATATGCAGATTAAATTGTTGAATAAGGCAAGTAATAAATATAAACGATGTTTTCTGGACAAACTGTGGAAAGTGTGTGATTGTGACCAGTAGTCGGATCTGGCCGTGAGGTAGCTTGCTACTGGAATCAAAATACACTCGAAATTCTTGCATGTATACAATTTGATCTTTCTTCATCCTTTAACCGCACCAAAGATGTACCTTGTGGTGTTCTAAAACCTGTGAACTCATTGATGTACAATTGGAAGAACTCCCTTCGGAGAAAAATTGTAATAAAGACTTTTTAAAAAAAAGAAGCTATATTCCGATGAAGAGCAAACAAATTTTAAAAAAACTCTACACACTGTATACCGCTGTTTGTTGGTTATGTGATAGATACAAACAAGCTATATATATATATATATTCTTTTAAATAATGCTGCGGACGCGTGCACTTACTTGGCCGTGTCGTGCAGGGCATGCACGTCCGGTGTCTTTCTGCGGACCATCAGAGCACGGTTGTTCTTGGCAGGATCGAGAGACCAGTTGGAGAGGCCGATGAAGCCAACTCTTTTCTGAGGATCCGCATTCTCGTCACCTTCACGACTATGCCCGAGAAGATGGTGCAGTGTCTGGAAATGTACAGTTAATGAATATTTGTTTTTGTTTTGTTTTTATTTCAATTTTTTTTTTTTTTTTTGTTCTGACATGTAGTTGTCATTCTCAAGGTAGCATCGGCTGTGGTCAGAAGTGCTCACGCCTCGTATTCTGAACTTGTTTTTATTTCAAGAACATGCAATCTGCGTCAGCAGGTTTTCATTGCAGTATACACGATACATGGAAATATGTATAGATTTTCCTCCAGCTACAGGGCTGGGAAACAGTATTTCAAATTACTCTTAATCAGTGAAACATCTACGCATATAGGTTGTTTGAGATGTCTTCAGAATGATCGCTGTTTACATTGATGTGATGAGATGGGATGGAGGATGAATTACCTTATTGTCTCTCATCAGTTCTCAAACAAGGCTTCGCACTTTTTCTTTACAATGCTTGACTATGGGACTATCACCGAGAAATGATGTATATGATGAATATAATGTTATGGTGTGGTATAATGATGAATATTTAGCGGAAGAAATTCATGGTATAAAAGAATACTCAAAATCATGGTAACGAAAATATGGAAATAACAATGGCATGAATGGAAACAACATTCAGGAATAACATCCAGGCGAGTAAGACATGAATTGAAACATTTCGCAGCCTTTTTTTGGCGCCTTTCAACAGCCTCTGAACTGCCATTCGGTGACCCACTGACAGAGCAGTTCGCCGGGGTACCGCCTGGGTATGGCTCGCAGCAGCCGATTTTTATTTTCTTAAATCTTTTATCTATGCTGAGACAACGCTCATTATCCTACCCCTAATAAAAAACCGCCATAGACTTAACACAGGCAAATTTTATGTGGCAGGCCGTGACATAAAGTGTTTTTATGCCACTAGAGTAATAACAATATTGACCAATCAGAGAGGAGGATGTCAGCTACTAATCATGTTTATCTTTGAGTCAATATTTATCTTTTAGTAATACAAAAACATAGACGGGGTGGGCTAAATACGAAACCGAACTCGAGTTAGACTTGTCAGTGCTATGCCACTCTGGTCAGGTCTGCTACTCACTACACTCGGCTAACGCCTCATATAGTAATACACGACCTGCCAGTCGTGGCATAAACACTGACAAGTCTAGCTCTCGTTTGGTTTCTACTAAGTCTCTCATGAAGCTGGTTTACATGAATCGTCAGATTTTGGCAAATATTATAAACACAGAGATTTGTAGACCTTATCGGAACATTATCGATGAAATTAAAATTACTAATAATTGTGATTCATCGGAAAACTTGGCTCGCTCTGTGACCGTTTCTGATAGCATAACCCCTCCTATAAACACGAAGGATTAAAGAAGAAACCAACAAGTTTTGGTCAAAGTCGTCGGTCTCCACGAGTTTGATGTGGAGTGATGTGAACGAGGCGACAGCCGAGTGAATATCACATAGCATTCAAACCAGTTGGAGAATGACTTCTTTGACCAAAACGAGTTGCTTTCTGTATTTATCTCACCCCTATATGCACTAAAAGAATAGATGACACACAGGATATAGACTATGGAGATTGGACTACAATACTTGTATTGGCATAGAGAACGCGATCCAAATGTTAAACCTATGGGACAAAAATACCAGGATTGAGATTGAATTCTCCTCTCAGAAAGCAGTCAGCGAACTAACATGAGGGACAGATATTCACTGTTAGCACGAGATGCACTCTTATTGTACATAATGAAACATAACCACTTTCTGAATTTATTCATGTTTTAATCTGTTCTCCTCTCACCCCTGTACACACTTAAAGAATGGACGACACACAGGATATAAACCATGGAGAACGGACTGCAATACGTGTAGGGGCATGGAGAACGAGTTCCCAATGTTAAGCCTATGGACATTTATTCCAGGGGTGAGGCAAATAGGGAAATGAGCTGACCTTGAGTGGCATTTTGGGCGTGTCCTCAGCGAGACCGACTTCATCAAGGACGACGGTGGACACGAACTCGTTGATGTCGTTGCTCTGCTGCATGACGGTGCATTTATGGAAGGTGGCGATGATGCTTTCAGATGTTGCCAGAGCGCTGCACTGGTAGGTGAATATGTGCGCCTGAAATCACGATAATTCAAGATGTAGACAATGAACGATGGTTTTGTGGACAGGCGGCCGTAAACCACGAGAAGTTGACGCGTAGTAATACACGAGAATAGGAGCGTTAGCCGCCTTTTCACCGCCTCGTTTGTTGCATTTATTATCCGTCCTTTCGAATAAATTAAACTCAGTAATTGCCATATGAAGGGGTATAACAATAGGGATTATTTCTTTGCTCAAAGGGAACTATTTTTGCGTATACCATGGCTTTGAGGCCGTATACCACAGATAACAACTGCAACCACTCAAGTTGTATTAAATTCGTATGCCACCAGGTAATGTACAGGTACTTGTGGTATAATTTAGGCTCCCCCATGAAGACCCTTTTATTCAACACTTTCAGATGACCTTCCATCTGCTGGGACTGTCTTAACCAACAAGCTCGAATATTATCAGTAAACCACCACCCAGTGTATAAAACCTGCCAGATACCATAATTGTGGTATACGGATTCAAACCTGTGGTATACGGCCTCAAAACCATGGTATACGGGAAAAATAGTCCCTCTGTGCTATAGAGCAAAGAAATAGTCCCTATTGCTATACCCTTTAATGTAGCAATTACTGGGTTTAATTTATTCGAAATAATGGATAATAGATACAACAAACGATGATTATGTGGATAGGCGGCTCTGTAAACCACTCGAGGTTGACGTCGTAATACACTCGCTAGCGCTCGTGTATAACTGCGCGTCAACCTCTCGTGGTTTACGGCCGCCTATCCACAAAACCCTCGAATATTGTCTATTTATTCAACAGGTCCCAGGATATATCATTACGTGACTAGGTAAAATGTCACCATTATCAGGTAGTTGATATCTTCATATAAAGCTATGGTCGAACGTCTATGACATACTACTACCCCTTGCTAGGGTGCTGTAAAACAATGTTCGGGCTCACTGAGACGTACACTGCACGAAAACCACGATTTTACATATATATACGCCATTGCGATAACGCACGTATTGGCTGAATATAGACTTGTTTTCATTTGTATACACCTCTTATCCGCGTCTACGTTTCGGGCGTCTACGTGGTAGTTTCCATATGTAGATGCGCGCGACTTGGCTGTCTTTCACGCCTGGCGTATCCAGGATAAAACATGCTCTGTGCGATATATATACGCAAGGCGTATATATCATACCAAAAAAGAAAAAAATTGCGACCCCCGCCTTCCTGCAGTGTGTGTAGACAGATTAGCGACCGCTCGGAGAGTGTGAGATGCCCCCCACCACCCCCACCACCCCAGGCCACCCCCAGCCAGCCTCAGTGAGAAGCCCCCAGCTGCCCGCCGCCAACCGCCACCGCCCGCCGCCAGCCGCGTTTGTACAGGTTGACTCAGTAGGAAACCCTCCCCTACCCCCCACCGCCCGCCGATGCCCGCCGCTGCCCGCCGCGAGGTGTTATGATGTTGGGTGGGGGCCGGGTATACATGTGCAGCCGCATTCACACCTGTGCGGCCGCATTCACACCTGTGCGGCCGGGTGGGGAAGGGGGGTGGGGGGTAGGGGGGCACTTGTGTAAGATAATTTCAGGATTCAACCTTAAGTGTGAAGAGAGTCATTATATAGTAAGCCTGCCTGTCCACACATTCAAAAGGTGTTTGAAAGTAAGATCTATTAGAAAAACAATAAAAAAACAACATAATGCAATCAATTTATACTCAATTAGGTTTTTATAAAATTAATTGGTAATATAAGATTGTATTTTTCATATAATACAGACTTGGATGGTTAATCGAAAATGAAATATGCTACCAGTAGTGTCCCCAAGTTGCAAAGATTGGAACTATTGTATGGTGGTGTATATACAACGGAATCAGGTGTATATATGACTTATATAAGACCGCACCATGGACATGTATATACGCCACTAGATAAGGCGTCTACGAGACGGATAACAGGTCGAACTTCTAGACGCAAAATCCTACTGTTAGACGCGTTTCGGATACATTTGTAAAGCGGTATTTTTCGTGCAGTGGTAGTGAATAAGCTATGAACTGATGATTTTTCGTGTATTTTAAGGTATATGATAATGAGAAATCATAGTGGGTGAACCTGTAGCGATTCCGTTTTCGGCCTTTTGTCCCATAACAACGGTCGTTAGCCTTTGGTGTCAGGCCGTAGTTTTAGGACACAATACCTCGTACAGCAATCACTGCGGGCTCACTAACTACGTTTTCTCTTATAAATCATGAAAGCAAGCTAACCACCTTTATGTTTTAAATTTATGGATCACAAATGTCCTTGCCTTTATCTTCAGGATATATCTGGTCGACTATTTTATCAGGGTTTTGCTTTACCTTCTTGAACTTTTTGAAGAGTTCTGAATGGGAGTGGCGGCCGTTCATCTCATTGGCCAGGATCTGGCGGGCGAGGGTCTTGGAGCTGCCTGGCTTGCCGATGATGAAGAGAGGGATGCGGAGCTCCATGCACACCACCATCATGAAGATGTTCTCCTTCAGGGCGTCGTTGAGAGCAATGGTTGGCTCCAGCTTCATGCCTTCCATGAACTTGTCCTGGCAGCTTCATGGACATAGAACAATATCGTAAAACTGGATGAGTTTTAATCTTGGACACCGTATGCCACGACTGGAGTTTGGCATAGTGACTTCATGAGGCGAAGCCGAGTGAAGTCCAGAGCCAAAACTCAAGGAGTGGAATGCAGTGGCCACAATTAAAATGAATCAGGTTTTGATTTTATCCTACCCCGTCTCCTGGATTTTGGAATATTACGTGATAACAATTCTGTATGCCACTAGTGGCATATAAAACTCTGTATGCCAGTCAGCGTGGCATACGGAAACTCAATGTTAAGCCTATGAGATTTTATATTAGGGGTAGGATAAAACAAGATGAGTCATCTTAAAGCCATTTTCTACAGGCCAACAAAAAAAGGCACTGATTAAATGTGGACCGGTGTACAATCCTCTGTGACTCAAATGTGTCATTGGAACAACCTGGACTCGGACATTCGAAACATAGACAATTATGAAACTTTCAAGACACTGACTAAAGGATTAATGTATAGTAAAATACCAGAATAACTAGTGTCAAGTATATAGAAACTTTTTAAGACACTGAATAAAGGATTAATGTATAGTAAAATACCAGAATAATAAGTGCCAAATATAGTGATGATAAAGTTGTCAATTGTCATATAGTATATAAACACAGTAGTTGTCGGTGAGTACAATGGTGAAACCATCGGTCGTATTGTAAAGTAAGGGAAAGGGGAAGAGTATGAAATTTTTCTTTATTGTTGTCTAGTATCTCTAATAATCAAACAGGAATGATACTTGGTAAAAGAAAAGGAACTTTGAACAAAAATGTACCAGAGGTGTTCCTGTTGATATTGTAAAGGAAAACACAAATTGTATTTAAAGATGATGACAATAAGATAAAAGAATGTTTTGAAAACAAAAAAATGAGTTCTTCTAAAAGTCGGTTGGTGGTGGCCTACGACTACAGGTCAGTATCTAAAAACTGGTGAGTAAAAACAGGTCCATAGCGACAGAACTGTGATCAAACACAATGATTATCATCGACGATTTCAAACCCCTCTGATTCTGAGTCAACAGCCTTATTGCATAATTTGTGCAAAAGCAATTGGTGAACAATTCTCTGTGTGTCTGTTTCCATTCATCAATCCGGCGTCAGCGGTTCCCGACTGTAGATGGGTGGTAAATAGTCGGCAGTGGAAATGACTTTAAATGTTTTTTTTGTCATTTTGAAATTAGACACACATCTTTTCCTACATGTCTTGGAAAAAGAAATAAAGACCTCTTTTCAAATATCAGGTCAACACATGTTCGGTATCGACATGAATGGCTGATCCTTAAGATCGTATGTCTAGAGGGCACTGACGGCAAAAGCATGTTGTTATCAACAACTGTCGTGACTAAAATACAAGGCCCATTTTTCTGATAATGCTTTCACGAGGCAATCCGTTATGATTACCTCGAATTGATACTAAAATCGTGAGTTAATCCTATATGAAATATGAGTGGACAAACTACTGTAGAAATCTGTAAATTATTGTGGCAATAGCTAATAGTCTTAACGTTGACAGGAAATACAATTTGAAATTTCTCAATGACAGTTTTAGCAGCTCACCGAGCGATCTCCTTTGCAATTGTTGCACAGCCTCC
The DNA here is from genome assembly GCA_950022655.1 of Alentia gelatinosa. Lineage (NCBI taxonomy): Eukaryota > Metazoa > Annelida > Polychaeta > Phyllodocida > Polynoidae > Alentia > Alentia gelatinosa. Next base: position 22,409,129 of record OX465593.1, read on the forward strand.
CTCGATTTGGAAGTTGTGGGTGAAATGCTTCACAATTTCGTCTCGGTATTCTTGACGTGCTGTGCCGAGGGCAGCATGATAGCAGACACCAAGAGCCATGATGAGAGCCCAGGCCTTGGCGTCTGGACACTGTAGATACAGATACACAGGGTGACAGGTCAGATGGCATCTGAAGGCTATTACTGTTGTGTCATAGCAAAGATTTGTATTCATTACTATATACCCATGCCGTATATACTGTAAATATGCACCGTTTCGGCATATGACATAAAAATACTGTACTGACCGCTGGTCTGTACACTAAAATACGGACCACCTTGCCATATACATTTATTAACATATCAGTTGTTAAAAATTAAATTAATGATTTCTTTTCAAATTTTGGGTATATAGTAAATATATAACGTCCAATCATGCTTGTACAAGTCACAGAACTCGGTGATAATTTGCGGTTTGTACGGAACTCGGCATAAATGCTTCGGTCCATACAAACCGTAAATTACCATCTCGTTCTGTGACTTGTACAGCATGGTCAGGACGTTCTATATAATCACTGCAAATTTAGATTATGAAGGACATCACCGCCCATCTTCTCACGAATTTTTTCCTTAATCTCCACTCTGTGTATGCCGGAGATTATCACCACCCGTAATCTCCTCCCGGTGTATTAGACATTCCTTATAAGTGTAGTATTGAGAATCCCAATTGTATTAAAATTATTATAATTTTAAAGTAATTCGGCGAGGCAACCACAGGTATGTGTGTACGAGGTAAAGGTTATAAATAAGAGTGACGCCACATTCCCGCCACTTGTGCACTACACACACAGATACTTACCTTATTACAATTGTATATAAAAGAATACGCATATTACATGCGGTGTATGTCTATCAGCTAATAAAATGTGTTTTTCGATTTTGTGCAAACTATACAGGTGTTGACTTTTAGAATTATTACAAACTTTCAGCAGTATTGAAATCTTAACAACACGAGAACTTAAGGAATAAGGGAAAGGAGGAAATTGGGGGGAGTAGAGAAAGAGTAGTTATCAAGTGTTTGATATAAGACCAACCACATTATAAGAATCAGTAATTCTTTTCATGATTAGTCATGATTCACATACAGACAGAGTAATAAACTACCTCATTAGTTCGTCTGTAGAGGTCGTTCTTGTGTTTCAGGAACCATGCCATGACCACCAAGGCTCGCTCTGGATCTCGGAGACTCACGAGGCTGCACTCATCCTTATACATCAGAAAATACAGACATCTAGAGTTAAAACGACTTTCTGATGCTATACTGATGCAAACAGAATCCTCAGGAAAATTTATTCATATCACTTTCCGATGTCTCACACTCTTGATATTTGTAAGTAAATTTATTGTTATGACTATACAAAAGATATACTTTCACAATATTTATGTTGACGACTCCTACCTTTATCATCATACACAATATATACATAAAGGAGACTACCTCGTGACAAAGGGTTACCAAGTGTCCTATAAACGAATAACCGTTAACTAACCTGTGGGTGTGTCATGGTCGCGATGATCGTTAATTATCATAGTTGGAGTTCGCCGAAACGATCGGTATTAATGCACCCCTCTCATAAGATCTCACAATTTCTAAGTCGTATTCTGTACTCTCACTACGCTCTATGGAGAAGGATTCTTAACGAACTAGGCTTAGAGCCTTTAGAATCCACTGACCTGCCTCCCGTGCTAAAGACGTAGATCAATGCAACCAGAGATCTCAATGATGCCACCTAGCGGGAATACTGTGTGCCAGTGGATTCTCAAGACTCTAATCCTAGTTCCTTAAGAATTCTTCTCCCATAGAGCGCAATGAGAACCTTGTACAGATTACGACTTAGAGAGTGCGAGATCTTATGAGAGGGGCAGTACAGACGAGTTGTACAAGTCTAATAGGTGGTTATAACTCCTTCTGTTCAGATGCCAAAACTTATTCAAAGATTTTTGCAGCAAAGAATTCAATCCGTTTAGCCAAATTTCATAATTTTCCTATGGTTATTTGGCTATCAACTATTCATTTATATGCATAGTGTTTCAAATACTCTCCTACCTTCCTAGATCTCATGTAGCACTGTGAGGCGTGAAGGATTTCGGTGATCCTCAGTTTGTCATCTTCATCAAAGTCAGTAACCTTTTCCAACTACAACAATAATGATGAACATCATGTTATTCATTTGAAGATGGCCAGTCTGAGTAAGCTCTACTTATAATCATTCAGTTTTGCATTCTTGTATATTCATGATTCAATTAAAGACAATTGTAAAGAGAAGGAAATTAATGTAAAGAAAATGAGATATATAGATCAATACAATACACTTTGAAGTACATGTGTATGAATATTTAGGCTGTGAATATAATGTACTTTAGAATGTTTTTTCTTGCATAACCAAGTAGAACAAGAATGACCAAAGGCAGACTAAATATGCAGGTAACCGAAAGTGTGGTGCAGTTTCATAAAGTCTGATCATTTTACAAGAATAGCTTATGAGCTTAGAGTAAGGTGCTCAAGTATTACATGCTAAAGTTCGGCTGAAGGAGGAATGATGCAATGATAAAATGCAATCTTAGCTTATTAACATATTGAAACATTAGTCAGACCATCCTATATGAAATGCAGTGATCAAATGTATAGTTATACATTTGACTACTGCAGTTCACATAAACTGTTGTCACCTCTCAAAATCTTGAAAGCAAATGTAGCTTTATCATCAGTGAGGTTCATTGAAGAGTACCATGTCTGCAATGATTTATTAAGAACAATTTTATTGACCTAGTATTGATTACAAAAACAAAAAAAAAAAAAAAAAAAATTGATTACAATATGGAGAAACCCCCGTATAAACTTGATATCAACTCTGTAAATAAAGCATTTTTTTTACGAAAAATAAAGAGAGCGATGCCTGTATATATAAAAAAAACTGAGAATAGAATGTAGGAAGATCACTGACATGTTGAAGTACTAATTCTCTGATGTAGCGAGCCTCTGTTGTATCGTTCAGCTGCCCGAAGTCCCAGACCAGCGGAATGAGGCTTTGTGGAAGTGGCTGTACTCGGTACACCAGGTACCTCATCGGAATTCGTCCTTTGAAAAACATTCAACAAACAGGATAAGTCTCAATATTTTTTTTTTTTTTTAATTTTCGTTATTTATACTGCAAGGACATCGGCTAACCACCGGTATGATTTGCCCTTACAGTTCAAAATACAGATCAAAACACAATCACTACTTTCCAATCTCTACAATGGTAAACATTTTAGAAATAAATTAACAAAACAAATCTAGAGAAACATTTCCTCTGTGCACTGAAGAGATCGATCGGTAGACACAAAACTCAGTCCATTTTGTGTAACCCTATTTTAACTATATATACTAAACAAGTCCTTATGTTGGCTTGAGGATACACCTCAAAAATTCAATATGAAAATAGATAGTCTCTGAAGAGTCTGTGTTTTCAGCTCCTGGTTTTGACTCATGCGTTGTCAGTCCTTAAGGGGTATTGACACATATGATACCTTAGGGGCCATCCTAGACTTGCTCAAGTCTTTGATTATGAACATTCATTAAATGATTAATCACAATAAGAATAAATTTCATTCTAGTATGTATCCTTCTCTGACTGGCCCATGAATCAAAGACTTGTCCACTATGAACACAATCTCCTGTTTATGGCCCCAAGCCACTCCCTGTAACCCTATACTTCCTCCTCCACTCCCCCCATCCCCTCCTCCAGTTCCCTGGCCGCCTGTGTTGTCATAGCAATAAATTTCGCCTACTCCTGATAGTAACCTGATTAAGATCAAAGTGAGAGGGTATCAATCTCCCATCAGATATCTGAACAGTAGCCATGATATCTGTATGGAGAGTGTTGGACATACTGGCGCTATACAGCGCCAGAAATCTAACACCATTACCAATTGTACCAGTCCCTGTATCCCACCGAGGAGAGTAGATGGAGGGACTGGATGCAGGGACTGGAGCCAGTCTAGGGCCATCCATATAGTATGTAGGCAGAATTTCGGAAGTTTTTTTACCCCACCCCTACCGATCTTGTACGCAATAGAACAAAGAAGGAGCATGTACGCAAATTTACGAAATGTTTGAAAACACTTCAAACACACCCCCAATACCTGTGCGCAGAATTCGGTAACAAGGCAAAGATGTAGAATAAAAATCAAATACAATAAAAATAATGAACATTTTTAAATTATATATAATTTTTTTTAAATATTCTAGATGGTGAGGACATTACAGCTGTATTCAAATACAAATTATGTAAATGTTGTATCATATATGACATAAGATATAATAACATGAAATGAATTCGAATGGTAATAATGTCTATGAGCAGTATGAGCTAACAAATTAATATATCCAAATCTTTTGGCTACATATTCTTTCTACAAGAGGGTAAACTTTGAACATACCGAATCTCTCTGTGGTGTGCTCAGAGTTAACATGGTAGCCAAGTCCTCCTTCCTCCATCTTGGCAATCATCTCATTTGAATGTCTGGAAAATTGGAAGTTGTTTAACCCTTCAAGATCCACACATCATTCACCATGTACCCATACTATAGCAGGTACCAGAACCATTTGTGGCCTTTGTAAGGCCGGCTTTTAAAGTCAATGTTATAGAACAAAATTACAAATTTATAAATTCCAGTTAATCTGTATTTCTTATCGGAAATTGCCGATATTTTAATGCCTTACTGGCACCACTTAGCCTAATATGTCATATAATTTTCATAATTCGTCGATAAAACTTTCTTCAAAAAGTTACGAAGGAACAAATACAGTATTGTTCATCCAATCTAGGCGGGAATGTCATATGGCATTGTCCTGCCATGGCCAGGGGAATGCCATACGGCATTGCCCTGCCAGAAAGGGTTAAACAGGGATTTATTTCCATTCTGAGAAGAATGCCGCATCAAGCAATGTAACAAAGTAAATGTAAGTAATACAGAGAGCCTATGAAGCAACGTTTAGATTTTTAGTTGACATATAGGAAGATTGTATTGGCTGCAATACTTCAACAGGCTATTTCAAGAGTAACAAGACCAATTTAAAAAAATTGCATGCGCGATCTTTACTCTCCAACCAGAGATTGAGTTTTTAAAGTATGGAGGTATGGCGCCATACCAGCACAGTATGATGGTACGGCCCAATTACCACTTGTACAGCAGAGGTTGGTATTTGGAGTATTTGGGGGCATGGGGGTACAGTGCAACGTTTGAATGCACCTACTTTTTGTATGGGTTGCAGGCGGCGACGAAGCGAAGCCCACTGTCCATGTCCAGAGGTTCGCCATTCACAGTGCCATCACACAGCACCTCCTTTACCAGGTCCAGCAGCTCCGTTGTGTTCACTTCATCCAGAAAGACGACAGTGAAGAGGCCGGGGTACCGTTTGTGATTCCTCTTGGCATGAGACTCTGCTTCTCTGATTTTTCCAATCATCTCCTCCTCGGTGATTCCACCATGAATCTGTAAGAAGTGATGTTTTCTTGGTTATACCATTATTTTAATCGTACCTGTATCAAAACACTAGTTGAGTGTTTTGCCTTTGTATATATCTAGCCGTACTATTGAGATATAACCATCAGCATCTATATTATGGAGTTTTTTCTATTTTCTGTCGCATTTTTTATTTCTCATGAGTATAACAAGCATAATTCCTTATTGTTGAAACAAATTTCATCTCTGGCTTTCGCCGTGAGAAAAAACAATTCCTTGTTGTGTGTCTTAACATTAGTTTTACATAATTGTTACATCGTCGCTCCATGAATAGGTGTGCTCCACCAGGACCCTGTTGCTCCCCTTTTTGTGGTATCGCTAGCTATAATCGGATCTCAATTTTATTTTTACAATTACTTTAACGATCTAACTGAAAAAGCGTTGCTCCCGTAATATCGTATTGTATCCCTATATTCCCGCGGTATCACTATTTTTTACGATGCGATAACGATACAACAATTCAGGGGCACATAATGAATGAGAAAATTAATTAGTTCTTTAATTAAATACAGATGGCACCACAGTTAAAACTGATCTGACACCTGGTTGTGTAGATTGCTTTTTCCTATAGATAGAAGAACAAATGGCGAGGGTTGGTGGTGCCACCATGGATCGTCATTTGAAATATCAGATAAGGCTGTATTTAACCCACAGCGCTACGATCCGCAGTGCTGTGATGGTCCACGTAAAAAGTATCGCAAAAAGCAGTATTTTACGCGGCGATGTGCCCAAGCGATTACGACGCGATCCGCAAGAATTCAGGAGCAACGTTTAGGCCCTCGGATCGCTATTCTGCGATCCGCAACTCTGTTGTAAACGTGGAGCAACGGGGCCCAGACCAGTGATTTTCAACTCCAAACATGCTTATAGTGTACAAACCCACTGGCCTGGTCACCACTGCCAGCCGGCGGCTGGTAGCTCGCCGTCAGTCAGTGAAAGTTAATTCAGTAGGTTTTGCCAGTTCATCGTCAGTTCATTGCCACTTTGCTACTGCCAGTGAGCATGTGACCTGCTCAACTGCCCCTGTCTCTATACTAGAGCGAAGATGGGTGCCATGCAGCCACTTTATGGGCACTGTGCGGTGATAGTGAAGCCCTCTTGTCATGTCATATCGCTGGCCTAGTGGAGCACCCCCTTAATCTAATCGTCATCTCTTTCTTTCCTCCCTTGGGGATGTAACACGATGCAACCCCTAATAGTCCATGAGCCAGACCACTTTTGACTTTCAAATGGAGGTAGAAACTTTCATTATGATTTTTAGTTAGCCATATCTCCAGAGGGGAATTGAAAGGGTTGTCCTTGAAATGGGAGGTCATGACCTTGAGCAAGGTCATTGACTCTATAATGGCCATAGAGAACTTAAATAGTGCTACATATTGATTTTTTAAATTTTGAGAAAAGATCAAATTTTCACCAAGTTAGAATACAAAGTATGCAATTTCTAAATATACCAATTTTTTGGCAGGTTGCCATGGAAACAGGCCCACTGTGTCACTAGCCTGGACATCAGAAATGGCCCCCTCACTTTTTCATAAACTCTGGAGATGTGGCTAACTGAAAATCATAATGAAACTTTCTACCTCCATTTGAAAGTCAAACCCATATTTTGAGCCTCTGGCTCATGGACTATAAGAGGTTTTTTCTCATGGTTGCAGTTTTTGACAAATCACTAATACATGATATATCCCATATCATATTATCCTACCCCTCATATAAATCTCCATAGACTTAACATGGAGTGACTGAATGCCACGGTTATGTCATAAAATATTTATATGCTACAGGTGACATATGACGTTAGAAACATGTGACGGGGTAAGATAAAATCTAAACATCACTCAATTTTATACAATTGTTTACATGGCGTTCGTTGTCTTCTGCTACAGATATCACTCAGCTCCCCTTCGTGATATCATTGCGCAAAAACAACTCATGCCATATAAACAATTGTATGAAATTTCGTGACTTTTCTTGATAGTATCATACACCTATGCCCGTATGTTTATTGATTACACTTGATCCTTTCTCTCTCGAATATACTCCATACAGTAACCCCAATCTAATTTTCTTAAAATAGTTTATCTGTAATTAGTTGAATCACGAGGATACTAAAAGGTGTTCCTTACTTTGAGGATGAACCTGTTTTTGAAGTCTGCTGCATCGGGACCTTGGGGTTTCTGTAGGCGACTCAAGAAATTGACAAGGTATGTTTTTCCGCAGCCAGTCTCGCCCATGACAATCACTGGTATTCTACATCTGAAATAAGAAATGCAAATCTTAATTTGTAATTGCTCATGTTCAAATTGTCATCTAATTTCCAACCCATATTGGGATATCTTTAAAAAGATTGGTTATGGACAATCTAGACACTACGCTATGTACAATGAATAGAGCAGCATGATATATAAAAGTCATGGCTTCTATTTTATCATCTCAACCCTGGTTTTTTTCTCCATAGACTTAACATTGGGAACTCGTATCTAACGCCCATTAGATATCTAGCAAAAATATCCAATAGGAGATTATGTTACAAATGATAGCCCATTAGTCAATGTGAAGGGTGAGATAAATTCAGAAACCCATTCAAGATTAGTGTCAGAGCTCGATCCCATCTTCTTTGAATCACTACGTAATTCACGCGGCCTCGCCTTGTGAATTACTACAGGATTCAAACTCGAGTGGTTACGAGCTCAAACCCTAAACTATCATAGGTTTCCTCTATAAAGTGGAATGCACATGTAGGCTACCTCACAGTCTGAGACAAATGCTGGGGAGATTCTGGACTGGAGTACAATCTCCTCATCTAAATAGTGGCGTCTCATTTCTCAGAGACTGAAGATTGATACAGGTAATTGTTGCCGATACTATAGAGGAAACCCATGAAAGTTTAGGGTCTGAGCTCGTATCCCATCGAGTTTGAATCAAATAGCAATTCACGCGGCTTCGCCTTGTGAATGATGGGATCGAGCTCTGACCCTAATCTTGAATGGGTTTCTGAATTTATCTCACCATTAATATTGACTAATGGGCTAACATTTGTGACATTCTCCCCCATCGGATATTTTTCCTAAATATCTAATGGGTGTTAGATACGAGTTTCCAATGTTAAGTCTATGGAGAAAAAATATCTGGGGTGAGATAAATTCCCTTTCCAAAGTGGTATTTTGGTGAGATAAATGTAACCACTTGCTAGTATGAAGCCAGGAAATGGGATCACATGTATTTCGCTCCCCTCACCTCAGCTCCCAGTGTGAGTGTTCACACAGGGATGTCTCCACTTCAGCGACAATCTACCCTGCCCTAAGGGACTTTGTCTGAGACTTCTATCTACCAGTGGTGTCTTTCCATGTGATTCCAATCAGTCATCATTCCTTATAACTGTGAATTTGTTTCAGCTTGCTTGAGATTTCGAACCATAGATGAATTGACTGTGACTAGGGAAAAGGTGCGAAGTACACCAATCTGAGGTACATTAGTACATGCGAATCCATCTTACGGTCAGAGAAACATAGGACGAACCTTTTTTTATTTTCATCGTGGTTGAATTACCACTAAATGCTGACTATATGATGCTGTTAAGGTACGCCCTTACCTGAATCTCATATATATGGCAAGCATCTTCTTGATGTTGTCTGCTGTCAGAACGTAGCTTGGGTCCGGATCGTGCACATCAACTCCCATCACGGTGCACAACTTCCCAAGCTGCTGCTCCCTGTGAGAGATGAACAAACACCAATTCAGACCAGCGATGTCAATATTTTATTAGTTTAACTTTGAAATGCACTTTAAGTGTCTTAAAAGATATATATATAAATAATAAAGTGAAAAAGACACAAAAAACCAGACACAGTTGATTTCTTTAAAAATGATGTATTGCAACCAAGATGACAATTGTGGTATGATATATGGTATCAGCGGTGAACACGACGTTTCGTATCAATTTATGATACTTCATCAGGTGATGATACAAATTTCGTTTAGCTTTGGTTAAGTGCTATTTTGAGATTCAGATATATTTCTTAACTTCCTGTTGGACCATGAGGGTCAAGGTCATTTGTTACTATAAATAGATAATCAAGTGGTATCATATCAGATACAGAGTATATTGATAGAGATGGGTGGCTGGTATCTCATAACATGGGTAGGTTATAACCGATATATATATGTGTGATATTGTTCCATGTATATTGGTAAAAAAAATCCGGCACCATACAATATTTCCTGAATTTTAGTGCGTTAGGTTATATCGTCAGGCATATCGGGATTGGGACTTTTACAGGAGAACCCATTTCGATGTGTGCTGAAGTGGCATGTCTAGACATGTGCCAAAATGTGAAGCCTCCCGATAAGTCTCCGATTTTTACTTTTTGTATCGGAGCCATATCGTTAGGTCTAAATTTCAATCGTAGTAGGTGGGGGCCGGGCCTTAGAATCTAAATGTATTGCGCACATGTTTATTACGGTAATTACATTAATGGTCAGACGAAAGGTTTTTGTAATAAAAGGAATTCAGAATTATGCTGAAACAAAAAGAAAAAAGAAGTAAGGCCCGGCGTCCACCTATTAAGATATGGCTCCCAATATCTCCCAATAAAAAGTCAAAATCGCGTGGGAAGGTCACCTAATATCGAGACAGTTGACCACGTTTCTGCGATTAGGCACCGAAAAAAACCCTTACGATGCGTGATGGATTGGCATGTCTAGACATATATCTGTCTGCGATTGTGCACATTTCCGATATTTATTTCCCACCTAATACGGAGTCTCCATGCTAAGCCTATGGAGCCTACAGATCGCTACTGAGTAGAATACAGACCTCCGGAATCTCCTAGGAGAATATTGCTTTTTGGACCAACTGACGGGCATTATAGGAACTAATTTATAGAAACAAAGCACGGCGCTTGGGTCGAATTTCTAATTATTTACAAAAAAGAATTCCTAATAATTACTCGAAAGGTGAGTAATAAATACAACATAACCATGATTTCGATCTGTGTGGCCGTATTCTCCCTGTAGTTGACACTATGTATTACTTTATAATATATTTTTAAAGTGATAAAGTTTTACTACGCGTCAACTGTGTATGTCTCCGATATTTGCTTTTTTTTCTTCTTTTTTTTAAAGTTTTATTATACGAAAAAGGAGTTCACAATATACAGTGTCGTGATCTTCCACTCGAATCCGTCATACAAAAGAGATAATACACAGGCCATACGAAACATAGTGATTGTTACACATCATCTGGGCAAAAAATATAAACACTGATGTTCTTACAGGTATGTAATAAATGTGGTTTTTCACTGGTCCATTTGGGGAGAGTAAGGGAAAACTCGTTCCACTAGGCACAAAGACAACACAAATGACAATTAACAAATAATACATAGTAACGTTCAACACAAACTAGGACTGTCAGGGGTAGCTTTTTGTATCGGTGCCATATCGGTAGGTCTAAATTTCTATTGTAGTAGGTGGACGCCCCCCTTTATAGGGTGACTGGTCAACTCGTCCCTTAGTGAACTCGTCCCTTAGTCAACTCGTGCTTTTTTGGTCAACTCCTTTTCCCTAGTCAACTCGTCCCTTTTGTTTTCCATTTGTCTTACACCTATATATAACTGAATTATATAATAGATAACAACTATATGATGTTAGATAGCAATTGTTTACCTGAATTTGATATTAGTATGAGTACATTCCATTTTCATTTCATAAACATATGAGTACATTCCAATTTCATTTCATAAATTTCAATCATGAAAATACATTTGCACCTGAGTCACATAGTATTTTATCACAGTATGTTTGGAAACATGCGCTGAACACAAATAAAAGCTTAATTTGTGTTCAGCGCATGTTTCCGAACATTTTGATGTATATATATACATCCAGGATTACTCCATGTTTAATGAAAAAGGACGAGTTGACCAGAAAAAGGAAGAAAAACCCGAATTGACTAAGGTACGAGTTGACTAAGGCACGAGTTGACTAGCATTCCTTTATAGGTGTACGCCGGGCCTTACCGTGTGAGGGTGTTGAGGTCTTCCCTGAGGTCCACCTCGTTTGAGACGAGACCTCGGTAAAGTGATACGTCCATGATCTTCTCCACCAGGCACTCCTTTGTTTGTGGGTCCAGAAGATTCATATTTTTGTCGACAGTGTACCCGAGGAATGTTATGCTATGTCCGTCTGGGTTGAAGAAGACATAAGGGTGTGCGCTGAAACCATGAAGAAAAGCAAATTTAAATGAGTACACATGTATATAGATAACAACCTAACAGTTTGCAAATTCTTGTTAGAAATGTCGCATATTTTTAAAGTGACAATTCAGAGAGCCCATCTAATATGGTATTTGCTATATCTGCTTATAAATATATATTTTCGTTTTTATGTTGTTGTTTTTAATTATTTCATCATGTCGTCCTCGGCCTGTACTGGATCATTTTATGATCGCATCAAAACCGCATACAGATGGGTCATGGATTCATCTTTGTCTATACTGTGTAGAATTTCTAAGTGGACTTTGCCGATCTACTGTTCACAAAAGAAATTCACAAAAAAGACTAGCACTGATGTGCTGGGTTGTTAAGAGGAAAAGTTGGACCAGGGAGCTGTTTCAAAAGTCGAGTGAAGTCTCGCCAGCAGCATGTCGCATTTCAAAGCGAGAGGCCGCAACAGCGACCGGCACTTTGAATCAAAGCGGCACCAAAACCGCTACTAATACCCAATAGGGAGCAGTACCTCCACCTCGACAGCGACGCTTCAAGTGCCATTGTTAGCTCTCGCTTTGGCGGTGAGTACTCTCGTTTAGTACCCTCCCGACTTTTGAAACAGCTCCCAGTTCTTATTTGATTTAACCTTTTCCTTACCAATGATGCCTTCAGACACTTAGTGGCTAGTGCAAATGGCGACTGAAGTATTATTTTCGTGTTTTTGTTAAAATGTCATTTATCACAGTTGATTCAATATGATTTTTTTTAGTTTTTTTTCAGAGATTATGTGAAACGCCGTTATAGTGATAATAAATAAATAGTCGTATATCTATCACCATGGAAACATTTCACATATGGTGGAAAATAATAGATTTTCGTAACATTGTTGCATAGGCCAGGGGCCCGTTTCAGTATTTGATATTCCGTTCGTTGTTGCTCTCAGTGACTGTATAGAAGAACAGTCGTCGATTTTATATGGCCTTCCGCCTACTGCGTCAGGCCGTATAGAATCGACGACTGACCTCGAACGATAAACGTTTCGTCCATAGTAAGGACATTTCGCCTTATTATTATTTTATGGAGTCGTGGATAGTGTACCTGAATCTATTCCGACCAAAGACGATAAGGAACAGATATAATTCAGGCACACTTACTATGTCTCCTTCTTCTTACATATTTGGAAATAATTGAAAACGTAACTTTACAACAAAGCACATGGTACGGAGTGCACAAACCCTTAGTTCGTGCTCAGTGTGCAGAAAGGAATCCCTACAGCTGGTCAGTAAATGTGAGACATTCGGACACAGGTATATGATAGTGCTATACATCAAAAACGAATTACGGTTTCATGAAACATACAGCAATAGAGATCATCATTTCAAACTTCTAGGAAACTAGAACATTTTAATGTGAACTGTGCAAGTTGTTGCTAACATAAAGTTGAATGACCGTTACCTTGCTTTCCATTTCTTCTTCATTTGGTATTGTTCAATACCTTCTGTGTCAGCCTCTTCCATATTAGGACCAAGCTACGCAAATATAAAATGTGAATGATTATGACACTATTGAATTTATTCTTCAAAATAGTCGATTGTTAACAATTGCAAACCTACTATAGCCAAACAGTAGATACTAGGTTATAGATGATGCTCATTTGTTTCATTACACTTGTTCTTAACATGAAATTTAGTAGAGAATGGCCTTTAAAAGATATCGTTTCTTGTTGAGATAACTTAAAAACTCTTGTTAAAAAGATCTACTACTAGCTATATCCATTTCTGGTTAACGAGCATATTGCGTTGTAAAAAAATGTCCACTTGCTATTAAAGCCTTGCTGGAAATTTACTTACGGCATTTGTGGGTCTTGCCATTTCATCTGCCATTTGTAACGATCGGGTCACAAAGTCCTGAAAATAATCAGGCAGATTTAACAGAATTATGTATACGTGCATATCTGACAAAGCAAGTTAAGTACTACCTCCAGCGAAAAGCGAATTACTATTAGGGCAGGTAGCTAATTGGAAGCGGCCAGCTCGCCTCCGACACCAAATACCATGTGGCTCCAATGTGGTCTTTGATGCACCTTCCGATGAAAAATCAAAATCGCGTCGGAAGGTCTCTTAATATTGGGGCAGTTGACCATGTTTCCACGATTAGACACCGATAAAAACCCCATACAATGCGTGGTGGATTGGCATGTCTAGATATATGTCTACGATTTTGCACCTTCCCGATATTTATCCTACCCCTGAGATAAAATCCCATAAGCTTGGCCACCGCATGCCACTCCTGGAGTTTTGACTCCGGACTTCACTCGGCTTCGCCTCATGACGTCACTATGCCAAACTCAAGTCGTGGCATACGGTGGTCAAGATTAAAACTCATCCAGTTTTACGATAGTCTCCGATATTGACTTTTTTGTATCCGAGCCATATCTGTAGGTCTAAATTCCTATCGTAGTAGGTGGACGCTGGGCCTAAATATAGTCATAAAGACTTAAAGACGATCAAGTAAAAATCTGAAATATTCTTGTAATCATCCAGAAAATAGCCCTCGGTTTTGGTTACCTTTGACATCTGCAGCATGGCGCGGACAACGAATTCACTGAGGCCTGGCAGGTTGTTGGCGTCGTCCTCCGCGGCCGGCACGGGCTGGCCGGTCCTCTCCGCCTCCTCCCGGGCCTCCCTCACCGCCTCCTCGGCGATCCGCCTCAAGACACAGAAGGTGGACTTCTCATACTGAGACCACTGGATGTTCAGGAACTGTACAAAGTAGTTCAGTTCTGCCCAGGAAGGGTTGTCGATCTCACAGTAACTGCAAGTGTGTAGAATGGAAAAGAGATAAGTAACTAGAATTGAGTCTGCTGGAGTGAGTAAGTGAGTGAGTGTGAGTGTGAAGGAGTATGTGAGTGAGTGAGCATGTGAGCGAGTGAGTAAGTGAGTGAGTGTGAGTGAGTGAGTGTGTGAGTGTGTGAGTGTGTGAGTGAGTGAGTTGGTGAGTGAGCGAGTGAGTGAGTGAGTTAGTGAGTGAGTGAGTGAGTGAGTGTGAGTGTGAGCGAGTGTGAGCGAGTGTGAGTGTGTGAGTGAGTGAGTGAGTGAGTGAGTGAGTGAGTGAGTTAGTGAGTGAGTTAGTGAGTGAGTGAGTGAGTGACTATGAGTGAGTTGGTGAGTCAGTGAGTGAGGTGAGATGGAGTGTAATTGAATGTATGAGTGAGTGTGAGTGAGTGAGTGAGTGAGTGAGTGAGTGAGTGAGTGAGCGAGTGTGAGTGTGAGTGTGCGAGAGTGAGTGAGTGAGTGAGTGTGTATGAGTGAGTGGGTGAGTGGGTGAGTTGATGAGTGTGTGAGATGGAGTGTAGTTGAGTGGGTGAGTGAATATGGGAGTGAGTCAGTGAGAGAGTATGTGAGTCAATGTGTTAGAATGTGAGTAATTCAGCCAGTAAGTCAGCGCGTACATGGGGTTCCCATCACATGGGATGTACCCTTACACAGGGTGAACCCTTACACGGATTCCCCTTTACATGAGGCTGTACTATAGGGCACATAGATATAATGTTATGGGTGCAGCTATCTTGCCACCCAACACCTGGTTTGCCATAAAAGGTTCCAGTCTGGTCTCACGATTATCTATAGATTATAAATGACAGCAGGAAATAGTGACAGATGATGGTGGAACTGGCAGTCACTCTGTGCCCTATTCTAAGGTTAACTCACTGGAGGAGCGTCTCAAGGCAGTGGATCATATTGCCTTCTGCCTTATCCGGCTGGATGCGTTGCAGGTCACGGTTCTCCTTCAGGATCAGCATGAACTGGTAAACCCGCTGGAAGGACTCGCTGCGGAACTGGCCTTCATCCATCAGCATGTCCTCATCTGACCAGTCAGGAACGTTTTCAATTTCCTCTAAAAAAAGAAATTTACAGAATAAGAAATTAGTATAAGTGTGCTATATTGTTCATGCAAATAGTTAGATAACCTTTTCAAAGTTTCCTATGTACAATCTTCGATTGAAGACATTGTTCTATGTTGGAGTGATCACTTGTGGCCCTTTGGATAGTCCATTATGCTCGAATGGAAAGTTCACATGTAATTTGTACCCAAACTTACTGTAACTCTTTTGGTTCAATAAATAGAGCGAAGCTCGATATTGAAAAAAAAATTAAAAAATTTCACCGATGGTAGAATGATGGTGTTTCATGCTGCAGTAACAGCCATGGTCATATCATGGCAGGATAGAATCTATGAGATGAGGCTAGCCCCTCTCATCTAAGCCTTTTCCTTTAGGGTTAGAATTCTCACACACCTCTAAGCCAGTGAGAAGTTCACTAACGGATAATCAGTGCAAGACATTGGGGTGCAAGTGTATAGTCTGTACCAGTTCTCTCACATCTTCTAAGTTATAGATAGTAATAAAGGTAACTGCTTAGACGTCGTTGAGAACATTTAGAGAAAAGGGCTTGAAGCCGGAGAAAGGTTATGAGAGAAGAACAGATTAAAACATAAATGAATTTAGAAAATGGTCATGTTTTATTATGTACAATCAGAGTGCATCTCGTGCTAACAGTGAATATCTGTCCCTCATGTTAGTTCGCTGACTACTTTCTGAGAGGAGGATTTTATCTTGCCCCTGGTATTTTTGTCCCATAGGCTTAACATTGGTAACTCGTTTTCCATTCCCATACAAGTATTGCAGTCCGTTCTGCATGGTCTATATCCTGTGTTTCATCTATTCTTTTAGTGCATATAGGGGTGAGATAAGTACAGAAAATAACTCGTTTGGTAAAAAAACCTCATTCTTCACCTCGTTTGAACGCTATGTGATATTCACTCGGCTGTTGCCTCATTCACATCACTCTGCATCAAACTTGTGGAGAACGAAGACTTTTACCAAAACTTGTTGGTTTCTTCTTTAGTCGCTCATGTCAGTTTTTGACTGCTCTCTGACAGGAGGCAGGGATCTACCAAGCTGTATTACCTGCAGCTGCAGCATCTTCCTTGATCTTCATGATCTTTAGGCTGTCCTCTGGCGCGTGACATTTGACTGCAGGCAGAATGTTGAGCATGTGGTGCACCGGCTTCTCACCCTCTTTACCTCTCACCTGCAAGTCAGCGAAAATCCAAAAGTTGCTTTCAGTGATTTTCCTGGTTGAATTTAAGCTTACAATTCATAATTATTTGAGGAAAAATCATTGACTTTATGTGATGGTTGGGCATAGGACAAGCGTCAGGGGCCAGTTTAATGATCAAGGATCCTACATGTAGATCCTTTCCTGTATGCCATATAATTCCATGGACGATGTGGGTCAACATCATACAATACTTATGGACGCCCTTATGGACGACTAATACTATCACCAAACGATAACTGTTGTAGGATGTACAGAACAAGGTCTTCATGTACGATCCTAGATTATTAAACGGGCCCCTGGCAGGTGAGCTGGGGGAGCCTACCTCAGAATGGATTTCACAGTAGCGTAGAGGCATCATCTCCAGGGCGTAGAAGTCCCTCTCAGACCGTGTCCACACGTACCCTCTCGGGTCGACCAGACTGCGCAGGATGATCAGCTCAAACAGGAGGTGGTCAACGCCAGCATTCATCTGCACGAGCATGAAAAACAAGGAGAACTTTAACCCCAAGGTTTAGTCTAAAGTAGAAACCAACATGTTAAAGACAAATGCTGGTAGTTGGGTGAATTTTAAATTCTATTGATTTTTGCAAATAACTCTGGATAGAATTTAAAGTTCCATATATCAGTAAATTTATAAAAAATGAAAAAAGATTGGCATGTCAACCATGCTAACTTCTATGGGAAGGCCATCTGAAAATGTAAGTGCTTAACTATTGGTGTCTAAGGGAAACTGTAATATTATGACTATGTTGCTAAGTGACACTGATGTTCTATTGCTATCTTCAAATAATTCTGGATTATGATAGTTTGGGGCATGTACAAATGAGAAGTGACCAAGTTTTCACTCAATGTTCACAGTTTATAAACCTTCAGAGCTCCGACGAAATCAAGGGGCTTTGATTCTGTCATTCAGGAAAGAAAACTGTCGGTGATGCCACACTGCATAATCTAAGCAAATAAAGTCGATGATTATTCCACTAGCTGGGTAGTTTCTACTGACCGATTTTGCGTCAGTAGTGCTTTAAGTCCATCAGTGGTTCCTGACTGTAGATTGCTGACGGGAAATCGGCCAAAGGGAACGGACTTGATAAGGCCCATTTCCATTGGCCAACAAAAACGGTGTAGATTTTCTGTGTTCTCCTAATAGCCTATTTACATTTTGCATCAGCAGTGCTGAGGTCCGTCGGTGGTTCCTGACAGCATATCGGTGATGGCCAATGGAAATAGGCTATTATGAGAACACAAAAAATCCACACCATTTTCGTCGGCCAATGGAAACGGGCCTTTACTGCACCCATTTTGCACTCACCTCGTGCGGAATGTCGATGTGGAAGAAGGTCTTGTTCTGGTAGCCCGGGGGAGGGGTGTGCCGACACAGACGTGCCGCTGTGGCGGGAATGTCAACAGCTTTCCCATGCAGTGGAACCCCGACAAACTTCCTGTACTCGTCCGCCATGTCACGCTTCTTGTTCTTCACCCACAGTGTCCTGCCCACTCCCGCGCGGTCTGACTGGATTATCTTCACAGACAGCCTGGGGAAAAGATGTGGGGTGTTTTTGTGGATTAAATGCTGCGAGCTGCACATCATTCACCATGCAAATATATAACGACTGGGAGCAGAACCAACTGTGATGTTCGTATGGCAGGCTTCTGTGGTTTATTTTGTAACAAGATTTACTATACAGGAAACCCATGAAAGTTTAGGGTCTGAGCTCGCATCCCATCGAGTTTGAATCACGTAGTAATTCACAAGGCGAAGCAGCGTGAATTGCGTTGTGGTTCAAACGAGATGGGATCGAGCTCTGACCCTGAACTTGAATGGGTTTCTGAATTTATCTCACCCTTAATATTGACTAATGGGCTAACATTTGTGACATTTTTCCCCATTGGATATATTTCCTAATGGGTGTTAGATACGAGTGTTAGATACGAGTTTCCAATGTTAAGTCTATGAAGAAAGAATATCTGGGGTGAGATAAAGATGTATAACTACTAGTAATTCAGGAATCTTAATCTGACAGGGATGTCAGTTGGGCTCAGAAAAAAACAAGGAAATATTTCCCATGACAATTCAGGGTTTAAACCTGACATATATATACACCAAAAACACCGGAAATGTATTTAGATACAAGTAATGTTATTATTTCTAAACATATGCGTCTATGAAGAGTCTGTGGGTAGGTAGAGTTGGGAATTAAGGCTTGTTACTGATATGAGTAATATAGCAGTTGTATCTCTCTACTCTGTGTTGTTATGTTCATTTCACACAAGGACAGGTATTTCACATTTCAAAAACGAATTTCTGCGGAAACAAGGAAAACAGACATCCCTGATCTGAACTTCCTGATATCTTACAGAATTACTGGCGGTACCCGGCCACATATATGTGTCCAGTAATGATTATTATTTAGCGGTAGATTTTTCTAAAAAGTGAAAAAGAAAAGCAAAACAGCATCGTTCTGCCATGTATCTACAATATTACAACTAATATTTCAATTGAAGTGTACAGAACAGAGTTGCATATTTTGTCGTACGAAACAGGTTTGTGTATGGTATTTTCATGTTATATGGTGAAACGGTGCGTATTTACAATATATACGTCATGGTTATATTTAATATTATGATATTATAAAGGATCATGAAATCCAGAGGGTGCTTGTGAGTGTTTTGTCTTCTATGTTTGTATATATGTCTTACAATCACCTGATTGAAGGCCCAGGGGATGAATAATGTATGTCATAAAACATTTTCTTAAATACAAATTAAAGCTACTAGAGAAACGAATGGACTCATGTGACTCATTTTTCGATGTGACCCCAAGAAACTTCTTCATATACCTTTTCTAGGAAAAGGAATAGGAATAATCAGAATTGTTAGAGTCAACACTACAAGGGTGGCAACCATGTAATAGGTAAAGGACACTCATGAGATGAAAGGTTTAGTTCCGGAATAGCCTAAATGATGTTCAGCTAGTTTTGGTTTTATATAGTTAACTGGTATTTTTTTTAAAAGGGAGCAATGGAAATGACCACAAGGTAACAATGAATGTACGGAGAATTGTTTGGCAAAGCTGAAAGTTGTAAGCTGTATGATAATGTCCAGAGATTAATAAATGACTTGCTCAAATAAAAAACTTTAAAAAACACAAAAAAACCTCTACCCATTTATTCAAACAAACCTTTTGGCCTTGTCTGCCTTGTTCTTCTTGTCGATGGTAACCGTCAGATGGGTGTTGACATACGCCTTTATTTCGTCGTCGGAGAAGGTGATTGTGGTCTCTATCCTGTGGCTGTAAAGTGCAGGCACCAGCATGTTCCTGTCCCTTCGTTCAGCACAGCATATCACAACAAGGCGATAATCTAAAGTAAAGTGAAATTGATTAGGATTCTTTAAAATTCTTTAAAATTCAACTACTTTGTATAATGTTTAAAAATAAGTTTAATTTGGATTGGATTGACACCACTATCAGAAGGACAAGAACCCAAAAAAAGACGCTATTTGATATAACAACTACTCGCTGTGCGACAGTCTTCAACAGTCCATACCAAAGGGGGGCTCGAGCATGGAACGCTCTCGCAGAAGACGTACAAAACATCGCTGATAAAGAAACTTTCAAAAGACGACTAAAAGTCGAATTAACTAACTAGGACATTGATCAGTGAAAGCGGACAACCTAATTATGAATTGTATTTTTCATCTCATTATTCTCTCTTTACTCCAACTACTCTGTTGTATTTCTGGAAAACTAATGTATATTGCACACCGGATTAATGTATTGCTGTTTCCGATTCAGACGTGCCTGAAAAACTTAACTTATGTTGAGAGGCGCTGATAATAAAAAAAAAAAAAAAAAAATACAATGATAAGAGGCAATGTTGGGCAGAATGACTGTAACGAAGTACTCCCGTTTTAAATCGTTCATTGGTCAATATTTGGGTCACGAATTGTATGCCACTGGCAGCATACGCATTACCGTATGTCAGTCACCGTGGCATATGTACATTCATGAGATTTTTTATTATATACCTGTGCCAGTATGTTATACAAATACCAACCTCTGCTAGGGTATTGGTATTAAATATATACCGGCACAGTATGGTTGTATAAAATGATGTACCACCCTACTTTGAATACAAATTCTGATCGGCTGAAAAAAATTGCACTGACCTACTTAGGAAGTGCTGGCAGTGACTTGCACAAGGATCACAGGAGTTGAAGGGAAAAAAAGAGTAAAAAAGGTGCTTGGAGCATATTCTGTGCTTGACTTTCACTAAGATGTCAAGAGATATACCAGCACACTTTGAATCCAGCTCAGACGTTGTCATATTTCCTTATGTAATTCATCAAATACTTATATTTGAAGGTATATAATAAAATAAAAATGTATTACCTTACTGGTACATACTCACATACCTTGTTTCTTTTGAAAAAAATATTCCACTCGCTCTGCGAGCTCGTGGAATATTTTTATTGAAAGAAACGCGGTATGTGAGTATACCAGTAAGGTATATATATACATTTTATCTTATTACCAACTACATTCGAACACTTGGCTAGCACCACTCACCAGAACACCCTTGGAGGATGCGATGGATGTCGCCCTCCACTTTCTGTGCTACTTCATAGCTCAGCTGATCCGCATTGAGCAGCATGTGGATCTTACTCTTGTCAACCACAGCCCGCATCAGCAGCAGTCGAACCTAGCAATAATTACAACATGTATCATTTCTAATCTCTCATATGAAAAGGTAAGCAATTAAAGAAAGTGGAAGGATTTTGTATTTTTTGTTATATCATTCATTCATAACTTAATACGAGGGAACATAGCATAAGGCCTGGCGTCCACCTACAATAGAAATTTAGACATTCCAATATGGCACCGGTACAGAAAGCAAATATCAGAGACATATCGGGAAGGTGGAAAATCGTAGAAATCTGTCAAGACATGCCAATCCACCACGTATTGTAATGGGTTTTTTCGGTGCTTAATTGCAGAAACGTGGTCAACTGCCCTGATAGTAGGTGACCTTCTGACACGATTTTGATGTTTTTTGTCGGGAGGTGCATCATAGACCATATCTTAGTAGGTGGAAGCCAGGCCTTACCGTCAGATGGATTCTACATGACTGAGTGAACATATTTACCAAGATCTGGGAAAGAAGGAGATTTATATAGAACTGCATCGAGAATCATATAAATAGACAATACTCCACGAGTTTGGATGGGCCGCATTCGTCATCGAGGCGAAGCCGAGTGACGATTACGGCCCATTCAAAAGAGTGGTATATTTTACTATTCGAGTGCGGTTCTGAATTTATCTCGCACCTTTTTATGACGTTAAATATCCTCAAGCTTTCACAATAATTGGACTGGAGCAAATCCATATTACATCATCTCAAATTCACTACGCGACGGCCGTGGCATAGTATTGTCACCTTATGGGGGTGATCGTTGAGTATATTTTTCTAATGTTATTCCTATGGCTAAACTTGTACCAGGGGTGAGATAAAGGTAACGCACTCACGTCTTCGGCTGAGGTCTGGTTGGTACACAATAAGACTTCATCCCTGGCTGGAAGGGGAAGCTGTTGGTCATACATGTAGGTGGAGAGTGCCATTTTCCAAACGTCAGCTGAAGTTTCACAAAATAATATTGTTCACCAACCTGTATGTACCCTGGCCTGTCAATTATCATGCTCTATATGCAAAATACATAAAAGGGCAAGCTCATGAGGAGTCAGGTAATCACGTAATCCACATTAAATGTCAGCTGAAGGATTGATGACATATATAATAATATACAATATAATATCTTCGGGACGGTGAGTCCGATTGTCTTCATATTCGGTACGATTATAGGTTATATGTATACCTTACTCGTGTTAAAATTTCATTGCTTAACTCCAATGGGAAGTGAAGTTGGGCATTCTGTACGACATGTCCATAGCTGTCATGAACCAACGACAATTTGGGCGACATTTTCAATCACGTGACCCCACGATTGTCGTGACTGAAAAACACGTTTGGCTGCCCTACGCCTCTTAGACTCACGACATATCGCCTATTCACTAAAGTGTTATGTCTATCGAACACTGACGTCAAAAACACGTCGCCCATAATGATTATTGTGACTGAAAAACAGGGCCCTGTTTCACTAGTTTCGTGAGATGTCTAGATGGCGTGTCCGGTTTGTCCGGTTTCATAAGAACTAGACATTAGACCCTCGTTTTGTCCGTTCTTGCTTGCACTGTTGGTGCCACTTTTGTCACAAAACTAGTGAAACAGGTCCATGATATGTAGATTTGTCTAATTCTTATGTCTGAGGTATGTCTTTTCCTAAGGGCAGCTACTTGTGTTGTCACGAAACTAGACAACGCCAATGTCTGTATGGTGTCAGAGACATGTCACGAAACTAATGAAACAGGTCCCTGGTCTCTAGGCCTGAATTGGTTAACCTCAACAGGCTTAATAGATTCTAAACCTGTATACCTACCCTCCTCACAGAGAATCAGGTTCGGATGACCTTTGCGGAAGTATGCTGGAAATACTCTTGGTTTGTGGCCTGAAAGGGTAAATTCATCCAAACTGAGGTTTATATCGAAATAAATAGGTATTTTAAGATCTTTTATTATGTTTGTTATTATATACACATGAGGCAATATCAAAAAGTTACTTTTTAACATATAAGAAGTAATCATTCAATACATTCTATGCAAAGAAAACTTACGTTATATTTCTGGAATATCATGGAATGTGTTTACTTTATTTATGCAGTAATTATTTAAAAAGTCTCTGTGGACAAGGCCTTATTTGTAAATACATATTTCTGAAATAGCATGTAACATGTTAAAATACATTTACCATATGTAAAGCTCACCTTTAGCTTTCTCCTTCAGGAAGGTCAGCATATGGCCGAGGTGGACAATACTCAAGTAGTCCTTCACACTCTTGGACTTGTTCGTGCTCAGGTATTTTTTCCAGAGAGAGTTCAGTCGGGACTTGAGTGTTTTCCTGAATCAAATTCACCTTTACCTTTAGAGAGCTAAACTCATGTTATCACTAACTTGGTATAACTGGGATATGAACAGTATGGTCGAATTTCAGAAAATATTTCGATTTTTCAATGATTTATCTCGCAGGGGAATGCTCTGTAAACCACTCGCGGTTGACCTCGTAATACACTCGCTAGCGCTCGTGTATTACTAGGCGTCAACCTCTCGTGGTTTACGGCCGCCTGTCCACAAAACCATCGATTATTCTCTATATCCTCCACCTAATACAAAGTGTCCATAGAAAACATATAGGGAGTTTGTATGGACATACCCGGCGCATACGGATATGTTGTATGCTCCGGGTGGCGCATACGGAAAAATAGTGCCTAGGAAAAAATAGTACATAAACAAAACGAACTGATATCAACATGCCACTTGACCAGAAAAGTTGGATGATAAATACAATATAGACTGGTTTCAGATAAAATCGGTTGTATGCTCCTCAGAGTTGACTCTGCACAATATCCTCGCATACGCTCGGATATTACTACGCGTCAACTCCTCGGAGCATACGGCTGCTTGTATCTGAAACCAGTCAATATTGTGTATGTATCTGTCAAACATGTTTACAGTGTGCAAAGTCACAGGCCAATGGGGAAAAAGACAAATGGGCCGTGCAATGCACGTGATGTTTGCAGGCACCCACCAAAAGCTATTTGATTAAGTTTTATTGGCCGTCACCCATTCAATCACAAAGCAGCATCAGCCGTTGAGGATGAGGACTGCTCCACTGATATTTCTGCCTGACAGTTGTCCTTAAGGCATCACCCGCCTATCAATTAACTTGAAATTTGCACAGAATGTAGGTATAACTTCATATTTTAGAATTCTAAATAATGGAAATAGAAATATTAAGATTGACAAATTTTATCATGTGATAAACCTTCGAATTTTGAGTTCAGAGAAAAATGCCCCTGTCTCCTAGAACTGTACATAGTCACTAGTTGCCGTCCCCATGTGTGTAGTTCTGCCATAGGCGGCCGTCCTTAAAGGGTTAAACTTTATGAAATAAGATATTCGGAGAAGCTTTACTTGTCTTCCTTTTTGTTGACTTCCTGGATGATGTTCTCCATCACGTTCTCGTGGGTTTCCTCTCTCTGGATGGCTGTGGCGTCTACTGTGCCTCGGGCTTTGGCATCGTCCTGTCTCTTCCAGCACCACATCAGCACTTAACACACAAAAGGACATTAGAGCAGAGAACTAATGCAGAACACTGCGGCATGTATTGGAAAATACCTACCATTCTTTTCTATGATAATCATCTGTAACAACTGATGTAAACAAATGAAAAATAAAAACTGATTGCAAAAAAAAAAAATAATAATAATAATAATCATCATCTGTCTCTAGTTTTCTGTGATTTGGCTTTCTCTAACAGGGATGATAGGCATAATTAAAAGCAATCGCGAAATAAAATCAAAAGGGAAATAGGATGGCGCTGGAACTAAGTAGTAATACGTGCATCGGGAACTTGGTTTATCCTAAGCATTATTGCTATCAATAGCCAATGCCTTTCACTTTCAACATGATCTAAGGACATCAAACATTCACATGAAATATTCTCTTTATTTTTCTGGGAAGGTGGTAGACCGCGTATGTGTATTTGCGAACTGACTCAATAAAAAAAAAAATTTAAATGAAGGTGACTTGACATACATACACTCCCTATACAATAAGGGTTACAGAGAATATATCTTCTCCGGAACACTCACGTTTTTGTTCGTCATAGCAGTTCGTCTCATTCACTGCTTTGAGGATTTCGTTTCGGTGCAGGCCTCGCTCCTGGAGTTTTCTGATCACTGATTCCTTCAGCACCGACAGGTTTTGTGGTTTGGAACTGAAGTCCTCCTCGTCCTCCGATTGGTCGGACTTCATCGTCCTGACCGTGTCACTGACGATACAAAAAATTTCATTACATATAATCAGGTCAATTAGAATCTGTTTTTGAGACTTTACTTGGGTTATAGATATGCATATATACATAAATCTCACGAAAAGGTTCAAAAGATAACTAAACCTGTTTTTGTTAAAAAAAAGATACAACCTTAATGGTATATGGCAATTAGGACTAGAACAAAAATATCTGAAAGTTCTTGTTCCCTGCTTTTCACTATTTGTTATCTAAATTATGAATTATGGTATTTATTCAATTAACCAAAAACAGAATCCCTAACGTAACGGGAGAACCAGTTTTGTGGGTTGAATAAAATCCGTTTATTCAAACAGTGAACTCTGTTTGTGAGTAGGGATCTCCGTTAGCTGAACTTTACTTAAAACAAACCGACCTACGGATATATATAATATATATATACAAAAAATGTGTAACCTAATTCGTAGCGTAGCACTCTAAGGCCAAGCGTCCGATGAGCTCCCGATACAATGCAATAGGCGATATGATATTTCTCCCGATACAAAACCGATATTCCGTTGGAATGTCAACTTCAATCCATAGCTGAAACACCCCAAGATGCACCCCGACGCTTGGTAAGGTCAATCCTACTGCACGAAAACCACTATTTTATTCATAAATACGCCATTGCGGAAGTGCATGTAGTGGCTGAATATTGACTTGTTTTCATATATGTATATATATATGCCCAGGCCTTATATACGGACGCATCTTGGCTGTATTTCACACCCGGCATATATGAGAGGAAATATCCTCTCCCCTCTCTGCCTCCCGCCCCTTTGTGTTGGTAGAAGTAAAGGTGTCCTCAGTAAGAAGCCCTCCCGCCGCCCCCTCCCCCACCTCCCCCCGCCTGCTCTCACTGAAGTCCTCTTCACTGGACGCTTATATCCGCCTACACATGAGGCATATATACACGGGGAATAGGATGACCTTATATACGCAAAAGTCATACTTATATAAGCCGGGAGCATTCATATGTAAAATGGTGGTTTTCGAGCAGTGAATATAACCAGTGCATAATCAGCAATCATGACAGTATATGAAAACATAGAATTAGATAACTTACACCCATGCCTCGCTGAGATCTCGTGGAGTGCAGTTGGGGAGAGTATTTTCCAGAAGAGGGAAAATCTGGTTGGGAATCTTGTCGGTGCCCAACTCTGAGATGCCCGAGAGAGCGCTTCTGAGAATGACAACCTGCTTGGTGGTGTAGTTGTTGAGCACAGGGAAGTGCTTGCGCTGCGAGTGAATGTGCTCTGCCCAGTCTTCCAAGCAATCTTCCATGAATTCCCGAACCTTGAGAAATAAGAAATATAGGTGCTTGAAAGGTACAGATATCTTGACAAGAACAGATAGGAAAATTATATGAGTTTCTTCATAAGTGTCCATACAAAGCCTGCATTATGGGCTACTGTGTTCTTCTAAATACAAGCAATATTTCATTAACTCTTGAACGTTTCCAGATGATAACTGCTGTGCCAACAGAATAGCTCTTTATTAGATGCCTTTGCATAATGCGTTAAACAATAGCAGTATCAGAATCTTATTCGCTATCCCACTCATACTTCACGTATAAGAGAATACGTGTTTGCTGAGCCATTGGGATGGGCGTTCGAGTTATTTTACGCTACAAAAAGGGGAAGTATAGGGACATATTTTATGGGAGGAAAGGTCAAGAATGGCATCCCTACGGGCTCAGTCACTACGTTTTCTTATCATCATAAACCGAAATATTTTGACCCTAGGTATTCATTATGGGTTCAGTGCGCCTGAACATTCAATACAGGCAGAGTGTGCCCGAACGCCGAATACTGCACCCCAAGCAGCGGGTAGTATTCCATAGACGTTCGTCCATAGGTTTATAGTAATAACAAGAAAATTAACACTTTCGTTCAGGGACATTGCTAGACAAAACTACTGCTATATCTGAGGCTTATACACGAGATATTACCTGGTTGATTTGCTTGAGAACGATTCCTTCTCTTTGACGTCCTGCCAGGATACCACTCGCGAGGCCAAAGTTGATGTATGTATTTACTCCCTTCCTGTTGCAGTAGAACAGGGACTTCCAGTCTTTGAAGAGGATGTTCCCATTGTCACAGAGGTTTGAGAACGTCTCAGCGACAGCTCTGACAGCATTCAGAATCTGAAGATCCAATGAAATACAAATTTAGAATAATGGCAATTTTTATCCTATAGAAATAATTTTCAAATTGTTCCAGGTAGCTCACTGCATTTGGTTTTACGTAGTAATGTATCCCATACCAAGTTCAGAAACTAAAGCCCTTCAGCTGCAGGTTATGTTTTCTCACAAACCCTAACTGCTAACCTCTCCCTTACTGCATAACCAAAAGCATTGTGTATTACTGCATGAGGCACTTTGAAAAATACATCTAGAATAGGACTTATTCCCCTTTCCATGATAAACATATCGTTATTGGCTATGGAATGGGGCTGGGTTATGTGGGTGATTTCTGAACTACTGTTTATTGGTGCAAATGAAGCTCGATTCATTCTCTCATTGGTTCACTCAAAAAAAACAAATTTTATAAACTGACAGTGAAAACAAGGATATCCGTGGAAAATAGGAAAACTGCCATTTATGTAAAAAGCCTTCGCAGTAAAAGCCAGAATACAGTGCTGCCATTTCTGTTTGAAATCTGGCTACAACTCAGTCGTTCTACCCGACCAAACAATTTACCTCGACGAAATCCTGAACGTCTTTTTTGCTGCTTTCATTTTGGCCTGCAACCAACACCAGTGTGCATTGCAGGTTCCTCAGGTCGGAATAGTTGTAGCTGTCCTCACTCCCATTTTCACAGGGGACTGTAGCAATAATCATCTGGTCAAGATCCTGAAAATAAGGCAAAAAAATCAAATAATTCATGGTAGCATCACCGCTGGTAACAGCAACGTCTTCTAATCCAGATCCTGAAAAAAGATGACTCGATGTAAGTATCTTATTCAAATGAAAATGAAAGTGTTTGGTTTAGTCTGTCTGGGTAGCTGTAAATAGATAAAAGATATTATTCTTTACCCTTAAGGGACGTATGACGCCTGGAGGCATGACTGAACTATTGGACACCCGGTTCTCTCTATTCCGTGGTCGCAATAGCGATGGGAGGAGGCCTCAGTAGCAGCAAAGCCTCGTGAACCTATACATGACTGAACTATTGACCCATGACGCTTCCAGTCGTCATCACACTAAGGACTCATGATGCTTCGGGGTATCATTTTTTTCACAGCCAAATGCAAATATGACTATATTTAATCAAAGTGTTGTCCCTCGCACTAAGAACCCGTCGTCCCCTATGTGTTCACTATGACATCTCGCCTCATTCTTTTACCGGCCACAGTCTGTCGTCCTGGTAAAGTTAAACATTTACTGAAATGTAAGTCACTCCAGAGGTGTACTCCTTTCCAAATCCGTTTCAAATAAGACCTTCCTCCTCTAAACATACAGATAACATTTCTTAACATCTGAACATGTTGCTTACCGGTTCTGAAAAGAAATAATTCGTTGATTAAAGCGAGTGTTCCACCAAATAGGCCTTTCACGGGTAGCCAGGACAGACGGCCAAGGCAGCATCAGGTAACTGGCCGGCATGAAATGTGCAAAACGTGTATGATATTCTGAGCTCTTCCACCAACACACCCAACTCGTGACCACACAGGTGACCCATGGCCTTTGGTCAGGGGTGGTCATTGCTCCCCCTGGTGTCCCCCTCTAACGCGCCTCACGGGCGCCCCTCCTGCGCTCTAGCGGCTCTCATAACACCCGCGCACTCACTAGATTGGCCACCACCTCTGTCTCCACTCCGTTCCAACTAAGAGGTTGGTAACGTTAAACCATGGACGTGTCCACGGATTCTCACTCTCAAACCAAACAATTTTGTTCTCCATGGACTTTGATATTCCAAATACTTGCAAAACAATATCTATATGATAATAAATTGATAAAGAACCTTATCTCTGTGGCAATTAAAAAAAAAATACACATTAAAAGAAGATGAGAACATGGAAAAGTGACTTCTAGGATAAGAATGAGGGTCATGGCAGGATCAATAGGGTGTGGGAGGGCTTTCACTCACCTAGCTGATCTTCCTACTACCAGAGATAGAATCTCTGCTGGAAGAGTGAATTGTCTATGTACCAAAAGTCTACCCTGCTACGAGATATTTGTCTCAAGCTCTCAGAGAGTGGTCGGACCACAGAGTAAAAATAGATACACAGAGTAAAAATAGATACCAACCCCTAACAAACCTCAGAAATAGCTAAAGTGAAGTTCCTTTACCCATTGCAATGGCATGAGATACCCACTACCACGCCATGTCAAGGCCCCTGTCAATTTAACGTGACCAGAGCTAACGTAGTGTAGCTCGGGTGGCCAGTGTACGCACTCACGTGCGCTCCCTCGGCCCTCGCATCCCCCTCACTCCTGCTCAACCCTCCACACACTACACAAGTAGTCACTATTTCTCATCCCACCCACCCACAACCTTTTTCTTTTTTCTCCTACTCACGTAGGCCTATTTTTCATTATTATACAATGTATAACCATACATACTATATTCATTGTATTTCATAACTATGTACATATTATAATAATTGACTACATATTCTAACTGTCAATTATACATTGTACTATTATTATACTCCATCTTAATCATTACATTATCAATATCTCGTCCAATAAGGTCGACATATAATTTTATCGCTCATAAAATTCAATAAAATGTTATTCTCCCAGCCACTGCTTTCATTCAGGGATGGGATAATGGCGCACACATGGTGCCTGGCAGGCACCCAGCGACCACTTCCACCAAGCTGGATGGGTCGACTAGTGCTGGCGGGGTGATGAACACACAGGGACAATGCTACTGCTGTCTAGTGGACGTTGGCAACATTATCATCCTTCTCTAGTTTTCCATTCATTCAATAGGGGGCACTATGACGCGCCTCCATACACTGCGCCACTTCGGTACCACAAAAACTGGGGATTGAACAAGGTAGTGTGCCACCATGTTAAGATTTGTATGGGAATGAAGAGAGTTTTTCAATTTTCAACCGGACAATGAAGGTAAATAAAGATAAGCCTTGATGTTATGAATGTGCATAGTATATTCTTATGCTAAAACTTTCGAAAATATCCAAACTTTCAGCCTCCACTCACAGGTTAGCTGCTAGCAGGTATTACCGATCAATGATGGTTGCGTCTGTTGCAGTATAGGCAGAGAGCGGTCAACGTGGTTGCCGGCAGAGCTAGCATATACCCTGCCAGCCAGCTGGCCTGCTACTGAATATCTGTTCTAAAATGTTTTGGCTTTGGTACGCTTGCTGACTGAGTAGAGGAGCGATGTTTTAGGGCCTTAGAGCAGGCCGGCACTCCTGGGACCACCTGTAATGTAGGTAATAAGAATATCACAGGGTGCCTCCTAACAGGTCCTTGCTCCAGATAGAGGTTAAGGCCTAACCGTTTGGACTGCCACCCCCTGCGTTTGAACCATCCCCTGTCTTCATTTGGACTAACCCCCCCCCGATAGGGTATATAAGGAAGCAGATTTGCACTCACAGCTCACTTGGAACCCAGACACCATGGCGTCAACATCTCCAGGCTGCTCAGCATTACCACCACTACAGTGTCAGGCTTGAAGTCCATAGGACACTAGGCTACAGAGGCCTTTACTGAGGATTGGGCTTCTCTCAATAAGCTACTATCACCCCAGCACTGGAGGAACAGAGATTGAGTGACTGCTACCACCATATGCTACTACTTTGGATCATCTATATCCACAAGTCAAGGAGACATTGAACAATAACTGAAAGTGATAGACTGCGAGTACTGCTTTAGCCAAGAGAACTTATATTATATGAACACTACAGAAGTGAATTTTCACTGGGTTAGCTAGTCTATAAGATTAGGTCTGAGCTACTGTACGTGACACCACCCCCTGCCTGCCGCCAGCCAACTGGCAGCGGCATATTCTACCCAGAATGAGGACCCAGCGCCATTAAGGCCTGGTGTCCACCTACTATGATAGAAATTTAGACCAACCGATAGGGCACCGATACAAAAAGCAAATATCGGAGACATATCTGGAAGGTGCAAAATCATAGACATATGTCTAGATATGCCAATCCACCATGTATTGTATGGGTTTTTATCAGTGTCTAGTCATAGAAACATGGTCAACTGCCCCGATATAAGGTGACCTTCCGACGCGATTTTGATTTTTTATCGGGAGGTACATCGTAGACCATATCGGAGCCATGTCGTAGTAGGTGGACGCCGGGCCTTAATCTGCCAGCGACAACACTACGGTAGGGCGTCAGTCGAAAGTAGTGCCTTGGTGGTGGAACACTCCATGAAGGGGTCTCACATTGTCAGATCTTCAAAGGGAAAGAATAAGTATGATGAAACTTACCCGAGTATTTCCGTTGAGGTTGCCCACTTTGTAGATGCCCCTTGAGTTGATGTCTTCCACTTTGTTTAACGCACCACGACCGGCCTCACTCTGCTTTCTCTTCAGATCCTTCAGCCACTCCAGTTCTTTCTTCAGCTCAATCTACAAATTGAAAACATTGCAAGGCAATTAGTCTCGCGTTCCTGTGATTATATTATGGTGTAGGACAACTTCTCTGAAACAAATACTAAATTCAGATTAACTAGTGTGGCAAAAATGTATAAAATATATTATCTCAACACATGGGTCTATGATCCAGATGATGCCAGCGCACTATAGGCCTGTTTCCATTGGCCGATTTCCCGTCACCGATCTACAGTCAGGAACCACTGACGGTCTTTTGGAACTGTTGACCAGACATCGGTCAATGAAAACAACCAAGGTCATGAAATGCCCCACGACTTTTTCTGCTTAGATTATGCAATGTGGCACCACTCATCACTGCGTGAAAACTCAGTCACTGAGTGAAATCTACTACCCTCAGTGACCTTTCTATACAGACGCACAGTCAGTGGTACCATCGACAGACTTTCTGTGTAACTCAAAAAGTCTAAGCAATCTTCGTCAGCCAATGGAAACGGGCCTTATTATTGATCCGACGAAAATCCAAAACCATCGTGTGTTTTATTTACATGGTTAAAATAAACAAGTCCACAGCCTACTATGAAGCACCGTGCCAACCGACGTCCAGCGATCGCCGGTTGCAGTAATCCGAAAATCTAAATTTATTTTTTAGAATGTAATTGTCAGCATTGCATTGATTTCAAATAAACGATAGTTGTAATCAATCATGGTTTATCTGTGTAGAGGTACCACTAGTCGCCCAGTAGTGGTACCAACCCTAGAATTCATACGAAGAGATTGCATACGAGTACAGAATCACTGCAGGATTCAGGCAAACTCCCTGTGAGGTACATGAATCCGATCGTGTGATCGTGTGAATTTATCTACCCATAGTATCAAAATTTACATATAATCATGTACTCTGTATTATCAATTGTGATCATCTAGGAAAATAAACGCTACTATGAAAGAAAAAAGATCTTACTAGTTTCTCTGGGATGCCCTCATCACTTCCAGCCTCGATCCACACCTGCTTGAACCTGTCGAGGATTTCTCGCAACCCTGCGTTTTCCGGGATGCCGTAGATGAGTGGTGCTACTGTGGTCACCACTTTGAGCAGGCTCGACAACTTGGTCACGTCGAGATCACTGTGTTCCGACGATGTGAAGAACTGCAGATCGATCAGGTTCTTTACCTCTGTCGGTGCTGGAAATTTGAAAAGAAAGTATGATTAAGAGGGGACCCCCACCTACCACGATAGGCCACGACATGCTTCCCGATCGCTACGATCTGAAATGCGGAAATCGTGACCTATCGGGAGGTCCCCGATAAGTCCAATAGTTTGAAATCGTAGAGCGTGGCAACGCCTTGGGAGGACCAATAACATAAACTATGGTCACGATAGCTCCACGACGAAACCAGCGGCTGCTACGATACCCTACGAGAGGCTACGAAATTTCCAACATGTTGGAAATTATCGGGACCTCTACGATTGGTGATTTCATCGCAGCCTATCGTGAGCTGTCGTAGACCGATTCGCAGAAACCTGTCCCACCTACCACAATTTTGCCAGACGTCATGCTACAATCGGAATGGTGTCGGGAAGGCCGTCGTAAGGCCAATCGGGACTAGAATCGTGGTAGGTGGGGGCAGGCTTTTATAAACAATGGGAAAACCAAGGGATACATTGGTGTCTACATTGGAAACAATAAAGCCGGCGTCCACTGAGCTCCTGATTCCCGACGATACTATCATGAAACATCACAAAATTTCATCTGATTGTTTATATGGCATGAGTTGTCTTCACGGAATGATATCACAAAGCGGAGCTGAGTGATATATGTAGCGGAAGACAACGAATGGCATGTAAACACTTATATGAAATTGACTGATGTTTAAATTTGGTTCTACCCTGTCACATGTTTTTAACTCCATATGTCACCAGTGGCATATAAATATTTTATGGCATATCCGTGGCATACAGGCCCACCATGTTAAGTCTATGGAGATTTACATGTGGGGTAGGATAAACCTTACGATGCGTGCATGGGGGTGCATCCTGGGACGTATCGTCAACGGGTTAAGGCTGACTTTCCAATGCAATGTTGATTTTGTGTCTGGAGAAGCATTATAGGGCCTATCGTAGTGTATCGAGAGCTCAGAAGAAAGAGCTGGACTGTCACCAATTTTTAAATAAACAAAACAAACAAAAGATAATCTGGAAATAGATGATATTTTCTTTTCATCTTCTAGGTATCTTGTCATAATCAGCTTTAAGGGCATGCCCACTAATCGTTGTACACAAGACAGAACACAAGAAATATTTACACAGGGTTTGTTTCTTTACAATATAGCAAAGCATCGTATGACAAAGCTGCCAGATTAAAAGAAAGTCACACCATCACACCATATGGTGCTTCTCATTCCTTGTCCAGGTGAATAGATATGTTAATTTGCATGTGATTTGAAAAGAAGATCTTACACGTGAGTTCCTTTTGTAGCCATTCAACCAGAGGGTATGCGTCATTGTATGCATCAATCCATGCAAGCTTCTTTCTGTCCAGGGCGTCCAATTCGGTCATGATTTTCTCAGCGTTGCCAGTCATTGATGCTAAGGTCGCCGTTTTATCCTTTGGAAGTACACGTGGAAAAATTAATTCAACGAAATATAAACAGGTTCTAGTCTTATTCTCCAGTATACATGCTAGGAGTATGGAGATATAGACTCGTTAAACATAAAGGCTTTAGTTTCTAGACAATGTTTCAATTGCAAAACGGTACCAATCATGTAATCATTGAAGCAGGTCACATAGTCCAAGAAACTAGTTTGAGGATGTTTTGATTTAAAAAAAAAATGAAATGTGATTTACTAAGATTTGCTTGTCACGTCTATGTATATGTTAAAGATCTCCAATTGTTTTACTAGTTTAATCTCACATTAATACTTCAATGTACGATAAACATCCACTTTCTTACGGTAATAGAATTTAAACCGCATTTCTACACGGATAGTGAAACAAATTATTTGAAAAAGAAAAACAGAAAAAGAAAAAAGAAAAGTATAAAGTAAAAACATGCGGCCAATAGATGCATCACTGAAATGTATCATAATGGTAGGATGGACTCTACCAGATTGTGTTTGAAATCAACATACCACGGTCATCTTGATATTTATCCCACCTCTAATATAAAATCCCATAGGCTTAACATTGAGATTCCGTATGCCACGCTGACTGGCATACGGAGTTTTATATGTCACTAGTGGCATACAGAATTATTATCACCTAATATTCCAAAATCGAGGAGACAGGGTCGGATGAAATCAAAACCTGATTTGTTTTAATCTTGGCCAACACATGCCACTCCTGGAGTATGGCTCCAGACTTCACTCGGCTTCGCCTCATGAAGTCACTTTGCCAAACTCCAGTCGTGGCATACGGTGGCTAATATTAAAACTCATCCAGTTTTACGATAATAATCTTGGTAACTAAAGGCTGCTAAAATATAAATGAAATAAAAAGTCAAAGTACTCACCATTTCACTTAGCTCTTGCAGCAGGTCAAATGATCCTTGGAACTGTTTGGAGTAGGTCTTTTTCAGATTCATGATGCTCTGTGTCGTCCTGTCGTACTGGAGTAGCTGGAAGAACCTCTTAATCTGCTGCAGCCTCTCACCA
This sequence comes from Alentia gelatinosa, assembly GCA_950022655.1. Lineage (NCBI taxonomy): Eukaryota > Metazoa > Annelida > Polychaeta > Phyllodocida > Polynoidae > Alentia > Alentia gelatinosa. The sequence goes on from OX465593.1 coordinate 22,445,167, forward strand.
ACCACATTCTGTGTACACATGAAGGATAACTCCTCTCTGATGTCATCATCTTCTTTGAGTGGCTCAAAGAGAATCTTCACAGCCTTCAAGTTGATGATCCCTGTCTCCATATCTGCACACATCTGTTTCCATTCCTGTATGGCCGGTGCAAGCACCTCCTCCACGAACCCATCAAAGGTCAGTTCCTCAATGTCGACCTTATTCCTGCACATGTTCTCAAAATGAAACTCAAACGCATGTTTGCTTTCTATGGCTAAGAGGGGTGGCAGAATGTCCAGGACCAGGTCAGAGAGGTTGAAGTAGTTGTCTACGCTTTCCCAGTCATCCTCTGAGCTGACTTCGTCAAATGAAGGTGCTTCAAATAAGTCCTTCATCATCAGATCTTTCACGATATATGGCGCATACTTGTTTGGTGGTTCAGTATCTGTGGAAAATGTAAACAGGAGATGTTGTTTATTAAATATGTGGATGTGAAAAAATATTCTTTCCAAATATCTAAATCAATCAAAGATCTCATTTCAAGGTAAAGATTATGCCTACAATCATAAACGTTAAAAAAATCGTTTTTCCAAATATTTGTCCATGGACAAATGGAGGAATTGAATAGTTTTTCCCAAATCATACAATCATAAACGTTGTCATACTAGTTCTTTTTTCCTATAAGGAATATGCATGCATATGCAGCTACACCGATCATTATCTGCTGACCAATAATGTGACTAAGTGGGTTTATTTTCATAGAATCTCTACTTCATTAGTTCTAGACAGGTGGGAGCCAGAGAGATTCTATCGGAGAGGCACCTATGGTCGTATGGCCTGATGGTATTTCCGCTTTAAAACACGCTGTCGTCATATTATGGTTTATGATCATCTTGTTTTGTAACTTTTACAGAATGGTCAGGTCTGGCTATGAGAGTTGCTGTGATTAGGGGAGCTAATACAGCTGGTATGTTGATATGTAAATGGCCAGATGTCACGGATCGTCGTCAAATGATCAGTATTGCTTCTCCATTCAATAAAACGCTAAATTTAATAGAGATTTATGATTTTATCTTATATTCTGGTCGGGCTTGGTTAGACCTTGAAGGGGAACCATAGTTTGGCCTATGTGGGATCATAAATAAGGGAGTTAGAGGACCCAAACTACCCAAAACAGGGTGTTTTTTCATGATAATATGAATATACCATACTTTCAATGGTTAGGAGTAGTAGAAAAATATAATAATATTGACAATTATTGTTCTTAACTGGGCCCCTATAGATTAAGGAATTTTTTCAGAACATTTACACATTTTTGGGCAGGATAGTATGCTCTCTGCAAGGCAGAATGTGCATGTGTAGTTTTAGTGTGGAAACGATTGACTCCCTAAAAAAGGATCCCTCCCAATATCTACATATAGCACAGACAGGAATAAAATATGTCCTTGTAAGCCTTAACATGTGCCTATGTATATATGAAAAAAAATCAAATCTAACTATATTATGATAGCACTGGGAGCCTATTAACTAAGTTTGTGTAGTTTTTGTGTGGAAACGATTGACTCCCACCCTATAGTGATAGCTAGCAAGTAAGTTCTATTTAACTAGTGTCCATTTCATATAAATACCCCCTTATATCAAGGTAACTTCACATGGTACCAGCTTTCTTGTACTCCTTCACTGTACATAATCATGAACCCCTATCTGATAATGTGGAAACGATTGACTCCCTGTGGAAACGATTGACCCCCTAGCTGATTTTCCCTTAGTAAGGTTCAAAACAAAAAGAAATGAATACCTACTCAAACTAGTCATGGAGTTTAAAGACAATTTGGACAATTAGCCTTCAAAATTATATTTATAAGTATTATCTCTGTAGTGTACAGAAAAAGGGAGTCAATCGTTTCCACATAGTATATGTACTATACAACTTTGGCCCTGTAGTGTATATTTATTATTGGTATTTAACCTACCCTCATACATCCAACATACTCACCACCCACTGTACTACCTATACACAAAAGATTTTGACCAGACTCCTGACTTTATTTTTCACAGGCTATTTGACAACGATCCGTGACATCTGGCCAAATATTGTTAAGTCGGTATACTTAAAATTCACTATGTATGCACATTATCACCCATGCATTGTAAATACCATAAACGTTTGAATTGTTCTCTGTTTTATCTCACCCCAGATATTTTTTCTCCATAGACTTAACACTGGAAACTCGTATCTAACACCCATTAGATATTTAGAAAATATATCCAATGGGGGATAATGTCACAAATGTTAGCCCATTAGTCAATATTAAGGGTGAGATAAATTCAGAAACCCATTCAAGTTTAGGGTCAGAGCTCGATCCCATCTCATTTGAATCACATAGCATTTCACGCGGCTTCGCCTTGTGAATTACTACGTGATTCAAACTCGATGGGATACGAGCTAAGACCCTAAACTTTCATGGGTTTTCTCTATAGTATCGTATATTACTATTACCTGGAAGGACGGTTGTAAAATCGAAAGCAATAAAGAAATTATTTAAAAAAAAAAGAAAAAAAAAAGGTCGCTCTATATAATGACTCACTCTGAAATCCAGCTTGCGAGCATCGCTCCTGGCACACGAGTATTCCCTTCCGTGTACTCTCAAACTCCTCCAGTTGGTTCTGGCGTAGTTCGAGAATCATACGAAGCTTCTCAATCGTGGGCACGGTCGGTGTCCAGACATTCGCTTGATCAGTGATAACCAAAAGGCGCCCCTCTTGCGCAAACAACAACTGCAGCTCCCTGTACCTCACCGAACCATCAGCAAGCTTTTGAAGAATGTCGATGATCTGACCCTTGATCATATCCTTGCACTCAGTTGTAACCACACAGTGAGCTTCTTGTCCTGTAATTTAGAGGATTCAATACTAAATGAGGTGAGAATTGTATCCGTGCAATTGTATGAAGCTTTAAGATAAACGATTTTTGGAGATGTATAGACTATATAGAAGTTTAAATAGGAGACGGTATAGAGCGTCAAGGCGGTCCACAGTGAGTGAATGTACCTCACCTATTTTGTGACTGTCACCCACCTGCACGCGCCCGCGCACTCAACACCATTATTCCATATCATACACCATGTCAATGTTACCAGCGATAACTTTTTTTTATCCTACCCATAATATAAAATCTTATAGGTTTAACATTGAGTTTCCATATGCCGCGCTGACTGGCATATGGAGTTGTATATGCCACTAGTGGCATACAGAATTGTTATCACCTAATATTCCAAAATAGAGGAGACGGGGTAGGATAAAATCAAAACCTGATTCGTTTTAATCTTGGCCACCACATTCCACGTCTGGAGTTATGGCTCCGGACTTCACTCGGCTTCGCCTCGTGAAATCACTTTGCCAAACTCCAGTCATGGCATACGGTGGCCAAGATTAAAACTCATCCAGTTTTATGATAGTATGTAAGGCCCGGCGTCCACCTTCTACGATATGGCTCCAATATGGTCTATGATGCACCTCCCGATAGAAATTCAAAATCGCGTCGGGAGGTCATCTAATATCGGGGCAGTTGACCACGTTTCTACGATTAGGATTTTCCAGTCACCGAAAAAAACCTTATTAAGATGCATGGTGGATTGGCATGTCTAGACATTTGTCTACGATTTTGCACATTCGCGATATGTCTCTTTGTGTCTTACCGATATTTACTTTTTGCATCGGTGCCATATTGGTAGGTCTAAATTTCTATCGTAGTAGGTGGATGCCAGGCTTTACTCATAGTAGCGCTGCGCGCGCCTTACTAGTAATAAAGTAGTTATATCTCCATCTCCAGACTCCTTGATTAATTGGATATATTTGGTTTCGATTATATTAGCAAAGCCAATAGAGCCAACAAGTCAATATAATAAGTACATAAAATGATATCTCAGTAGGTAATAACAAGATAATAAGAGTCCGTAGGGAAGCCATTCTCAGTTTTTTTATGCCATGAATACGTCCCAACACCACAGGCGGAGGGATGTGTTCATGCCATTCACTCTCAATGGCAAGTGGATTTAATGATCAGAGGTATCTATGTTGATCGTCTAGGGCCTGCAACCCACCATCACCTTCACAGAAAGTCCCGAAGCACCCCAACGGCCATTCAGTTCAATGCAACTGTGCGTCGCAGAGCGTGTGGTGAGGCGCGTCGGTTTGCATTGGAGGCCTGGAGGGTTCGCAGCTTAATAAGTGGGCGTTCATGATGATATATGCGTACATATAGTGTGCCAACTAATGAAATTCAATCTCCTTAAGATCCGTTTCTGTTACTTAATATGAAGAGACGTCACGAGTTTGAGTCTGAGTTTATTTATGCCACGAATTTTGTTGGCTCCATAATTTCACAAGTCGAAGACGAGTGACATTACGGAGCAAACAAAATGAGTGGCATAAATAAGCTCAAACTCAAACCAGTGGCGTCTAGATTTTATCCTACCCCCTTTCCATATTTTTTAGTATCAGAAAGTAGTGGCATAAACAGCACTTTATGTCACACCCGTGACATAAACAAATCCCATGTTAAGCCTATGGCGTTTTTTATTAGGGGTAGGATAATATCATGAAACATCACGAAATCATATGAAATTGAGTGATGTTTAGATTTTATCCTACCCTGTTACATGTTTTTGACTTCATATGTTACCAGTGGCATATAAATATTTTATGGCATAACCGTGGCATACAGTCACACCATGTTAAGTCTATGGAGATTTATATGCGGGGTAGGATAAAATCATTAACCATTAGATGAGGAAATGTGGTTACTGACCCCGGAGCGATAAATGCTCGAGGTCTTTCGTCCTAGAAATACGGCTCAATGCCATAGATGAAGGGCCATATTTCAAGGGGAAAGACTAAGAATATCATAGCTATGGACTCAGCTAATACGTTTCCTTATAATAATATATCGCTGAAAAACATTAAAAAACGCTATATTAATGGCTTAATGCTAGCGGTCATTCACTATGGACCTAGGGTGCGAACATGATTAATGCTTCTCCCCTAGCATCGGGTAGTACTTCATAGATATTCAACTTAATTTGGCCTAACAACTAATATCTTAGTTGCTGTGTACAGAACAATGTTCCGTATTTTGCCGTACGGAAAAAATTCCGTACGCTATTTTTACGTTTTATGGCGAAACGTAAGACGAGGCGAAGTGTACAATTCGAGCTACCGCATTTTATGGCGAAACGGTACGTATTTACAACAACAAAAAACGGCGAAAACCAGCAGAGTAAAACGCATGGTATGTATCTCCTCCCACTGGTGACGGGTGCGTGACTGAGGGGAGGTTGAATGTAGATCCAGGGCCTAGCTGACAATAGCACCCTCTTTGGTGGTTGGGAGAGTTAGTCACCAGTGGCGCCCCCTGATATTAATAATATGACTAGCGACTTCGTCGTTGCCCTGTGCGCTTCTCAGTGTGTGTTACATAAAGATAATAACTGCTAGCGTTGTGGTCATTTTTCTCAATTCACGACGAAGTCGCTAGTTTCACGCCACCTGGTGAAAGTCGGCCGCACTACAGACTATATGTGTACGTGCGTATTATTTCATGTGACACAGGTACTTTTACCGGCAACCAGCGCAATAATCTCACAGACTGATCTCAGGCCAATGAGATTGAAAAACTACAGTTCTAAATTATGTTTTCAGTATGGCAAGAAATAATACCTAAGAATAGAAGTACATCTGTGTAGAAAAATACAAAAAATAGTAGCAGGATTCAGTCATGTACTGCACGAGAATCTCACTCTCGTGGCTCTTCAGTCTCCATGCCTAGGTCTGGTTCACTTTGTCTCTATGTGCGGGAGACTCTCCAAGCGGATAGTACAGAAAATTACACGTTTTATATGTGGTAGGTAAATACTCTTACTATTTCTATACATATACGGCATTGGTATACAATTAGATCGTTTTCTCTTATCACGAAGCAGACAAACCAAAATTGACGAGGAACTTCAACATGTGTGGCCAGGTGAGAAGGTGCTGCAGCACATTCTGCGTGTCCCAAGCCTCCTCGAACACCTCTGAGAACAGCTGTGCCATCTTGTCGGTGTACCAAGGGCTCCTCAGTATGTTCTGCTCGGTGCCGTTCTACGATACAAACATGTAAACTCTGTTATTAGAGCGTGCTCGTACGCGGTATATACGTTGCCTATAAAGGTTTAGAGTGGTCACATACACTTTCAGCGTGCTGAGAAAAATCTATCCCTTCACTATCTGCGTGCTATTTGCTGTGCTATTGGATAAGGAGCAGGGTGCCAGTGTCTCAGGGTCTTAGAGGCATGCCCAACTGACCATGTCCAATCACTCAAGACCGAAATACCCCATTGACCTATTGGTGCTTGATATGTTTAGATTCTATAGGGAGCCAAAGTGAACCCGATGCAACCACAGATAGCCGGTGAAAAATACTATTTCCGGGTATAGGCGCTCACTACTTTGACTATGTAGGTTCAAGATTATATGTGTCATTCTCCAATCTTTTAGATCCAAATTTTTAATAAACTTAACAACTGTCATCGTAGTTTCGAAACAGAGTTATTCAGAGACGATAGTTATAAACTTTACTTCAAAAGTAACAAACGGGACCAAAAACAAAAGTCTAGCCTCAAACCCCCATAGCTTTAGCACTAGGCCTCGTTCTTACTGGCCACCGGAAATGGTGTTTTGTAGGTAGGTATCTGTAGTTTCAGCGGGTTCACTTTGGCTCCCTATAGATAGACACAGGCAGTTAGAGGAATGGCAAGTTTACTGGGTGCAAGTGTTTACAGAAACGACCCATAGACTGAAAGTAACCCAAACCTTTTAGTTGTTTTTCATTTCAAAATTGCACGCTCATTCATCAATGATGAACATTCCCTTTGCTCCTAGTTATAGGGGGCATCTATGAATGTTTACGGCCAGAGCTCGTATTCCATCGCGTGTGAATAGCATAGCATTACACAAAGTGAAGCTGTGTAAATTATGTCGCGATTCAAACGAGATGGGATCGAGCTGAGACCGTAAACTTGAAAAGGTTTCTGAATTTATCTCACCCCTTACATTGACTAATTAGCTAACATTTGTGAAGAATCTCCCATTGAGTAATTTATCTAAATACTGCATGCGCATTGAGTATGAGTTCCTTATGTCAAGTCTATGGGAATAAAATACCAGGGATGAGATAATAATCCATACCATTGACATTAGCCACTGAAATTGGTAAGTGTGTTCTCATTTTCTCTCAAGATATATTATCTATTCACTTATCGATTTTTTAGCTGCATTCTGCCTCATTATTTCATTTTCTGGATATGTCAACACAAGTTATAAAGCAACTAATTGTAAACATATAGTGATTATTAAAACTTCAGAAATAAAAAAAATGATAATAATGACCCAAAAAATGATACATAAAGCAGATATTGTATTTAGTTACTTGTTACTTTCTAGATGATGATTTGCTCCACAAAATGTAATGGAAATAAGATACATTCATATTTTACATTTCCAAACAAATTAAAATGTTTAGAAAGGAGAGGGTTGGTGCTCACGTTGAGACAGACGCATACTGCAGACCTGGCATGCTCGCGCACGGTGGACTCCAGCTTCTGATGGCAATCTTCTAATTCCACCACAAGACCGTATGCCTCAAGCTTTTCAATAGGCTGAGCCTGAAAACAAAGCAGACACATGCATGTTGGTCTCTCAAATCTAACCATTTTTACCCTTTAAGGACGGGTGCCTGTGGCAAGCTACTGCCTAGTTTGGCAACCAACCCCTGATACGATATAGGGGTTGCTCGGGTTAAATCACAGACGGGATCACTCGGAGTGCGCCTCAAACCAGATACTTTTGTTCTATGTATACTCCTAAAGGCATATCGGACAATTTGGCTTGAAAATTAAAACCCATGTCAATTTCCTGAACATTTAATATGATGATCTCCAAGTGTTGAGGAACACATATCTAGCTTAAAAACCGGGGGTCACCGTGCTAGTTTTTGATTTATAGATCAATATTATGATCGTTTTGTATAAGAATATAGAGAAATTCTAAAAAGTATTTTTTCACCTAGTAAAACCCATGGCATTTTCTTCAAACCTTCACAGAATATAGTACGAATATAGTACTACTTATTTAGGTTTTAAAAATTATAGGTCACCGTCCTTGTTTTTGAAAGAATTTAAGAAAACCATATTTTTCAGTACATTTCCTATGTAAATTGAGCAAATGTAAATTGGCCTATATTACCCATTAAGATTTAATAAACTGGACAAAACATTGAATTTACTCATTAAGAATTAGAATGAATTCCAAGTAACAAGTTTTGACTGATAATTGAGATTATTTGAAAATAACCAGGTGGCGCCATTGTGAATTGTAGGATATGCCTTAAACCAGAAATACTTGGTAGGAAGTATTCATAGCTTAACAGGTTGATAATGAAATCTAGCTTTATGGTGATTCTATTCTAAAATCACACACAAAAGGAAATAATAAAATGATAAATTGGCTTCGAGGTTATGACTAAACACACTCTCCAAGCAGTTTGAAAAATCTTGTAGGAGAGTAACAAACAGGTCCCGCTACTGGGTCAAGGTGACCGCTTATTTAACCCGACCAGAGCTAATTTTCTGTAGCTCTGCTTACCAGTGTAGCTACCGCCTGGTGGACGGGTGCTGGTGACACTTTATACCGCTAGGGGACAGGCACACAGTCGTTAAAAGCCATGATTCAATTGTTTAATCACGTGATATGATTTATAATCTTAAATATTTTATTCTTTTGAATAGAAAAACTAATAATGGTACTAAACATACATTCTGTGAAAATTTCATTAATGTCCCTCCATTATTTTTTGTTTAAAAGGACTTTGTAGATTTTTGAGAAATGATGCCTCAAGGTATCATTCGTCCTGGGCTTGATGATGCCTCAAGGCATTATTCGCCCTGAGCTAGATGATGGCTCAAGGCATCATTCGCTCTTATGGGGTTAAAAAACATGGAGATGTTTAGAGATTACACTGCTATTACAAATCTTAGACTTGTGGTGGCGGTAGTGGCAGGTAGGTGTTAGATGGCAAAGTGCCCCAAGGTGCACAGGCAGGTATACATGTACATTTATTATCCACCTCGTACAGATTTTCTGTAGAAAACACATAGGAAGTGTGTATGGAGATACCCAGCGCATACGGATATGTTGTATGCTCCAGGGGCCACATACAGTAAAATAGTGCGCACAGAAAAATAGTGCATTACTAAAACGAACTGATATCGACATGGGACTTGTCCAGAAAATGTGGATAATAATTACAATACAGACTGGTTTCAGATAAAAGTGGTCGTATGGTCCGAGGAGTTGACGCATAGTAATATCCGAGTGCATGCAAGGACATTGCGAAGAGTCTTTAGAGGAAACCTATAAAAGTTTAGGGTCTGAGCCTGTATCCCATCGAGATTGAGTCACGTAGTAATTCACAAGGCGAAGCCATGTGAATTACGTAGTGATTGAATCGAGCTCTGACCCTAAATCTGGATAGGTTTCTGAATTTATCTCACCCTTCACATTGACTAATGGGTTAACATTGTGACATAATCCCGTATTGGATATTTTTTCCTAAATATCTATTGAGCGTTGGATACAAGTTCCCAATGTTAAGTCTATGGAAAAAAATACCAGGGGTGACATAAACCCCAGAAACCAGTCAATATTTTATATATAGAGAATTAATTGAAGGACTTTGAAGGGACTGTGTGACTTCAACTTTTATGTTTTATAAAGACGAAAGACTCACCTGGTCCAGACTCTGCTCCAGATGCTCTTCCAACTCCTTTGTGAGGACTCCACTGTCTTGGAAGTTTGCTTTCCAAATAAGGTCCAAGTTCTGTAACAGATACTAGCATGCTTGCCATTTCGATTTCTGTCAGTGAAAGTATCAATCATGTATCCTTTCATGTGGTACATCATAGTCTCAGGTATAAAGATGCTTACAGTGGCACAACAATAGCAGACGTTTTTTTTATATCGTAAACCAGATGAAAACTATTACTGGTAACATCATACTGTTCTCACTTAGTGTTCAGGTTTGAGTACCAAGGCAAAGCATGGGCTGCTAGTTGCGGCTACAAAATGTTTTTAAGCAATTTCTTTTATTTAAAATTTGCTATCTCAGAAGAAAGCATGTTGGAGTCAGTCACTGCTTGGTAGCAGAGAGTCTGTGAGGAGCTTAAAATCACTGTTTTATTGGCGTGAATGAGGCTCGGTTATTCTCATCTTTACTTCACACAAGAAAAAAACTAATTTATATACAGACAAGGAAAAAGTGGATTTCCATATCAAAATGAACAGATGCCACATTTTTTTTATTACCCAACGATTACGGAGTCTCCATAGGAAATGTATGGGGCACCTGGAATTAGCTACCCGGAGATTCTGGCATGTCAGAATCTCCTGCAGGAGATCCCGGAAAAATAGTCCTGTCCATAATGAGGTTGAATCATCATGTACTTCGAAATAAGTTTCTAGAATGCTTATTCAATGCTATTTATCTAGAATCAATCATAGTAATCTCATTTACCATCACAAATCACCGTCATAACACACTTTGCATGCTAAAATCACAGGTTAATGGCGAACTATATTATTGGTGTAAGTCTACACCGAATTACTGCTAGGCTTGACAGTGCTGTGGGGTCTGGAACTAAATGGCCTACAGAAACTTTTAATTGCAATAGACTTGTTATTAATCGTGTATGTGGGTAATACATACAATAAAGACTGGTTTTGTATACGTGTGACCGTAATCTCCTCGTAGTTGACGACGTAATATCGTCGCTTATCGCTCGGATATTACTACGCGTCAACTACTACGAGATTACGGCCGCCCGTACCCAAAACCAGCCATTATTGTGTATATAATCAGTGAATCTATATACCCACCATGATGGTGTCATCCAGTGTGCTCTCTGGGTCCTTTGAACTGAGGTATGGGGATATGTTGTGCTGAATCATATATCCAACAGTGTCCACCACAATGGGATCCCCAGAGGAGACCTGTCCCATCTTGAATGTCAGGTCTGTCAGCAGGATCTTGGTGTAGACCTGACACTCTGTCAGCTCCTTCATCAGATCACTGCACACCTTGGAGGCGAACCTTAGGATAGACAAGAGAGACAACAGCATGTAGCCAGAAGGAATGGGTTCCTATTAAGCGGGTGTTCCACCAGGATGTGGGCCCTGGCCAATTTGATGACCTGCTAGGTCGGGATGAATCGCGTCAGGGTGCCTTTCAGCGTCACGATTCTATCAAAGGTCAATCATCAAGGTCACAAAAATTGAGAAGACCTCAATTTGTTCAGACATGTGCTCCCTACTATGAGCTGTCACGATGGAAGGAGTTTATATTGGATAGGTATACACTCAAGAAGGGTATTTTATTGTGCAAAGGGTTATCCTTGCCGAAAAGTGCAAAGCGATGAGCACCTGAACTAGAAAGTAGAGAGTCTCTAGAATCAAAATCAAGTCGGATGCTTCAAGGAAAATCCTGAATTTTAAGCACTGCTACTCTACCACACGTACTGTGAGGCAGTTAAAGCTGCACAGTCATGGCAGTAAATTCAGTAGTAATTTGAACAGTGCAGGGGGTGCTGACACAACACATCTGGATGGTCCACCAAGAATTAAAGAGAAATGCTGGTAGGCGGGTGATTTCTAAAATCTATTGAGTTTTGCAAATAATTCAGGATGATATAAGTTTCATATATCAGCAAATAGAAAATGGCATGTCACCATGCTAACTTTTATGGGAGGGCCATCTGAAAATGTATGTGCTTAACTATTGGTGTCTATGGAAAAATGCAATATTTTGACTTTGTTGCTAATTGGCACTGATGTTCTATTGCTATCTTCAAATAATTCTGGATTATGATAGTTAGGAACAAGTAAAAAAGAGAAATACTAAATATATACTATGTCACCATGCTAATTTCTATAGGAAGGCCATCTGAAGAAGGTAAGTGCTTATCTATTGGTGTCTATGGATGACTGCTATTTTCTCATGAAACCAGATGGCAGTACCAGTGTCTCCACAGGGGGCATTGCGATACCTACACGCATATGTCTTTAAGCTGGAGCACCACCCCACCCCTCCATGATCTGTCAGCAGAGCAAAATAAATTTTTAAAGACGCATACAAGAGAGGGTTATACCGTCGATCCAGCAGAAACCTCCGAGAGCTTGAAGCTTTCCTACGCTAATACTAAATAGAAAATAACTTTCAGAAACCTTTGATTGAGATATCGGGAGATAACTTTTCACCTAAGGAGGGTGGCTGTGGCCCCTAAGATTCGAGGTCAACTCTCAACTGATGTCTACGTCCCAAGGCGCTAGAAAATATCATGTAAGGAGGTCAGGGTCAAGGTCGGGGTTTGCTGTCAATGCAGTCATTGGCTACTTGGTCTACTCTATTCCTTATATGGACTTAGTGTAATGGGACAACTCCATGCTGTAAGATATCGAGAAACGGTTTATTCTTGACTTTGTGTCCCATTCCGCGTTGAAGCATGCAGATTACACATTAGATTACGCGAAGGTTCTGTGAATAGACGTACCTCATGCTGTTTGCCAGATCTTCAGATGGCTTGAGCTTCCCCATACTGGTGATGAGGTTTCGCAGAAGTTCGTGTACCTGTTTGAACTGATAGTACAAAGTTGCTAACAGATTAGTATTGCGAGGCACATTTGTTGGTGACAGGTTGTCCGTTACCAGTAACATATAGGTTGAAGAGGAACAAATGACCTCTTGCTGGTTAATCTCAGTATTTTACATGTGATATTGATACAGAGCATGTGTACAGTATGGAGAGCAGGCAGTAAAGGTGGAAACACACCAACCGAATGAAGATACGATTTCTGGACTCGCCAACAGAATTAACTTGTTTTAACCTGCTTACTTCCCGATATGGGATGGGAGATTTCCTCACTCGCTGACCATTTAAAAAGATCGTGTGAAAGGTGCCTTTGAAGTGTTTCGGTTTAAACTGAGTCCGCTGTGTAGCAAGACAACTTAGTTTTACACTGGAGCTGTACCTTTGTCTGTGCTTGTCCTGCCCATCCCTGTTTGAGGCGATGACGCCCCCATGTTTAGTATAGTGTGGTTGATATCATGTCTGATGAGCATTACATTTATTTTACAAGACCTTACTCTGCTTTAGGGAACCTCAAAGTTTTCTCTGTTTTTACGATACGGTTGTCTGTCTTGAATTTCCAGGCTTTAATTCAAAGGACGCAATGCCACCCTCCCAGCAGAGTTACAGTTAGTTCTGCTAGACTAGGAGAGTGCTAGCCTGTGCAGGAGAGTGTTTGACCTAGTTCCATTTCAATACGGAAATAAAATCTTCTTTCATTCAATAATTCATACGATAGGAAAATTTATTGGAGGATTCCTATACCATCAAGAATAGCTTTTAATACATGAATTATTCATCACAGGTATCGCCACCGTTTACAATTGTGGCGCCCTCTACTGGACTTGTTTGTTACTGTGGCTAGCCACCGCTGACCATGGACTGGTTCCCTGCCCATATGAATAAGGGGCAGGTAACGGGTTCACAGGCATGACCTTCAACCTTGGCTGGTGCCCGCCTGTGACTAGGGGATACCCCAGGAACCAGCCTTGTGGTATGGCTGGTATCCGCTTGTCATACACCTAGTTCCGCCGTTGGCTGGTGCCCGCCTGTGTTCGCCGCTGGCTACCTAACAAATTCCGCCGAGTCCCCTAGCGGACTACCGGGGAACCAGGAGGCGTTACCAATAATGCACTGTAAAAATGGAACCGGTTACCTGGCCTATAGTCTAACTAGGCCAGGCTTCCAGGCTACCGCTGACCACAGCTCACTCACACCACCGGCACTGCCACGAAACACACCTGTTACCAACTCATATCGAGAATTTTTTTCTTTTTCCTTAATAAAACTTGGGGGTAAGATTTAATGTCTCACATCCCATTCTGTGTCTGTGTATCATTATCCTGTGTTACTATTATTATTACTATTATTGCTTCTGTGTGGGAGTCCATTATTAGGCCACTAAAAAAAAATCGTTTCTCATCACCAAGCCATGAAAAATATGACGAGGGCGCTTTTTTTCTTTTTTTTTTGCTATATCTCCGATCCAGGCCAAAGTGGCTGCTTACGTGGGTGTCTGCTTACGCGGGGTTTCCAGATTTTTACTGGCTATACATTTAATGCATCCCTGACATCAGGAGCTTTAATTTGATACTAAATACACATACCTTTTATAATTTCTATCAAGGTTCATCTATTTAAAAAAAAAAATTAATCTTCTAAAATTTTCTGATGCGCGCGGTGATGAGGAACAAGTTGTTTTTTAGTGGCCTTATACAAAACTGCAGTGAATTAAGAATTTTCCTTTACCCCGTCTTCCGATAGCTGTCGTCCCCGGATTTTCAGCAGTATCACTTCTAGGATGATATCGATGGGCAGGATGCTGAGGAGTTCCTTCATCTGGATGACGGTGAACAGGCTGATGAGGGCCACGGTGGCACGTCTATGCAGATGCAAGACAGGGTGGATGCGTTTGAACATGAAAGTCACGTCCTCTGGTCTCCTAGTAGTAAGCAAGAAATATATGAAAAGAAAATGGCAGAAACACAATTTATTAACACTGCGCAAAAACTAGCATTTTATTCATATATATATATATATATATATATATATATATATATATATATATATATATATATATATATACGCCATCGTGTAAGTGCATGTACCGGCTGTATATTGACACGTTTCCTCTTCTATACGTCAGCGTAATGGCTGTATTTGTTGCAAAGCGTATATGAAGAGAAATATAGTGAGCGGGACATGTATATGCAGGTCATATACATTTTACACATCTATAGATGAGGCGTATACACAACGGAAAATAGGACTACCTTGTATATGCAAAATCATACCGATATACGCCGGTTGTATACATATGTAAACTGGTGGTTTTCGCGCAGTGAAAGCTCTTATTCACCCTGAAGAATTTGTTTGCCATTGAGTGCCAAAATATTAGGCTTACAAAGAGGACATGGCTCCGGGGGTGTTACTATATATATATGATTTTTTTATTATGAACTTCTCCCTCAAGGGGAGTTCTTCCAATTAAACAGTTCCTTTGTGTACATGAGGTTCAAACACAGTAGATACTGTGCAAAGTGCAATAATGATGATAATGATTGGTTTATAGCCACGTTAAGAATATCATAGTAGTCATATAGATCATATTTATAGTAAGTGAAAAATTCTAGATAGTGTCCAGAGAAACCTTTGACGAGGTGGCGAATTAAGACATAACTGGTCTCTGCTTGATTATGATAAGGCTCGGATTTTTCACAAATCAAAGAATGTATACTTATGTAATTGAAGGCTTTGCCCAAAGGCAAAACCCTTGAACATTCAGGTGGTAGTGCTTTGGCCTTGTGTGCTCTCATGACTGTTAAAGATTCAAATAGTGGAACTAGTGGGGGAAAAAATCAGAAATCAGAGTTAGACAAACCTGATCTGGTTGGTAAAGGCCTGCCTGGCGCTAGCAGCAAACGAGTCCGCCCACCACTGAGGCATGACAGTTGGGAGGCTGGTGTCGGGGTCAAGCATGCAGAGCAGAGGCACACACAGCAGCCAATAGACATCCTCTTTCCATTGGTTTATGGCATTCTGAACAAAGTCATGCAGACTCTCGAAGAAGGGTTGACACCTGAAAATGATATAGAAGTTAAGAGTGCGTTCCACTGAAAAGGCCAAATTTAGACGCCCTTATGCGTCTGGCAAACATGACTGATATGATAATAGATATATACATGTACTGCGTACAAACCCAAGAGCCCCTTATACTGCAAACGCTGCATGGCAGGAGCAGGCAAAGGCTTTTATGTTTTAGCGGCTTTCTAGTGTTCCACTAGCGTTAAGCTCCAGATCCACTAAGGCGACCAAGCGAATGCGTCTGCGATCCATGCGACTGTGCAAATCCCATGCGATGATATTCAATATATTGAATATTGTTGCAAGGCATTCGCATGTCCATTCAAACGTCTGCAAACGTCTGCGAATGTCTGCAACCCAAATTCACATGGAAAATCGCCTTAGTGGATCTGGCGCTTAAGACCGCCACCGTTGAGCATGTGGCCTGCGCCATTGCACCTTATTCTCTCTCTCTCTCTCTCTCTCTCTCTCTCTCTATATATATATATATATATATATATATATATATATATATATATATATATATAAATATATGTATATATATATACATTTATATATATATATATATACATATATATATATAGCCGCCTGAGAGTTCTTCACACGGCGGCCTTGCGGCTCAGTGTCTTTCAGTAAGCCCGGTGGAAAACACGCTTTATTATCAAAGCGATATACTTCACTCTGGACAGTAGAATAAACTGTAAACATGTAAACTTTGTTATAGATATGTGTCCTGTTGCGAATGTTTGGATAGAAATCATTTCGTATTACCTTTGTTTTAGGAATGTGTCTAGTCTTGGATCGTTATTAATCGCCAGTGATAAGAAGACTTCACGAGACTGCGGCAGATCAAGCGGTTTAACATAGCCTTTCTTTTCGAGGTTGATGAGGGTGAGAGCCAGTTCAACCCTCTCTCCTTCTGCCTTGTGGTCATCCTGAAGATTCTGCAGCCTTGATATGATTGCATCAACCTGCTTTTTCATGGTCTGAAAAGCCAATCCCAAATTTAGCAATTTTACCAGGGTAAAATTATTTGCTGTTTACATTTGCACCTTAGGGGTGGATACAAATTAGATATATCAGGGGCATGTTTCCTTATTCTGCAAACTTACGTATCATTGATCTATTACGAATATTGTTATAAGCGTAATACCATATTACTAATAGGCTTCACCATTTGGTTCATTACAAAACATGTACACTTCTGTCTGTTACATTAATACCATGCATGGAATTTAGATAAAATCGAAAATATAATCTCAATATTCGGCAGTCCATCAGTGGTATGTCAAGCGCCTGTCAGAGGCTTCATTTTTACCGTCTGTTTACAACATAAGTAAGACGGGTAAAGTGTTTTTACTATATACCTACTGCCGTAAGTGACATAATTACTACGCGCTGCTCTCTACCATGTACTGCACGGCTGTGCAGTAAATCAAGGTTCGTTTTCCAGCGTAAAATGAGAATGAGAGAGCAACCACTATGTTTTCTTCCTGACGGTTTCCGGCCGTTTCCGGCCAGTTTACAAGCGACAAAAAGTGTTGTTATGCTGGTTGCTATGCGCGTTGCTATACGATAACGTCACAGCCGCATTCCACGGTCAAAGCGAAAGCTAGGGTTCATGTTGACCCTTTTGTGCCCAAATTCGACTAAAAATGGCTCTTACAACTTAATCAAGGTAAATATATTAATGTTTTTGAGGTATATAGTAAAGATAAAACGTTGTGCAGTTTGTTCGGTCAGGACAGTGGGTGCAGCTGACGTGTAATATATAATTATTATAAAACTATTATCATTACAAGGATGTCAGTTGGGGGTCATGAAAAAACAAGGAAATATTTTTCATGTGGAATTTACTGCCGAGAAAACATTGAAAATACATGGAACACACATCCCATTGTCTATTGGTGTGAATGGTGCCCAATTCATTCTCTTTATGTTTTTCACAAGAAGAATATCCACACAAAAACTGAAAATGAGAACAAGCATTTCCGTGGAAAATAGGAAAGCTACCATCTCTTTATGAATGGAAACTTGACTTATTGAAAACCCGTGATTGATTATTGCATCCCTGTAAACCCATCTTCCAATATTCATTCCATCATACAAACGGTCCATTACAGTCAGTAACCTACCTGCTGAAGCGCTTCTGGTTCAATATCCCAAGAAGGTATACATTCTTGCAGATCAGACAACTGAAGGATCCAGTCAGCTGTCTTTCCACATTTTATGCATGACAGCATGTTTTCAGCAATGTCTGTTGATCCTGGTTCCACTGCACGCTTTGAGCTACGCCCAGGCATGATACTTTTCATCTGCTTTGTAATCCACCAGGTATCACTCTTTTTGGTGGATTCTCCCATTGGTTTAATCAGGCCATCAAATTTGTGTTTCTCTGCAAAGAATAATGGCTTTTATGTCAATACTCAAAGTAGGATAAGGCCCGGCGTCCACCTACTACGATATGCTTCCGATATGGTCTACGATGCACCTCCCGATAAAAATCAAAATCGAGTCGGAAGGTCACCTAATATCGGCGCAGTTGACCACGTCTCTACGATTAGACACCGATAAGAACCTCATACAATGCATGGTGGATTGGCATGTCTAGACATATGTCTACGATTTTGCACTTTCCCGATTTTTCTCCGATATTGACTTTTTGTGTCGGAGCTATATCGGTAGGTCTAAATTTCTATCGTAGTAGGTGGACGCCGGGCCTAAAGCAGAAATGAGCTGACTCGCTCTTGTAAGGAATAAGTCCATAAAGGATGCGCAGTGATAGATTATAGGAAGGCTCTGCATCCACTGAGCTCCCGATGCACTATACGATAGGCTTTAGGATGAACCTATCGACGCAAGATCGATATCGCGTCGGATGATTAGCTTTGGGTCCGGTGTGATGCGAAAAACGGTTACCCTGCGAAAAATGGTGATTATCGCCCACTCTAAACGCAAATGCGTCTGAACACGTTCTTTTGTTCAGATATCACGGACCATTGGACATACTACTATCTTAATGTGATTTTAATGTAAATAAATGAAAAGAATAGTATTTAGACATGAGAATAACATGTCCTGATATATCATGATATCATTAATTTCGGCAAATTGTTCACTCTCCAATCGTGGACTTCATCACTGCGCATGCTTGTGGGCAATAATTACCATTTTTCGCAGGGTAACCGTTTTTCACATTACACCGGCGTCCACCTACTATGTAGTCGAATTGTAAGACCTTCCAATACACACAAAAAACACAATGTCAAAAATCAAAGACTTATATAGAACTGCATTGAGAATCGTATAAATACACAATACTCCACGAGTTTGGATGGGCCGCAATCGTCATCGAGGCGAAGCCGAGTGACGATTACAGCCCAACCAAACGAGTGGAGTATTGTGTATTTTACGATTCGAGTGCGGTTCTGGATTTATCTCAACTCTTTCTATGATATTAAACAATCACAATTTCAGAATGATTTGAATACATACTTAGCAAATTCATATGACGTCATCTGAAATTCACTACGCCATGGCCGTGGCGTAGTACTGTCACTCTACGGGGGTGATCGTTGAGTATTTTTTTCTAATGGTATTCCTATGGCTAAACTTGTACCAGGGGTGAGATAAAAGCAGGAATATTTTAACCTTACACAAACCTTTAGGAAAATCAGCGTACATCAGAAGGCCTATCATAGACGATTTTCAGATAAGCGGACGCTGGGCTTTAATTGATCACGTTTCCACATTACATCCGATACCCTCGTTTCCATCGGCCGACGAAAACTGTGGAGATCTCTTTTTAGCGACCCTGATAGTCTGTCGATGGTGCCACTAACTGTATATCGGTATCACCTAATCGGTTAGGGTGGATTGTATGCACGATTTCTACTGTATTTTCCGGGTACAAACAGATTTGGTTGGCATTGTTATATAATCTATGCAAAATTAATCCGTGAGCATTCTCTGCAGGTCTCAGCATCAGTGTACCCAAAAGATCTATCGGTGGTTCCAGACTGCAGATCCGTGCCAAATAAACGGCATATAGGCCCGTTTCCGTTGGCCAATTTCCTGCCACCGACCTACAGTCAGGAACCACCAACAGACCTTTGGCACTGCTGACCCAAAATTGGTCAATGGAAACAACCCAGCTCGTGAAATGACCCACGACGTGACTCATGGCCTTTGGTCAGGGGTGGTCATTGCCCCCCCTGGTGACACATCTCACCACCAGCGCTCTCCTCGCGCCACCTGTCGCTATCACCATGCACCGCGAACCGACCTGCGTGAGCGGTGCACTCACCTCAGCCTCACAATTCGCTCAGCTGTCCTACCGTACTGACGTACATTCTTTCTACCCACCCACCCTCACCTTTTCTCTCCTACTCACTTCACTCGTAGGGCTATATTTTTATTATTATATTATTACTCTTATGTAATAATACATAATAACTATACTTCATATGTTATTATCATTATAATTGACATACAACACATTCTTGTCAATTATCAAACTTCAATATTATTATTAATATTCATACGTACATTGTAGTACGCTTATTCATATTAATAAGACTTCATAAAATTAATAAAATTTTATTTAGCCCACTCCGGCTTCCCTCTTCGTTCATCAGGGATAGGGGTAATGATGTAATGTGGCACCACCCACCACTGAGTGAAAGCTTAGTCACTGAGTGAAATCTACTATCTTTCGAGAGACTTTCTTGGTAACTGAAAAGATCTCGTGCTTTTCGTCCGCCAGTGGATATAGGCCTAATGGAAACGGACTAAATAACATGTCTACGTCATTTACACATGTTTACATGTCACAGACTATCAGTGTGTATATCAGTAGTATATATATACATGTAAATAGTAGCGTATTCTGCCAGGATAATATCTTTCATGTTTCATAGTTTCATTTGATAGTCTGACTTGGAACCGAGCTCTTAGTGTCTGGAAAAACATAAGTTATCGCTTTGTATACTCGTAAGATAAGCTCTACGGTTATCTGTGATGGTTGCCGGACGTTAGGGCCCACCACCTTAAAGTCGGGACGTTAGGGCCCACCCTACACCGGGGGTGTCAGAGCCTCAGTCGCGCCTCGGCCGCACCGGGATGCCGCGGTCACACCTGTGGTGCCGGGAGGGAGATGTGGCATAAATAGACGTTAGGGCCCACCTAATTTTGCATAATTGGATAATGTTTGAATACTGGAGAACTCCACCAGTAAAAGACTTGACCAGTAACGAACTCGACCCGTTTTAAATCTTCCCTACTCAAGCATCTCAACTGTGAATAAATACTATATTTAGTAGTAAATATAAGTAAGTAACCCTATCCCCAATCCTAACCCTATCCCAAACCCTACCCCTTACCCTATCACTAACCCTATCCCTAACCCTATCCTATCCCTAACCCTATCACTAACCCTATCCCAAATCCTAACCTTTACCTTAATCCTAACCGTTACCCTACCCCTAACCCTATCCCTAACCCTTACCCCATCCCTAACCCTATCCCTAACCCTATCCCGAACCCTTACCCTATCCCTAACCCTATCACTAACCCTATCTGTAACCCTAAACCTAACCCTATCCCTATCCCTATCCCTAACCCTTACCCTAACCCTAACCCTAGGTTGGCTTTAGGCGGGCCCTGACGTCCTGATGAGTAGGCCCTAACGTTCCAACTTTTGGGTGGTGGGCCCTAACATCTACATACCATCTGTGATACTGACCTTGCCGATGCACTACGATATTTCATATTTTTCATCGTGGTGTGTTGGGCGGTCTTCATTTTGTATCGTGGTAGTTTTTTTGGGTTTTTTTTATTAAGCATTTTGTATCGTGGTAGTTGGACGCAAGGCTTAGAGTTCTGTGAAAGTGGTCAAGTTTAATGTTCTTGCCCTATTCGTCTTTACCTTGTGGACAAATCCTTAACTTTTTCATCTTTTTTTGCTTTAGTAATTGCTGTAAATGATTCACATTCTCGGCACCCCTTTACATTGTATTCTATTGTTTTACACCTTATACTTATTCCATTTGCTTGTGGTCTCTAGGTTGCTCCATTTCTTCTATTTATTTATTTTCAAATACCTTGCCTTCTCTTATGCCTAACTGACTTTTGTCGCCATTGTCTTCCTCTCTAAAGGCCCAAAGACCATGTTCAAAGGGCATATCAAGTCCACTTTAAACACGGAATTTATGGGTGCTGGCTCCAGACTCCCTATGGCCAAAGCGGAGTCTTATGTACATGATACTAACATTAGACAAAGAATGTGTATGGAGATCGAGATAATGATGACGTCACATGCTCAAGCCTCGCTATCATCTCTAGAGCGATGTTGTCTTGAAAACCAAGGTACGAGTACACGATGCTGTGCCCGCCAACTCTGACAATGGCATTTTGGTAAATATCTAACTTATTCTAACGATTTGAGGGTATATAATAAAAAGAATACAGTCTAGGCTTCGATTGACGTTGTTTTATACTTAGTCCTAGGTCCAGTTTTACGTCCTTCGCTCTCCGAGCTCAGGACGTAAAACTGGACCTAGGACAACGTACAAAACAAAGTCCACGAAGCCGTAGCCAGTATTCTCTAAGTGCTTCTTACTTCACATCATAAATCACAGTAAACCAACACACTACCACCTCAGACTAACATCGGACGTTTACACTGTACTTGTGGACAGGCGGCAGTAAACCACGAGAGGTTGACGCATAGTGATACAGGATCACCAGCGAGTGTATTACGACATCAATCTCGAATGGTTTACAGAGTCGCCTGTCAACAAAACCAGTATTTGTTTTATTTGTTATCCATCTTATTCAATAAATCAAACCTAGGAATTTATATGTCAAAGTGTATCTTTACAAAGTTCTAAAACCCTTACTTGAGATCCCAGCGAGTAAAATCTCGAACATCGGTCTTTGTGCATCGTCCAGGATGTAGTGGTAGGCGGCCTTTTCCGAATGGACCTCCATTGTGCAACAAAGTACACCATTTCTGTTCTTCACACTTCAAAATAAAACAATCCCAATATTAAAATAAGAGCAGATACAGTAAATTTACACGCTTAATTTTATGTCTGTTCGACCTATAGGCCATTTTCCACTGACCAACGAAAACGGCACTGATTAATTGGTTTCTCCTCTTAGTTAGTTCGTAGTGGTCAACGACTGCACCTTGGTATCTAAAAGTCCGTGAGGAGACTGTGTATGCCCAGAATTACTTCAACATGCTCTATTTCATTTTAGTGCTCTTTTTCGTTCTGTTGACGCTGGTCACGGTTGCACTGCACGAAAACCACTATTTTACATATATATATATATATATATATATATATATATATATATATATATATATATATATATATACGCCATTGCGATAACGCCCGTATCGGCTGTATCGTGGCTTGTTTATACTTGTATACACCTCTTATACGCGTCTACGTTTCGGGCGTCTACAAGACAGTTTCCATATGTAGACGCGCGCGACTTGGCTGTCTTTCACGCCTGGCGTATTTAAGATAAAATATACTCTGCGCAATATATATACGCCAGGCGTATATATGATACTCCAAAAAATAAAAAAAAATTGCGACCCGCGGCCCACCCGGGCCTGTGGGTGTTGGTAGAGCATACACCAACACTGACCCGCCACCCGCGACCTCCCAACCCCAACCCCTACCGCCCCCCCCCCCCCCACCAACCCACCCCACCCCCAGCCAGCCTCAGTGAGAAGTCCCCCGCTGCCCGCCGCCCACCGCCCGCCCTCAGCCGCGTTTGTACAGGTTGACTCAGTTGGAAACCCTCAGCGGCCGCTCGGCGTGTCTAAGATGTTTTCAGGTGGCTGAGCGGGTGGCTGTGAGGGTGGCGGCCGCGTTCACAAGGCAGAGTCGGAGTCGGGGTCGGGAGTCGGACTTCAGGTGCACAGAGACATGGGGGGGGGGGGGAGGCGATCATATAGTAAGCCAGACTGTCCACACATTGAAATGGTGTTTGAAAGTAAGATCTATTAGAAAAACAATTAAAAAAACAACATAATGCAACATAATGCAACATAATTAAGCTATCATAAAATAAATTGGTAATATAAGATTGTATTTTTCATATAATACAGACTTGGATGGTTAATGTAAAATTGAATATGCTACCAGTAGTGTCCCCAAGTTGCAAAGATCGGAACTATTGGATGGTGGCGTATATAAATAGAATCAGGCGTATATATGACGTATATAAGACCGCACCATGGACATGTATATACGCCACTAGATAAGGCGTCTATGAGATGTCTAATAGGTCGAACTTCTAGTAGCAAAATCCTACTGTTAGACGCGTTTCGTATACATATGTAAAATAGTGGTTTTCGTGCAGTGTTGGAAAAAAAATTAAAATTTCATATAATGATTATTATTCAACAAAATGATTGCTTTTACATAAGGGAACAATGTAACCATATTGAATGCAAATACAGGTATTTAAAAAGAAGATAAAAAGAGCTTAACATATGTAAAGAAAACCTATGTTGCCTTACCATTCCATCTGTATTTGCTTCTTGATGTTTGAAGTACATGGGTCATGCAGACAGATGGTCACCGTCTGCTTGTCGGGAACTATTATATAGAAATGTACTAGGGCAGGGCGCTTGCGTTTGGTGACATATCCTGTTTGGTACACCTGGGTGCAGCTGAAACTAGGATATTTTTTTTGAATTAAATCGTGTTTTTCACATCTATTGGTGGGTTCTGTCTTACAGAGAATGCCACCAGAGGATGAAACCTAGGAACATTCAGACTTCGTTTATCCTCGAAGACAAGAAGCACTATAAAAAACAACGTGATTCTTTATTTGTAAGGGCCTTATAAGAAAATTTCAGAATTTATTACCCACCAAATACGTAGTCTCCATAGGAAATACATAGAGCACCTGGAAACAGCTACCAGGAGATTCTGATATGTCAGAATCTCCTGCGGGAGATTCCGGAAAAAAGTCCCATCCATGATCAAGTCAAATCATCATTTACTTCGAAACAAGTTTCATGGATATTCATTCAATATAAATTATTTACAATTAGTCCTAGAAATCAAATTAACCATCAGATCTCACTGTCATAAAACGTTTTACATGCTAAAATCACAGGTTAATGGGGAACTATATTGTTGCTGTAAGTCTGCACCGAATTACTGCCACGCTTGACAGTTCTGTGGTGTCTGGAACGAAATGGCTTACAGAAACTGTTTAATTGCAATAGATTTGTTATCAATCTTGTAGGTCGGTAATAAATACAATAACAACTGGTTTTGGATACGAATGACCGTAATCTCCTCGTAGTTGACGACGTATTATCCTCGCTAATCGCTCAATATATTACTACGCGTCAACTACTCAGAGATTACGGCCACTCGTACACAAAACCAGTCATTATTGTGTATGTATACTTTTTTCTTGCGTATGCTTTCACTTATAGGAAGGCCTCAAGAATAGTTGTTAGTTAAGATTTTACAGCTGTCATTAGAAAGAAATTAATGGGTGTTTAGTCTCTTGCCCCATTCGCCCTCCAGTTTGGAGCATGCAATAATATGAACGAGGCACTAGCTGAGGGAATATTTCGAGGAGATGGTGAACGGGGATTCATGCCAAACACAAACATCTCTAAGTCGTAATCTGTACAAGGTTCTCACTGCGCTCTATGGGAGAAGAATTCTTAACAAACTAGGCTTAGAGCCTTGAGAATCCACTGGCACACAGTATTCCCGCTAGGTGGCATCATTGAGATTATAGGAATCTTTGGTTGCATTGATGTACGTCTTTAGCATGGGAAGCAGGGCAGCGGATTCTCAAGCCTAGTCCGTTAAGAATTCTTCTCCATAGCATAGTTAGAGTACAGAATATGACTTAGAGAGCGTGAGATCTTATGAGAGGGATGGAATAAAAAGGAATTCTGCATATGCCCAGCTGGTTTGCTCTGGAAAAGCATGTGAATTTGCCTTACTATCTGTGCTGTTAAGTAGTTATATAGAACGTCCTGACCATTTTGTACAAGTCACAGAACGAGATGGTAATTTACGGTTTGTACGGAACGAGGCATTTACAGTAAATACGACATGGGTATATAGTATATTTAAGAATGCTTACTGTTAAGTAGATTTAAGAATGCCTACCTTTTTAATTTGCGACGTCTTCTTTTCTTTTTGTTGACATTTGGTTCCACTGTAGCATCAAATAGAAACTCAACGTCAAAGGTAGTGGTGTTAATGACATGGTAAATTAAATGTTTAAAAACTTTGAGAACGCATTTCTATTCATGTTTCTGACTCATCTTTAGATGCTAGTTATAAAGGGGCAAATAATTGGAGCGATCTCTCCCCAACAACTTATGATAGTTATGTACGTAGTAGACATTAATGTTCGATGTAAAGGTGAGCGAATGACTCGCTCTGAATAAAAGACATTTTTGGAAATCTTGATAGCGTCGAAAGCACACAATCAATAACCTCAATATTCTAGATATAAAAAGAATTCCGATTTCAAAACATGAGTCAAGAGTAGTGTCTCAAACATTAGGGTGACTTTATTTATTTTCCCCAAAGCTACGGAGGATACATATTTAACCATTTTCAGACAAGCAGGTTGGTGGGTGGACGTGGCTACATGGTCAAGGATACCTTGGGCAGTATGCCGCTGGAGGGGGAGAATGCTTTGAGACATTAACTAAAATTCCACTTGTGTCAACTACCACTAAGATAAGAATTATGTACCTTGGGTGGCAACCTCCGTACTAAACTTGAGTTAGGGTCAATGCTACACTTTATTATGTTTAAAAAAATATGAACAAAAATACATATACGTATCCAAATGAAAAGACCACAAGCCTGATGTACACTAGAGAAAAACGAATTGATACGAACAGTTCAATAAGAACCCTGAATGAAATAGGCTGCAAAAAGAAATCCAGTTGCTACGTGACCTGAAGTACCATGACATTGCCATAGTATTCTTCGAAATAATGTTAATTTGTACACATATGTTATTCCATTATAGCCCACCATATCCTTAACATCGAGAGGTAGTGTGTGCCTCACGTACATAATACCTGAAGGCATTATCGGCCTGAATAGTTTAAAGATAGAATTCAAGCCTTACCTGGAGATCTGACATAAACAATGTCTTCATCAGATTCTGAAGAAACAAGGAAATTCAGTTTCAAGCACTGCACGAACATCATTATTTTACATATGGATGCGCCTGGCGTATATAAGTAGGTATTTTGCGTATACAAGGTCGTCCAATTCCCCGTGTGTATACACCTAATCTGTAGGCATATATAAGCATCCAGTGAAGAGGGCTTCGCTGAGAGCGGGTGGGGGTAGGTGGGGGAGGGGGGCGGGGGGAGGGCTTCCTACTGAGGACACCTGTACTTCTACCAACACAAACGGGCGGGAGGCAGCGGGGGGAGAAGATATTTCCTCTCATATACGCCGAGTGTGAAATACAGCCAAGACACGTCCGTATATAAGGCCTGGGCGTATATATACATATGAATACATACATATGAAAACAAGTCAATATTAAGCCAATTGGCTCCAGACTTCACTCGGCTTCGCCTTGTGAAATCACTATGCCAAAATCCAGTTGTGGCATACGGTGGCCAAGATTAAAACTCATCCAGTTTTACGATAGTACTTATGGCCGCATGTATGTATGCCACCCGATCCTAAACATGTCATATTTGTGCCCGTACTTCGCCTGGTTTTGTCATGACGTCATCACTTAAAATTCTTAATTTGTAGGTATCTGATGATGATGATGATAATAATAATAATAATAATAATAATAATAATAATAATAATAATAATAATAATAATGATAACAACAATAATAATAGAAGAAAAAACTGTCTTTATGCGTCAGAATATTTGGTATAATTATTGATCAGATACAAATACAAGATATGAGAACAGAATTAAACACAACGAGATGCATCTGACCGATAACTTTACCGCATATTCACACACTAAGACAGTAAACCTGTTCCCGTACAGTACGTAGAATCCAAAATGCATGTCGCTGGGTTTCTCACCTGAAGCTGAGCCTGGCTCTTGTTCAGTTGTTTTCACGACCGTGACCGTCGTTGCAGCTTTCCACTCCTCCAATTCCATTCCCATGGCAATCTCTTCTGTAAAAAAATGTAAATGGGTCATAATTCATGAATTCGGTATACAAAAGTTTAAGCTATAATCTAAATATGTTGAAATAAGGCAATCAATCCGGTCCCTGAAAAAAAAACAAAGATAAGAAAAAGGGTGAATACTTTTAACCCTTTCAGAGCAATACCTCACTTGATGAATACCGCAATTTGTAAGCGAATTCGCTGCGAAAACTCGAATTGCTGGAGGCACTGGAAGATAGGACTCTCTGTTGTCCTAGGTGATACCTCAGGGTACAAAAATCTAAATAAAAACTTTTTAAAAATTAAGACACCTCTGAACATAACAAGTGCCAAACAAAATGTGCAAACCGGATTTCTGTGTAAAATTGGAAAGGTGCGAACTCTGGCCTATGAGATTCACTACTAAACCTGATAGTGAATGTTCATATTTTGGTCGGATACGTCCTCACAATCAATAAGTCAATGAAGTTGATTGCTCGGTGCATGCAACATCATCTTGATTTATAACAATTTCTGTTCAGTTTTTGAATAGAAAACTTCTATTAACAAAGTCTTACCTCTCCAAAGAGTCTGAATATTTTTTTTAATTTGCACGGGGTATGTACAAATGTTGCTTTAGATTACAAAGAAAATCGAGAGAGTTTTATTATGCGTAGCTGTAACGTTCCGTAGTCAGTAGTCAACCTTTTCTCCATTTACAGATGTTTTATGAGGTCCTAGTTCAATTTGGTACTATAGATATCGCTTTAAATAAATTGTGGGATTCCGGTCAACAATAAGGTCATTCTCTATTGGCCGATCATTTACCATTTAGTCGGGAACCATTGACCGACTATTTGGCCTGACCCACGCCAGATCGGCCAATGGAAATGGGTCGTGCAGAGGAATGCTCAAAATTATTTGGCAAAGATAACGCAATGATGTCACCAATGGGATATCCGTCAAAACCAAATGGCTTTGATAGCGTCGGTGATCCTCAATTTGGGTCGGCTTCGAGCCCTTGTGGTTCTAGGCCGTCTCACTACTCCCACCTAGTGCTACCTCCTCAAACTATTCACCCTAGTTTCACCACTCCCCGCCACTCCAACACGGCGCTCACCACCACACTTCCGTCTTTTTCCACAGGCCGGTGTAGCCTGGAAGCCTGGCCTAGTTAGACTATAGGCCAGGTAACGGGTTCCATTTTTATGATGCATTATTGGTAACACTGTTGCATTGTGGGATTGCGCCACCTTACGCTGGTTCCCGGGGTATCCGCTTCTTGATGAAAACAGACAAAATGGCGTGTCTGTACGTAGTCTCTTTCACGACCGCAAGTGGCTCACAGGGCAGCCTTTGAGCCGTGTACACGCCGTCTGGTGAGTGGTGGCCGCACTACAGGTTAGTCTGTACGATGTGTAGAGACGTGGCAGAACTCCGATCATACTTGATATAAAGAATACTATGAAAATGAATATGTAAAGTGAAAATGATGAAGTTTAACAAGGCTTTAATTGTGCAATGCGTTAGAGGTACTGACAGTTTATTTTTAGACTGTATGCACAGCCTTCTCAAGTGAGTGGAGGGGAAGCCATCAGCATCAAAACATTCTTCGCCATTATGAGCGGGAGACGTACACTGCACCACTCAAGTGCTGCAGTGTGATCTGTTCTCTTGAGACATCGCCGAAAGCTGGCGAGTTGAAGGTCATGCTAGCGTGACGTCAGAACCCGTTACCTGCCCCTTATTCATATGGGCAGGGAACCAGTCTAAGGCCGGTGTCGCACTACGCTGGTTCCCGGGTCATCCGCTAGGGGGCTCGGTGGAATTGCTAGCTCTTAGCAGCAAGGGGAACCAGCCAAGTGTCGCACCTTATCTGCTTGGTTACGCAATGCCTGCAGCCACACAACCCCCTGGCAACGTATACTTTACCATCGGATCACTGAGTGTATGAGCATATTAGGTTTATGATATGCGTGTACATTATTTCCATAGAAATAACAGCGATTGCATCGTATTTTATGGTATTCCAGCGTCAATTTGATGTGTTATACATGCATATCACTTCAATGATACTTTAGATATCCCTTTAATAGATAACACAGAGACACTGAAACTGTACACACTAATGCATTGGCAGACCTAGCTATAATGTGCTTATCTTTTTCCAAGTTAAAACCTAGATAATAATCAACTATGAAGTTTAGACTGCCCAGACTCATCAATACAATACCATAGTTTGTTCCAGCAATTTAATCTGTCAAAAAAACAACACTTCTGCAATCACACCCACCGCTCACACTTTAGGTGTGATTGCTGTCTTTCCCTATGCGCATGTGACTGACCTCGGCCGTGTTTGTCCGAGCGGCCGCGTAACTAAACACTGGGCCGTTAGGTGGCGCTGAACGGCAACACCTGTATTCACTACACATTCACACTCGCACACACTCCATCTTTCTCCCATCCCACCCACACCTTGCTTTTATCTTTTCTACTTGTAATTAATAAAATGTCTTTTAATTAATATCTCAAGTAGGGGTATTTATATTTTATTTGGTTGCGAAATTTGTCCAGGTTATGGTCTTGAAAAGACGATGCACCTCCCGATAAAAAGATCAAATTTGCGCCGGAAGGTCACCTAGTATCGGGGCAGTTGACCTCGTTTCTGCGATGTAGAAACCCTACGAAACGGATTTTGCATTGGAACGAAATCGTAGACTCCCATTTTCTATCGGTGACTAATCGTAGAGACATGGTCAACTGGCCCGATATTACGTGACCTTCCAACGCAATTTTTATTTTGTATCGGGAGGTCCATCGTAGACCACATCGGAGCAATATCGTAGTAGGTGGACGCCGGGCCTTACTGAATTTTAAACTGACTGCATGAATAAGTCCATCACCGACCTGTAATGTTCATCAGATCAGCTCAGTGCTGCCCCCTGTTAATATTCTACAACAGTATACTATATGTAATGTGTGTGCTGCCACCTAGTGTTAGGAAATAAAACCACCACAGCATCAACCAAACCATGTGCAATGCAAAATAGGGATAGAATGATAAATAAGGTAAAGCTCGGGGTCTATACCTATTATGTGAAGTGAATGGTGACAGGATTGCCAGCTTAGATTTGCTAGTTATTACTTCCTTTGAATTATCTATTAACCGCTACACAACAATGGACGGGTACTGTCGTTTAAACCAAGACATAAGAAGGGAATTAAACACAAATGAAAAGTAAATCTGTAATCTTAGAAAAAAGAATGATTTTATTCATGAAGGTAGAACAGAAACTGTGTCTTCTACAATGTTATTGAATTCATTGTAGTCAAATTAAGGTTCTAGTGCCATCTAGGTTTCAATAGTGTAGATTATAAAACATGCCATAGACTGTTGGCCAACAAGCTATGGAGAACGGTTATTGCCAGGTTAATACTATGTTTAACACTATATTAGAGATTTAGTCCTAACCATTATGTCATTTCATAACATTGTCCATTCTTAATTCAGGCAGCAACATGATAGCAGATTGTTTATATTAACCGGTATCCTCCTGGAAAGACATCTTATTCATTTATATAGACTTAGAGATACTGATCCCAAAGACAAATAGTTCCATTACATTCATCCAAATTTGATTTGAAATATTGAAAATGGCATTGACCTCTTTAGATTAACTTAAAAATATTATCAAACCTCAGTCATTTAGAAATTTCTGTAATCGATCTTTTTTTTCCTTTTTTTCGAACATTTTATATCTGAAAATGATTGTTGATATCTCCAATCAGTCTTTGGGACAAAAGAGGTTTCATTATGAATTCAATTGATACACTTCTGGTTAACGAATTTGGCAAAATTAGTATAGCATTGTCCCAAATGTCTTTGATACCAGTCCTCTTTATATTCTAGTTAGTTAGTAGGCTTGTGGAATTTTGCCTGAGGCCAGTCTATGTATCACCTAAACCGCATGTGGTATAGAAGAATTCCCGTAACCCTCCTAGAAGATCTTTGGGTATTGATTTGCAGTATAACATATCTGGATATCTGCTATGAGAGTCTGTCTATGTGTAGTTCTACACTAAAAGGGATATTCTTTATAGAATATCATTCAAAAAACATTATCAGTTCTATAATCTACAAAATATCGTTACAAGTTCATTAGGCATTCCTTTGATTCTTTATTTTGTTTACACTTGGTAAGGCTTCAATAGCTCTATTCTCATATATGACGTATTTTAAACCAATCAGATGTCAGTATTCTAGTTTGCTCTTATTTGTAGGAGCATTTCCCACAGGAATCCCATCATCCTACAGCTCTAGGTTGGAACACTGTGATTCATGAACCCTCTAAGTGTGCTGGGGGTAGCTGAATTCAGAATTTTGAAAGTTTATCTGAGGTTTAGATATTAGGTACCCAGGAGTCTATATTGTTCTCAAAACATATACGATTTCTTGAAATTTTCATGTCTTTTCGACTCAAATGAAAATCCTACATGAAGTCAAAATTCTACAAACTGGCATCCCTGTTATAGCCATCCCTGTTATAGCACTTTCTTATGGAGGCACAATAAATATGTAATTTGCTGCAGGTTAGACATAGAAAGCAATACAGAGCTCCAGATTACTAATAACCACTCACTTCTGAGATACACACTATGAACCGGTGGATCTGTAAACATTGATGTCCCCAAGAGCATTACATTTTGTAATGGAGAAAACACGTTTATCCTACCCCTAATGAAAAACGCCAAAGGCTTAACATGGGAATTGTTTATGCCACAAATATGACATAAAGTGTTGTTTATGTCACTACTTCCTAATGTTCAAAAATCGTTTGACATAGATAAACTCAAACTCGAGCTTGTGACGTCTCTTAATATTATTATCCGCCTTACACAAAGTATCCAGAGAGTACAGGTTGTTGTAGTCTCTGCCCTACACAGAGCAGGCAGGCCACAAACAGGCAGCCTCCTGACAGACAGCCCCCTGACAGACAGCCCCCTGACAGACAGCCCCTTGACAGACAGCCCCCTGACAGACAGCCCCCTGACAGACAGCCCCCTGACAGACAGCCTCCTGACAGACAGCCCCCTGACAGACAGCCTCCTGACAGACAGCCTCCTGACAGACAGCCTCCTAACAGACAGCCTCCTGACAGACAGCCCCCTGACAGACAGCCCCCTGACGGACAGCCCCCTGACAGACAGCCCCCTGACAGACAGCCCCCTGACAGACAGCCTCCTGACAGACAGCCCCCTGACATACAGCCCCCTGACAGACAGCCCCCTGACAGACAGCCTCCTGAAAGACAGCCCCCTGACAGACAGCCTCCTGACAGACAGCCTCCTGACAGACAGCCTCCTGACAGACAGCCTCCTGACAGACAGCCTCCTGACAGACAGCCCCCTGACAGACAGCCCCCTGACAGACAGCCTCCTGACAGACAGCCCCCTGACAGACAGCCTCCTGACAGACAGCCTCCTGACAGACAGCCTCCTGACAGACAGCCCCCTGACAGACAGCCTCCTGACAGACAGCCTCCTGACAGACAGCCCCCTGACAGACAGCCTCCTGACAGACAGCCCCCTGACAGACAGCCTCCTGACAGACAGCCCCCTGACAGACAGCCCCCTGACAGACAGCCCCCTGACAGACAGCCCCCTGACAGACAGCCCCCTGACAGACAGCCCCCTGACAGACAGCCCCCTGACAGACAGCCCCCTGACAGACAGCCCCCTGACAGACAGCCCCCTGACAGACAGCCCCCTGACAGACAGCCTCCTGACAGACAGCCCCCTGACAGACAGCCTCCTGACAGACAGCCTCCTGACAGACAGCCTCCTGACAGACAGCCCCCTGACAGACAGCCTCCTGACAGACAGCCCCCTGACAGACAGCCCCCTGACAGACAGCCCCCTGACAGACAGCCCCCTGACAGACAGCCCCCTGACAGACAGCCCCCTGACAGACAGCCCCCTGACAGACAGCCCCCTGACAGACAGCCCCCTGACAGACAAGCCCCTGACAGACAGCCCCCTGACAGACAGCCCCCTGACAGACAGCCCCCTGACAGACAGTCTCCTGACAGACAGCCTCCTGACAGACAGCCCCCTGACAGACAGCCTCCTGACAGACAGCCTCCTGACAGACAGCCTCCTGACAGACAGCCCCCTGACAGACAGCCTCCTGACAGACAGCCTCCTGACAGACAGCCCCCTGACAGACAGCCTCCTGACAGACAGCCCCCTGACAGACAGCCTCCTGACAGACAGCCTCCTGACAGACAGCCCCCTGACGGACAGCCCCCTGACGGACAGCCCCCTGACAGACAGCCCCCTGACAGACAGCCCCCTGACAGACAGCCTCCTGACAAACAGCCCCCTGACAGACAGCCCCCTGACAGACAGCCCCCTGACAGACAGCCCCCTGACAGACAGCCCCCTGACAGACAGCCCCCTGACAGACAGCCCCCTGACAGACAGCCCCCTGACAGACAGCCCCCTGACAGACAGCCTCCTGACAGACAGCCCCCTGACAGACAGCCTCCTGACAGACAGCCCCCTGACAGACAGCCCCCTGACAGACAGCCCCCTGACAGACAGCCCCCTTACAGACAGCCCCCTGACAGACAGCCCCCTGACAGACAGCCCCCTGACAGACAGCCCCCTGACAGACAGCCCCCTGACAGACAGCACCCTGACAGACAGCCCCCTGACAGACAAGCCCCTGACAGACAGCCCCCTGACAGACAGCCCCCTGACAGACAGCCCCCTGACAGACAGTCTCCTGACAGACAGCCTCCTGACAGACAGCCTCCTGACAGACAGCCTCCTGACAGACAGCCCCCTGACAGACAGTCTCCTGACAGACAGCCTCCTGACAGACAGCCCCCTGACAGACAGCCCCCTGACAGACAGCCCCCTGACAGACAGCCCCCTGACAGACAGCCCCCTGACAGACAGCCCCCTGACCTCGGAGCATACGGCTGCTTGTATCTGAAACTAGTCAGTATTGTGTATGTAGCATTAAATAATGTATGGCTTTATGTATGTATAAGTGTTTAATGTATGAGTGTAATACAGTACACTGATACACAGAACACCGTCACACAATAGAATGTCTCCTAAGCACCCCCCACCCCCTTCTACGGCTACCCTGATCATGAACTAAAGGCCCTCCCTAACCTCATTCCTCCTAGCCTGGGCCGTGTTTTTCAGTTGAGACCGTTTGAAAGGCAGACTTTTTTTTCGGTTGAGACGATCTCTAGGGATCTCAGGCTGACACTGATTATTGATTTGAAGCACCTATACTTATCTAAATTAGACCATATTAAATAATAATTGACAATATCCTAAAATATCCTATAAATTCATAATTTTTCATTGGGTATTCAAACATGTTTTACTTTTTGAATGGGTGCTGTTGTTATTTACAAATATGAAATGACCTTGATCTCACCCTGCTCAAATAAAATTTAGCATTAAAGTAGGTACACACAAGCTGCCTGAGTGGTGCAGTGCCTGCATTTTTCAGATTTCCAGACAAATGCTTATCACGGTCTTAATAACCACAGGAAAACTATGAAATTTGGGATATAGGAATGTCAGATTATTAGTACCCTTCGCCCCAAATATTTCCAAATTTGAATAAGTTTAAGCATCAGACAAAAAATGAATTATGACAAGTATCAACTGGTCTCAGGTTGAGACCATTTGGAAGATCATTCCACTTGAGATTCCTTGAGATTTTCACAACTGAAAAACACACATAGCACCTGAAATGGTCGCATTTCAATCTCAGCCTGGGATCCCTAGAGACTGTTTCAACTGGAAAACAGTTTGCCTTTCAAACGGTCTCAACTTGAGTTCGTCTCGACTGTAAAAACCGTTTCCCTGGTATATATACGAAAGTACTCATCACTTCTCTTGCCCATCAAAAAGTTCTTTTTGAAAATACAGGGAACAAGGAAAAATCTCATTTAGTTTAGAGCTTTGATTTGCAATCATCAAACATTGCTGTATCATATATATCACATGAGCGTGTACACACAGGAGAAATGCTGAATGTACTACTCTCACAATGCCTTGTAAACAGACGGAGCATTGTAACTGTCCCAATCGTGACGCTTGTCTTGACAGTTGTAGGCCAGGGTTATCGGCTAGTCCCCGCTGTCATTGCTACGAACAGGCGGTCTGGGTGGACTAACGCTATTGGCAGAATGTTGGCTTTTTTTAATTCACTTCTTATAGTTGGAAAGATCTTCCAGTAACAGTGAGGGGTTAGACAGGGGTGGGAAGCCACTCTTGTTTATTTACAAGTCTGTGGCTGGTGCATGCGGGCATCTGAGCGAGCTCTTCATTGCGCTCTGGGAGTAGACTTGCTCAAGTCTTTGATTATGAACATTCATTAAATGATTAATCACAATCAGAATAAAGTAAATTAATGAATCCTTCTCATAGATCAAAGACTTGTCCACTATGAACAGAATCTTCTGTTTATGGCCCCAAGCCACTCCCTGTAACCCTATACTTCCTCCTACCCTCCCCCTCCCCTCCTCCAGTTCCCTGGCCGCCTGTGTTATCATAGCAATAAATTTCGCCTACTCCTGACTGTGACCTGATATAGATCAAAGTGAGAGGGTATCAATCTCCAATAAGATATCTGACCAGTAGCCATGATATCTGTAAGGAGAGTGTTGGAAATACTGGCGCTATACAGCGCCAGAAATCTAACACCATAACCGATTGTACCAGTGCCTGTATCCCACAGTGGATAGTAGACATAGGATGCAGGGACTGGAGCCAGTCCATTCTGGTAGTTGTCCCACTACCTTCAGTGTCATAAGGAATATCGTAGGTGTGGATTGACCCAGCAGCCAATGACTGCATTCAGAGCAAACCACGACCTTCACCCTAACCTCGTTACATAATAATGATAGAGCCTTGGTAAGGTTCTACAGTCAATAGTTGACCTGAATCTCGTGGGCCAAAACCACCCTACTGCGGTTTAATCCCGCCGTGCCCCCTAGCGAATGACCGAGGAACCAGCGTACCAGCGTAACACCCCAAGACCTGGCACTGGCCTCATTTTGTATCCTTCCTTTAGAATCCTTTAGAATTCTTTCTAATTACCTATTTATCTTTTTTTTCTTTTCTTTTTTTTCACATGAATTGACATCAAGAATGGTCTTCCATTCAAGTTATGGCTACATCTAGACGATATACAACCACATATGGTTGTTTCTTTTCAAATATGCAGCTGATATACAGTAAAACCCCACTTAGGAGACACCCCGGTTAAGGGAACACCCAGCTTAAGGGGGCAATTTGCTTCACTTTGTATCCTTCCTTTAAAATTCTTGCTAAATACCTATTTGTCTTTTTTTCCTTTTCTTTTTTTACACATAAATTGACATCAAGAATAGTCTTCCATTCAAGTTATGGCTACATCTAGACGATATAACCACATATGGTTGTTTCTTTTCAAATATGCAGGTGATATACAGTAAAACCCCGCTTAGGGGACACCCCGTTTAAGGGGAGACCCAGCTTAAGGGGACAATTTGCGCAGAACAGAAACCTCTCTTGATATAAAAGGTTATATATTTACCCCACTTAAGGGGGCACCCTGCTTAAGGGGAACCCCACTTACGGGGACACACCACTATAGGGGAAAATCATTTCGGTACAGAGCGCCTCCCAACCCTGCTTAGGGGGACATTTTGAAGGGACACCTTATCAAATCTGACGGCACTGTGTGGGGACATCACTCCAGATTATCTTGACAGCTTGTTTATGGTCTGTGTGTGAAGTGGGTAGATTGGTGTATAGACGATCAGACACCAGGCAATGGCTTATGTCGGCCCTTATAGAAATAAGGTAGGCATCTGTGGACTGTCTGTGTGGTTATATCAATGTTTCTATACCATTGTGCTCCTTATATGCACATTGATAAGATATCCTTCAACAGACTGAACACCCCGCTTAAGGGCACACTCCACTTTAGAGGCTACTTTGCTGGCAACGGTGGGTGGCCCCTTGAGCGTGGTTGCCTAACGTAACAATTAACATAATATAGTAAATAAGATGACCCACCACCATATGCTTGAATACAAAAATGAATGATATATATGAAAGGCCTAATGCAATCCCTGCCATTGCTCACATGATCTATTGTACAAGAATTCCAGCAATTTTGCCAGACGATGTTAACTATTCAAGAAACCAACATGATCAGAAACTCTCTTTCAATTCATTAGTAATATATCATAAAACCTTATCAATATTTCCTAGCGCGCAGTATAAAAGCTTACAATAACCTATCCAGTACTCCAAAGCTTAAGTACCAGAATAAGCAAGTCTTCCCTTAAGTGGGATTCACACGGTGGGATTCACGTACCTCATAGGCCGTTTGTCTGAGACAAATCCTGTTGAGATTCAGTACTGGAACACAATCTCCTCGTGTTAATGACAGGGTTCCTTTTTGCTGAGACAAGTTTTTGTCCTTGCAATTGTCGGTGACAATCACTCCTAACAAGGAACAGAATCTCATGAGATTTTGACTTTAAACAGGTTTAAAATTTAGAGGGGTATTTGGTGAGACAAATGTATTTCACTCATTCTCCCCCAATTTGTGAGTCTCAGTGGTCTTAAATAACACCTATTCACACGGGGAAGTACCCTGAGTCGGCGACTGTATACCCTGTGTACCCCGGTCTGGGGTGTAAGGGTTAGACTATGTACCTGTTAAGTCTTCCCATGTGAATTGAATCCACCCTGAGACTGTAGGGCACCCCGATCTGTGAAACTTTTAGTCAGTTCACGCAACGCGCCGCCTTTGGGTTACGGTACGTGAAGGTCTAACAGAGCATGGCTCTGACTGGCCAACCACCTTCGGTAACAGGAATTTAGTGGTTGGTTGTTGTATTTATAGCATCGGTTTGACAGGCAGGACCCCTAGACTGTAGTACATCCCATTATTACCAGGGCCAGGACGCTCAGGCTTTCTAATACACTCTGCATTATAAAGGCACACTGAAAAACGCCCTGGCCCTGGCGACAATGGGCTGTACTAGAGTCGAGGTAATACTCTGGTTACTGGCAAATCACTCAGGACAGCTTAGTACCAGCGGAGGCAGGAATTCATGACTCAAAATGGCAGTGCATAACAGTCTGAGTTTGAGCCTGTGTGCCCTGGCCCTGGCGACAACAGACTGTACTAGAGTATGAAACTTTGTACCCAGCTGGACGTAATAGCCGACTCGTGCAAAAGTGTGAAGTACACCAGTCTCAGGTCCATTTGTCTCATCGTGTGAATCCCACTTTAGGCAAAAGACGTCGGCGACGACCACCCGACGTTGGAGACTATGTCTGATATACAGCTAAGCAGCATTTTAGGCAGTCGGTGGTCACCATCCGACGTCGGTATCGCCCATGATATTCATGCGCGCGTATTACATATTTTGTGCTAGTCCATGTGCAGACAAAAGTCCTCGCTAGTGTTTACCTACTATATATAAAAAGGAACGATTTCGACAAGATATTCTTGGAGTTGCTCCCCTACATAGAAACAGACAGAAATATGCCTGACCATGGAGATTAAACTGCCACGAGATTGAGATTCTCGTGTGCAGAAAAATCTGGACCAGCTGTTCTTTTTTGTGGCTCTGCTTTTTCTTTTATGATTTATTTCTAGGCACTTCGAAAACAAAATTCAGTGCTGCAGTTTGCGAATCTCATTACCCTGAGACCAGCCTTTGATATCCTCCGCCATTTAAAAATGGAGCAAGTTGTGCTGGTTCCCAGATCACGCTGAAATTGTACACTGAAAATCTATCACAGCTTGGGCCGCCAACGCCTATTTGAATATTCATGAACTGTCATGCCCCTGAGTCTGCTTTGGTTCCCCAACCACTCTTATAATTTGGCCCACTTCTTGGACCCATTTCAGTAGTTTCGTGACATGTCTAGATGGCGTCTGTGACACCATACAGACAGATCACAAGACTACAGTCGATGACACACGGAGTTTCACTCACTTCTCGTAGGAATTAAGCAATGACACTTTACCAAGAGTAGGGGATACATCTAATCTATAATTGTTCCAAATATGAAGAGGATTGGCCACTTCGATCTACTGATATTTCA
This sequence comes from Alentia gelatinosa, assembly GCA_950022655.1. Classification (NCBI taxonomy): domain Eukaryota; kingdom Metazoa; phylum Annelida; class Polychaeta; order Phyllodocida; family Polynoidae; genus Alentia; species Alentia gelatinosa. Next base: position 22,485,250 of record OX465593.1, read on the forward strand.
ATTGATTATAAAAGCTAGATATGTATGTACATCTAGATTTTGCAATTATTTAATACCGAAACGATACTGCCAACAGAATTTATAAAAATCTAAATCTGATAAATCAGATATTGTCGGATTGCCGAGACTGGCGATTGCAGGACGTCGGCTGGCAATTTTTTCTTGGTAGGCTGTGGTATAAGCATGTCTGATGGACGCCAGGCAATGTTAATTTTCCGTCAGGCCATGGAATACGCCTCATATACAGAAGTACGATTTAAAATACTAAACCTCTCTAGTAGAAATCCATACGTTACAAAAGCAAACTAGTAAATTATGTAATGATTCCAACCCACATCCCATTTTGTTAGTATCAACATAAGGTGAGCGTTCCCCCAGCATTAGATCTCAGCTGACCTTTGTCTGTTGAGATGACCTGGCTAAATATTATGTGACCTTGACCCTAGACCCACGGAAAAAAACTCGAACATCCTTTTACCATAAGATAATGTGCCTAACTTGCAAAAGACCTATCACCAACTCATAACATGTTCTGGTAACATCGAAGGTGTACAAGATGCTGCAAGGTACAAGCAGGTTTAATTATACTCTAGATTAAGGTCTCTAGCAGACTCTGGTGGTCCGAGCACATCCGTGCACATCCGATCTTGTGGTACAAGGTCTTCCACCACACCGATATTAGATATGGCGTAACCTTGAACGACCTCTGCCAGTCTGATAGAATACGAGGAAGGGGGTGCTCCACCACGACGATGAACCTGGCTGAGAAATCACTTAGTAGAACACCCGCTTAATTATGGCTGGGCCATCGTTAACTCCCTACAGAATAGAACAGTGTAAAACTAATATCTAGCGAGCTTTTCTCCTCCATTGTAATAACTGAAGCAAGATAATTCAGTCAATAGCACGCTGGCCTCCGGATCGCGGGATCAAGAGTTCGAGGCTCATCTGTGGCGTTGTCTTTCTTGCTTATTTGTCCTCCTCATTTCAAAGGCTCCTTGGCATGCAACACCATTATCATCGCCATACAACATTTCACATACGAGTCCAGTTCTTTCAGCAGTTTAGATTTTCCTACGCTGTTATCCACAACAGAGAGAGCGAACGAAGAGATTTTCGTAACAGATTTCCTTTGAACTTGCAATCATGGCGAGTCTACAGGTTTGGCAAATAAGTCATGTTTTTTTTATTATGCCATCACCACAACCTCCACCTGGGGACTGTTAACATAGTTCTGCAGGTTCACAAGTGTCTGTTAGCAGAGCCTATGGGGATCATATCCTGCACTAGAAACACTATTCCTGTCATCGCAGGGATGCTGGTGTTCTTGCTGATGCTGATTTTCCTGCTGCTGATGCTGAGGTGGTTAATATCGCAGATACCGGAGCCGAGCTCCACCTAGGTGAAGGAAGAAAACAGTCGTAAGCCTTCTATGCTTCTACTATATTTAGACTACTACATGGGTTACATCATGTTGGAAACCTAGGAGATGATACTGACCTACTAAACACTTGATCATAGCAATATTGTACTATATTATCCTGAATCTGCAATATTACCATTTCTTCACAAGCAGCAATAGAATCAGCATCAGATTGTGGTAGTCACCTAGCTTTACATCCTGGAATAACGAATTTTTACCTACTATATCTAAAAAACTATGATTCTGATAGAATCCGCTTGGAGTGTCCCCCGCACATAGAGACAAAGTGAACCAGACCTAGGCCTGCAGACTGAAGGGCCACCAGAGTGAGATTCTCGTTTAGTGAAAAACCCAAACTTCTTCTTTTTTATAGGACTATACTTAGACAAACTTCTTCTCTTCTGATTCATTTCGAGCCATGCCGAAATTAAAGGACTTTAGTATTGTAGTTTTCTGATCTATTTTTCTCATGAGAAACCAATGAGATCTCAACTTTTGCTGGTAGCCCTTTCAAAATTCCGCTGATTCCCCTCCCTCCACCCACCACCACCCAGTGACCACCACCAGACTAAGTATTTGGACCTGCTCAATCATCTGCCTCTGTGGGGCAGTCATCAGAGCGTCCGTCTGGGAACGCGAGTGTTGGGAGTTCTCACCCAGCTTTTAGCAGTCAACATCTCATTTTTTTTATTTTTTCGGACTCAGACTCGATGAAGTCGCTAGTTTAGAAAATAAATTGTCATGTTTTTGTCCCACTATGATTGGAAAAGGGGCTGCTGGGAGAATGAAGCCTTTTGATCAACTAGGCTGCCAGAAAACATTAGGTCGAACACAGCTTGTTATGCATACATAGTCGTTTAAGCTGAAGTACTCGCAGTTTATCAAATAATTTTTGCTTTACAATGTAAATACAAATGATTTCAAATTTTGAATACGGGTAAAGACCTATAAATGGTGTGTTCACCAACTAGGCATTAAAAAAGTTCCACCAAGCCAGACGGTCAACTGATACCCGCAGGGTAATGGTTCTGCCACGCTGTCTGGTGGATCTTTGTCGGAATACTTGCTATACTTGTCACATGTTCATTCGATAGGTGGTGCGACAAATGCACCTCCACACAATATGCTGCTCCTCCTTTGCAAGACCCAGGATCAAGTGGGGCAGTGTGCCACCTCCACTTTGACAGTGCCAATGCCAGTGGTTTTGTATGGGGTAATGACAGCTCAGCAATTTTCAGAGATATATAAAGTTATATATAGGTTTAAATGGGAGACAAGGCTCAGAGGAGCAGGGGCAGAACCCCCACTGCAGGGCTGAGGTGGGCACAGCTCATGCACTTGCCCTCCAGTGCCGGCGCAGTCAGCACGCACTCTGCTTTACGCTCTAAGCATCACCATGGCAACGGTAGAGTCTGTCTCCGACTTCACTACATGAGCCAAGATGTCCAGGACAACTACGTAGACTACGACATCCTAATGATCATGGCGAAGCAGGATGTCAAAGATATCTCAGTCCCCCGGGACAGGTTAGGAGACTACAGCAGGTGCTGGCTGGGCTCGGGGATGGTAGGTTTATGGAGTTCATTGAGGAGGAGAGTACAGCAGCAGAGAACAAGGAGGACGAAAAGATGGGTGACGCAGCCGAGCCAAAGAAGGGAGGAAGCAGCGAAACAGCACTCCTAGACATTGCAGCCGGCTGGGAAAAAGCAATAGAGCACCTCCAAGTTAACGAGGGGGAGACGGCCAAAACAAACTGCCCACAGCAGGAGGTAGGCTACACTCCCCATCCGGCTGGCAGAGGCTAGGACCCAACAGTGCTCCTCACTATCTAGGTGAGTGACCACAAGGCACTGAAGTTTACAGACTTTGTACAAGAGCACGTCAAGCTCAGGCTCGCCAGACACAAGAAAGAGACACTGAAATTTACAGAGACTGAAGACAGCTCGATGGTGCTGTCAGCTGATAAGCAGGCCCCTCTGTACATATCGCAGGCTGAATGGGGGGCAGCCAACATGAGGGTCCTGTATCACCTCTTACGAACAGCAACCCTGGCAAAAAAAAAACATCGAGGACTACATGGCATATACCATTTACGTCTTTGAACTGGCCACCAAATATGACTGGCAGACCATCCTGAATACTGCAGCAAATGAGATCATGACGGTAAATAGTGTTGATTGTTATGAGTGTGTATAGCACACACTGGTGCTACAATCCTGCCCAAACTTTCAAAAATGTTTGAACTGTTAGTCTTCGTTGCAGTGGAGGCAGGGAGCAGTCAATGTCGGTGCAGCTGAGATAAATGACATTTTAACAACAAATGGAAAATGATGCCTTGAGGCATCATTTGCTCTAGCCACGGGAGTGCCTTTGTGGCATCATTGGTAAGGAAAGGAATATCCCAACACGGGAAATTAGCTTGAAGGAATATTCATTACTCGATAACCCAGACAAAAGTTTAAGGTCTATGTGACCGGATAAGAGGTCAGATAAGAGGGATTACATGTTTCAGGATATACATCTTAAAGCTGAGGGGCAGGTGGAGGTAGAAAGTCCTTCTTGTTTAAATTCTGCCGCCAAATGAGAGTAAGGCTCTGAGGTGTGCGAGGGTCAGAGATCAAATGGATAAGAAAGCCTTTCCCGGGTCAATTATTCTTCAATTTGCAATTTACAATCAATAAACCCAACACGGGAAATTGGTTTCAGAGAACATTTCTTACTCAAAAAGTTTAAGGTCTATGTGACCAGATAAGAAGTAACATAAGAGGCCATTTGGTGCGGAGGGCTTAGAAATATTCCCGGGTGGGTGAGGAAACCAGGGCCCTGTTTTTCAGTCACGATATCCTCTTTGTAAGATATCTTACAGCTGTCAGTGTACTATAGATAAGACATCTTTGGGGATCGGCCAACGATTGTCCGTCAAGAGCACTTAGGCTGCAGTCAAGTGTACTATAGATAAGACATCTTTAGGGTCACGTGGTTCCAAATGTCTTCCAAAGTGTCTTAGACCTAAGACATCTATGGACATGTCGTACAGAATGCGCAACTTCACTTCCCGTAGGAATTAAGCAATGAAATTTTAACACGAGTAAGGTATACATATAACCTATAATCGTACTTAATATGAGGAAAATCGGCCGCATCGTTCCGAAGATATCGACGTTTGAAGTTCGTCATAGCAATCTCTGCTCTGGTGGCCAGTGTACCCCTACGCTCACGTGACTCTGATTTATGCAGTGACCTCGAGTTCACTGGAGGTCGGAGGGTGCAATGGCCAGAGCAGAGGTTTGCTATGACGAAGTTCAAACGCCGATATCTTCGAAACGGTGTGGCCCATCTTCTTCATATTTGGTATGATTATAAGTTATATGTCTCCCTTACTCGTCTTAAAATGTCATTTCTAGATTCGCATGGGAAGCACAGGAAATCCTCTATATACACACAGTGAGCTTTGATAGAGCCTGAGACAGTTCTAGACTTGAGACACTTTTAGCGGCGATTGAGTGCGCCACACTGAGACCGTGTCTATAGCACACCCGCCATTTTGTGTCTTGCAAATTGTCTTCCAATCATGGAGACATCTTAGGGTATCGTTGGGCGATTATATCTTGACTGAAAAACAGGGCCCAGGGGGGTATCCCACATAACTCATATCACTGATAACAGTAACGGCAAAGTTCGAGGCGGTGCTTTTGGGCAGAAGCCTGATGATAGCCTGGGGGCTTGAGGTGAGGTCGGTGGAGCGAGTATAGTGAGGTGCTTCATGAGTGATGGCCTTGATATCCAGGGAGCTGTTTCAAAAGTCGAGTGAAGTCTCGCCAGCGGCACGTCGCATTTCAAAGCGAGAGGCCGCAACAGCAAGTGGCACTTTGAATCAAAGCGGCAGCAAAACCGCTACCAATATGTTGGAATTTAATTAGTAATGTTGCCACGCTGATGTCTTAGTCTTTTGTATCTGTACTTGTTTAGTCGTTAATGTACTTGTTTGGTGAAATCTTGCGTCCTTGTGTAATTGAATCATTAAGATCCAATACACAGTTTATCGAAGCCGTATATAACTAAATGTAAGTTGTGTAACAATCGACAAGGATCTTATAAGAACGGAATATTACCAATACGATAGTAATAACCATGCAGCAGAAATGTCTGCTGATTGTAACCTAAATGTCTGATTGCTATAAATCCCGACGCTTTCTGCATTTAATTTCTACCGTATATGTTTGTGTGACGACAGGATTGAAAATCATGTATTCATATGTGAATCCATTATCGTCAATAAAAAACTTTTTCAAAAAAGAAAATATATCCAATAGCGAGTGGCACCTTCACCTCGACAGCGATGCTTCAAGTGCCATTATTAGCTCTCGTTTTGGCGATGAGTACTCCCGTTTAGCACCCTCCCGTCTTTTGAAACAGCTCCCTGTTTCACTAGTTTTGTGACATGTCTAGATGGTGTCTGTGACACCATACAGACATATTGGGATTGACTAGTTTTGTGAAAACACAAGTAGTGCTGGCACAAGTGGCACTGTAGTGTCACTGTTCGTAACGCCGACATTATGGCACAACATGCGACAATAGATGTGACATGCGTTATGAAACGTGACTTGGTTTTGTCCATTCTTGCTTGCACTGTTGGTGCGGCTTTCTATGTCTGTCTAACACTTTGTCACAAAACTAGTGAAACAGGTCCCTGGGACCTGTTTCAGTTGTTTCCTGACATGTCTAGTTGGCGTCTGTGACACCATACGGACAGATCAACACAAGTTGCGGCACTTAGGACAAGATACACCCAAACATGGTGTGTCTGGTTTCAAAAGTATTAGACAATTTCACTTACTTCCCGTAAGCACTAAGCAATGAAACTTGAACACGAGTAAGGGATACATGTAACCTATGATCGTTCAAAATATGAAAAAAAAATTGGCCCCTCCAATCTGCTGATATTTGACATCAACTATGACATGCGTTTTGAAACCCGACAAAAAAATTTCCGCTGTTGCTTGCACTGTTGGTGCCGCTGTTGATGTCTGTTTAGGCCTAATGTCACGAAACTACTGAAACAGTTCCGAGGTGCATGTTAAAAAAGATTGAAACCAATACAGCTTCTTCTGCGACTTCAACTACTTCATTTACCACAAACTGGCGACGAGGATGAAAAGACCCCATGCTGTTGGCAAGTTTGGTGCTTAGGGAAACTGAGTCCATGATATTTTGAGAGGGGAAAAGTGTGACCTGCTTATAGAAGCTGTTCCTTCTAAAACTTTGAAAGACTCAGTTATTACATATCAGATTGATAGCGATTTAGAGTCCCCTAGTCTGCTGGCAAAGCGAATGGCGATTTAGAGTCCCCTAGTCTCAGTGATTTGTACAAGCATGGTTGGACGTTGTATATTTACTATATACCCAAAATTTTAAAATAAATCATTAATTTATTCTTTAACAACCGATATGTCAATTAACGTGTTTGGCAAGGTGGTCCGTATTTTAGTGTACGGACCAGTGGTCCGTACAGTATTTTTACGTTATATGTCAAAACGGTACGTATTTACAGTAAATACGGAATGGGTATATAGTAAACTAAAGGATGCACAGTTACTGAATTACTAGAGTGTTCCAGCCTTGCCGGTTTGATTTCATGTCCAATCGACCATTGTAGGTCCTTTTCATACTTCCTCATTTTTCAAGTCATGATCATTTTTCAATAGTCCTTCAGTGCTTCTTGATGGACCGTGGGAAAATAGTTTTTATACATCATCAAAAATCTTTTCTGAACTTCACCAAAAAAATCTTCTGAACTATTTTCTTATCAGTGTTATGAATCTACATGGATGTTGTACCTTTCAGGTACCCACCCCTAGATGTTATGGTTGCCTTAAAGGACAGGTCCGTCTGTAATACAATAATTTTATTCTACTTGAATTATTACTATCGTACTAGAAAATAAATCGGAAAAATATCCAAGAAAACTGCCTACACCTTGTTAATAAAACATATGTTCATATCAAAACTACATACCTCCTCTGTTGTTGTCCTGGGGTGCGCCTGTAGCCACCTGTTGTCCTCTGGCTTGACCTGCACCTGTTGACAAAAGAAAGGCATGAGTGACAATCGAGAATTCTGAAAGAACAGCATTTAATGAGATGTATGGAATCACTAAGGCAAGTCCATAGTTTAAGATCAGTGACAAGTAGCTTGGGGTTTTGCGTTTGGCACTCTATTTGTTAATCATTTTTATTGATATATGATAATAGTAAAACAAATATTCAAATGGAATTATAGGTGTGGTATTCCGAAATCATATCTACACTTCTTTTCTATTTCATTTTCATTATATGTAGTGGTAACAACAATGTTCAAGGATCGGTCAAGAGACAAAATATACTGCTGTATGAATTACTATAAACTGTTACTCCTGTCATGGGAAAGAAGACGATGGTCATTGTTGCATAGCAGTAAATGTAGTTTTAGGCAATGGAATGGGACTACTGGTGATATCAAACTTAGCCCTTTCACCACCACAGGATGCCTCTATTGCCCTGAGCGAATATGGGTAAAATCACAATATCTAGTTCATTCAAATGTAGCATTTGTAAAAGATAATCAGGAGAACTTCATAAAGAACAAATAACAGAACATTTTGGGACTAAGATTCTCAAATTGTAGTGTCACCTGTCATTCTATCAAAGAACTTTGGCCCTGATGTCATATTTTTGCTTGAACCACTGACATTATGAATAAGCAAGTAAGACTTGATTTTCCTTCAGCCCTGTCTCAGTCAATAATCAGAAAAGATACTTCAAATGAAGAGCGATTTATAGCTGAATCCCGACAGAATACAGCTGGTAGGTTATCTTTTTGAAAACATTTTATTTAGAGGTAATTATTTGCAGTCTCAAGCTATGCCATATGCCAAAACTCCAAAAATATCAGAATATCACTTTTTAATGCTATTTTGGACTCTTTGCCATTTGTTATAATGTTCTTGTATGTCAGGAAATATCTATCACAGCCTGACGATTTAGATATCATCTTAATTATCTTGAAATAGCTAAAAAGATAGGTCATTCTGATAGATGGTTCAGTGTTCTTTTAAACAAAATCCGATGTTCAATCTACAATAGGCAACCTTAGCAAGTGACAGATATATGATATGTACACCAACATATAGGGAAATGTCGTAGCTTTCTAACAATGTTTGGTTTATTAAAATCGGCCTGTTACTCATGACACAACAGCTAATTGCCTTTTTCAAGTTAGAAAAAAAAATTGTGTGCCATATTAAACGCTCATGACTAATAGACATCCCCGGACCAACACGAGATTTATATGCTACAGGGTGAGTGGTGCTACAAGAAAAGGGCCAAGTGGGCATAGGCACTGCAAATTGTAGTTGGATCTTCTTGGGGGAAAGTAAAGCTTATCAAAATGCCAAATGCTTAGGATAAGACTTGCAAATTTTAAATGAAGGTTATCAAATGATAATTCTACAACTTCACAATATTTGATATAGTAGAGGCAACAACACAAGGCTACATTATTAGGTTGGTTGACAAAGTGGTGATGTAGACAACAATGTTAAATATTCCTACTTTCATAAGAGCAACATTATAAGATTAAAATGTTAAATGGAATGTTAACTATGACCTATGATCTGATGTAACATGTCCAATTTCATCGAGGGATAGCCACATATCTCAATTGGAAGAACTCCTCTCGTAGGAGAAATTGAAATAAAGAAACTACAAAAAAATGTACGGTGTGGGGTGAACACTTATCAATAAATATAAAATGGAAAAAAAGATGGAGCTAAGCTATTTTGAAATGTCCAATTGTCCATACCTTCAACATAGTGGATTACTTGTTGTTGTGATATCCCGGCTCCGGTGAATGAATTCTGAAGGGAGGGCGATCGCGAAGGACCTTCAGAGGAAAGCAACATATTTTATTTATATTGCTCTGATAGTGCTATCATAGCTGCAAGCAAGACGTGCTATGTCATACAAGCCAGATGTAAATAGGCATCGACTTGCCTACTCTAGCCTCCAGTCAAAATAAAAGTTATATAAGAATAAAACCCTTGTCATATTACAAATGTGAAAAATATTGCTGGCTAAAATCTTTTAAATATTTGAATATATTAGTAAAACTAACATCTCGTAGAAGGATCTGTGAGAAAACGCTTAACGCGGAGAAAATGGCGTTATATTATAGAGAATAGTCTTATAAAGTTACAAAATTCGGATCATATCTTAAGTAAACATTTAATTGGGCAATCTCACTATATTTATTCAATATACATACATACACAATATTACCATGATTTTCATCTACATGGTTGTATTCTCCGCGTGAGTGATGCATAGTAATACCCGAGCGAATTGGAGGATATTGCGTAGTGTCAACTACGAGAAGAATACAATCATCAAAATCATGAGAAGGAGAGATGGAGAAGAGATGGAAAATGGCCACCGATCATCTCACGCAATACTTTGCACGCTAAAGACTATTTTCGGTCATCTCCTACTGATTACAACTACATAATAGACATCATAGTCAATGTTGGTGTGTTTAGCTCGGTGGCCAAGTGGTGGGGTGTTAGCCTCGAGCATGGGAGGTCGTGGGTTCGAACCCTGGTCGGGTCATACCAAAGACTTACACAAAAATGGTACCCACTGCCCATTTGGTTTAACACCCGCCATTAGAATGAGGAGTAGTGGCAAGGGCCCGAGTGGAAGAACGGCTCTATAGCCGAATTTGGTGATTGTGAATACACAATATTCCCTAATGAAAATTGCCAACAACAAAAAAAGAGCAGTTATCAGGGGAAAAAATGGTGCATAGGTGACATACTTGGAGGTTTGTTCCTTTCTGCTGCCTCGTCAGAGGACTCGCACACCAGTTCCCGGGAAGGGAGTCCTTGTCCTTCAGGTGGTACTTGAGTATTCCTTGCCTGATCTGATACACAAAACAATGCATGTTGGTGGTTTTATCATGCTGCCCACAATAGACTTTTCACTCCATATCGGTAGCGTGCCTTATCTGCTAGTTACGAAATGTCTCCAGCCAAATACTGACCTGGCAATGTATTCTTTAGCATTAGATGACTGAGTGCATGAGCCTGATACCTTTATAATAACAATTCACATTATTTCCAGAGAATGAACGGCAATTCCAGCGTATTCTACGGTAGTCTGGCTACATTCTGGTGGATTACATATGTATATTCCCTCAGTAATACTTCAGATATGGATTAGATAAGACAAGTACACTATAATCTGTTCTACAATAAGACACGGTGGTCATGGACATCATTTACCTATCTTTATCATTAGAAAAAACTTAAACAATTATCAAATTTGATTATGTAAACCAATCAAGGTTGACTGACGCTCGTGTTTAAGGCCGCCTGTCCACAAAACCATTGATCATTCTCTCTCTCTCTCTCTCTCTCTCTCTCTCTTTCTCTCTCTAAGCCATTTCCCACTGGCCAACGGAAACGGCACCAATCAATTGAGTTCTAAAATTCGCTTGGTGGTGGCCAATGACTGCATGCTGATGTCTAAAAATCGGTGACAGTACTGTATATGTCTTGTGTCTTCCATATTTAACAGGTCCATACCGGAAGAACTGTCCTCCTGAAGTGGGATTCACACGATGGGATTCATGTTCCTCACAGGGTGTTTTTCTTAGACAAATCCTGCTGAGATTCTGAACTCAGACACAATTTCTTCGTCTAAATTAGAGGGTTCCATTTCCCTGATACATGTTTTCCCCCCTATAATTGTTAAACCCCTCATGTTTAATACAAATTATAAAAGAAAAAAACCCAGCGAGATACACAACTGGAGGAGGTGAAAACAGCCTAACATGTAGAGACTGACTTGCATGTCGACTGTACCTGAATGTGCGCACCTGTGACTTGTGAGTCTCTACCTGGTGGATAATGGAGATACCAAAGGAAGGGAGGCCTAAGGCGTCCTCTGTCATTAATACTCCAAATAAGAGTCTTATTTGTAAACATATATATAACTGTTGGTTTGCGTGTGTTGCTACCATCATAGTCTGCCACAATCGTTTACCTGAGTTATCATCTCCTTCCAAATTCTCCTCCTCCTCCTCCTCCTCCTCCTCCTCCCCCTCCTCCTCCTCCTCCTCCTCCTCCTCCTCCTCGTCTCTGTCTGCGGGACCTGCCATGTTTATCTCTGCTTGGTTGGCCCTGTTTTCATCAAAATGCACTGCATCCCTATCTGCGCCTGCTGAGAGAAATGGATATTGTTACTGAAGGCCAAGTTTACACCTACCGATTTTAACCGGCGATTGTAGCCATAGGATCTGGCACCGCCGACCGATTATCACACATTCCCGTTATGATATTGGTAAGTGTAAAGAGCAAAAGTCCAAACCTACTCAACGATTCTTTAACCGCAAATTGCATGATATTGGACTACAGAATTCCTAGGCCAACGGCGGAAGCAAACCAAATTGAATTAATCGGGGATTGAATAAGGATCTAAAGAAACAGGCCTACTCTGTCTGTGCTGAGAAATTATTATCAAGACACGTCACGAGTTCAAGTTAGATTTCGGAGCCAACGCAATGAAAGTAGAAAGTAGTGATATAAACAACATTTTATGTCAGATCCGTGACATAAGTAAATCCCATGTTAAGCCTACGGTGTTTTTAATTAGGGGTAGGATAAACGTGTTTTCTCCATTACAAAATGTAATGCTCTTGGGGACATCAATGTTTACAGATCCACCGGTTCATAGTGTGTATCTCAGAAGTGAGTGGTTATTAGTATTCCTATATACCTATGAGCGAACAACCTATGATTACTTAACGCTGCTGGGGGTGGAATAACTTTTGTTTACTGCCCAGGTTGAAGTTACTGCCCAGGTTGACGTTTACTGCCCAGGTTGACGTTTACGTGTTGAGGTGGTTACGTGTAACCACCTCAACAACTTGCAGCACCTCCGTTTATTGGTACGGATGTTTTCTGTGAGAGCCCCACCTTATCATAGACCTGTTGCAATCGTCAAAGGGATTCATTTGTATCAGCTAATCATATATCAACATCGTAGTAACATCTAGATGTTTATTCCAGTGCATTCAATAGTTAATTTTGTACAATACGAATTAGTAACTTACTTATCGACATCATATTGACCTTCATCATTTATACATTTATATTATATCATCCTAAGTTGTGTTTGGAAAACTCAGTCAATTATTGTATTGGAAGAGCGTTTGTAAAAACGAAATCAATAAAGACATCTTAAAATAAAAACAAAAAAAACCAACGTTATCCTTCCCGATCTTTTGTCGGTACATTTTCCGGTGGCAGATGTAAACTGGGCTAGATACTATTTGGCCCGATTTATTGCCGATAACAACTTGTGCCCTAATTTGGGACAGCTTTAGCCCTGATCTGAATTGGGACCGATAATGACTCGTGTAGGCTCAGCACATAATAGTACGGTGAGAAGTGTACTTCCGTAGGCTATTTGGCTATTTGGCTCAAATTTATTTAGGCTCAGTCCATAAAGTGTTTTATTTCCAATTTTTTTGGAGTGTTTTAATACTCTAAAAATCCATAAAGTGTATTTCCTGTAACTTTGAAAGTATCATGAATGAACTCAGCATCATATAAAATCTAAAATTAAAGGCGCCAAGATCATCCAAATAGGTTAGTTATCAGAGTTAGGCAGGAGGTCAGGCCAGATGGGCATCATTTATCCATACTTCGACCCGAATTCAATCAATCAAAACAAAGAAAATCAATGTTAGGACACTATAATTCGGGAAACAAGCCTTTATCCTGAATCTTTATTTGCCCCTGCAGGCTTTGAGTCATTAAAGACAACATACTATAGATACTGCATGTCAGTGAGATAATCTTATAGGTGTTTCATCCAAATAGTTTCAAAGGCATAACTTTGTAATATCATCATATACAGTGACTGAGGTGCTTTGGCAACAGCGGCACGATTGCAGATCGCAGAATAGCAATCCAAGGTTGGAATCGTTGCTCCAGATTTTTTGCGGATCGCATTATAACTATGTCGCCATCTATTTTCAAATAAAAACCTAATGAACCCTTCACTTATGTCCTGAAAATGGGGTGTTGTAAAAGGTAGTGATAAAACATGAAAATAACAATACTACACGGCACGATCCGATATTTCTGGAGCAACGCTTTTCCCACATTTCTAGGAGCAATGACCCCCCGGTGATTGCTAACCCAGCATTTACACTAGATGATTATGGCCGGCGATTCTGGCATTTTGCAGCTCCTGACGACTTTCAGGTGTAAAAGGCTAGAAATTGTCTAATGTAAACGCCAAGCGTGTGGCAACTGTAGATTGTCTGATTATATCACATTACACAATCGGCACCACTTCACTCTGACTATTTCAAGTGGGATTGAATTAGTCGTCTAGATAGGCAGTGTGATGTATGTATTAAGAATATCACAGGGTGCTTCCTAACAGGTCCTCGCTCCAGATAGAGGTAAAGGCCTAACTGTTTGGACTGCCACCCCCAGCGTTTGAACCATCCCCTGTCTTCGTTTGGACTGACCCCCCCCCCCCCCCCGATAGGGTATATAAGGAGGCAGATTTGCACTCACAGCTCACTTGGAAACCAGACACTGTGGCGTCAACATCTCCAGGCTGCTCAGCATTACTGCCACTGCAGTGTCAGGCTTGAAATACCTTTTTTTTTTTTTTTTTGGTAATGGTTTATTGACCCAAAAAGTTTGACATTCAAGGCTACTGCCTTGATCTTCCACATCAGTAAGGTCATGTATAAAGACAAATGAGACGACAACAGAGACAAATACATAACAGTGACTAGACAGGCCACATAAACTACAAGGCCACACAAAAAGAAAGATACATGGTTGTACTAGCATACATATACTATTTGAATTCCATATCGAAATATATTATTAATCATTAGTCTTGGAGTGATAACATTGTCATATATTTTTAATATAGTTCCTGTTTGACCTTAGATTTAAAACTGCTACCACTATTTGCCTGTTGTGTTTCTACAGTTAGATTATCCCATAATTTACTACCTAAATATAGAGGTGATTTTCTATAGATTTCTAGATTTGGTTTCTTTGTTTTAATCTTACATTTGGTGTTGCTTCGAAGATTCCTCTCCGTATTCTCGAATATGTTTTGAGTATCCAGCGTCCACCATTTTATGATATTCAGTAAATGACAGTTCCTCCTTGTCTCTAAGTTCTTCACTTTACACTCATTTAACATATCTTCAGTAGCCATGTCGTTATTATTCTTTATTCCCAGTACACATCGTAACCCTTTATTCATTAACGTTTGTAATTTTTTCTTATTTTTCTCTGTCATTAGACAATAGATCGAGTCTGCATACTCAATTTGAGGCAATAGCATTTGTTTAAAAACCTGTAGTCTAACATCTCTAGTTAGTAGGTAACTCAATTTTTTAAGTCTAAATAACTTTATTTGATACTCACTTTGAATTTTATTAAAATGCTGATCAAGTTTTAGTCTGTCGTCTAATAGAACCCCCAGGTATTTATATTTCCTTACTGCTTCTAAAACTTCCCCGCCCATAATTACTGTTTCATTTCGACATAACTTTGACTTATTTGAGAACCGTGTTATTTTAGATTTTTTATAATTCACTGCCATTTTGTTTTGTTTTATCCACTTGTCTATTTCAGCTAGATCACTTTCCATTTTTACTACTAGTTCTTTTTGGTCGTCCCCTTCAGTATAAATAACCATGTCATCCGCATATAGGATGGTTTTACTATAATTTGCCACGTTTACGATATCGTTTATAAATAGATTAAACAGTAGGGGGCCCAAAATGGACCCTTGGGGTACTCCATTTGTCATACTTTCTACATCTGAAATATCGTCATTTATTTTAGTCCTATGTGCTCTGTTTTGTAGATAACTTTCTAGTATATTGAGTAAATTTCCATGAATCCCTAGTTTTTTAATTTTATCTAGTAACAACTTATGATCTATACTGTCAAAAGTTTTTTGCATATCTAGGTAGGTTACAATTATAGTTTTGCGATTATTTAATTGTTGCAGCAGGTCATTACTCAGTTTAAAGATTGCTTGCATAGTCGATCTACCTGGCATAAAACCAAACTGATTATCAGATAACTTTTCTCGCGTAGTATAAAAGTTAATAGTCGGTTATGTATTACTTTTTCCAGTATTTTAGAGATAAAAGGTAGTACGGAGATAGGCCTCCAGTTTCCGAAGTATTCTAATTTATTTTCTTTTGGTATCGGGGTTATTATGGCTTCCTTTAGGCAGTCAGGAAAGTAGTTTTCTTTAAAGATAGTGTTTATTAGGGTGACTATATAAGATAAATTTTCCCTAAAAATGCTTTTCAACATTTCACTTTTTACAAGTATTAAACCTGTACTTTTGCCATTATCTAGTGTATTCAGTATTTTTTTTGTTTCCTTTATATCTGTGTATACCTCCATTTCCTCAAGGTTTCCACCTTCTGAGGCTAAGTTACCTCCATCTCCATAATCGGTTTGGTTATGGTCTGTGTCAGTAACCTTACCTATGTTTGCGAAGAAGTTGTTCATTTTGTTTCTTACTATTTTAATATCTTCATGTTCTTTTACTGGGTATTTAGAATTTTCCTTGTTTTTACCTTTCCAGGCATCATTAAGTTTTTTCCAAAACTTTTTTGGGTTATTTTTATTTTCCTCCAGGTTTTTTTGTTGTTCATTTGCTTTGCTTTTTCTGATTCCTATTTTAATACGATCTCTTAAGTTACGAATCATCTTGAGTGTTTCTCGATATCCATCTGTTCCCATGGTCAACTCCACCATTTTTGATAATAAATTTTTCCGTTTTCCTATCATATTACTAACATAAGTTGGCAATATCAACCCGTTATTGGTTCTAACCTTTTTTGTTTTAATAGGACATACCAAATCAACTTTTTGTTTGAGTTCTTGGGTGAAGTCTAACATTTTTTCATTACTACCTTCTAAGATCGCTTCTTCAGGGAAATCTTTCCAAATTTCCATTTTCTGTTCTCCATTTAACATAGTATTCATCCGGTAGGTAATATTCTGGTCCTTGTGGTTTTCACGATTTTTCTTTTTGATACAGTAAATGATAACATGGTCTGATAGGTAATAATTAACATTTCCAGATTCACTTACTTTACAGGAATTTGTATATATGTGGTCTATTGTACTTTTACCTTTTTGCCTGAAATATGTCTCTCGAGTTTTCATTATTTCCAAGTTATTTTCAAGTAAAAAAACCCTTAATATTTGATACTTTTTGCTATTTTTTGACTTACTGTCCACATTAAAATCCCCCATTACCCAAATTTCATGATTACTAAAATTTTCTTCTTTCAAAATGCCGTCCAAATAATTATAACAAAATTTAACGTCCTTGTGTGGGGGGCGGTATACAGAGACAATCAGAAGTTTTTTCATCTTAGGCATTCTGACTGTGCAGATTAAACATTCAATCCTAGGATCAGATAACTGAAATTGGGGGTGAACCTGAATATATGGTGCATATCGGTTATTTGCGTATAGTGCAACACCTCCTCCAATCTTCTTATGAGTTCTATCATTTCTATAAATCGTTTTGTTGTCTAGTTGAATCATACCGTTAATATACTTTTCTCTTAACCATGTTTCTGTAAATATGTTCGGTATATACTAAATGTTGGTATTAATTTTTGTTTACTAATAAAGAACTATATTAACCCTCATAGATTTAACCATTTGTAGCTTGCATTCTATTCCTATGTTTTATTTTATTTTCTTTTAGTACTTTCCAGTACTTTTGTGTAATCATTTAAATACTATGCCATATACTATGGTAATTCATTCAGCCATTCACCTCATGCGTGGTGTCCGAGCCGGCAGTTCTTGGTTATATAAGAGTTAAGTACTTGGGCAATTGCCCATTGAGTATTTTCGTTCGGGTGTATCCCATCCACTAATTTGCCATATTGATATCGTTCACTTTGTCTTTTAACTTTCTTGTGTACTACCCTACAAATGAAGGGGGTTAATACCATACTTTGTGCATTTAAGAGTGATATATTTCGATTTATATCTCGAATGATACTTTCCAGTTCATTTTGTTGCGGGTGGATTTTGTTTTTTAACTTGTTTGGTACATTCAGATTCATCGAATAAAGCGAGGCAATTACAATCTTGCACTCATTATCAATAACCTTGACTGCCAGTTTAAGGTCTTCGAACAATTCAGTCACTTCATTTGTGATATTATTTGTTGTGTTTTCTCTTAGCCCAATCGTTTTACCATCCTTATAAGTGATATTATTTGTACCTCCTAAGATATACAATGCAGTAAAATTATGTCCATAGCTCTTTGCTCGTTTCATTTCTCTAAGTGAGACATTTGTTATTCTTTGAATAGTAGCCCCAGGTACACATGCTACCATTGTATCTTGACCTCTTAGTATATTCAGGTTGTTGACCATTCCACGTAGACGGGAGTCGCCTACTATTAAATACCTAGGCCACTGGTTCATTTTGATATGTTTCTCGTCTCGTTTTCTTCAAATAAAGCAAAACAACATTATACAGGTGTATATTTTAAGTCATCTTGGTCTAATTATTTCTGAGAGTACTCACTTACAAGTTATTAAATTTAGGAATTACTCTCGTGGGTTTAAATACCCTTAGGTTGACTCACCTCTCGCGGCCAAGGTCCAGATCACTTTGGCGCTCTTATTTGGATTGTTTACATCTGTCAGCTAAAAGCGCGTTACCTGGTGGTTGGTTTTAGTACTTTGGGGCAGCTGTTCATTCCCCTGGTGTTCTTTGAGCGCATTAGTTTGCCTTTCCCTTCTTATTTCTTCCCTTAATTTCATAAGCAATTGCCCCATGTAATTTTTACCAGGGAAAACTCCAGCATTGTATTCGTCGTCTTCCACATCTAGGCCTCCAGCCCAGAACATATCCTTGGTTCCCTCTACAAGCTGAGTTGGGTGTGTTTGTAGTAGCTTTTCCAGCAAGATTTTATTTTGTTTGAATTTTTGATTTACCACGAATGCCATGATATCTATCTGGCCTCCCTCCCATTCAGGTGTTGTTCTGCATTTAGCTCCTATTCTCTTTGCATCAACAGCGAATTCAGTATCTATTATCTCCAATACTAGATCAGGACGGGAGCACTTTTCTGCTTGGTAGCAGTGTTCAGCGGTTGGGTATGTTACCCCATTTAGTTTAGTTTGGGCGGGGTAAAAGTTACTGAGGTAGTTTCTATGTCCCTTGAACAGGTAACCTGATTTGGTTGTTTCATTGTTGCGGTATGTTCTGGTGTGGTTGTTATGTTGGTCGTATTTTGGTTGTCTGCTTGTACATTTCTGCAATCTGGGCTAATTGTATCGGCTGTTGGGACTGCCCAAACTGGTCCTCCGTTACTCTTATATAATCTTTGTGGGGGCCTATCCAATTGACTCCTGACGTGCTTTACTTCGGGGTAAGGTTTACCGCTTTCACTGAGTTTTTCATCGGGGATTTTTGGATTATTGGTTTGTTCCCAGGGTAAGTACCATTTGGGTATGTTTTCTAGTTTTGTTGTGTTGTACCAAGTGCCATTTATCCATATATCCGTTCCCTTTAGACGTGTAGCATGCCCTTGTTTTCTACTGTAGTTGATTATCGATCTTGCTACTCCTTTCGCTTGTCTGATTTCATTAGTTTCGTCAGGGTTCACGTAGACTCTTTCGAGGCCTTCAGTTTCCCTCAGGTTTCTCTTAAATCTTAATATTTGGTCATGTCGCCATACCGTGGTTAGGCATACTAAGATTGCTTGCGCTATTGTGCTATTTTCATCTTTTTTTTTTATTCGTTGTGCATACGTTATTTCGCTTTGCTCGAAATTAGGTATAAGTTGTTTGATTACGAAGGTAGCCACCTCGTAAGGGCTTTCCCGATGTAATTCATTCATACCCTCTATATAGATGTTTAGCCTTTTTGGTGACTGGAATCTTGTGTTATCAGGAAATTCTCCCATTGAGTTCCTAACTCTTAGAATTTCTTCACTGTGTTTTTCAACTACTTCTCCTATTTCCTTAATCTCCGAAGAGAAATCAGTTGTGCATTTTTCTAATCCTTTAGTTAATTTACATATTTCATTATCTAGCTCTCTGTCCCTATCCAGTGACTGTTTTTCATACGATCTAACTGACTCTTTGATTTGTTGTACATTTGATGTTAATGCATCTTGTTTCTCAAGTACCTTTTCATAATTGTTATTTACACTAAGTTCCATTTCTGCCACTCTTTCTTCAACTCTTTTGAGTTTTTCATTTGTTTCAGCACCATTTTGTTCGATCTGGGTTTGGACTAGGCTCATTTCCTGTGATGTTTGTACTGACAAGACTTTTAGATCCATTTTTACTGCTAGGTTGTTTGATATTATTTTTACTTCACTGTACTCTTTACTTCATCTAGCGTCTGTGATAATTCATGTCTCATTTCTTGTATGAACATTTCCATGTTCTTACTAACCATTTCCATAAAGTCCCCTAATATCGACTGTGGCAGTAGTATGTCATCGTCTACACTCTCTTTTCTCTGATTTAGTATCTTTTTCGGGGGCTGATCACTGGGCGATTGACTGGTTTTTTTGTCACTTAACGTTTTTTCTTTACTTACTGTGCGATTTCTTTTCCCTCCTTTGCTTTTTCTTTCCTTTTCCATTTCAGCATTGCGACTCTTGGCTTCATCGGTTTTAGCCTTGTCAATTTTCACACAAATTTTATCAGTTTCCTGTCTCAGTACTGCGGGCAATTGTGAAATTGGTATTTTGTCGATTTCATCGAAGTCATCATCACTGTCTATCGATTTATCTTGTACACTTATTTCCATGTTAACATCTTCTACCGGTTTCACATTCATTGTTGTTGTTTTGTCTTCCTCTATAGGCTCCATGTTTGCGCAGGCGTGGTGCAGTCGTCCGGTCCGGTCCATAGGACACTAGGCTACAGAGGCCTTTACTGAGGATTGGGCTTCTCCATAAGCTACTATTATGGTGACCTGTCTCAGTTACTCGAGTTGCATTTGTTGTTGAATGAATCTTGATAGATGTTTTTGTTGTAGAGGGCTACTCTTTTCATAAAATATTGATTTCACCTTTTCACATTCATCCTTTTATACAGTATCCATATAATAGAATTTATCAGAATAAAAAGAAATTTAAAGAATACTGGACAGAACTAGACTTACACATATGCATTCTTGATACATCAACTCCAAAATTTAGTTTGATTATATAAATCTTCTACTACAAGAATAATTATAAGAATCCTCTGCTACAAGCGATCGCTGATGTATCGCCGTATAGTGTTATGGAAAGAACTTGGAGAACCAGCACAAAAAGCGATCATCTCAAAATACCTCGATAATTAACTGTTAAACTTATGATGTTTAAAGGGAAAAACCAACCACGCCGATTTCTCACCCGATTTAATTGTTCCTGGGCCCTTAAGAGGAAGCTCACGTATTGTAATTTATTAAATTCTGATAATAAGAGTTAGATAAATGACCATTTTCAAAGATTTGAGAAATTCTAGGGCATCCGATAATAATCGGCGATTGTCTGGCTACGGAATCAGCTACCGTCGGTCCAGTGGAACCAGACAATTATACAGATACTGTGTGTGACAGATATATTCGTGATCATATATAAACGACACCGATGTTTAACACTGGATATTGCAATCCCAATTTCCCACGGAAGAACTATTTGTGCTTAAAAAGAATGGAGGAATAAAAATTATTTAGAAAAAAAATGAAGAAAATTAAACAACCCAGAGTTATTAGTCCACCTACCTGCAAACCTGGGGGTTGGGCCATCTTCAGGAGAATCGATGTTACTCCCTGGACCTCCTGGTCGTCTTGCCCTCGTCACTGGGCCCTGATTTCTGTCTGTTAAGTTAACATCTACATTGGATGAGTTATAACTTCCTGACGGATTTTATATCAATATCATTCCATATTTTATTCTAATCCAGTTGAAATATTCATAATATACCATCATGTCTTAATTATTCAAAAGGATGTCCATCTTAAGACTCCCTCCCTAAAAAATCTATGTATTACTAGACTAAAGCAGATTAATTAAAAGTGCTCTATTGATACATCAACTTCAAATATCATTTCGATGGACATGGATCTACTGCAATTACAAAGCGAGATTTAGTTAACCCACCTGGAACCCTGTGGGTTGGGCCATCCTCAGCAGAATCGGGATAGCTCCAATAACCCCCTGGTCTTTGTCCAGTTTTCTCCTGAATTATCTGAGGCTCTGTTAAGTTGAAAGTGACAACATAGATTATCTTATCCTAGTCATTTACATTACAGTTTTTACATTACAACTTTAGCAAATTAGATTTACGTGTGCATGGACTGGACTAGTTAGCATTTGATCAAATTATGTTGGACTTCATCAAATCATGAATCATTGCCGTTTGGGGAGTATATTGTAAATCGTGCGCGATCACCTTTGGATATCGTAACCATACTGAGACATCATGTGATATAAGATGCTTAAGTCCTTCTACATTAGATGCTGGTTGAATGTTCAGGTTATATATTTGCAAGCGAGTAGGCTACATCTGTATCTACTCTGTCCTAGCTCTATCCTTAAGTATTCAAACAGCATTACACACATCACTCTGTGGTTAACCTTATAAATACTTATAAATCAAATACTTATGTTTATAGTTTTGGTTTATTTTTTCTTATAATGAAATGGAATGTATTTTTGAGACATTTGTATGTTACTTGAGAATCCACACGCCAAAGCGGTGGAATATCTTACTACGGTAAGAACCGTCTATTCAGCAATTTAAAAAAAACCCACAAACATTTGCACCGGGTCCATGGCTGGCCGGTTGATGCCTCAAGAAGGTAACAACTGGAGATTGCCGGTTAATAGAAATGGGTTTTGATATAGTAGAGTTTCTATCGGTTAACTATTGGTATCAAAAAAATTATCGGGAACCACTAACTCACTTTATGGCACATTCTGCAAGATTTCAACCAATGTCAACCAATGTAAGGAAGAAAGGAAATAATATAAACTACTGACATCATTTACTAGGTGAAAACTCATAGAGTGCCCATAATGAGTAGGGCATTCTTCATCTAATTGCATCTAGTGCTTGCTCTGTACTTTGCACTGTGTGAAATATTGCATTTGTAAATTGGTTACAGGTTGCTTAGTCTACACATACTTTATATGATATGAATATAACGAACGCAGGATGAGTACTCTTGGTAACTTGATGAATCTATGCTTAAAAGGAAAATCCTATTTAAACCACACTGCTTCAAATGAGAGTGCTCAGTGGTCCAACATAGGATTGACTAGGATCTGGTTCAATTAGTTCACCCACCTGTTTTTCTGTGAGTTCGGTTCTCGTCACTAGAACTTGTATTAGTCCTTTGTGCTTGTGGCTCTGTTACCATCCTCCAGTTCGCACTCCTCCTTCCTGAATTGGTTAAATGAATTGAAGTTGTGACATACACTGCCGAAAACCACCATTTTACATATGAATGCGCCCAGCGTATATAAGTGGGTATTTTGCGTATACGAAGTCGTCCTATTCCCCGTGTATATAAGCCTCATCTGTAGGCAGATATAAGCGTCCAGTGAAGAGGGTTTCACTGAAAGCGGGCAGGAGGTGGCAGGGGTGGCGGTGGGTGGAGGGCTTCCTACTGAGGACACCTTTACTTCTATCAACACAAACGGGCAGGGGGCAGCGGGGGGAGAGGATATTTCCTCTCATATACGCAGGGTGTGAAATACAGCCAAGACGCATACTTATATAAACCCTGGGCGTATATTTATCAAAACAAGTCAATATTCAGCCAATACATGCAATTCCGCGATTGCGTATATATGAATAAAATGGTAGTTTTCGTGCAATGATAGCATTGAGAATAAGACAGGGTGCATCCTTACAAGCAGGTGTTCCAGAGGCTGGTTGATGCCAAACTATTTGGACTGGTGTAATGGGAACGCCATCAAACCATATACTATTTTCATAATACTTGAATTTACTGGTAGCACCCGTTGATGTCACTTCCAGTGCCCCCATCCCACCCCTTTAAAAGGGGTTGTCACCCCCATGTTCACTTTGGGTACTGATCACCAGTTGAAACACATAGGAAAACACTACTCCTAGCATCTTCCTTGTGACCTGTGAGCTGGGAGCTTTACATATTATACTACAATTATACATCATTAATTATCAAGGTAGGTGTGCTGACCATTTGTAAGATTGAATACAGAGATCATTTGGTATACTTTTGCTTGTTGTGTTCTTCTTTTGATACTTCTGTATTAGACGGGCAGAACCTACAGATGATCTTTTATCTTTAAAATACCTTCAGATTCTCGGCCACAACGATCCTAAAACCCTGTCCATTACACTACCACCCCTTACGTTTGAACCATCCCCTGACTTGTTTTTTATCCTACCCCTAATATAAAATCCCATAGGCTTAACATTGAGTTTCCGTATGCCACGCTGACTAGCATACAGAGTTTTATATGCCACTAGTGGCATACAGAATTGTTATCACGTAATATTCCAAAATCGAGGAGACAGGGTAGGATAAAATCAAAACCTGATTCGTTTTAATCTTGGCCACCGCATGCCACTCCTGGAGTTTGACTCCGGACTTCACTCGGCTTCGCCTCATGAAGTCACTATGCCAAACTCCAGTCGTGGCATACGGTGGTCAAGATTAAAACTCATCCAGTTTTACGATAGTACTGAACCCACCTCAATAAAGTATATAAGCAGCCAGCCATGTACACCTAACTCACTCCTTACCCAGACACCAAAGCATCAACATCTACAGGACTGCTAATTATCACCACTGCTACAGTGCGGAGGCTGGAACGCCTTAGGACTCAAAGATATACAGGAACAGAGGCGGAGTAGGAGTGTTCAAAGCAGTCAGCTATTATCCCAGAGCTGGAAGAGCCATGGATCATGGCCACATTCTGGATTGATGACTGCTACCATCATATTCCACTGCTTTGGATCATCTCTATCCACAAGTTTAGGAGATACTGGATGAACTACACAGAAATGAATGCTATTCAATGTCGTTGAGAATTGTTATGTAACTGTACACGTTGTTATCAAATATGTTGTAAATACCTATTTCGAGTATTCGATATTTTGAATTCTCTTTTCTTTTCATTATATTTAGCTAGTTTATAAGATTAGGCCTTAGTTTTACTATACATGACAAGGCATTGTGGGAAAAGTACTCTTTCTTTAAAGATGCAAACACTGTAACTCCTTGATCATAAGTTGTATTGAATATTTACCTACCACATATAAAACGTTCGAATTCTGTCGAATCTGCTTGGAGTTTTCCCCTACATAGAGACAGACCAACCAGATCTGTGCATGAAGATTGAAGTGCCATGAAAGTGAGAATCTCGTGGAAAGCAAACTATTCTTTTTCGTAGTTCTACAGTCAGTCGTTCTTCATATTTCATGATTTATGTTTTGCCATAAAAGACAGGACACTGCACCGCTCCGCAGTGTCAAGGCAAACAATAATCCATTGAGAACTTTGCTGGTTCTTGGCAACAGTGTATTTGTGTCACGTGAGATATCAGCCCGATCAAAAGTGCAGCGAATGTCGAACCTAAACATCTATGAATTGACTCAACGTTTCGATTTGGCTTGAAACTTCATCAGGACATTTCCTTAAACGTTTACGTGACATATTTCAGGTTGACCAAATCATATGAGAATGCCATATGGTATTCACCGGTCGTATATATACGAGAATGCCATATGGCATTCCCGGCCTTATATATGAGAATGCTATATATGGCATTCCCTGGCGACAAAAGTTTAAGACTATTGCAGATCTTGACAGGAAAATAACTGGACAGCCACAAGATATAGTAGAACCATTTCGTCAGCCTCCCTATGGCCTCGTATTGCCCTAGGGCCCGCCTCGGTTGGGTCGGTATGTTTCTGACTGTATTGTTGAATCTTGATCATGATGTAGAAATTCTGAAATTTCGGATATCTACTCATCTTACTTCTGGTATCCTTTCTCCATAAGCTTAAAATTGGGAAACCTGTATTGTAAAGAAAATACTCAATGGGTGATAACATCAGGCAGTGATAGGGTGAGATAAAATCCGTAGCTGCTGAAAATACGCCATTCATTTTGGTTTGCTACATTATTACACTAGGCTTTGCCTAGTGAGATTACTCCGGGACCAAATTTTAATGCATATTTTCATTGGCTATGGATCACGATTCAGTTCCTATAATTGTCATACCTGTATCACTACCAGACTGCGAACTGGAGCGACGAGCGGGTCTCGAGTTTCTCGCACCGTATGCGGCTTCTGCTACAGCTGCTGCCGACCAGTTTGTCACATCTTCGTGGGTTTCGTCTGGCGAAAGGTAAATACATTATGAAGATCCCTGGCTATCATTAAACTTTGCAAAGTATCAATACATAGCACTTTATCACAGATTTACTTCACACTCTGGGGCATGAAGTGTACATTTTGTACTGCACCTGTGTGCAGTAACTATAGGGCATATAGCCTATGTTCCATGGGCGCTGGCGTGACAACCCCTGAGTGGGTATTCTTCACTAATGGATGTGAAAAAGTAGGTGTTCTTCACAAATGGAGGTGCAAAAGGAGTGAGTGATAACTGGGAAGTGTCACAACTCTACCCTTGCCCACATATATATAAAAGTGTTCCAAAACATCATGTCTTAGGTTTAATCATTATGTCATCCTGCTCTGGGATGGGTGTAGAGAGTCTAGGGAAATATGGTAAAACAATGAAAGGCAGTTGAATCTCGTAAGAACAATGAGCCAGAATGCTACAGGTACTGCCATACTGCTGGCTACCTATTGACTGTTTCAGGAATGAACAATGGCTCTGTCCCCTATAGTGCACTGCATGGCTTGGGCTGTCTGCGTGTCCACCACTACTGGGCCCTGTTGCTCCAGGATTACGACAGAGCTGCGGATCGCAGAATAGCGATCCGAGGGCCTAAACGTTGCTCCTGAAATTTTGCGGATCACGGCGTCCTCGCATAGGCGCATCGCCACATAAAATACTGCTTTTTGCGAAACTTTTTACGCGGACCCTCACAGCACTGCAGATCGTATCGCTGTGGGTGAAATATAGCCTCATCTGATATTTCAAATAACGATCCATGGTGGCACCACAACCCCTGCCACTTGGTCTTCTACCTATAGGAAATAGCGATCCACACCACAATGTGTCAGATCAGTTTTAACTGTGATGCCATCTGTATCTAATTAAAGAACTAATCAATTTTACCCTGTCTCATTCAATATGTGCCCCTGAATTGTTGTATCACTATTGCATCGTAAAAAATAGCGATACAACAGGAATATAGGGATACAATCCGATATTACGGGAGCAACGCTTTTTCATTCGGATCGTTAAAGTAATCAACATAAAAATAAAATTCCAATCCGATTTTAGCTAGCGATACCACAAAAAGTGGAGCAAGGGGCCCAGATCTCGTCGAGTCATCTTGTTGTTATAGTTAATTTTGCATATCTAAGCTACTATTTAAACTGTAACTAACACGTTTATGCCCAACATTAGATACCTTTATATTTAGTTCTTACTGCACCATAGCAACCTTGTCACTGAGTGACAACAAAACCCTGAGTATGCAAGAGTGTATTACACGGCTTGGATAACCATATTTCTGATTTGATGACCTCCTACCGCTATTTATGGTTCATTATTTTTATTCTTTACCCTCTAACTTCACCCCAAAACCTGGTTAGATTTTAGGTATCTTGACCGAAGATAAATTCTCTTACTTCGTGTTTGTACTATACACCTATGCCTCAAAATACTCCCAATACCAACCTCTGCTATGCAAGTGGTAGTTGAGGAGTACCACCATACTGTGCCGGTATGGTGCCATACCACCACACTTTAAACCCTCAATCTGATAAGCATGTATGTGCATTATCGGAAATACCAAAATAAATTATAAACAATATGTATCTGGTGAAACATAAATCATACAGGGAGTTTATGAATAATATTATGAATTTTTCAAATAGCCTGAATTTTATTTACGAAATCGCGGCTACACTATGGAGTTGTCCCATTACACTAAGTCCATATAAGGAATAGAGTAGACCCAGTAGCCAATGACTGCATTCGAAGCAAACCCGGACCTTGACCCTGACCTCCTTACATGATATTTTCTAGCGCCTTGGGACGCTTCTTCAGTCGAGAGTTGACCTACAATCTAATGGGCCACAACCACCCTCATTATGAACATTGCGATAGTGATAATCACGCATGCGCGTAGTTCATAGCAGAAATTCACTTCCGCCCGCCCAGGCGATTTTGTTTATCACTTCGACATCGACACATTTTGGTGAGTTTTTAGATATTCACAGATATTTAGAGGTGTATAGTACAAGTGAAACTTGTGAACCTAATTGGTATGGCTTATCGTACCTTGTTACTATCGGTAAAATTATCGCATTCACTCTGCGACTCATGCGATAATTTTACCGATAGTAACGAGGTTCGTCAACCCGTCCCAGTTAGGTCTACTAGTTTCCCCAATGTACCTTGTTGGAGACCTATGCCCGACGTCCACTGATCCCGATGCACTTCGATACACCATGGTATCTTGCATCATAGTGCATCGGGAGGTCGAGATCGAGAGAATTTGCATCATAGATGGCATGTTTTGCGGTAAACTTCGTACAAACATATATATTTGATATATCTCTTGATATTTTTCATTAGATTTTACCAACCATAAAGAAAGACTTGCAATGGTTTACCACAGTCACTACATACCTTTTGCATCAGAATGTTGTATGTAGTCATGGGGTCTTACGAATTGTGGGCCTATAGACAAAATAACCATAAAACGAATATCTGTATAAAGGTAGAGATACAATGCATCCACGAGACCACCTCTTTTCAATGCATCCTTGCATATTTTGCTTGTCATGATTTTGGGTCTATACGTTATTGGAGATTACTATGATCTAATTTTGTAATTGGGTCCTTTATCTGCCATTGATGGTGTGGTACAAGGGTCACTCTACCATAAAGTGCCATTTTTGTGGACGGAAGGGGGCCAAACCACAAATTCATGAAAATCACTTAAACCACTAGGATATCACAGATTATTGTCTTAGCTATGTGAAAATTTTCATTCAACTTTGTTCTAGCAAGTGGGTCAGTTCCTGTATGCTGAGGAAAATAGGGTTCTTTTTCTGCATTAGATCCAACATATAAAGAAAAACAATTATAATACAATTTAGAAATAATTGTTTTATATTCCAGACTAATGACAATTTGTGTAAAGATGTTATAGTATCTGATTTATCATGGTATAATATCCCTTCACCCAAACCAAACAGGTTTCTCTCAAGAAATATGCCAAGTTAACCAATTTTTGTCAGATATATTATCGATATATACTGCATTATGAGCTACAATGAAAGGGGATTTTTCCAAATGCTCTGAGGTATGGCATCGTTGAACAGGTATCTATAAACCTGTTGAATGTTATTACTTCAATATTGGGCAGGGCACCCTGTTCCTCTTTGTCTTAGATCTGGGAGCTGTTTCAAAACCATAGACTTAACCCACGTTTTGAAACAGCTCCCTGCTCTGCTTAGGTCTCTCCATCCGTTGGAAAACTATTTGGGAGATTCCTTCCCCACAGGTGGCAGTGGTTTGAAACCCATAATCTAGGTTTAGTGATTTGAAATGTTCTATGAGTTTTGTGTATTGTTACCCAATAGACCAAATGAAATGTAACAATCTCAATTAAAAATGGTCTCCTCTATCCTGTCAAGTCAATAGAGTTCCGGATGAAACTATTCTATCAAGTCATTCCATATACCAGACAAGCATTTACAAGGCTAAGCTTAGCCCCTAAAACATATTAAAAGTACATATAAAATCCAGAAAAATAATTGAAAAATAACCTTGTGGTGCCTCATGTTGCTGCATGTAGCCATGGGGCCTTCCTAGTTGTTGGCCTACAAATAGAAATATAAAAAAAGAAGAAAATATTACATCTGACCAAATTTTACTCAAATGTTTTTTACTCAAATGGAACATGTGTAATAATTCTTTGAAGTTTTATGATTTATTGTTTAAATTGTTTATCAGCATTCTTATTACTGATATACATGCATTACCGAAACCACCTAGAAGGTGTTTTATAGTCGTGACGATAGTTGATACTGCTTGCTTGATGGTTTGTATAGAAGCAAATAATGGGACATGCAAATTCTATTACTAAAGTTTATTCTTATAAAAAGAAGAAGATTTACGCTAAATTTGAAAGTTAATATCGCTCAAGTTAATTCAGCCTTTGGCTTCCGATCTGCATATATTGATTCCAAACCTGAGTTGTAGTATTCCCCATGTTGTAGCTGATACGGGGCTGGCGGCTGTGGTCTGAGGTCTTCAGGTCTGGCATATTGGTGATCATCAACTAATTTCAAGAATAAAAACCTATTTAATCTCTATTTCCCAGTTATCCGTTATAAATATCTAACTGCTATTTGGAAATTTACTCTCCAATTTCCTAAAGCATTTTCCTATTGAATTCAAATATGGTAGGCTTGGTATCTGCAAAACTTTCAATATACATCAAATATTCCAGCATGGTAAATCTGTTTTCATACGAACGCGATTCGTTTATCTTTATATGTTTTACAGGTTTACAACATATCACATTCTATGAAATACACACAGTCCTTGTTGCCTGTGTCGTCTAGATTATTGGGGATATGTCGCTATCTGTGATGTCCTCAAATATTTATTTCTCAGATTGTAAGGTGCTTCAGATTTCTAAACCAAATAATAAGTTGGCTTCATTCACAAGATCCTGATGCATTTTTTAAAAATTGTCATAGTATTTATCAATACAGTTTGGGAAATATACATCTACCGAATGATTTATTTTTATATTAACTGCCATTGCTAGTTTGTTCTATACTATTTATACAATTCCCTTTTTGAATATTCTATCCTAGAAGGGACATATTTATAAGCATTCTGATTGTTAAAATATAGTATCATGATCTAAACTCTCCTCCATCTATTCATTGAATTAAATGTTTTAGATATGTTTCGCATTTATGATCTAATGTAATACCTGGCTGTCTCCCGAAGAATGGATCGTGTCCAGAATATGCCTGTCTCTGCACATATTGGGGGTAGTTTGGAGGGTGATGTTGACCTGTAGTATATAAACATATATAGCAAATTGAAATAGGAATATGAGATCCTACTGTAGAAATAACTCCACAGCGTTCAGCATTACTAGATCTTTTTCTAAGCGAGAGAATTTCTTTATTGACTGTCTATAACTCTTACAGAAGTTTTTTAACAATAAAGCGGCCAGGGAATCTGTTGCTACACAATGTATTAAAGAGTCAGGTGGAATTTCTGTACCAAACATAACTTCCACCCCTTACATTGGATAGTCAATAAAAGAAAGGGTTTGAATCGGTTTGGGAATAGAGATTATTAAACAATATCAAAATAGTAAATTTGTATTCATTAATTGACCTTTAATCAATATGTTTGATTTAAAGATGATATATGAATTAAACTTAGGAAAACAATAGTAGAAACGAGAAAGATGAAAAAAGGACGGGAAAAACTATCAAGGTAATTGGTATGTGTATTTGGTATGGCGGTTTTAGGAGCCATTTATGTTTTTCGTTAGTTTATAGTTTGTTACAACTCACAAAAGATAAATGTAATCTATGATATTTTTCGTATACATTACCTTGATATAGCTGGGTCTGCGGTATCACATACTGAGGTCCTGCTTGAAATACAATTGGTAATTGAAATATTATCTGAACTGTACAAATGTTTTTGATTAGGGGCCATCCATAAAGTACGTACGCAGAATTTCTGAAATTTTGGACACCCCCTCTCCGCAATAGAACAAAGAAGGAGCATACACAAAATTTCTAAAATTTTGGACCACCCCCCCCCCCCCCCACCCCCCTCGGTGCGTACGTACATTATGGATGGCCCCTTACTGCATTGCTCATTGATAGATTATAATCCAAATGTATAAATTATTCTATAACAACATTGGTAGAGTATAGTGCATTGTGCATTGAGTATTGGAATTCGTTTTCAGAGAAAATATTTAGTTCTTCAGATATTAGATATAAAAATACTTCCTCTTAAAAAATTGAAATCTCCATCGAAATGCAAAATGACAGAATGGTCACTGTTGTCCCTACTTCGTGTATGTTGCTATTGAAAATAAAAATGGGTCAATACATATTGTTTGTTATATCTATTGTAAATCGTTCAATGATGTTATTACCTGGATAGGGTGGTGTGGCCCTCTGGCGATTTCTAGCATCTTCTATCTCTGACTCTATAGTCCAAAAAGGAGAGAAATTTGCCAAAATTCTATTAACAAAATTACCTTAGTGTGACAGAATTATCTACCACATAAAACTGTTCTAGGCAAAGTAAATGAAAAATTGTAAAGCCACTGGTCTCAACGTCAAAAATGATTCCCAATGGTGTAATTTCTAATAAGTGCAGAGGATAGAACATCCAGTAATACACAGACTGTGAGAGCTATTTTGTATAGTTGCATTGTTTGGATGTTTAGTCCAGGTTTATATGTCTCCTTTGCTTGATGCTAGGGCCAAAATTGAATCCAAATGCATTGTGCAGTGAGCATTGGAATTCTCTTTCAAAGAAAATATTTAGTTCTTCAGATATTAGATAGAAAAATACTTCCTCTTAAAAAATTGAAATATCCATTGAAATGCAAAATGGTTGCGCAATGAAAGAATGGTCACTGTTGTCCCTACTTTGTGTATCTAATGCTTCCTCCTGCTGACACATGCAACAACACAATTTCAAGGTTTTGCTAAATATGTTGCTATTGAAAAGAAAAATGGGTCAATACATATTATTTGTTATATCTATTGTAAATCGTACAATTATGTTATTACCTGGATAGGGTGGTGTGACCCTCTGGCGATTTCTAGCATCTTCTATCTCTGACTCTATAGTCCAAAAGGGAGAGAAATTTGCCAAAATTCTATTAACAAAATTACTTTAGTGTGACAGAATTATCTACCACATAATACTGTTCTAGGCAAAGTAAATGAAAAGTTGTAAAGCCACTGGTCTCAACGTCAAAAATGATTCCCAATGCTGTAATTTCTAATAAGTGCAGAGGATAGAACATCCAGTAATACACAGACTGTGAGAGCTTTTTTGTATTGTTGCATTGTTTGGATGTTTAGTCCAGGTTTATATGTCTTCTTTGCTTAATGCTTGGGCCAAAAATGAAAAAATCTTTAACTGTATCAGCAATGACGGTGAAATGATTTGATATATCGGAGACTGATATTTTTGATGATGTTGATGTCTCTTTCAAACCAGACAAACAGTACTGGAGTGGCCAGAGTGTAAATAACAACATATTTAAAACAAGTAAATTCTATATCTATCTATGCCTCATTAAACTACTACTGAGAGACATTTTCAAATGTCACTTAACGTCCACATGTTTCAATGTTCTAACAATACCATATTAACACTTTAATGAAAAACAATAATCCTGTGTATTTTCATGAGTAGAAAAAAATATGTTCATTTGGTTAAAGAATACCTCATAACTTGCAGCTCAAATTGTCGAATCAGAACAATTACCACATTCTCGGTTGAATTAGAATTACATTTACTGGTAATACGGAAGTGATCGTTTGCAGCAGTAATATGTGAAGACAGGCTGAGGTTGTGTGGATTCCGTTCTGAGTTGTTTAGGTGTATTTAGATGTACTGAGTTCGAAGGACGAGGTACGTTTTAACACACCGAAACAATGATTAATGAAGAACCGAATCTATTCACCCGCCCTTACCCTTTCTCCTGATTATTATACATATTGCTTAGTATGTTTTATTAAACACCTATTTTACTATTCACTCAATATCCATTCGTCACTCAACGACCAGTGAAATACACACAATTAACCCGTAAATCTATGACGTTCGGGCATAGGAATATAATAACATTGGGAACTATAATTGTTGTTTTTTTATCTTAAAGCTTTCCATTTTACTGACTCCTTAATTTGTTAATTGATTAATGGATGAGAAATAGAGAGTCTAGAGTCAGGTCTCATCAGTATAACACACATATACATACCTGATTGTCGAGCGTGGTTTATCTTGTCGACTTTAGTCAACTTATGTGGAACTTTGGGTCCCGTCTGTGTGTCGGCAGGATCTGATAATTGACAATAACAAGAGTAACGCAAACAGGTCACTCGGGTATGTTTACAAATTATTGAGGAGGAGATCGGGTAGGATAAAATCAAAACCTGATTCGTTTTAATCTTGTCCACCACATACCACTCCTGAAGTTTTGGCTTCGGACTTCACTCGGCTTCGCCTCATGAAGTCACTTTGCCAAACTCCAGTCGTGGAATACGGTGGAAAAGATTAAACCTCATCCAG
Organism: Alentia gelatinosa; assembly: GCA_950022655.1. Lineage (NCBI taxonomy): Eukaryota > Metazoa > Annelida > Polychaeta > Phyllodocida > Polynoidae > Alentia > Alentia gelatinosa. Next base: position 22,519,277 of record OX465593.1, read on the forward strand.
TTTTACGATAGTATCTTCCTCATTATTTTTTATATATATTCAACCATATTCGCCATGAGGCGTTCTTCCATATCATAGTCAAAAGTTGTCATAGTCGAAGGGTAGTAATATCAGAGCGAGTGCGAGGATATTGGGTATAATCGATTACGGGGAGGGTACACATAGTACTGTCATAAACAGGTTGATATTTTATTCATTATTTAACATTGTAAACCTAGGCCATCGAAGGAAAGACAAAATGACCACCAATCCTCTCACACACTACTTTAAATGCTAGGTAATGCTTCAGAAATATATTCATATGTCCTCCTACATGGATGCGGGTGTGTGTATCATGCCTGGTCAGGGGGAGAAGGAAAGGAGGAGGGATGAGGCTATCATGATTTATTACCCACCTGATACGGAGTCTCCATACTAAGCCTATGGAGATTACAGATCGCTACTGAGGAGGATACGGAGCTCCGTACCCTCCTAGGAGGATACGGATTTTTGAGATGAAAGTAGTCCCAAACATAACTTCTTAATTACGTTGAAAAGTTTTCTAACGATCATATGTATTGCTTAAATCTAAAAACAAGTGAGTAATAAATACATTACCATAATTTCGATCTGTGTGGCCGTATTCTCTTTGTAGTTGACGCTACGCAATACTACGCGGAGAATACGGCCACTCAGATCGAAATCATGGTAATATTGTACCTGTGGTCGAACCTCTATGAAATACTACTCGCTGCTAGGGGTGCATTAACTATAATGTTCATTATCTTGGATAAAATCAAAAGTAACAAGGAAACAATCAAATGGCATCAGACTACGTGTAGCCCTTTCATGGTATCAACAGATTGGTGTGGTACACATAAAATCGGGGGGAAGGCAATAATAACTTCTCAGAATAGCAATGAGCAGAATGTAGTCTAATTGGCTGCGAGCGTATCCCATCACCCCTTGCGGCTCTGTCTGTGCTAATGTGCTGTGCTGATCTCTTGCTCTTGTTTTTGCTCTTGTTGTTTTCTTCTTCTTTTTTTCAAAAATCGAATCTTCCTGTGAAGCATGGTGAATAAAAACTTTGGATGGTTAGCCCAACCATCATCGTGGGTCCAGATACTTTGCGGTGCTATCCAAGGGGAATGGTTGTCTGATCAGCCTGCCGATCTTCCAACTGCCCATCTACTAACCTGCCCATCTACTAACCTGCCCATCTACCAACTGCCCATCTTCCAAACTGCCCATCTACCAACTGCCCATCTACTAACCTGCCCATCTACCAACCTGCCCATCTACCAACCTGCCCATCTTCCAAACTGCCCATCTACCAACTGCCCATCTACTAACCTGCCCATCTACTAGCCTACCCATCTACCAACCTGCCCATTTACCAACCTGACCATCTTCCAACCTGTCTCTCTACTAACCTGCCCATCTACCAACCTGCCCATCTTCCAAACTGCCCATCTACCAACCTGCCCATCTACCAACTCCCATCTACTAACGGTCTAACCTGCCTATCTACCAACCTGCCCATCTACCAACCTGACTATCTTCCAACCTGCCTATCCATCAACCTGCCCATCTACCAACCTGTCTATCTATCAACCTGCCTCTCTACTAACCTGCTGTTGTACCAACCTACCCAGCTACAAAACTGTCTATCCAACAAACATTTCTAGCTACTTGCTAATTTACTAAGCTACCCAACAATCAACCTACCCCCCTACCAATGTGTCTACCCATGAGACTGTCCACCTAACAGCCTGTCTTGTTTGTTTGTTGGTTAGTTTAATGTTCAATTTGCTGTATTAGACTTACTTTGGGTTTGATCGAATCTATGAGATGGATTTAGGTAGAAACCTTACCCCTACACATTTACCGAGGTGAGAGTTCTTTAACTTCCCACAACACATATAGAAATGGTATGAGAAGGACTGGCCTTTGATAATGTAGTAACACTGCTCGGTGTAGAGGAGGAAAGTAGCTGCAGCACCTGTTGCCATCTACTGAAATGCCTAACAAACAATTAGCCTGCCCATTCATGAACCTGCGCATCAACCAGTCTGTTCACCCATCAACCTGTAGGGAGCCCAACTGTCATAGACATATCTGTTGGCGGCTTTGCATTGGCCTGCTTGTCAGGCAGTCCTTTTACAGTCTACTGACAGGCAATCCACTGTGTCCTGCTGACAGTGGCCTGTCTGTTAGAAGGTTGCCTGTCCTGACCACCTTGTCAGTAGCCTGTATGTGAGAAACTACCTGATATAGTAGACCACCTGTCAGAAGCCTGCCTACCAGGAAACTGCCCCTCAGTGGCCTGTCTTTTAGTAGCCTGCCTGCCAATTGACTATCCGAAGACTGTCTGTTAGCAGCCTGTCTGTCAGAGGACTGCCTGTTAGCAGCTTGTTTGTCAGAGTGTAGTACACAGAGGACTGTCTGTTAGCAGCCTGTTTGTCAGAGGACAGTCTGTTAGCAGCCTGTTTGTCAGAGGACAGTCTGTTAGCGGCCTGTCTGTCAGAGGACGGTCTGTTAGTAGCCTGTTTGTCAGAGGACTGTCTGTTAGCAGCCTGTTTGTCAGAGTACTATTCATCTATTTCGATATGAATACACGTTGACACTATGCTTCAATGTTTGCGTCACCTCTTACGAAAACGGCCAACTAAGTAAGGTGATTTGCCTCTGCGGAACCTTTGCTTTGCATGGATATACTTCAGATACTAATTTAGTATTTCGATTAGCGAGTACCCGGTAGCATATGTAGGTAAATATCAAACATCTCACTTACTTCCAGTCCTTCTTTGTCCAATGTTAAGAGACTCATCAGTGGTAGTATCAGTGTCACTTGTATAATACATCTGCGGGTATAAGTAGCCTTCAAGTCGATCCAATTTGTCCTCTAATTTTATAAGTGAGTTCCTCATGCTAGCCCTCTCAGCTTCGCCTTTCTCAAGCATCTCCAATACTTTTTGCAACATGTCCGAGGAGGAGGGGAAGGACCCTTCCGTCTCAATCTGAGGACTTTTGAGATAGTTCTCATTATCAGCATTCATTGCACGTAGGTCCAAGAATTGCTTGAAATAATTTTCATGCCAGCCCTTCTTAATGCATTGCTGTTTCGCCTTTGCTACATACACACATGCCATCCCTCCTGTGGGTCTATGCACTTCGCGGCATTCTCTACACAGAAGCAATTGCCTGCTCGCCATTTTAGGAGAGTGTTAATGACGTTTATCGTGTCTGTTTGTGTCGCGTGCGGTGACGATGTGCTTCAGAATAAGTAGCAATGATGTTTATAGAGACTGCTTGTCAAGCATACTGCAACGATGTGCCAGAGGGTAAGTGACAATGATGTCTATAGTCTCTATTACTGTAGTATACAACAATACTGTGCTACAGAGAAAGTGGGGATTGTCTTTCTGTTTCTGTAGCGTCTGGTTTCAGAGAAGGCCGTTGTAAGCTTCTGTAGCGCACAACAACGAAGTGCTACAGGGAACGATGTCTATTGTCTCTGTTTCTGTAACGAATGGCAATTAAGTGCTACAAAGATATGGACAATGATGACTAAAGTCTTAGTTTCTGTGGCGAATTGCAATGAAGTGCTACAGGGAAAGTGTCAATGATGTCTACCTCTGTTCCGCAGCGTACGGCAACGATATGCTACGATCAGGGCAAAACCAGAAGGCCGACTCCTGATGGCAACCGGCAAAGTCCCCGTTAAATCATGGATTCCTCAGCTAGCATTCCAACGTTCACTCAGGAAGGGGTTCTACTCAACAACTTAGTAGAGGAGCTCAATGAAAGTCACATAATGAACTTACTGTTTTCTCCATATTTGCCTTTGAGGTAGGTGATGAAGCGGCGTGCTGGTGACTTTTTCAGGGGAGGCACGAGGTCGGTCACCTCGATGTGTGGCAGGTCTTCTAGACAGTCGGCGTTGTCTGTGATCTGCTGGAGGAGATTGCTCGCCTCCTCATCCGTGAGACGTGTCAACACCCTGCGGATGTCTGCCTCCAGTTCATCTTGTTCCGATTGGTCCATCGATTTTCTAAATTGAGAAAGAAAGATTTTTCTGAGATCATAAAAACCTAGGAAATAATTGAGATACAAGGGCATATCATTAGAAGGTGGTTCTTTTTATTTGAGTCGTTCAGGGCCTACAAATTAGTGTGACATTATCGTAAAACTGGATGAGTTTAAATCTTGTCCACCGTATTCCACGACTGGAGTTTGGCAAAGTGACTTCATGAGGCAAAGCCGAGTGAAGTCCGGACCCAAAACTTCAGGAGTGGAATGCGGTGGCCAAGATTAAAACGAATCAGGTTTTGATTTTATCCTACTCTATCTCCTCGATTTTGGAATATTAAGTGATAACAATGCTGTACGCCATTAGAGGCATATAAAACTCACCCCAGATATTTTTTCTCCATAGACTTAACATTGGGAACTCGTATCTAACGCCCATTAGATATTTAGGAAAGATATCCAATGGGGGATAATGTCACAAATGTTAGCCCATTAGTCAATATTAAAGGTGAGATAAATTCAGAAACCCATTAAAGTTTAGGGTCAGAGCTCGATCCCATCTCATTTGAATCACATAGTAATTCACACGGCTTCGCCTTGTGAATTACTATGTGATTCAAACTCGATGGGATACGAGCTCAGACCCTAAACTTTCATGGGTTTCCTCTATAGTATGCCAGTCAGCGTGGCATACGGAAACCCAATGTTAAGCTTATGGGATTTTATATTAGGGGTAGGATAATACTTACTACTAACTCACACTATTTAGATATAAAATCTAACATATTTCAGACGTGCCTGAATCAAGGCAATAAATATTTGCAGTTTTACGGTCAAGGTGTCTTTTAAATACCTCAAATTCAGTTTTGGTCTTTCATCAAGGGTATACATAATACTAATAGCGTGAACCCTATTGCCTACATTTTATTATAAAAAAGGTCTTTTATCATTGCATAGAGCTCTGACCAGGATTTGTTTATATAAAATGAAGTATATCCTACAATAATTTAAATTATGTGCTACAAAATAATGGTGAATATGATATTCGTTTGTTATACAAATGCAGAAGGGAAAGACTGGCTACTAATATAAATCGATGTGCGATAGTGTAATCTAAATCAATATCCCCTGCTGGCTAAACTGGAATAACAGTAGTAGAATTTTCAGCTATTTCGCCATAGAGAAAAACAAGATTGAAACCCGTGGTAAACAGCTGGACGCATAGAACGACTCATACTTATTAGACAAAAAAGGGACAAAAAGTATATCAACCATCCCCTCAGTCTTCCCAGGCTAACCATTTATAGTTAGAACTAGTGTAGTTACGTTCATTTGAAAATAAAGGTAACAACACTGGGTAAACGACCATAAGGCCCAGCGTCCACCTACTACGATATGGCTCCGATGTGGTCTACGATGCACCTCCCGATAAAAAAACAAAATCGCGTCGGAAGGTCCCCCAATATTGGGGCAGTTGACCACATTTCTGCGATTAGACACCGATAAAAACCCCATACAATGCGTGGTGGATTGGCATGTCTAGACATATGTCTACGATTTTGCACCTTCCCGATATGTCTCCGATATAAATTTGCTTTTTGTATCGGTGCCATATCAGGTCTAAATTTCTATCGTAGTAGGTGGACGCCAGGCTCAATACTGATTCATTTCACCAGTAATCCCATCTATTGGCTAATAAAAAGCCCTTCATTGAATCCAATCGTCATAATCAAGTCTAAACTGTGTGTTCAATAATCACTTCTCCTGTAACATCGGCTATAACTTGATATTATGACATGCGGGCAGCATAGTAACGGATTAGGTATTCGGAAAGCGACCACCCCAAGAGTCATACTCCTATAACTTATGTTTAAGTTGATTTGACTATACAATGAAAAACTATTAGATATAAAGTAAAACAAATAGAGAGGACCAACGACATTGCAGATAAAACTGCTGTGTAGATCCACCCCTCTCATAACTTCTCACCGACTCTAAGCCCTTTTTTCTTTAAGTGTCAGACACAAACACCTATGGGGAAAGTATATATGTTCTTCATTAAGTGGAGGAAAGTCAATGTCGAAAGATGCTTTGGATGTAATGCAGAAGTTGGCCAGAATAACTGCCTTGCAGAGGCCAATCTGATTGTACCCTTTTACAGTGCAAAATAAAATAAAATGAAAAAGTGTGCAGCACATTGAGGTGCGAGTACATTACTTTCCGCCAGGGGGCGATTTCTGTCTCACATTGTAAGCATCTGAAGCCCTCTTAATTCATTTCGGGTATTTTCCGATTATAGAAACGCAGCATATAACTAACAATAATTCTACTCGACAATGTAGATTCATGTATGCCCCCTTTCCAAAATGGCCACAATGGGTCAGTAATACGCGCTTTTATAACGTTCTCTGCTTCTACTTCCCACCCTCTAAAGGCGTTGTCCATATGTGAAATAATGAATGTGTAATTGTCTGAATGACCGTATGGTGTATCATCGATGATTATTCAATCAACCATGAGTTGATGCGCACAGACTCGTATATGGAAGATCGCATAAATATGTTAGGCGAATATACACTGTCTAATTCCTTGAATATAAAAACACGTCAGTTCCTTCCCGGTTCTTGTCCGTTCGACACCTGCGTTGATTCACCATTATCAACGCACTAACTGCTGGGGACCTGAATAACTATGAACGTCTTCATAGATGGAACTAGGCGCAGAATCTTTATCCTACCCCTAATAAAAACGGTCCATAGGCATAACATAGGCAAATTTTATGCGGCATGCCATGACATAAAGAGCGATTTATGCCTCTAGGGGCATAAAAAAATCGACCAATGAGCGACCAGATTGGGAGCTGCTCCGAAAAAAGTTCCAGTTGGCCTCAAAAGTTCCGGTTGGACTTCGGTTGGTCGTTCAATCGATATTTATATTTTACTTATCCAAAAGGGTAGAGACAGGGTAGGATAAATACGAAACCGAACTCGAGTTAGACTTGTCAGTGTCTATGCCACTCTGGTCAGGTCTGTTCCTCACTACGCTCAGCTAACGCTTCGCTTAGTAATACATGACCTTCCCGTCGTGGCATAAACACTGACAGGTCTAACTCTCGTTCAGTTTCTACTAATTACAACATATTGTAATTCATAGCAGTGATAGTTGTGATCTGGGCATAAACTCCACAGAAGGGCACTACTTTCTAGGTTCTCAGCTAATTTTTGCTCTGTGTCGACTTTTGACACGCCTGAAATCATAACTGTGACAAGAGGGATAAAACCACTTAAAGTTTGTGCCCAACGGATGCGACAGTGGGTGGGAGGTGGGAAGGAGATAAACGACCGCTATGGGATGGCGTCCGTACGGTAAGTGTTAGTCATCAGCTAATTTAGACTGGTCATGCTGGGTAACCTGCGCTCTCCAAGCATAGATCCTGTGTCCTGCTTGGATCCCTGCGTCAAGGTAGGGAATACCTGGACTGGTTCCCTGCCCATATGAATAAGGGGCAGGTAACGGGTTCTGACGTCACGCTGGTACGACCTTCAACTCGCCAGCTCTCGCGCCGCTGTCTCACGAGAACAGATCACACTGCAGCGCTTGAGTGGTGCAGTGTACGTCTCCCGCTCGCTGTGCCATATAAAAACATCACTACATAGTTCATATTCTGTAATGACAAACGTCATGACATTATACCAGCAGTGAACCATTGTCAAGGCATAAGTCTTAATGTTATACATACATATTCTTGGTTCACCAAAAGAGATATCAGAGTACAAACTAGGAGTTGACACACTACTTCACCTCTTTGTTGTGTCGTCTGCTCTAGGTCTGCCAAGGTGGCGCTAGCCTGTAGTGCGGCCACCATTCACCAGACGGCATGTTCACGGCTCGAGGAGGCCCCAAGCAGTCGTGAAAGAGACTAAGGTGGCGCAATCCCACAATGCAAAAGCGTTACCAATAATGCACCATAAAAATGGAACCTGTTACCTGTCCTATAGTCTAACTAGGCCAGGCTGCCAGGCTAGGGAATACCCTCCATAAAGTACACGTGTACGCACTGAGAGGCGGTTGGAGGGAGGTCGGGAGGTAAACATTATAATATATACACATCTTTCTGTTGTGTGGCGGATCAAATAACGCATATTATTATCCATCGTATACAAAGCCCCCATTGAAAATGTATGGGGACTCAGTAAACCACGACCCATTATATAAAACCTGTCAGATGCCATAACTGTGGTATACGGATCTAAACCTGTGGTATACGGCCTCAAAACCATGATATATGGGAAAAATAGTCCCTTTTGCTATACAGCAAATAAATAGTCCCTATTGTTGTACCTTTTAATATGGCAATTACTGGGTTTAATTTATTCGAAAAGATTGATAATAAATACAACAAACGATGATTTTCTGGACAGGCGGCCCTGTAAACCACTCGAAGTTGACGTCGTAATACACTCGCTAGCGCTTGTGTATTACTACGCATCAACCACTCGTGGTTTACTGCCGCCTGTCCACAAAACCATCGATTATTGTCTATGTATCTCGGACTTCTTTCTGGAGTGGAATATCCTCATGTGTTCCGGGTTTGGTTTGAAACAATTAGATTGTCAGTGTATCTCATTAAATTTTCAAAAACTCATGACTTATCAGTGGGTTAGCTTTAACATCTGTTTGACAGACCCCAAACATAAGAATTAGACAAATCTATACATTATGGACCTGTTTCACTAGTTTCGTGACAAAAGTGCTAGACAGACATGATAAGTGGTACCAAGAGTGCAAGCAAGAACGGACAAAACAAAGTCTAATGTCTAGTTCTTATGAAACCGGACACACCATCTAGACGCCATCTAGACATGTAACGAAACTAGTGAAACAGGTCGCTGGTGTAGTTTCAGTATCTAGTCCGTCCACGCACCGCGCCGCCTTCGCCATGGCCCTAGCGGCAACGGGACGAACTACAGTCTATTTCATGATCCTGCCTTAGTGTATCAAGTAAGTAGGTTAGGGCAGAGATCAGCGCAAGCGACACGAAAGATCTGCGGGGAGAGTGAGTAACCGGCTGACTGGGTAAACTCAAACACCACCGGTCCTAATAATACTTCTTCTATGCGGCGCCAAAGCTACAAAACCACGCGTAGGCATAATGTATAATACTTCCTATTTACACTTTTTTAGTATCGTTCTGAGCCCCATACATTGTATAGCCATGGGAAGCGCTCCGTCCTATTTAGAATACGGCCCTGAGACGCTGTATTAGGACAATGATTAGCGAATTGAGAATTAGTGATATGCAATGTGAAGTGGAATTATTAATTCATCGTTGTGATTCCCTCTTGCTGGGAAACTTAGATATAGGGTACTATAATATTCCTGTTTCTGGAAAACCATGGAAAAGAGGTAATAGAAGCAAACTGGCAGGTTATAGAATAGAGGGTTATATTGCTAAGAGCATTGACTAGGGTTTTTTAAACTTTAAATAAAGACCATGAAACACAATGCAGCCCTATCAGTGGCAGATTTTAGCAAAGAATTAAGAGAACTGGATATTTCTGACTAGATGTGTTTAGAATTATATATATATATATATATATATATATATATATATATATATATATATATATATATATATATATATATATATATATATATATATCAGCATGTTTCTCATCTTCTCTCACTCTTATTTATCAATATCGTTTGTACATAGCCTGATAATAGTTACATGTCAATTGTCTATACACCATTTTCAGAGGATACCTGCAATTGCTTAAGTTGGTAATAAAGATAAAGAGAAGAAACAGCAGTTATTGAATATTACCCGTTTATCCTCATAATACGGTTTTTTTCTGATTAGGACATTGACTATCTGATAGCCGTAATACTTAATTTCACTTAATTTCACTACTTAATTCCACTACACATATCTACCTCATCATTCAATGCACTTTGAATTTCTTGCTCTTCGATACATTTTAGGGATTTTCTTTTGATAGAAAATAACATCCTTCCTTAGTAAATAATACATCAGTATTTTGCACAGTAAGCTCTCACCTATAACGACCACCAGGCGCACCCGAACTCCCTAGTAGGGACATTTTCGGTCAGTCTAAATAGCTTTCCCTCTATATCGTGTTTTTAGAATGTTCAGTAATTCGACCACCTCGCTATTGCGACTACCTCACCCAAGGCCAACGTTTTATGAAAGTGATTATAATTTTGTCTCGTCCGCTATTTTATGGTATGAAATAGTTTGGGCTTTTTTGGAAGAATTTATTTTATTAAAAGATCTCTAATGTCAGAACCGGAAATTGTAGACAACGTTGGTACTAAGCTCAATTATCTACTGGAAAGAATAGTCTACTAGTGAGCGTTCGTGATATCAGGCTACCTACCGTTATAAGAATTTAAACAAATTCTACATCAGAATTTTAATACAGGTAGTTAAATTAGTAGTATTTCTGACAGAGCAAATTTAAATTCATGGCAGTTATTGAATATTATCCCTTTAATACACGTAGCTACCTTACAAGATTCACCATTAGCCACGGACGAGTGGAGCATTTGACCTCGATGTTCCAGTCCCTTTGAGAACCACCTATAATTTGTGTTTGGATATGTTCTATTAGACCTCCCTGCACTGTTGATGGTGCTAGCTGGAATACTATATTGTACTGATATTGATGTCTTGGTTGGCAAGTCAATGTAATCTGTATATGTTAGAACACATGTGGCACCATAAATCGTCTGCTGGCTGGTGGAGGAACTTGGACAACAATAGACATGCCCCCTCCCCTTTACTTATTCACCCACGGTGCGTATTTCCCGCGTGTAAGTTATGCATTCTAGCTTGAATCCTGGACAGGACACTATGTACAGTAAAACACCTCTTCTGGGACACCCTGCTTAAGGGGACACGGCTATTCTGCCGCTTTTGTCCCAGTTTAAGACAAAATTATTCAACAAATCCCAGGTCTTCCTCGAACGCCTGACAGGCCTTAGACTTGCTCAATGAGATGCATTCCCCTACCAGGTTCAGGAATCCACCTCTATCAACCAGGGTGAGGGGAGTGTAGGTAGTGGGGTAAGCACGGTGCGCGGTGGTGGTAGGCAGGCAGGGAGAGGTGGGTAAAGTGGGATTCACGAGATGGGATTCATGTACCTAACATGGCTCAATATCTCATGCGATTTTGTTCCTTTTTAGGGGGAAATGTCTTTAACAATAACAGAGGGTAAGAATGTCTCAAGGAAATGAAACCCTATAATTTAGACAAAGAAATTGTGTTCGAGTACAGAATCTCAGCAGGATTTGTGTCAGAAAAACACCCTGTGAGGTACATGAATCCTATCGTGTGAATCCCATTTAAGAACACAGGGACTGAGGCCAGTCTAGGCAGGCCTGTAACCCGGCCAGGAGGGTCGGAGTAGGTGGAGGGGTTGGGTTATGCCGGAGACACACCAAGCGAGAAACGCAGCGATTTCCGTACTCGCCAACACAAAATGGCCTATATGTGAGCTGTTTTTTTTATATTTCACCTGATTATTGCTTCCAAGTTGCTAAATTATAGACAGGAGATATTCCTATGAAACAAAATCTCACATACACGCCAATTTGTGTTGACGATTCCAGAGATCGCTGCCTTAACTCGCTTAGTGTGTCCCCGGTACTAGGCATAGGAGACAGGGACTGAAGTCAGTCTACCCCCATCCCAAGGCCTCCTCCTCCATTTTCCTCTTCAAAGTCATCAAATTTGTCTGGAACTTCTAGAGGCACACCCAGGCTTGGAAATAAGATAACCTGCTGCAGGTTTCTCTACTGACCATCTTGTGCATGCGTATGATGTGAAATTACTGTACCAGCTATTTGTTTTGTAGTGAGGAAAGATAAGGTCAGACACCACCATGCAGTTTAGAGTAGTCTGTATCAATTTTGCTTTTTATTGTTCATTTTGTGTTGTCAGACCTTATGCTTATATGATATATATCTCTATCGGCACCCTGTTTGTCTGGATGGAATGGCACTTGAACAAGTGTGTTCTTTCAGATATCTGGGCGTTGTGATAGACGATAGACTCACCTTCACACCTTTTTTTAATAAGCTTAAGAAGGATTTCCAGCTACAGCTATTTAAACTCCGTAAACTCCGTCTGTTTATTAATACCGAAACAGCGATAGCCGTACTGAAAACAATGATGTTATCCCGGTTGGAGTACTGCAGCTTTGTTTGCACAGCCCTAAGAGAAGACCAAAAGCGTAAAATACAAACAATGTTGAATGATGCACTGCGTGTTTGCTTTAAAAACAACCGCAACTACCGTATGAGCACCGAAGCTATGCTGGCTAATGCCAATATGGCCTCGATGAAAGATAGAAGAAAAATCCAGGTCCTGTCCTTTGTACATTGGTGGGCCAGTAACGATGATAATGTATTGCATGATGGTGTTCGAGTGACTAGAAATACAGCTAGGGTCAAGTTAAAAGTTAAGAGGCCATCTACTGAACTGTTTAGGCGATCACCCCTGTATAGTGGTAAACTGCTGTGGGATGCTTTGCCATCCGACTACCACCATGTCAGTAGCAGGAAGGAGTTTAAAACACTCCTAAAAAAAGTTTTGGAAGAGCAAGTTGGGAATGTGCAATGATCACCCACTGGCCTGTCCGCGACTCATACCCACTCCTGAGAGGTAGTAAAGGCTGTATGTTAGAATTTAACTAGTAATGTTGCCTTGCCGATGTTTTTGTCTTTGTATTTGTATTTGTTTAGTTGTAAATGTACTTGTTTGGTGAAATCTGGTGTCTAAGTGTAACTGAGTCTCTTGGATCCATTACACAGTTTATCATAGCCGCATATAACCAAAGGCAAGCTATGTAACAGTCGACAAGGACTGTATAAAATGGTATTCTGCTACGACGATAGCAATAACCATGTGCTAGAAATGTCTGGTGACTATAACTAAAGTGTCCGATTGTTATGAATGCCGAAGTTTCTGCATATGATTTCTACTGTATATGTTTGTGTGACGACAGGATTGAAAATCATGTATACATATGTGAATCCACTATCGTCAATAAAAAACTTTTTCAAAAAAAAAAAAATAAAAAAATATGATAGTTCTGTGCGTGTAGTGGACCGCTTATCTGAGTAAACACAAACATCTATCCTGGTCCCCTAGGTATTCGCTTAGGACGTGGGGGGGGGGGGGGCTAACATTTCATATTTAAAACAAGGCAACTGTAAAAAAAAAAGTTATGAAACTCAAAGAACTCATAAATTATGAGTTGGGAAATATGGCAATTGTTTAATGAGCTTCACAGACAATCCAGCTCTTTCTTTTCCAGCTTTAAACCATTTTACAATGTTGATCCACATTAGACTGCCCCTTACAGTGAGCACAAGTGTTATGATGTGCTTCCCACTGCAGAAAGTAATCCCTGAGACTATGTCTGGTTTGAAATAGAGAAATAACAGATATTAGTGTATGTTATTCACAATAAAAATATGTTCATGTCTATTTACATTCAGAACATAAAATGCCCCCCAAAGCGCTCAGAATATAGGATACGTGAAAAACTGAAAAATGGGACCGATTTTTTTTTTCCAAACAGGCAGGTCCGTGCAGAGATACAAGCGACCAAAGGAAGTAGAGCGTCGGATCTATGCTAGGAGTGTGAAGTGCAGGGTGCCCTATAGACTTACTCAAGTCTTTGATTATGGGCATTATTACGAAATAAAACTACTTTGCAACATTTGGACTTCCCCTAATGCCTGACAGTCCCAGGAAGCCTATATCCCAGCGAGGGGGGAAAGTAGGTGGAGCGGTAGCCATATAATGCAGGAATTGGACCCAGTCTAGGTGACCCATTACCAAAGTTCTGAAATAAATATTCTAAAAGCACTATATTAAAGTCGTGGCAGATGGTAAAATCGGAATCAAATAAAGGCAAATACCACTCAAAAAGCGAGGAACTTATCTGACCGGTTCCTTTCCTTCTTCTGTCTTCTCTCCTATTGGGCGACATTTATGAAAAATATCCACGCCCTCATCTACATTGAGGAGAGGGCTAGATTGCATTGGCTAGGCGACACTATACTCGCTCCCTACTGACTTTCTAGAAGCATCCGATTTCCTTAGCCCATGGAAACGCGAGTTTCGCTTTCGGATGGGAGATAGGTGGGTGTGGGTTAGACTGGCTCCAGTTCCAGTAACCCTCCGGACAAGCCAGGGGTTACCTCACGGGAGTATCTTTTTTTCAAAATATATATAGGCGTTATATCTATGTACAGTAGAACCCCGCCTAACGGACACCCCGCGTAAGCGGCATCCCGCGTTAGCAGACACTTTTGCTCGGAACGGAATTTTTTCCCTCTATCAGATGTTTATTTTAACCTCGCGTAAGCGGGCACCTCGCGTAAGCGGGCACCCCGCGTAAGCGGACACCCCGCGTAAGCGGGCAGTTATTTCGGTACGAAAAGGCCTAAAACCCCGTGTAAGCGGACACCTCCGACGGACACCCTACCAAAAATAGATTAATCTGTCCTTTTTATCAGTGTGTGTGAGTATATTCATAGAATATCCATTTTGTAATTCAATGTTCAATAGCTTCGGACCCAATTAAGATATCAGAAAATGGATTTCAGATTTATTATCACCTCTGTCTCCCCTGTTCATTGGTATATAACACACTTATATTGGGCCGGTGGAAACTTGAAAACCCCGCATAAGCGGACACCCCGCGTAAGCGAACACCCCGCGTAGGCGGACACTTTGGCGTGTTTCCGTGTTGTAGAAGTGACGGTTGGTAGTCAAGTGACGCGGTGGTGCCGCTGCCCTAGCCGCGATGCCAATCGCGCATGCGCCAGTCTTTACCTGGATAACTTCCTGTCCCAAGTTCCAAGTTATCCCGCCCATATATATATATATATATATATATATATATATATATATATATATATATATATATATATATATATATATATGAATTGTAGTGAATTAGGCATGCAATGATGCATGCTTAAGGGAAGACATTTGCTGGGAGTAGAATTTGATAAGTAGAAACCGTGTTAAATTCACCACCGTCAAAAATATAATAACTGTTATAAACAGGAATATCAGTTAGGGTGAGAGACAAACATGGAAATATATTATTTGCAGCATAAGAGGAACCGAGAAATCATGGAAAGCACTTTGTGGTGGCCATGGTTATGACTGAGGGTCTCTGGAGAGTTCCAAATGTCCATTTTATGGGCCGGAATAAAGCTTTTTTGTCACACAAGGAACCAAATTTGGTATTATGAAAATGAAAACCTGGATTTTCGTGGAACAGTGGGAAGCTGCCCTCTCTGTATAAAGTAAGGATGTAGAAGCCTAAAGTGTTGGGACGTGGGTTGGATGGCGGGCAGCGCCCCCCCTCCCCCGAGGACTAACTATAGCTCTTATATATCTGTCATCATAGATATAAAGAGACCGTAGTGTTTATCTATGCTCCTAATATACATTGTATGCGATTACTCTGCGAGGTTAATATCTCACATAACCAATGAACTGTACACAGAACCGAATTCTGTTGCTGAGTTCCAAGGTTTAGACACACAAAGTATGCACGGAGTCGTGTGGGTGGGAGGGTGGGAGGGGAAGGGCTTCATCTAGTTTGGGTGGCGAGTTGGTGACTTATCATAAACAAGGGTCCACTGGTGCGATGGAGTTTGGGGGGGGGGGGGGGTAGGGACTTCCCCTCTAAATCCATCCCTGGAGTTTCAGTTTCTGCAAAACTTGACCCGGAGTGGAGAGTTAGTTTCGATTCCCGATGCTCTGACTTAGTGAGTCATTGGGCTGCCACCTAACAGATAGGAACAGGGCCGTAAGGAAAGTGTAGGCCTATGCTTTACACCCACGGACCTTGAGGAACATACTGCTGAATATTCAAAATATTCTTAAACATAGCTGGAAGATGTTTGCAATCACCTCACAAGGGAGTTAAACTAAAATCATTGCGAATTGACCTTCACATCGGAATAATTACATTCGTGGATGGGGTATAATATCTACCCTGGTATAAGTTTAGCCATATGAATAACAGGAATAAAATCACGCAGGTAAGGGGACAATACTACGCCATGGTCGTGGCGGAGTGATGTGAGATGACGTCAGAATCGACTGGCCAATCAGCAGCGAGGATTTGAGAAAATATGAGGGACATCAATATGGAGATTTATGCGCTCCTGACTGGAGTCGCGAAGTAATTTGAATTGTTCTGATATTACGATGCTATTCTAATGTCCGTGAAAGGGGTGAGATAAATCCAGATCCTCACTCGAATCGTAAAATAAACAATACCCACGATTCTCGATGCAGTTGTATATATAATTGATCAATAAAAGTTACTTTATCAGAAGCCAAACTTCCCTGCAATAGCAACATATGGCTAGGTCTAAGGGGATCTGAGTATGCGGTATATCATTCTGACTCATAGAATAGCACTTTAGTATCATATACCTTTGCACAAATTTCTATAAAATACGACCCACTTCTCGGCATGATATATAAATAAAGTTCGTGCACGCTTATAGCCTGTGAATCGATAACTTTGTCAATAAATGAAATGGCGTCCCCCCCACAACCCGTGAATATCAGGTAAGGAAACATATTTACTAATGCAGTTGCACGTGAACAAATTGACGTGTGACCTTACATGATGTTATTGATAAGTAAATCCAGACCTACCTGTCGCTCTGGGCGGCGGCGTCAAAGCTGGGTAGAGCTCGACTGAAAACTCAGCCCTAGACACGAGCTTATATCGGGGCAGCGAGTGTGCCCACGTGACCTCAATGGCGGGAGTCCGAGGCGTTCACGATCCAATGGAGGGGGCTTTGAGTGTGATATGGGATGTTGAGTGGGATCGTGGTGGGTGTATGGATTAGTACATTCCCGGTTGTTTTGGGTTTTTTTTGGGTTTTTTAAATCTTTTATATGAAACGGCCAGGCAAACGAATGCCAGAGACCTTCGCTTAAACAAAGATACAATCTCCTTCATAGACCCAGTCATGCTGTCCTACAGCTCTGTTAGGAGATCGAGACGTGGATATACCCACAAACTCACGGGAGTTCTGGTGAATATCAGAAACCAACCCACAGGAGTGGTTTAAGATCCTGCATGAATACTCCATGTCAACCACGGGGTTAAGGTAATGTAGGACATATCAATGAAAGCTAGCGTGAATACTGCAGATGAACCATGGTTTTGTGGAGACAAAAAGGGTCCCAGGCACACCAACAGAATAAACCTTTTTCCATGGGCTGGTTTTGCATCTCATCTACTTGGTTCCGCAATGCCTGCAGCCAAACAAACACCTACCAACGTATTCTTTAGCATTAGATCACTGAGTGTATGAGTGTTATATGTTTAAGATACCCGTCTACATTATCTTCAATTAGAATACAGTGATTGTATCGTACATATGGCATTCCAGCTTTAATTTGATGTGCCATACAGTCATATCACCTCAATGATACTTTAGATATAGCTTAGATAAAAGAGGAACACTTGAACTGGAATGCATAATGGCACATTGGCGGGCCTAACCATAGATCCTTTTCTACGGGAACAACTGAGACACTTGTCAGCTCTAAAGTTTTGACAGACCAGACTCTTTAATACCATGTCCTAGTTGATTCCAGCTGTTATATCTTTAGAAACAACAACATTCTTTCAATCACACTCACTGTTCAGACTCTATATCGCTTCATGTGTGAAGCCTGACTCGAGCAAATGGTATGTTCATCATTGATGAAAGCGTGCAATTATAAATAAATAACAATTAAATGGTTTGGTTACATTCAGTCTATGGATCGTTTTCTGTAACCCATTTGCACCCAGTCAACTAGCCATTTCCGTAGGATCCAAACATATCAAGCACTATCAAGCACGAGTGGGGCTTGAGGTATCTCAGTCTCGAATGATTGGTCATGGTCTGCTGGGTATGTCTCTAAGACCCTGAGATACTGGCACCCTGCTCTTTTCCCAACATCACATTAAATAGCGCACAGATATTGAAGGGATAGTATTTTTGTAGTACGTTACACTGTAAGTCCGTATGTGACCACTCTAACCTATATGCAACATATATAGGGCGTACTCACACGCTCTAATAATACACATAGGCAGTGTTGAACGACGACAGTGGAATTATAAATGTGTGTACCTTAAAGGTCTGAGTCACGGAAATGGCGATATTCTCCGATCCGAAAGTTTATTGATATCAGATCAGTGACAATCGATGACAATCACAAACTCGCATTTAGTTTCCCACTGATGGCCGTGAGTCGTTACTCACATGTGGGTTTTATTGAGCTTGAATATAATTAAATGAGAAACCTTGAACGAGCTCTCCTTGCACCCTGCATGTACTTACATCGGCATTAATTATTCAACAGGCCCCTGCTCTGCAACAGCACCATTCAAAATAAGTCGTGTCTTTGTATCATATATCGGAAAAGATTGTCACTGGTTATCACCGATTTTAACAAACCATCGGATCATCGAGGATCGGGGTTGAAAGGGCCAAGCACAGGACCAACCTTTGAGTTCATTTACACCGATCGGTGATTGGAAACAGACATGCAGAGAAGTGTCCACCAATTAATTGTGTATAGATTATTCAATGAAGCCATCACCGACTGACTTGGTCAATGACTGACAGGGTCAAAGGGGATTGAAATTGTCGGTGATGGTCATTGAGTTTGGAGGATTGTTCCGTCAGTATGGACCTGCTAAATGCTGCAGAAACAAGGCATACACTGCACCCCCATCAATGTTTAGATCCCGATATGGAAAATAGCTTTAATACAGAGAACCTATACGATCATATATGAAGCCTACTTATCGCGACTGAGTAGGATACGGAAAGCTGTATCACAGTAGGATACGGAAAGAGTCCCTAGCGTGCAAAGTAGTGCTTCAGAATTTAGGCAGTGATTTTGTATTTTCTTGGATAAATTATATTTGGAATGCTAGATAATAAGCACACTTCCAAAGAAAGTTTTTCCACAAACCAGCAAACACATGAAAATTAGTTTTCAAGTCTTGATTGATCTTTTAATAGTACTGAAGTATGGGTAACTTCTGTAGATGATTATTTTACATAACACAATAAATACATTGCAAAAGTTTTGATCTGCATGGTCGTATTCTCCTTGTAGCTGACACTTTGCAATATCCTCACATTCGCCCGGATATTACTATGCGTCAACTACACAGATTATACAAACACACAGATCAAGATCATGGTAATACGAACTTTGGAAAAAATAGTGTTATTGCACAGCTACACGCGGTATTTCTATATTATCTCACCCCAGATATTTTTTCCCCATAGACTTAACATTGGGAACTCGTATCGAATGCCTATTAGATATTTATGAAAAATATCCAATGGGGGATAATGTCAGAAATGTTAGCCCATTAGTCAATATTAAGGGTGAGATAAATTCAGAAACCCATTCAAGTTTAGGGTCAGAGCTCGATCCCATCTCATTTGAATCACGTAGCAATTCACTCAGCTTCGCCTTGTGAATTACTATGTGATTCAAACTCGATGGGATGCGGGCTCAGACCCTAAACTTTGATGGGTTTCCTCTATATTATCTTTATCATATCTGAAGTTTTTTTGTTTTTTAGAGGTTTTTATTGCGTTCGATCTTTTACAATCGCTCCTGGGGTAATATGTTTAAACTACCAAACTGGAGCTGGAATACCATAGATTAGGATACAACCGCTGAACTTCCTCTGGAGATAACCTATAGAGCTGGTATCTAAGCTACACACCCAATGCCCCAATGATAACGGATACGTTGCTTCGTGAATATTTGTCCAACTCCGCCGTGGTATTTATGAAGCCAGCTTCACTTCAGGCCAAGCGGGAAAAGGTTCTTAACCCTTTAAGGGCGAATGATGCCTTGAGGCATCATCCGGCCCAGGGCGAATGACGCCTTGAGGCATCATTTCTCAAATACACACAAATTTGTTTTTAACTAGCAAATAATGGAGCAATATTAATCAAAATTTTAACATAATGTAGGTCTAACACCACATTTAATATTTCTATTCAGAAGAAATAAAATATTTCGTTATATATTTTTTATCACATGATTAAACATTCAAATTATGAGTTTAAACCATTATGTGCCCGTCCCCTAGCGGGACAAACAGCCAACATCTCCCGCCTTTAAGGGGTTACCTCGGCCGTAGGCACCCGTCCTTAAAGGGTTTTAATAAGCGGGAAGTCGAGAGGGAGGGGGGGGGGGATCAGGAGTGACCTTCACCGCCTCTCCCTCAACAAGGGGTCCCAGACAGGAATGCAAGTGGGAGGGGGTTCCCTCAACGCACAGAAACAGCGACGACCATATAACACTGTTCCGCTTCGTAGCAGCAACGCCATAAACTGGCCACAGCCCCTGTGTCCTACCCCTCTGCCTTTAGCCTACCTCCTTGTACGTTCCCCTTATTATCCCTCAACCTCTGATATAGGTAAATTCCTCGATCAGTCAGGGAAGGTTGCAATAGTCTTTATCCTAATTTGTGTTTAGTAATTTAATGAATGTTCATAATCAAAGACTTAAGCAAGTCTACAGCGTCCATAGCGGCAGGTGTGCATGGGGAGTTCTATATTTGGCGGGAGACCAGGGCCCTGTTTTTTAGTCACGACATAATCGGCCAACGATTCCTTAAGACATCTCTGCGATTGGAAGACTGTTTGGAAGACACAAAATGGCGGCTGTGCTATAGACACGGTCTCAGTGCGGCGCGCTTGATCGCCGCTAAAAGTGTCTCAAGTATAGAACTGTCTCAGGTTCTATCAAACCTCACTGTGCGTATATAGAGGATTTCCTGTGCTTCTAATATGAATTAAGCAATGAAACTTTAACACGAGTACGGGATACATATAGCCTATAATCGTACCAAATATGAAGAAGAACGGCCGTATAGTTATGAAGTTATCGGCGTTTGAATATGAAACATTGAGCTATGATCGGATATCGTACACGCACTCTCCTAGCAGATCTTCCATGGTATAGCGCGCGGAATCTCTGCTGGGAGAGTGACAAGCACAGTCGATGTCAAGGTCGCCGCATAAATTAGATCACTGATAGAGCAACATTTGGTATGACGAATTTCACACGCCGATAACTTCATAACGGTGCGGCCGTTTTTCTTCATATTTGGTACGATGATAGGTTATATGTATACCTTACTCGTGTTAAAATTTCATTGCTTAATTCCTACGGGAAGTGAAGTTGCGCATTCTGTACGACATGTCCATAGATGTCTTAGGTCTAAGACACTTTGGAAGACATTTGGAACCACATGACCCTAAAGATGTCTTGTCTATAGTACACCTGACTGCAGCCTAAGTGCTCTTGACGGACAATCGTTGGCCAATCTCCAAAGATGTCTTATCTATAGTACACTGACAGCTGTAAGATATCTTACAAAGAGGATATCGTGACTGAAAAACAGGGCCCAGGTTATTTGGTGGTTGTGGTTGGCATCCTGGTCGATCTTTTACTCAGATAACCACCCTTGTCATTAATCTCTCGGAGGAACATCTGTCGCATATGATTTCTGAGGTGTATTTTTTTTCTTTTTAGATACAGTATACATTCATATCATATACATGTGTATAACAAATACTTGCTTTCAGTGATCGGTGCGTGAATTAAGTATATGTAGGCCTACAAAGAAGATTCGCCTAGTTTTGTCTGGTCACAGTCATTTTCTTGTGATGGTGGATACATTGGGCTTTTCCTATGTTTTTTTACTATATAACTGATTGCAATTCTATTTTGAGCTTCAATGTCTGTATAGTAGAATATAACTACCGGGGTTTTTATTTAGATTCGAAGAAATGTACGTTTATCTAATATAAAGGAATATATTTGCACTGTCTAGTCTTCGATGGGTTCCATTGGTCATTCAGATACAGTAAAACTTCCTCGTGATCAGAGAAATTGAGTACTCTATGGTAACCGCAGGTTGTTATAACCGACTATTCCCTTGACATCCCTAGAGAAGAAAACCCTTAAATCACATATTTCTCTTCCTTGATTAGTGAAGAATGAGGTAATGAGATATATGATAAAGAACCATCATACAATGGGAGAGGAAAGTTAGCAATCACAATTTGAATTAAAAAGACTCTACCTTTACTTATAAGGCATCTAAGGTGACTGACTTAAGGAGGCCTTGTGATATTTAAAAAAAATATATCGTCCTGAAACATGTATATATTTATATAAACTCCTCACATGTTTAAGGTAGCATGCATGAATCTGCACCCGCCTTACATTCCCTTAATTGGTGATCATAGGGCCAGGTGCAATGGTCGAGTTCTGTATTTGGCAGTTGTCCAGGTCTATTCAGTGTCCATAAAGAAAATCCCTGACTGTTCTTTTACTCGCAAAACCACCGCTCTCCGTTCCTGTCAATAACCAAAGAGGACCACCTGTTGTATCTAGTTCTATTCTGATTTCAATATTCCCTGTGTTGGGTAAACATCGTATTTTCTTTACAAGCCAGATAGAGTACATACCTTGTGATTTGTACATTCTATGCAAAAAGCAATTTTCCAATGGAGGCACCAGGTTTAGCTATCCAGATAGTTTTCTAAGATGAGTTTATGAATTCATCCATGAAGAATAAAATTTGATAACCAGATATAGTCTGCCAGGATCGGCTAAACTGTTTCAAGAAGCAATATTAGCAATGATTTGAAGATCAGACTAGGGAGGACCAGCTTTTATAAAGTCTATGACACATATCATGATTAAGAGCTAGATTCAATCAAGCTCTCCACATATCTCTTCTGTGGCAGAAAAATAATTGTCATTATGTTAACATATTACGTTTTTCTATCATTATTGCAGTATATAGGGCTTCTAGCCACAATCAATATCTCAACAAATATAGTTAATTATTACGACATTGTCATACCTAATGTTAACACAGAGAAGGTTATTTAAATAAAATGTCTCTTAAATGCATCGATATCAGCTGGTTACAAAGAAAAAAGGATATATTTTTCATGTGGAATTTATAATCTCTTGGGTTGACTGGGGTAGCATGTAAAACACGTCGATGTTGGTCATGGAATAGGGCTGAGGGTAAGTGAAGAGATGTGTTTATTGACGTAAATACCTGTTTTATACGATTGCAAGAAAATGACTTTACAAGTATGTATACTGGAAATGAAAACATGGATTTCCTTGGAAAGGTGGGAAAACTGCCATCCGTGTAAAATGTGTCTGGGTTATGATTGCACATCTGGAACAAGGAGATCAAGAAGGTGAACTTATGTCATGCCGGCAACAGTGGTTATATTCATGGTTTTAAAGGTTCACAAAGACTCGGGAGAACAAGGAATTTTCTTATGATCTGGGGACACACCAATTATTAAGCCGAATGCAGTCATGATACACTTACCTGCATGCTGCCGCCATGCCGTTTGGACATTCCACAGCAGCGTTTTCCGTTCACAATTGTACAGGATCTGTGTTGTGTTCAGTGGGAAAATTGATCTGGCATTTAATCTATGATTGAATACGAACTCACGGCCTCTGCAGATACCCCTATGCCGTTAGGCGGAGGGGTTTATCCTACCCCTAATAAAAACGGACCATAGGCATAACATAGGCAAATTTTATGCGGCATGCCATGACATAAAGTGCGATTTATGCCTCATGGGGCATAAAACAAATTGACCAATCAGCGACCAGATTGTCAGCTGCTCCAAAAAAAGTCTGGTTGGCCTCAAAAGTTCCGGTTGGACTTCAGTTGGTCATTCAATCGATATTTGTCATTTAGTAATCCAAAAGCATAGAGACGGGGTAGGATAAATACGAAACCAAACTCGAGTTAGACTTGGCAGTGTCTATGCCACTCTGGTCAGGTCTGTTCCTCACCAGGCTCAGCTAACGCTTCGCGTAATAATACACGACCTTCCCGTCGTGGCATAAACACTGACAAGTCTAACTCTCGTTCAGTTTCTACTAAGTCCGTAAGTGATTTCACAGTTTAAATACCTGGTCCATTTTTCCTTTATTACACACCTTATTTCAAATCCATAATAGATTAACCTTTATCGCCATTTGAAGTCAGATTTGGGCACGCTGATACAGCCGTAGAGACAAGTAGTCTTTCCTTTAGTTTTGTACTTTTTGCATTTTTAAAAAGAATTTTGATACACAAAAGATAGGCATATTCATAGACATATTTTGGCATTAGGGGCCTACCTGTATACGTTTTCCATATATATATTCATTCAATTTCCTGCATATCTATTCTATTTTGCTTTGGTCCGATATGCAGTGGCAATGCGGGCCAAACATGTCACACTAGGCCGTAGATCATATTGTTCTTACCACTGTGAAATATGAATTGTTTACTATATATATGAGGTAAACGAGGCGCTACCGCGACTATCGAGCAAGTTTACTATATATACTGAGCATAGGTCAGTAAGTATAGGATTGACACAGGTGTATAATAAATTCAAATACGATATACCAAGTAGAGGTCTGTCTATTTATTATTGCTATGCTAAATAGAGCGCAATCTTCGTTGCTGTAGAGCATTCATACCCATTTCTTTCGGCAAGGTTTTGATTTCAAAACAAGTTGGTTGGACGATACAAACGACTGCCTTGTTATGGATAGGCTGAAGAAAGTGAGTATAATTCTCGGTCAACCATAGCCCCTCCCCCCTATCTTCGGCACAATCTACCAGCAGATCGATTTTGTCTTTTACTACATAGTTACGATGTCTTTATTTCAGTTTTAGATATTATTCTAGCGAACAAATCACGGAATACACGTTTCATCATCGGCAGAAATCAGCCTTCAGGCCTGCCACCCAACAAATTGTGGACTCGGAAGTAGAGGCTTCCTCCTGTCCGAAACCTACATATAATGTAGCTGAAACGATAGTTTCCCACCATATATAAAACGTTAGGATTTTGTAGGGTCTGTTTGGAGTTTCTCCCGCACATAGGGACGGACTTAACCAGATATAGGCTTGGAGACTGAAATACCACAAGAGAGAGATTCTTATGAAGTGATATTTGTTTGTTTGTTTGGGTAGTTTAACGTCCAATTTGTTCAATTAGACTTACTTTAGATTTGACCGAATCTATGAGATGAATGTAGGAAGAAATCCCACCCCTACACATTTACCGAGGTGAGAGTTCTTTTACTTCCCACACCACATAGACATGGTATGAGAAGGATTGGCCTTTGATATAGCAGTAAATCTACCACTGCTGGGGGGGGATGAAGGAGAAAAGTGGCTGCAGTGGGACCCGAATCAACAAAGTCCCATGCTCTTTACCACTGAGCTAACTCCCCACCCACCCCGGTCGCTTTAGTTATGCTTGCGTACAAGCATATCCGGTCTGCACCACGAGGAGGCGAGGCGACCAAGAGGGTGAACAGATTGGTAATTTCTGTCCACCCAGCAGACCTATGAAGTGATGGCATGGCTAGAAATGAAACAATGGTTTATGAAGTGATAAACCATTATGTTTCATTTCTAGCCATGCTGAAAACAGAACTTAGTCTGTCCTTTATTGATCTTACCCCTGAGATCAGCCTCTGAGAACATGACCTTACCATGATGTGCACTTGTGGATACCACTAACGAGCTCATGACTGTAGGGCTAGTACTTGTGTCACGTCAAACAATAGCCTGTGAAAACTACGCTGGTTGTTGGCAAAATCCGAAGCATACCATTGTAGTACCTGTCTCATGCCAAATGAAAATACTGTAGTACGTTGGTTCCCCAGTCTTCCGCTAGGGGGCACTTACCACCAACTGTCAGCAGCCCTTGAAGAACGAGTATCAGATATAAATCTGTCGTAGACAAACCAGCATAGAATGTTTCAAAATATTATTTGAAAAAAATGGACACTGCACAGTGAACCTGGGCAATGCAATGCAAGGATCTAATATCAAAATACCATTGTTACACACCCCACCTCTTTGCCAAACGCTGAATGATTACTCAATACCAGATGTGACAACTGCTGAAATGGGGGAGGTGCCTCTTCGCGATAGCAGCCGAATAATCTGACACGGACGACCTCACAGCAAAACAAATTTGCTTTGACATCATAAAAAAGATGTTTGCCACCTGCCTTAAGCTCTCCGAGAGTGTCTCCAAACCAACCTAACATATATCTTTGAAGCCCACAATGCGATTCTGCACTAAAAATCGAGTGCCAACTCTTGTTTCCGTCATTGTATCATTTTTCAATATTCTACTTTCTGACCTCTGCTACACACGATGACTACTCTATGCTTACTGACTATATTTAGCACTATTTTTTTTTATTGTTTTCCTTCTTAATTATCAAGACATCATAGGCTATAGAGCCTTCATGGTCAAATCCGAATTAATATATTCGATGACATTCATGTTTGCATTCTGCCAGTCAGTAGAAGTACCCTGCAGTGCCTGGTATATCACATAATGATACATGTACATAGACCCATGCCATTTATTATCCATCGTATACAAAGCCCCCATTGAAAATGTATGGGGACTCAGTAAACCATGACCCATTGTATAAAACCTGTCAGATACCATAACTGTGGTATACGGATTCTAACCTGTGGTATACGGCATCAAAACCATTCATTGGCAACTATCTTGTTGAGCAGTCATTTAAACAGGTAAAGTGAATATTTGTATGTGGAACTGTTACACTTACTGCACAAAATCCTCATCTGGTAGAGGCAGGAGAAGGTGGTCAATGTAGCAGGGCGCCATCTGTCGGATCATGGCAGAATGTGTCACTACTCCAGCACCAGTTTGTCGGCTATGTCCATAATGCATCATGGGAACCTACTACTTTGGTATGAATCCTATTAGGCCAACCTAGTTTTAAGAAATAGATTGATATTGGAACAAAACAAAAGTATCATTCATAACATTAGAATACCTTATGCAAAACCCAACCTATGTTTTGCATTTTGATATTTTGCTACACTTCAACAATAATATATTCATACACAGTGTTCAACATGTTTATTTGTGCCCTTGTTATGTGTCTCAGCATGTAATGCATCATTAGCTAGAACCATTCAATATAACAGACTATATCCTTTGTTTTTTTACCCTATACACATACTGTTTGTAGTAGTTTTTTTGTTAATCTTCAGTGTTATTAGACAGTTGGCCAGTCAGAAAAGATATTCTACTTCCCAACAACCTGGCCCAACTCCAGGATTTTGAAACGGTCTCATCATTTTATACTGGGATTTTGTGGTGAATCTAGGGTAATTCTAACTTAAAGTATGTATGCGCATTGGTCTGAGGTAATGGACCTATTTCGGCATTTAATAATATGCCATGGATATTGGTTTATGAGCGCACCATGCTGCAACAGTTTTATGTCTTATTCCGTTCTATTCAAAGGTCACTTTCTGAAATATCATCACAGTATTCATATCAATAAACATAAATATAACAACATAGTATAGATATAGTGAACTCTGAATATGTCCAATGTGGCATTCTTACCCCTTGGGTTGTCATATACCATGTCATATGTCATGTAAGAATTATGTGCAGGCCTATTAAGTGAGATAAATCATATATCCTCTGTATAAATTAATCGAAAATGGATATAAGATATGTCAATCTGCATCCAAAATTATTATGGTCAATAATTATAAACCAAGCATGATACACCAAACACAACTGCAATTGTGACCAAGATACTTTAGATTTGTTGCTGTTACCTTTTGAAACTGTTATCAAGTTCAATATTTGAAACGAGTTCGCACAAAGTAGGCCCTATGCTATAATAACACATGAAAAATTGAAAATCATTGTGTTCAATAATGATTTTTCTTCAATAAAAAGAAGATCTAACATGATTACATGATAAACCTGAAAGGTTAGACTATCAGATGCCTACTCATGTGGCCTTCCAGCAGCAGAAAGTCTTCAGCACGGATCGTCGGTAGACAGGCATGAGGCTGGCATAGACAAAGGGATTGACAACTGAGTTGATGACTGCCAGGAAGATGCCGATTTTCATCATGGGGGAGTTGATTATGTACTCAGTGACCCCGATATAGCCAAGCATGTAGTACCAGAGGTCCCAGCTGTAGGCAATGATGAAGATGATGGTGACCACAATGGCAGTCTTGGTCAGCTCACTGGATGCTTTGTCAATCACGTTGGCTGTTCCTGATGCCCCGAGTGATGCTTTGGCCCGCTGCTTGAATTGGTAGATGATGAGGCCATACAGGATGACAAACATGACAGATGGGATCGCATAAAATGTGAAGAAAGTGGACACTGCGAAGATGGCCATAAACATCTCCATTTCGGGCCCATCCCAGAAGAACTCACTGACACACATGTCACCACGCATGCGCGTCCCAAACATGGCACCAAAGGGGAAAACAACGCTGAGCAGAAAGCAGACAAGTATCATAAAACGCATGTTGGTTTTGGTGATGAGGGTGTACCTTAGCGGGTGACAGATGCAGATGTAACGCTCTACAGCCAGTGTCACCAGGTTCCAGATGGACATGCTGATGGTCACCCAGTAGAGGTACGTCCCATGCCACAGCTGACAAATGATAGCGTCCATGGTGGAGTTGCCAACTTTCCAGAATGGGGGGAGGATGATGAGCAGGAAGGCGAAAAGGGAGACAATAGCATCTAGAGCTGACTGGTATTTGAGCAGAAGGGAGACAATGTCTGAGAATCCGTCGCTGTTTTTTATGAGCGTGATTAAGGTCATGCTATTGGCGATGACACCAACTATGGTCACAGATAACTGGATGTTGTCAAAGATAACCACCCAGGCCGGAACCATGGCTGCCATGACGTCATCAGTCCCATTCATGGTCACGGTCACGTTCATGGTCACTTGACGGGCCTTCTTTTTGCTGCTTCTTGTCCCCTTTTGTCAACAGGTTTACAGTTATTCGAGTGAAATGTTGACGTCTGTAACAGGAAGTGGCTTGAGAAACACACCTCAGACAGGCCCTCAGTCCTGGTTCACCGTGCATGTATATACCCCAGGACGATAGGGTGGAGTCAGGGGTGTGGCACCGGGGGTAACAATAGGGAAACAGTTTCTATAGGTGTAACATAGGGGTTTGATGCCTAACACCCTTCACTGATTCATCTTCAATCCACATTCCGTGGTTGATTCATGATAAAGGTTGGGAATCGCTAAAGTCATACGTTGAGAGGTATGTATCATCTTCCAAACTCTTATAGTAAACAGGAAGGGTAATACTTGACAGTTTAACCCTTGTCATACATCCACATATTCTTACAGTTATCATTGGGCCATTAATTAACCATTTCCCTCTCGAATATCTTTTTAAAAGTTTGAACTCAAACAATTTTCAATGTAGAAAATAATTATTGGGGTTTTCTTTCAGTCTTCTGAACCTGCTAATGTATTTTGTCAGACTGTATCTACATATATTGATGTGCTCATGCATAATAAAGATTATCCTGTGTGTCAAGACCATGGATGAAGCTTCTTTGCCGCACCTCCCATTATCCACGTTCTGCAGTAGGTTCCTTTAGAAGTAATGAATGTTTACAGATTGTTATACATTAGGTCTCTGCTTATGTCTCATCTTACCCTGAAACCTGTCTGTCACGAATACTGTATGTATCTCACAAAATAGAAGTATCTCATGGAAGTACGAGATGAGAAAACCTCTCCTCAGCCTGTATACAATAGTCACACAATGCCATGGGTGTGTCAGAAATCTTCGCCATTACTAAAAACACATTATCAACACCTCCGTCCCTACCCTCCCCTCCCTCCTCTATCTCTCCCTCCCTCTCTTTCTTACTATCTCTGTTTCTGTCTCCCTCTCTCTGTCTCCCCTCTCTCTACGCTTCTCCCTCGCTCCGTCCTTCTCCCCTCTTTTAGGCCTATATCAAAACACCCGCTGCCCATAGTGTTTCCCCTTAAATAAATGGATACTGTAATACAGATATTATTCTTATTTAGGGGCTAATAAAAAAAATCATGTAATCTAGTCACTCATTGTATATACAATTAGAGAGCTATTTCAGATATCAGTATCAATTTTCTTGTAGTCCTAATTGGCATTTATGAATTATCTAACGTTGTTATTTTCTCTTTTTACTCACTCTCATAGAGCGGTTCCATGTCCCTCCGACTTACGTCTGTTCTTGCGACTTGCATGACTTCCCATGCTGATCTGAAGTTAGCTGATTTGGTTATATTTTCTTTATTGTTCTTTAGGTCCAGGTACCACTTTATGCTCATAACTTATAGATACCTGATAGACTCTGGCTCGAAATTTGTTTGTCTTTGCGTTTAACGGTTCTAGGATAGCTTATCCAGAAGTGGACTCTATTTTCTCTAGTGTTACTGCGAGGATAAAATTATGATTTACACTATACATTCATTCAATGAGTGCGTTATATCAATTAACAACATTGATATTACTACTTGAATAGTTGATCTGAAGTAGTAGTCAAAATAAGTAAAAAGGCCCCAACTGGCAATGAGAAGAAATTTCATGCATTCAATTTTAGAATACCCTACATAATGCCAGAATGAAAATTGAAAATGAATTAAGTGGTGGAAGTAGGCCAAATAATAGAAATATAGTGGTATATAATGTCAGACATATACTCTTCAGTTGAAAGGACATTATTTATGTATGCTTCAGATTTAGGAGACAGTAAAATCTATGATATAGGTGAAAATGTAATAGAGAATCGCATCAAACCATATAGCTATAATTATCACACAATGGTATTTAGAGTTTATTCATGTTTTCATCTCAGCATAACTACCATATTTCCTGCACTGTATAAACATTACTTTTTTTCCCCTGATATAGATGTTAGCCTCTACATTATCATAAAACTTTTCCTGAATCCTAGTGTCTCCTGTTTTGCACCCAAATCATATCTGCCTGTACAAGTCCTGCCCGCTCCCAATCTCACATCTTCTATTTCCTCCATGCAAATGCTATGGGGGCTCTGGATATATACATAAATATATAAGTGGCCTACCTCAAGTTCAGCGAAAAGAGTTCTACTCCCTAAAATGAAAAAAAAACAGTGACGGCCCATATGTGCAGAACCCTATTAGATGGTGGACCCTATCAGAATAAGCAGGAATTTGTTTACATAGGTTAATGGGGAGACTGATAGAGAGTGACTGAAATATGATAGTACGATATCTATAATCCAAGGGCATGTTAATAGAAAAATTAAATATGAGGAAATTTCAAAGTTTGTCCTGTGTATGAAGATTGATAATTTATTGCATAATGAAGGAAGCTGAACTATAAACCAATAACATCGGTTATGATAACATCAGATAATTCAGATACTCACTATTTGCTTAAGATCCAAATCAGAGCTGTTCCATCATATGGCATACAGTCTGATATATATATACAGCAGTCTAAGTATGAGAAGAATAACTAAATTTC
Source organism: Alentia gelatinosa (assembly GCA_950022655.1). Classification (NCBI taxonomy): domain Eukaryota; kingdom Metazoa; phylum Annelida; class Polychaeta; order Phyllodocida; family Polynoidae; genus Alentia; species Alentia gelatinosa. The sequence goes on from OX465593.1 coordinate 22,550,807, forward strand.
TTTATAACCATCACTGCAGATCTTTATCATCAATAGTGTATCAGTTGGAGCAAACACACAAAGAGTTTTATAGTCAATTCTACATCTCATCCCACATTAACTACAAAAACATTGTCTGGTTTCATATACCATCTTACTTGTTTGTTTGGGTAGTTTAACGTCCAGTTTGTTCAATAAGACAAGTGCAACAAATGATTTCTAGTTATTTCTCTGGAGCCACATCACCATCGGTTGTGACCAGAAACAGTTTACTTTCCCATATCAACTATCCCCAATCACTGAGCATATAAGCTGATTGCCAAAATATATTTGGTAAATATGTAGACTGAAACATAGCTGAAACAGTTACATGAAAAAGTTCATTGAACTTGATACAAGTGAAGGTTATTTGTATGTGTTGGTGAAACATTCTTCCTCAGAATTCCAAGACTTGCTGTAGAAAGTTTTTTATAAAACAATCGAGGTCTTGTTTCCTTGCAGTTATAATGTCTTTCTGTTAATTTTTCTAAATCATGAACGCTTAAGCCATAGCTGTTTCTCATCAACTTAAGAGCAGCTGGTTTACCAATAATTTACACATCAGAGACCTTATCACAGTCTAGTGTTGTATTGATAGATATTAAATCATTGTTTTATCATTATTTTCATTTCACTCTTGAAAAGCAAATTGGGGTCAATAGGGAAGGCTTCACCTTTAGGCCCCGCACCCACTTACTACGATTTCACTTCCGACACGCCCCGATAGCCCTTCCGACACGCTTCCGACATAAAATCGAACGTTGTGTCGGAAGCGTATGAATTATCACAGGAGTGGAGGCCGGCTTCCGACAAGCGTTCCGACACGCCCCGACACGCCCCGACATGGCTTCCGACACGCTCCGACATGGGCGCCGTGTCGTAGGCCTTGCGACACACTTCCGACATTTCCAACATGTTGGAAATGTCGGAAGCGTGTAGCGTCTGGCCACGTTCTTCCGTTCAGATATAACCGACTATTGGACGTGCTACTATTTTTAAGTGATTTTAATGTAAATAAATGAAAATAATAGTATTTAGACATGAGAATTACATTGTCGTGATATGTCGTAATATGCTTAATTTCGGCAAATTTTCACTCTCCAATCGTGGACATCAACACTGTGCATGTTCACGCATGCGCACAAGATACTAGTGGGCGATAATTACCACTTATGGCAGGGTAACCAATTTTGGCACCACACCGGCTGTGGCTAAACAGATAAAAGGCTGAGTAGACTGACCACTGGTCCCTACACAAGCAAAGATATCCTTGTTTTTCTGTTTTTTATAAGTTATGTTAATGCTTACGCCTTTGGATTATATTGGATGATATGTTTTGGGGCAGGCAATCTCAAATTGCTATGAGTAAAATTGTAGATATATTCCAGACACTTACTGGTTACATACATTGAATAATATAAGCATATGTTCCATTCCATTTCCTTCTTTAGAAGTGTCCTCAGATGCTGTGTTTTTACTGTTTGGGATAAATTTCCCCACATAGTTTATCACGTGCACGCCAAGTTCTCTCTGAACCTCTTCCTTGTTTTTTGGACTGTTCACCCCTAGAATAGCTTGCACTTTTGCTAGATCCAGAGTTATTCCTTCAGCTGTGAGTCATTCCTGGCGAGTTCATATTTTTTCAAGTTCATTAATAAGTTGAACTTCCTTATTCTCTATTTCACTTTCTCCTATCCCGTGCTTGTTCAAGAATGATAAAACATGATAGAGTTATGGATAATGCAAACTAGATGTGAAGGATAAACACCTAGCAGGAGGTTGCTAGGATAAACAAGCATTGATAATAAGAAAAGGTAAAAGTAAGACAGTGCATGTAAGCACTGAGGCGCAAGTCTCTGAGTCCATGTGGAGGGGGGAGTGAGGCCGCCTCCCCAAAAAGGTGAGGAAAAGGAGGTAGGGGTGGGAGGTGGAGCGTAAAGCAGAACACATTTTGCTGACTGTGCGGGCACCGGAGGGCGAGTGACCGGAGCCCTGGAGGTAGATGGCCGAGCCCGCCTCAGCCTTGCAGAGGGGGGGGGGGGGGAGTTTCACCCCCACTCCTTTGAGCCTTTTACATTTATTTAATCTACTCATTTGAGTGGTATGCTCATTGATTATCAATGCCTGCCTTATGTTTTGATATATTATCTCTGTCCCAGGGGGCATGGCTGCGTATTCAGCTAGGCACCTCTCCACCTCCAGCCACACTCAAGTATCACTCTACTCAAAATATGGACACGCCTGCACTTAGGTACGATCCCTATCTCAACGCCGGGTTCTGACCTCCTCCTGGAGACCCTGATCTTTGAACCTGGGCCAGCCACTCAGTGATTCGTTGGACGACACTCCAGGCTTCCCTATCCGCTAGGCACGTTCCTCCCACAAGCCCCTCCCACCTGGTCCCGCCCCTTTTTCTGATTTTACAATAAAAGATCAGTGGACGCTCTTTGTAGTCAGTCTAGCCTGTGTATTGAAACCTTCAAAAGTCTCTCCAATGTCCTCCAAGTAGCTAACTTATATCTACACACGTTGAGTATAGGATGAAACTTAAAAACCTATTCCATATAAGTGTGGAATACGTCTGGAGCAGAGCACAATCCATATGGCAGACTATTGTAGGCATATCTTCCGTTTGAGGTGTTGAAGGTGGTTAGACATTTACTGACATTTATTGCCTGTGGTGCATCTAACTTCAAAAAGACTGTGGCTCCATGGATATCTACAAAGATTTCTTCTTTGGTTGGTAGCTCATATTGTTTTCAAAGTATGCCTTTATTTAAGTGATGAGGATCGAAACACTCTCAAGGAGTCATTTGGTTCGCTAGCTACAATGATCTCCTGTACCCACTCTGTTTGTGAATTACTCTGAGGGCAACCATTCTATCCAGTTCCTTCTTCAGTTTCTCCCTCACCACCATTGGGACTCTCCTTAAGGCTCTGATAGTCGATTGCGCTTCCTTCCTCAGTCTGATTTCTTATCCGAAAGGGATTGATGACAGTTCGCTTGTTTCAAGGAGGACACAGGTGTCTACTGGTAGATTTGTTTTTTCACCTTCCATGTTCCTTGATGGCTGCACTTCATTTTTTCATTCATTGTAATCAGCAAGAAGTGTGCTGGTGAGATGCAGTTTTGGTCTTGCCCCAAGAGCATGGTAATCCCTATAATTCAGCAGATTTGCTCCTGCTCCTGTGACTAGTCTGGTTGGGATTACTCTGTCACCTATCTTCAATAAATGTATCCACTTGCGGTGCTGAGAAATCCGAACCTTATTGGCACTTTCTACTACACCAAAAATAAAGATTTGATCTTCCCCACACTTCCCTTTTGCTCTTCTCCTGCGTGCTGGCTCACAAAATGCACTTTGGTTCTACACAACTTTCCATAGTGTCCTCTTAATTTACATTTGTTGTACTTTGATGCAGGAAAACTTCTCCCCTAATGCCTAGTTCCACACCTGCCACAGTTATACTCCTTCACACCTCCTTTGTTTTGGTTTGATTTAACGTCCAGTCAAACATTATAGGTTCTTTACCAGACTTTCTCAAGGTTCTTTTATTTTCCATCATATACAAAGCCCCCATTGAAAATGTATGGGGACTCAGTAAACCACGACCCATTGCATAAAACCTGTCAGATACCATAACTGTGGATGCAAACCTGTGGTATACGGCCTCAAAACCATGATATACAGGAAAAATAGTCCCTTTTTCTATAGAGCAAAGAAATAGTTCCTATCGTTATACCCGTTAATCTGGCAATTACTGGGTTTAATTCATTCGAAAAGATGGAAAATAGATACAACAAACGATGATTTTGTGGACAGGCGACTCTGTAAACCACTCGCGGTTGACCTTGTAATACACTCGCTAGCGCTCATGTATTACTACGCCTCAACCACTCGTGGTTTACGGTCGCCTGTCCACAAAACCATCGATTATTGTCTATTTACACCACAAGGGTGGTGATCGAATAAATGTGATGAATTCAGGTAGAAATTTCACCCCTACACATTTACCGAGGTGAGAGTTCTTTTACTTCCTACACCACATAGACATGGTATGAGATATAGCAGTAAATCTACCACTGCTGGGGGTTAAGGAGAAAAGTGGCTGCAGTGGAACTAAAATCAACAAAGTCTGACAACCTTGGGATTATAGTCCAGTGCTCTTCCCCACTGAGCTAACTCCCCACCCTGGTCGCTTTTATTATGCTTGCGTGCAAGCATATCTGGTCTGCACCACAAGGAGGCTAGGTGACCATGAGGGTGAACAGCTTGGTAATTGCTGTCCACCCCAGCAGATTGTTAGAAAGCTGAGACTTGTGCCCGTCTCTTGGTTTATATCTGATATACCTGTATTTTGGCTAATATGGTTATTTCCTGTCATAGATTGAATATCAGAATTTGTTAGGTAAAAAACACTAAAAAAAATGTTACCTTCCCGACTTCACAGTGATATGAAATATTTATTGTGATGACATATAGATATAAACATCCTATCTTCTTAGCTATTTCAAGACAATTAAAATGATACCTATATTGCCAGGAGGTGATAGATATATCCACAGGCACAGGAGCATTATAAAAGATGATAAAGTGTCCAAAACACCACCAAAAACGTGATTTTCTGATATTATTGCATTTTTGGCATATGGCACAGCTTGAAACTGCAAATAATTACCTCTAGGCTACGTAACATCTAATCAGTAGGATAATCTACCAGCTATATTCTGTGGGGATTCATCTACAAATCTCTCTTTCAAGCAGAAATATGACAACAAGGCCAAAGTTCTTTGATAGCATGATAGGTGACACCACAATTTTATAATCTTAGTCCTTAAAAGTTTTATATATTCTTTATGAAGTTCTCTTGGTACGTATCTATCTACTTAATTTTCGTCAATTTTTTTCTTTTTACAAATGCTGCTTCTGAATAAACTAGACACTGGTATTGTGAGTTCACCCATATTAAACGTTCAGGACTCTAGTTTGTTCCTGCAAATTTAATGTAAAAAAACAACACTCCTGGGTGGTGTTTTATAGTCGTGACAATCATTAATAGTGATCGTTTCCAGCGCAGCGCATTTCACAGTCGTGATAATCGCAAAACTGTGATCAGTTACAGGTGTGACAGATTGAGAGTGACTGTTTTGCGTTGCATAGTCATGATCATCACTAGAGATTTTTCTGAAAACGATCACTAAAACGGTCGATATTAGTGACAAGGCTATATACATGTCACTATTAGTATTTGGCCCAAACAAAGGTATACTTCACATGATACGGTGAAAAAGACGATGTACTATAGTCTAAATACTCTAATCATAGAGCTGTAACCACAGAGTAACTCTCCTCTGTGCTGTAACTGAGCTGTAAGTGTAACTGGAACCGGGCACAAGCGCAATCAATGTCAAGGTCGCCGCATAAATTAGCGGAGAAGTGTCAAAAAGCATTTTAAAGTTTTTTGAGATGTTTTAAATGCTTGCACTGTTAATAACAGTCCGTTTTTGATGAATAAATTCTGATTTTGTCTTATCCAAGTCATTTTCAAATATATATGGAGCTCTTCACCATTGGAGGTGACTTTATCGCCGAATTAACGTGTATTATACGTCTGATTTCCATTTCCGGTTTGGGTAACAACAAGCAGTCTTATAAATATCCATAGAAATAGTGATCTTTTTGATACGATCACTATAATATTAATAGTGATTGTTTCAACATTGACCGTCCTATTAGTGATTAAAACAACAGTGGTCGCACTGTCAAATAGTGATCGGGACTATGCAACGCGAAACAGTGACGGTCACTCTTGTGGTCACTATTGTGGTCACTCTTTTTCCGTGGTCACTAATAAAGACGTCACTGTCTATAAAACAGGGCCCTGCAATCACACCCATCGCGATGGCCTATCTAACGAACGCACCGTTAGGTGGCGTTGAACGGCAACACCTACATTACGGTACCGGTACTTTAACTGTAGACTCCTTGTTTCAATTGTATATTGAGGTCAGGAAAGCATGTAATATGATGTATGGCCCTATATTTATGCAATCGATATTCTCTTTTGAAAAGATTTAGATCTGTCCCTGTTACCAAAGAACTATACAACCGTGAAGTCCAACGTCCAAGATTCTCCCCACACTGCGCTGCTCCAGTTTATCGCTCGGCGAAACTGTCTTCCGTAGATTGCTCAAGCGATGCAGTGTGGATTCTCCCACCAGCCATTTTGTTTTGTGTTCTTTTCGAAACTCTCTTTTTTCTGGGTAGGCCTAGCCTAATTGATATCGATCCATGGTTCCAATCGGATGCAATCGTCGCCAGCCTTCCATTACCACTCACTTACAAGTATTTTTCAGAGAACTCAGAAGAATAAATGACGATTTGGCGACTAAGTTCTTCTACGTCTGACTGCTAAAACGCAGGGCTGGACGCGAACTAAACTGTCGTACTGCCATCTAGTGTCAGTCTTCATGTCTCACCAGATGCCGCCACAGTTCTCTGGTCTCTCCAAGCTAAACACAACACAACTGAACTTTGGTTTACTGAACTTTGTCCATTAACACTCTTTTATCAAACATCACAAAAAGATCACACATATGGAGAAGGCGTCGATCACGGTGAGTGTGATAGCAGTCATTTGTAGCATACCTATAGCAACATCATTCTGTGTAGGCCTCTTATTATCGCTCAGCTCAGGCCGATCACCGATGACACAGTTGACAGTCACTGACGACAGTGAATAGGCCTATAATAGGCTATATATATATAGTGATGGAACAAAATCCCATGACCACTTCTAGTTCTATGACATATAGTATAACATAACATTGTTCAACAATATAGCAATGAAAAATTGCCAATTAAGTTCATCGAGATCTGGTATTTGGAGTTGATTTCTTTTTCCAACGTCTCTCTGCATCACCTCTTGTCTTGACCACGACTGTATTTGTAAACCTTCAAATACATCAAAGTCCGTGAACTAATTCAGTGTTTACTTTACTGAATGTAAAGAGTCTGTAAGCCTATCGGTTAAACTTGTTTTAGGTGTTGTTTATATAATGAACTTACTAGTTGACAAGTCCATTTTCATGTAGTTGTATGTGCGGTGTCTTGTGGCGCACCGTAATAATTAGGTAAAGTATTCACCCCTGATCTCCATTCAGGGGTGAACAGCTGTTTTATGTAAATAGGCGAGGCTCTTTGCAGTTAGGGAACTAGTGAGGAAGACTGAACAAAATGGCTGGACCAAAGCAAAGCTTCATTGGAAAACTACGTCTAAATACACAGTTATATCATAGGATACAGCTGTTTTGAAGGTTGGCAAAGACAAATGGGTATATTTATCGATTCGATTTTTTTTCCATATATCATATGTCAGAGTGTGTGCAGTATGAAATGACGACCCTGTTGGAGGGCTCTATGGCAGAGGAACCCGGCCCTGTTTGGGACAGGGCCGGGTACACTGGCTATGTGATAATGATATCCTCTCAGCTAGTGTTGTGGTGATTTAATAGAGTATTATGTAATTACTTGTAAGAAGGGGTATGCTCTAGGACACTTTTTTCTATGAATTACATGTACGTAGTTCTAGTGTAGAACTCCTCATTTTTGAGTAAATGTATTTAGAGTACCCAGTATTCACTCGTTTGTATTTTATAGCTTATAAACTTTGCCTTATTTACGGTACTCCAAATCTTCATGATTATCTGACAAGTTTGTTTTTTTGTTTGTTTATTTACTGTATGTCTAATAATTGAATGGTACCATCTCTAAATGACAGATCTACAAGCTATTTTATTTTGAAGTTATAATTTTGGTGAATATAGAATGTATATATTTACAAGCGATTAAATACTACCACACTAAAATAGAACACATTCAGATGGAATATACTCAACGCTCAGACACTTCAAAGAATTTCCACCTTTTCATTCATATTATTGAATTTAAATATCTAATTAATTATTCTAGGCGTTCATTCGGCGAAATTGGTTGATACACTCACAGAAAATACACGCGATGTAGAAATTCATCTTTTCCATACCAAGAAATTATCAATAGAGATCCCTGCCCAAAATGGATGAATAAACCCAAAAGACAGCCTATCTGTATGTAGATATAAGTCACCTTTAGAAATAAAAATGCAGAAAAGAAAAAAACAACCAGTGATTTCGATATCAACAGTGTGCTGATAAACTGTGATTGCTACACGCTGATAGTTACATTACAAGATATACACATCACACTGGCACTGAATGGCATATCTTCTTAAAGATTACACAGGCTGAACAGTGGTGCCCCCTGTGTGGTCACTGGGGGGCGGTGGTCACACTGATCCGCTTACCAGATTATATACAAAACCAGATCATCTTTATCTGTGGATGCCGGAAAAAAAGTGTATCTGTTGTATGATGGAGAGAGTGGGTTGGGAATGCGGATGAACTGGTTCGGATACAAACCGATGCCTTGTTTCTCTTTCATACTGAATACAATAGGAGATTAAAAGTTAAATGTCGTTATCCTACTTTTTTTTCTGTTTCTGTGTGTATATCTAATGGAAGGTTATCGTGTAGAGATTCATTATTCAAGGGTAACTTCTACGGGACCTTTCTTCATCCAAGATTAGGATGAATACTTCGATCCAATGACAACTGACAACAACGTTAGCATGTTTTCATTTTTGAAATATATTTTCATTTTAATTCTACATTTCTAACTTTTGTTGGTTAAGAAAGTGTTTTTCTTAATCAACGTGATAAGTACAGGGAGTGGCTATGTCTACGATCCTAGATTTTATGTCAAACAAGACATTATTCTGATCGTTCTTCATACTCACAGCGATGGCCGTTTTCCAACGAGATCCTTGTTCTCATTTCCAGTTCATGGAATTATTTTTTCTCGTATACAACAGAGAGCCTCATTGACACAAATGAAACAGTAATTTGAACTTCTCTACGCAATCTTAGCATGATTCTGTGTAAATCCTTGTCATTTTATTAAACTATTGATTACATGCATCCGTACACAGTAGAACGGATAAAGTGCATTGTATTGTGCCTGTATCCGGGTTTATCTCACCCCTGGTACAAGTTTAGCCATAGGAATAACATTAGAAAAATATACTCAACGACCACCCTGGTAAAGTGACAATACTACGCCACGGCTGTGGCGTAGTGAATTTGCTAAGTATATTTTGATTATTCTGAAGTTGTGAGGATATTTAGTGTCATAGAAAGGGGTAAGAAAACTCGTTTGGCTGTGCAATAATCGTCACTCGGCTTCGCCTCGATGACGATTGTGGCCCAGCCTAACTCGTGGAGTATTGTCTATTTATACGATTCTAGATGCAGTTCTATATAAGTACTTTTAAGTATTCACTCTGCTCGCGACACATTCACCGATTAGCTTCTGGTGCAGTCATGACAGACTTATCTGTACAATAAAAATTGTACTTAGTGGATGTAAAATAAAACTCGATGATAATTCAGGGACATCATTAGAACACGGACGTGTCGTTTAAAGGCATATCCTACAATTCACAGTGGCGCCACCTGTTGATTTCTAAATAATGTCAATTATTAGTTAAAACTGGTTTCTTGGGATTCATTCTAATTCTACATGAGTAAATTTAACATTTTGTCCAGTTTATCCAAACTCAATAAGTAAAATAGACCAATTTGCATTTGCTTGATTTACTAAGGAAATCTACTGAAAAATATGGTTTCTCTCAATTCTTTCAAAAACAAGGACGGTGACATGATTTTTAAAACATAAATAAGTAATACCATATATGCACTATAGTCTGTGAAAATTTGAGGAAAATGACATGGGTTTTACTATGTGAAAAAATACTTTTTAGAATTTCTATATATTCTTATATAAAATTATCATCATATTGATCTATAAATCAAAAACTAGCTCGGTGACCCCCGATTTTTAAGTTAGGTATGTGTTCTACAACACTTGGAGATCATCATATTAAATTTTCAAAAAAATAGACATGGGTTTAATTCTCAAGCCATATTGTCCGATATGCCTTTAAGTCCGTGCTAGAAATAGTGTATGAGTGCTGCCACTACAAAATTGTAGCCAATACAAGTAGCATGCAGCCGAAATAGCCCACGGTACCTTACATATCGAGAGGACTCCATCCCAACACTACCCTCCCCACCCTGCCACCAAAATGCAGCGTCCACATGTTTTCTAGGTGACGGAAATAGTGATTTCACGAACCAAGCGAAAGTGTGTCTCGGCTATAGAAAGAGCGCAGGGATGGTGCTCGATCGTCTATTTTTAGACACTTCCTGACGCGTGGGCTACACTTAAAACTTCCAACACACACAAATGGGGGATATTATTCGGTAGAAAAGACCTCAATGCTTGCCTTTCCCTTTAAGAAGACGGTCGGTTGGGACAGAATTTGTTGTCAGAGGTATTGTGTTTCTTTGATGCCTACTAATTAATATGGAACCGTGATCCATATCGTATATAACAAAGTAAACCTGTTTTTTTCTGTTGGAGGGGTATTTTGTGAGTCAGTGGTGCCAGATTTCCCATGTATTCGTTCTGAAATTGGTCGGTGTCTCTTGGTTTGTATCTATTGGCAGATATCTAGAGTGTGATAAATCGGCCAGTGGTTACCGATACATTTAATGGTGCCAAAGGTCGGCTAATGGACACCCCCGCTGTTTTTTTTCTTTTTCATGTGAAAGACTCCCCACGTTCCCATGGGGAATAGAGGTCCTACAACAACAGGAATGTTGTTTTTTTCCATGGAGACACAACTAACTATCAAAGGTGTTCACCATTATTCAGTATGCATATTTCTTTTTCATTATGTATCGTGCTTTCAATGTTTTTCTCGGTCTCTCTAAGGCAGACAATTTCACGTTATGTATTTTCTCTAACCACGGCTGGTAACCCAGCACTATACAAACACACATTCGCAAAGGGTGATATACACATAGCCCCCCTCACGCACACAGGACATCCTTTTTTAACACAATTTATTTTATATATTAGAGCAGTGTTTATTTGCTTTTTTCAAGACATTTCGTACAGTTTGTATGCATTCAGACATCTCAACATTGGTTATCAATCACAGCATAATCTTGTGTGTTCACATACTTGCTACTATCAACAATTTTTTTACTGGTTTTTGAGAAAACTAAATTTCTTTATCCCGTTATTTTCATGGTAAGAAGAACCTGAGTAACTAACTTTCCTAACATTACACTTCGTTTCCATCCATCAGTTTTCAATTTGTTGATCGTTTGAACAAAAGTTATATTCATTTAAGCTGGCTCATTGCATTTATGGAGGGGACTGGTTCTTTACATGGCCAGCGCCTGACCTAAGTAATTCAAGTTGTGTTTTGATGTAAAAGCAAAGTGAATGAAAAAAAAACTGAATTCATATACCAACAAAAAAGAAAAAAATAACAATACTCATAGCGCGAGAGATATGAGTGATAGATGATGAGATACTTCAGTTTTTTGTGATTAGCTACTGTTCCACCGTTAGCCGATAGGTTACATTCTCTACACCTCAATATTAACTCCCCACCCCCGGAACCCATTAGCTCTACGGTGATATGATTTTCTCCTAGAGGATCATCATCTTCACTATTTGTATGACTAAATTCTTGGTGCACGAACTACTTTGTTACACTCACTTATGTCTTCTGTTAGCTGCACTGTCATATAGTCATAAAAAAATGATGTTACATGTTTATCATAAACATGTAACATCATTGTACACCTACAGAAATGATCATTCTATAAATAATAGAATGATCATTTCAGTAGGTTAAATTACCTTGCATAACTTCTTCATATATATTATAGCCTTCAGTAACAAAAAACATAGAATATGTATGCAAGGGGGAAAAGCAGCATACCCCTCATATATAAAGTCTTATAGAACTGCACACTTTGATATGACAAAGATATTGTATGTTATTCTGTAAAACATGTTTCACTTAATGAATAAGCGGTGCTATAGAATGACCACACAAAAGACAACAACTTGTTACGATCCAAAATATTGGTATGTGAAACATACAGATTATATCCCTTGGCCTAATGGACCAAGCTGGCTGCGTGGCATGCTGCAGGAGGCGATCCCCCTTGGTTACGTTCAATAGGGTCGCCCCCACGAGGTAGGCACGGAGCCAGTATATAATGCTGATCTAGATATACTTACTCTAGGCTGTCCAGTAAGAGTCCGGTCAGTACAGCGCATTGTAACACCATCTGCAATAAAGCTTGTAACGGGACAAAGACTTGGAGTCATTCATTAAGCTTACTATTTACAACTGATTACAACTGATAGTAACAAACTGCACTATTGACAGAACATTAACATCAAAAACATGAGAATTTGAAAAAAAAATTCATGGCAAGGGAAAACTGCCCACATCCGAAGGAGAGGCTGTAAGTAAACCTAACACCCCCTACTCCCCCCCCCCCCCCCCCCCCCCCGAAAAAAAAGAATGTTTTGGCACCAGACATTAACGGAGTTATGTTTTGCCTTTACCGTCAGCCGTAAAGCAGGGCCGTACCGTACCATAGACATCCACCATGAGCCACTCGGTGCCCGGCCAGCCGGCCGTTCTGCTGCGTCACGCCACGCGCTCCTACGGCAAGGGTAAGAAGGGCGTGCTGGCACTCCGCGACTGCAACCTCACCGTGCCCCGCGGCGCCATGTAAGTCTGGCTTTTTTATGTTTAATCTTTTTATTCATTGATTTAAAAAACAATTGTTTGCATCGGTTGGGAAATAAAGAAGAAACTAATAAGTTTTGGCCAAAGTCGTCAGTCTCCACAAGTTTGATGTGGAGTGATATGAATGAGGCGAAAGCCAAGTGAATACCACGTAGCATTCAAACAAGTCGGAGAAGGATGACTTTGACCAAAACGAGTGCCGTTCTGTATTTATCTTAGTACTGTACTGTAAGAGAATGGACAACACACAGGATAGACCATGGAGAATGAACTGCAATACTCGTAGCGGCATGGAGAATGTGTTGCCAATGTTAAGCCTATGGGACAACATACTAGGGGTGAGATGAAGAAGTATAATTTTCCTCGTATTCTAAATCTCTGTTTTCTTTTTGGTAATGCACTGCACGAAACCTACCGCTTTACATATGTATCCGAAAAGCATCTAACAGTAGGATTTTGCGTCTAGAAGTTCGACCTGTTATCCGTCTCGTAGACGCCTTATCTAGTGGCGTATATACATGTCCATGGTGCAGTCTTATATATGTCATAAATACACCTGATTCCGTTGTATATACACCACCTTCCAATAGTTCCGATCTTTGCAACTTGGGGACACTACTGGTAGCATATTTCATTTTGACGGGGGTTGGCAGGAGACGGGGGTCGGCGGGTCTAAAAACAACAACGGGCATGGTAGAGGTAGCGGAATTTTTAATTTTCAGTACACATACACATACGCCTGGCGTATATATATCGCGCAGAGCATGTTTTTTCTTGGATACGCCAGGCGTGAAATACAGCCGATACGTGCATTATCGCGATGGCGTATATATATGTAAAATGGTGGTTTTCGTGCAGTGATGATTATGTCATGATTTGAGTTTCTTTATAATACTGTCGATAAGGTACACAAGCAACTCATTGTGTGTAGCTGTTGTATCCTTATGTCCTATGTGTGTAATTATCATATACCTATGACTGAACGGCTATGAAATACTACCCACTGCTAGGGGTGCAGTATTACTAAAGTTCAGGCTCATTGAGACGTAGTGAATGAGCTATGAATTCATAACTTGAAGTGAAATTAATGGTGTTGTTTCATGTTTTAGGTATATATGATAAGGAAACGTAGTGAGTGAACCCGTAACAATTCTGTTCTCGCCTTATGTCCTATAACTATGGCCCGCCACCTCTACCGTTGGGCCATAGTTATAGGACAAAAGACCTGGAGCAGCAATCACTACAGGCTTTCTATCTACATTACATTTTCTCTTAATACACCCAAACATATACTTTTAATAGTTATATACCATTAATCTTCATACCATAAATATTGTTCACCCTCGCTGTGCCGTACATTGTAACTAGGGACCAGCGGGTTCACTTGTATTTATTTTTTTAAGGATTTTATTAACGACATTATGTTCTTTTTAAAAAAAAGAGAAACATGTCCTTGAAAGGAGTGAAATAAATCCAGAACTGAATTGAATGATGCAAATATAAAATAATCCACTCATTTAGATGCAACGTTAATCGTCCCTCGTCTATGCCTCGATGACAATCCAAACTCGCGTATTATCCCACACCTGGTACAGGTTGCGCCATTGAGTTAACGTTGAAATAAAATACACCACGCTCACCTAAGTAAAGTTACACTACAACGCCATGGTGGTGGCAGAGAACGTAGCAACGTAGCAACCAATGAACGTCGCGGAAAAAAAAAAGTTCCGACGCTATTGTTTGAACAATTCAATACATGATTATATTATTGCTTAAAATCGACTGTAAGGTCCGTGTTGGGGGTGAGATAAAAACAGAACCGCTTTCGAAACGTATTTTGAACCACTATGCTCACTCGTTTGGATGCTCCGTATCGTCACTCGGCTACGCCTCGTGACGATTACTACGCATCCAAACTTGTGGCGTAGTGGTTCAAAATACGTTTCTAAAGACAGTTCTGCATAAGTATTTTATATTTATACGATTCTAGATACAATTCTCGTTTAAAGTGCCTATGTATCTGTAATATATGTGTGTGAGAGTGTCATATATGTGCCACACAGTATAAGTGCTGCACAGGGTAGAGTGCTAGCCGAGTTTGGAATGTGTGTCACTGTGAGAATGTCATAGAGAGAAGTGTGTCATGTTTTTAAAGGACATTGCCCGCGGCACTAGGATCATGTAAAGGAGTGAGTGAGTGAGTGACACTGATTTTACGCAACACAGGCTTAAGTAATGGCCTAAAAAGATTACTCACAAACAAGGGGATAAGAAAATGTATCTTTTATATAAAAAAGATGAATGTTTGTTTAGTAATTGAAATTTCAGCAATATGGAGGTTTATGTAGACTTGAATATTATGTAGTATAGGGCACATAGCTATTGTCCCATGGAAGTGGCCACCCCCCCCCCCCCCCTCCCCCGATGCCATCCAAAACACTAAGTGGCTGTAACAATTATCAATGGATTTGACATGGAAGAATATTAGCCTGGTCTCAATATTACCTATAGATTATAACAACTGATAAGAGTGGTTGCCCCCGACTAAAGTGGTGCTGTCTTACAATTTCCTGGTGGATGATGGAAGAACTAGCATTCACTCTGTGCCCTATATATAAGGCCATTTGATTTGATCTTTTGGTTCCTTAATGTGAATTCTATAATGTCTCATGACGTGCCTAAAATTCTTTCGAGTACAAAAGCAACAAAAAAAAATAGTATAAAATTATTTATTTCAGATTTCAGTTCTGAGACTGAAATCAGTCCTTTTCATTTACAGATACGGTTTGCTCGGGCCGAGCGGATGTGGCAAGACCACGCTTCTAAAATGCATTGTGGGAAGGCTGCAGCTGGATCAAGGTGAGGCCTTGACCTTGGGGCGAACTCCAGGGACTGTGGGTCACGAGGTGCCCGGAAAGAAGGTTGGGTACATGCCGCAGGTAAGAGAAGTCATGTATTGTGTGCAATTTTCCGTTAAGTAATATTGAGGCAAAAAGTACACAGCTTCAGCGACTGTCAATGTCGTTGGCAGACCAGTCACACCAAACTACACAAGGGCACCTCCTGAGAGTTGAATTAGCGCCTGTGTGCCAGACATGTAACACTCTGCTGAGTGTAAAACATCTCGTGCTACATTGACAGGCCACAAAAAATGGCAGGAAGAAATTCCTAAATAATGTAACAGGAATATGCAGTGTTTTCTATAACACTGGCAAGAGGGAAATTCTTGACGTCTTCAGGGAATGCAAGATTTTCGTTAAGATATAATTGAGAAGAGTAAGATGCCTGGATCAACCAGGCAGCATACCTTGATATTTCAACAGGATATGCAAATTTTACTAAAGTATATAAAGTAAGTCTAATTGAACAAATTGGACGTTAAACTACCCAAACAACCTAACAAACAAACAAACTGCCGATCTGTGCCTATCTGTGCCGATCTGTGCCTCATATCAAAAGAATCTTTTTCCAAAGGGACATCCCTGAAAACACTACAGGGCCAGAGGTCAACACCCCTGCAGAAAAGATTTTTTATTATTTACTTATGACAGTATCTATATCACATTTTCCGGTTTTGTACACTCATTTATAAATCATATTTGTCAAGTGTACACGAAAAACCTTTATATCTGAAAATTACCGAGGATTACTGAATGAAAAAAAGCACATATAGAAGGTGTCATCCTTCTGTTAACTGTGGTGTACAGTGTTGTCTAGTTGCATGTTTGTCTATAACCAGCGTATTAACGTTGCTACTGTTTCTCAACAGGAACTAGCGCTGTTCCTGGATTTCACCATTGGAGAGACGCTGAGTTATTTCGGCCGTCTCCACCAGATGGCACGCCAGGATATCAAGGACCGGATGTGCTTCCTGCTTGACTTCCTCAATCTGCCACCTCCCGGCCGCCGTGTGAGCCAACTCAGGTGAGCCGCCATCTTTAGTAATTGTCCAGTCTGGGCGAATGTCGTCTGCTTGATTAAAGTGCTGATTCCACCAACACCATGTTTTTTGTCTCGCAAGGTCAGACTGTGTCTTGTAGCACTTGCTCGTGAACTTATCCCTATGTGTATAGCCCCTATGATTGCTCAAAGAGGGTTATTCCACTGCCGCGATTCAACCAGATATTCACACGATTCATCCTGACTTGGCATGATCAGGATGTATAATCACCCCTTTGGAGTGTTATTAAGTTTTGTTCATTCTTTAAACTCATTCAGTCCCCAACCCTCGCACTTGCATCACATAATCGTCCTGAGCATACTTTTGAAGTTATCCTCTAGAGTCCTAAGGCCCTATACTACAGTGCCGTGAGGCATCTTCAGGCCCTACAAAGCAATGCCCCCAGGCATATTCAGTACTTATATAGAATGTCCTGACCATGCTGTACAATTCACAGAACGAGATGGTAATTTACGGTTTGTCTGGACCGAGGCATTTATGCCGAGTTCCGTACAAACGGTAAATCATCATTGAGTTCTGTGACTTGTACAAGCATGGTTGGACATTATATATTTACTATATACCCGAAATTTTAAAAAAAATCAATTTCATTTGGCTTAACAACCAATTTCTTAATAAACGTGTATGGCAAGGTGGTCCGCATTTTAGTGTACGGACCAGCGGTCCATACAGTATTTTTACGTCATATAAACGGTGTGTATTTACAGTATATACGGCATGGGTATATAGTAATGAAAAAGTTGATGATATAAGAGTGATGTATTTGATGTTTGAAGTGGCCATAATTGGCGTGTCATTCATGATTAGATAAGGAGTGGTATGTTTTATATTATAGTGGTGGCCAACAGGAACTTGTCATTCGTAATTAGATAAGGAGGAGTATATCTTATATCATAGTGGTGGCTAACAGCTGAGTTGGCCAATCGTAATTAGATGAGGAGTGGTATATCTTTTATTATAGTGGTGGCCAACAGGAGAGTCTCATTTGTAATTAGATAAGGAGTGGTATATCTTATGTTGTAGTGGCGGCCAACGGCAGCTTGTCATTTATAATTACACTAGGTGTGGTATATCTTATCTCACCCCTGGTACAAGTTTAGCCATAGGAATAACATTAGAAAAAAATACTCAACGATCACCCCCGTAAAGTGACAACACTACGCCACGGCCGTGGCGTAGTGGATTTGCTAAGTCTTTTCTAATTATTGTGATAGTTTGATGATATTTAATTTGATAAAAAGGGGTAAGATAAATCCAGAACCGCACTCGAATCATAAATAGACACAACTCCACTCGTTTGGATGGGCCGAAATCGTCACTCGGCTTCGCCTCGATGACGATTGCGGCCCATCCAAACTCGTGGAGTATTGTCTATTTATACGATTCTCGATGCAGTTCTATATAATTATATTATAGTGGTGGCCAACGGCAGGGTTTATCATTCTTAATTACATAATGAGTGGTATATCTTATGTTGTAGTGGCGGCCAACGGCAGCTTGTCATTTGTAATTACACTAGGTGTGGTATATCTTATATTATAGTGGTAGCCAACAGCAGGGTTTATCCTTCTTAATTACATAATGAGTGGTATATCTTATGTTGTAGTGGCGGCCAACGGCAGCTTGTCATTTGTAATTACACTAGGTGTGGTATATCTTATATTATAGTGGTAGCCAACAGCAGGGTTTATCATTCTTAATTACATAATGAGTGGTATATCTTATGTTGTAGTGGCGGCCAACAGAGGCGTGTGTCATTCGCTGTAGCGCTCCTCCAGGAACCGGAGCTCATCATTCTGGATGAGCCAACAGTTGGCGTGGACCCTTTATTACGCCAAAGGTGAGATTTGTTGTGGTTAACAAGCTATCTAAAAATCAAACACCCTTCTTTTTCTCTCTTTCTGCATATTTTCAGCAGATATTTGCAATAATAGCAGAACAGAGGGAAACTGGTCCTGGGTGAAGGAATATCAAAGTTACGAGGTCAAGATCTAAAAAATTAACGCGGCTTTGCCTTCATGTTATCAAAGATAGACACCAACCACAACCAGTGGCTACATCGGTCAGGATGGATTTTTTACCATGAACTTGATTGTACAGGATTTTAGGAAAAATGTGTCTAGCTGTTG
The DNA here is from genome assembly GCA_950022655.1 of Alentia gelatinosa. NCBI lineage: Eukaryota > Metazoa > Annelida > Polychaeta > Phyllodocida > Polynoidae > Alentia > Alentia gelatinosa. The sequence goes on from OX465593.1 coordinate 22,569,641, forward strand.
CATCTGCAACGTTTCGGGACCAGGCAGTACCTTCTTCAAGCCCTTCACCACCTTTTTGAATATTGTCTCTGATTGCTATATCAAGTCCAGTCCTCCTTCTCATACCATATCTGTGTGGTTTGATGTGCAGCCACCTTTCTCCTTCATCCCCAGCAGTGGTAGACCTACTGCTATATCAAGGGCCAGTTCTTCTCATACCATGTTTATGTGATGTGGTGAGTAAAAGAACTCTCACCTCTGTAAATGCGTAGGGGTGAGATTTCTACCTGAATTTATCACATAGATTTGATCATCACCCTTGTGGTGTAAAACCAGCGAGAAAAGCTGAACATGTCGGAGTTAGTCCCTATATACCCTCAGGGTCCCTTGGAACTTTAAATAAAACAAAACAAATTCTATCCGATTTGTTAATGTAAGTGTCAACCTGGACCATCTTTGGTGTTCTGTGAACGACGTTTCTGGAAACTGCGTATAACCTGATGTCGTCTGTTTCAGGATCTGGGAACACTTATTGGCCATCGTGGAACAGGCGCAGACGACAATTATCATCACCACTCACTACATTGAAGAAGCCCGCCAAGCACACAAGGTGGGGCCTGTTCTCAAACAATCTTTTCCTAACTATGTGTGGGTATGACAGAAGAACTACAAGACAGGCGATTTGTGTAGCAGGCATTTTTGATTGAAGCAACGTTTCGGACTTAGGCGTCCTTTATCAAGGTTAACATTTTTACTCCCTTGATGACTCAGGTAATTTGAGTCGTTCTGGAACGAGAGATATAATTGAGTTGATATGGTGAGATTAAAAACATTGTTAAATTCTTGGTTAACGTTTGCATGAGTGTAAAGATTTATAAAGTGTTGATATATGACCATTATTTGGACCGTACTTTTAGATGAAAACGAAATTTTTTAGTACACATGTATGATAATTCAAAGTTCTGTTCTTTATGGCACCTGATGAAAGCCTGATTATGGGAAAGTACCCTGCGAACCAGATTTATAGACCCTATGTGCATGGAATTTTTTTTTTTAAAAAAGCCCCTAGTGATAGTAGTAGGAGACTCTATATAATGTGGCAATTCCTGGTTTTAAATGTTTCATAAAGATGGACAATAAATACAACAACAATAGTTTTTTTAACATATGGCTCTGTAGTCCGCTAGCGGCTCACGCCATAACACATTTGCTAAGACTCATGTATTACTACGTTTCAATGTTTTGTGGTCCGTACACTTAAATATGGTCCACCTTGCCTTACATATTTATTAAGAAATTGGTTATTAAGCCAAATGAAATTGATTTTTTTTTAATTTGGGGTATATAGTAAATATATAACGTCCAACCATGCTTGTACAAGTCACAGAACTTTATGATAATTTATCGTTTGTATGGAACTCAGCAAAAATGCCTCGGTCTGTACAAACTGTAAATTACCATCTCATTCTGTGAATTGTACAGCATGGTCAAGACGTTCTATATAATTATAGCTGCCTGTCCACAAAACCATCGAATAGTGTGTAAATCAGATTTCGTGGACAGGCAGCTCTGTACACCACTCGAGGTTGACTTTAAAATTCACTCGCTAACGCTCTTGTATCACTCCTGTGTGTTGTAGGTGGGACTGATGCGAAGTGGACGGCTTCTGGCTGAGGAATCGCCACAGAAGCTGATGGAACTGCATAACATGCAGGTCAGTTTTTATAAGTTCGGCCACAGATAAGAATTCACGGTAGAAACCCTGGCTAGAGCACACCTTGGTCATTCGGAGCACTCAGGCTCTAGGATCGGAACATATATTTGTTTCTATATATTCAGGGTTTACAGATAGTTTTTAGTGGATTTTCAACTTTCGCTTATGGAAAGGCAAATTTATCAACAAATTTGGAAAATCGTTATAATCAAAGCAAATTTTATAAAAGAAAAACACAATAGCAAAAAATCTTACCCAAATATTCATGAATCGTTCATTGCGTCGTTGACAACGTGATGCCTTCGCTGTTGCTCAGATATTACTACGCATCAAGCACTCGGAGATTACGGCTAAGTCTAAAAGAACATATTGGATGTTAAACTACCCAAACAAACTTGTACACAAGACCAGTCATTATTGTGTATTAAAAAACACGCATGTTAGTTTTACAATCAAATTTACAGTTTGATTGGTGTATTGTAAAAATAATTTTCTATAAGAACAAAAAACTCCGTTTATTTTATGGAATGAACCAAAATGGGGTACGTTTACTCGGAAATGATTTAGAGTGATACACTGTAACACAGGGGCGCAAGTTTTCAGACAAATGACAGAATTCTGACATTTCATATACACTGGCAACACTTTTCTTCCAAAATAATATTATAAAGGATTCTGTTTTATGAATGTCTTAGATTTCCGATTATTTTTCTCGGTCCTGATTTGCACCTGATTTAAGATGGCGTATCGTATATTCATGATTCACCCAATACGGTAAATTAAACCAGTGCATATTGCTCATCATTCTTATACAGTAGAACTCCGCGTGAGTCACTACAAGTTGGCATCTCAAGTTGCATGGATGTTGCCTAGTTTTCTCTGATAAATAATTTCTTTGGTCTTGTTGAAGTTCTCAATTTGATTGACTTTATTTTCAGTCTCTGGAAGACGTCTTTCTCAAGTTGTGCCATGTTGACCAGGTAGGAGACATTGAAGACGATACTGCGAACGGCACCCTGAAGAAGGTAGGTGCAGTCCGCTGACCCATCGCACTGTTCATCCTCATTGATACATCACATAACTATCATATAACAGAATTCCTTGTACAGTAAAACCCCTCTTCCGGGACACCCCGCTTAAGGGACCACCCCGCTTCAGGGGACAATTTGCTCGGAACGGAAATTTTTCCCTCTATTAAGAGTTTTTTTTAACCCCGCTTAAGGGGACACCCCGCTTAAGGGGACACCCCGCTTAAGGGAACACCCCGCTTAAGGGAACACCCTGCTTTAGGGGACAGTTTTTCGGTACAGAAAGGCTTAAAAACCCCGCTTAAGGGGACAGTTTTGAGGGACATCATATCAAAAACACTGAAAATCCTTCTCGTGCGGGCCCAGGCAGCCAGAGTGTGTTTTTTCTAGGTAATAACCGCATCTCTAGCGGCTCTGGGCGGGCGACAGTGAGTGGATATTAGTATAAGCGATTAGGGTTAGAGGTCCGCTTACAGGTTAGCGGTGGGCGACACAGGGCGGGCTGAGGGCTTTGAAGGTGCGGTATTAAGTGAGCCGTCGTAGCTCTGGGCGGCTCACGGTCATAGGGCTGCTGACTTCGGGGGGGGGGGGGGGGGGTACATTGAACGGGGGTGTACAAAAGAGGGTGTACAAGGAGCAAATTCCACAAGGGAGGCATATCCATCTTCAACCTCTTTTATCTATTTATTTCTATTTTTTTGTACATTTATATTCATTTATATTGTATAATTTATATTTATTTGCTCATTTATTAATGAACCTCTTAACCTAATAACCATCGTTTCCTTCATTTATGTAGGTATTCTCTATTGTATAACCACTGGCATACTGAAAACCCCACTTAAGGGGACACCCCGCTTAAGGGGACACTTGGCCCGGAATGGAGGGTGTCCCCTTAAGAGGGGTTTTACTGTATGAGATTTCACCATCTGCCCCATTGATACGACACACAACTATCATATAACAGAACTGTGTATACAAGATTTCACCATCAGCCCCATTAATATAACTCACAACTATCATATAACAGAACTGTGTATACAAGAATTCACCATCAGCCCCATTAATACAACTCACAACTATCATATAACAGAACTGTGTATACAAGATCTCACCATCTGCGCCATTAATACAACTCACAACTATCATATAACAGAACTGTGTATGCAAGATTTCACCATCTGCGCCATTAATGCAACTCACAACTATCATATAACAGAACTATTTATACAAGATTTCACCATCAGCCCCATTGATACAACTCACAACTATCATGTAACATGATGTTATCGAACTATCGATGGAAGAACTGCCCAGTGTGGCAGAATCGGTAGGAATAAACAAAAAAACAAAAAAAACCTGTGTATGCAAGATTTCACAGCTCTGTCCCATTGATACACCTAACAACTATTATATAGCACAACTATTTATACAAGATTTCACCATCAGCCCCATAGATACGTTTTCAATGCTTGTATGCAGAAACGAACCATTGGTGGAAGAACTGCCCGCAAGTGGCAGAACCTCTGGGAATAAACAAAAACAAAAAATACAACTCACAACTATCATATAACAGAATTCCTTGTATGAGATTTGAGAGTCTGCCGCATTGATGTAACACACAATTAACATATAGCAGAATTCTTTATATGGGATTTCACTGTCTGCTCCATTGATACAACCTACAACTATCACATAGCAGTGTATACGAGATTTCACTGTTTAAACCATTGATACAACTCACAACTATCACATCGATACAACATTACGGCCAGAAATTCAATACAGCAGTCCGCAATGGGCGTTTAAACCGTCTTCCAGTCTTATTTTCTTGTATCCGAGTTCGGGTTTTTTCTATCAATTATCAACAGTACGGTATGTTTCACAGGTCGCCTTTCACGAAGAGGTGACGTCTCCTGACGAAAGAACGCCACTGATTCAGAACGGAAGCCGAGAGACATTCCAACAAACTCCCACTCCATATTACAAAGATGGTGAGAGTGCACTTTCTACAAGCTTTTCCTGCCAATCCTGCTATTCAATGTACGCTCTGTTTCTCTATATCAAAACCGTACAGGAACTGACCTCATATTCATCCAGAAATTCATAGTGGATTGATCTTCATGATAGGGAGCCAAAGTGAACCCGATACATCCACAGATAGCCGGTAAAAAAATACTATTTTCGGGTATAGACGCTCAGTACTTTGACTATGTAGGTTCAAGATTATATGTGTCATTCTCCAATCTTTTAGATCCAAATTTTTAATAAACTTAACAACTGTCATCGTAGTTTCGAAACAGAGTTATTCAGAGACGATAGTTATAAACTTTACTTCAAAAGTAACAAACGGGACCAAAAACAAAAGTCTAGCCTCAAACCCCCATAGCTTTAGCACTAGGCCTTTTTCTTACTGGCCACCGGAAATGGTGTTTTGTAGGTGGGTATCTGTGGTTTCAGCGGTTTCACTTTGGCTCCCTATAGATCTTCATAGTTATTAAATGTTGATGCTTAATGTTATTGTCAATTTTGAATAAATAGTTCATTGAACCGTTTATAGTAGTATGAAATGGACTATGAACTTTTATGATAAACCATTCGCTATAGCACGGACTTATATCTATGTAATACAGATCCGTGGCTATAGCATTGGTTCTTCAGTAAAAATACATGTACTTGTAAAGTCAAGTACCTTCATATTTGACTCTATTACAAGACCAAAATCAATATTTGCACAGCAATCTTGTTATTCCTATCTTTTTATGTGTGATTCTTTTTAAGGTTTAGGGTTTTTAATTATTTTTGAAGTCTAGAAATCTTTGTAAAGTCTGGATATCAAACTGTAACCGCCTTAGATTGATCATATGAAATCCAAATTTGAACTGAAATAAATTCATTCGGTCATTTCATTTCTTTCCAGAAACAAAGTTGACCTGCAGACAAAGATGCTGGTTTGGACTTCCCAGTTTCTGGAACTTTTTTGCACTCTCAATTAAAAACCTGACTATAATGAAAAGAAGAATCGGGTGAGTTTTTCTGGTGAAAATGTTTCTTGGTGCAGGTAACGATATATGAATCAGATGGTTGTTTTACCCTTCAGCTCGGCCTGACATTGCGTGGCTTAGTCAAATCATTATATGATTAGTGTGGTCTCCCCCCTATGCCATTTGAAAGGGTTCATTCTTAAAGTGTGAACGGTGGGTGTGAGCGCAAGGCTGTAATATAACTGTTTGGAACAAATTGGGTATTTTATCTCACTTCTAGTATCTTTTCCCTATAGAGTTAACATTGGGAACTCGTACGTAAGAAAATATTCAATGGCGGCTGATGATACAATTGTTAGGGGGCCATCCATAAAGTACGTACGCAGAATTTCTGAAATTTTGGACCCCCCACCCCCTCCCTTTCTCGTCCGCAATAGAACAAAGAGGGAGCACACGCAAAATTTTCCAAATTTTTGACACCCACCCCCCCCCCCCCCACCTCAGTGCGTACATACTTTATGGATGGCCCCTAGCCAATTAGTGAGTGATAGGGATGAGATAAAATCTGAACCACACTCGAACCATAGCTACTGAAAATATGCCATTCCTTTTTGGTTATATATTTATAATCTCACTTGGATTTGCCGCGTGACATGGCATATTTTCAGTATCTATGCATCTCGATGCAGTTCCCTCTTAGTAATAACGAGTTATTTACGATAGATAGAGATCGGTTTATTCAGTTCAGGCCTGCCAATATGTTATAGACCAGCCTCTTACAGTGTCCCTGTGTTATCTAAACCATAACTGTAGTATTACTAGGGCGAGATACATGTGTAACCAATAAAATTGGAGCTGGAATATCATAGAATACGATGCAATCACCATATTTCCTCTTGTGATAGTCTAAACAGGTATCTTAAAAGTACTACGCTCATACACTCAGTCTTCTAATGCTAAAGAATACATTGCTATAGTTGTTTGGCCGAACGCGTAGTGTAACCAATCAGATAAGTCGCACATCCGGCCTGTGGAAAAAAGGTCTATTGTTTCCCACTATTCTTGGGTTTTCCACGTCCATTCATGTTGACTGGACATACTGAGATGCCAACATACCTCGTAACAACTTCATTTGCCTACCCTAACCTTGCTTCCTGATACTCTACCACCGAATTGTAGTTTTCATTGATTTACTACTTATGTTTATTTTCACTTGGGAATAGAAATAAGTTCACCTTTTCAGTGATGAACTGGTTCTAGCATGTAAAATTATTTGTCCTTGTGTAAAACAAAGATGTTACGCCTATGAAATACCTGCTACTAGGGGTGCAGTATGAATAATGTTCAAGCTCATTGAGATGTCGTGAATAAGTTATGAACGGATGAAAATTCTGGGTTTTTTGTGTGTATATTTTAAGGTATATAATGATAAGAAAACGTAGTGACTGAGCAATAGGGATGCCGTTATCGGCATTTGTATCATAATTATGTGCCTCCGGCTCCAGGGTTAGGACTTATTCTATGTAATACACAGGACCTCAAATGGCCATCCCTACAGACTCAGTAAGCATGTTTTCCCTTATTGCTAATTGAACCTCATTGACGCTGATAAAATATTTGAATGACCCTGCCCACAAACATTAACTTCACGCTGCCGACACTGATGTGTTTTCAATGTTTTCTCAATATCTCCGAGGCAGCAAATTTCACACGAATTCCACTTTATTTTTGTCTTCCCCGAGATTTCCACCGTGTTTGTAGTTGACGCTGAGGTGTTTGTTGCAGATTGCTGCTGTTTGAGTTCTTCGTCCCGTCCATACAGATCATCCTGTTCTGTCTGTGTATCGGACGGACGCCCACCGACCTGCCCCTCGCCATCTTCAACAACGAGACTCACCCGAGCAGCGCGCTGCCCGTCAACGCCTCCAACTTCCTGCACTTCGTGGACAACGCCACCATCATCCAGGTACGCCATGCTTCACTATTGTGGCGTGATTCCATTGCGCCGATTTCACTGCAGAAGAAGTAATTAGAAGGCAATATCCAGATTTAGTACCCAGACTGATATTGTGTTGTCGTTCTCTTCCCATCGTACCATATCATCTCATATGCCTTCAACACCTTACACTAACACCCTTCTCTTACTATACTAACACTTTCTCTTCCTTGTCTTCTTATCAGTGACTAGGATCATGGTGATCTCGATCTAATGTAATGTGAGGGTGCCCATTGGAAGAACTGTCTTGTATAGAAATGGCCAATAAAGATAACTAAAAAAAAATATTAAAAAATCCCGATGTGGAAAAGATCTACTCCAGCTTTGGTGCTAACACACAAATACTGTATTCCATTGCGCCTATGGCCTCCAGACAGAGACCAGACGTAGGTCAGTTTTGGTGCCAGGACTGATGGAATGGAATCAAGCCTTAATTGTGACGTGTTTGGGGGTGGGGAGTTAGCTCAGTGGTTAAGAGCACTGGACTGGTAATCCCAAGGTTGTGGATGTGGGTCCCACTGCAGCCTTTTTTTCCCTCGTCACCAGTAGTTGTAGATTAACCGCTATATCAAAGGAAAATCCTTGTCTATGTCTATGTGGTGTGGGAAGTAAAAGAACTCACCTCAGTAAATGTGAAGGGGTGAGATTTCTACCTGAATTCATTTTATAGATTCGATCACCACCACTGTGGTATAAAAGAACCCTGAGAAGGCCCAGAAAGGACCTGTAATGTTTCACTGGACAATAAATCATACCAAACAAAACTAACAAACCAACATTGTTCAATTTAATAATTTCTATTTTGACACTCCATTCATGGCCAAAATGTCCGTTTACACTGGTTTAAAATAAACATCTAATAGACCCTCCGAGTGTCTGTTAATATGGGGTGTCTGCTTACGCAAGGTGTCCATTCGACAGGGTTTTACTGTATTCTGATAAGTCATGGATATCCAAAATTTCAAGGTTTTGCATGGAAATACACTTTTTCATTTTTAAACTTGTTAACACTAGTGAAACACCTTGGCAATACTTTGACGACTTCGGTCACAGAGCGATGTTGACACTATGACATCACCCCACCAAGCAAACACTCAATTTTTTTCTTATTTTTTTTAAAATTCAATTAGAACATATTAGAAATATTTGCACTTTTTTCAAATTCCTCAATATATAGACAAATTGATTTCCATTCGTTAAATATTTTGAATTTTGATATTCTGGGCATACTCTGAACAGGTGGAACTTTGTTTTTTCAGAGCCTCTACCCAAGTTTAGAGGCAGCGAAAGAAAGTGTGGTGACAGGCGAGTGCTGGGGAGTGGTGTACATCAGGGAGAACTTCACCTCTGATCTCATACACAGGTAGATACACAAACTCAACAAAGAACGACTAATGAATGTTAGAATATTGAATAAATAAATGTAATAGATAGCTTTGAGTAGGTGGATGGGTGGCTAGTAGGCTGGCTGGCTGGTTGGCCAGGCTGGCTGGCATGATGAGTGGGTGGTTGGCTTGGTAGGCTGTAGGCTAGCTGACTTTATGAGTAGGTGGCTGGCTCAATGGGTGGTAGACTAGCTGGCTTGGTGAGTAGGTGGCTGGCTGAGTGAGTGGTAGACTAGCTGCCTTGGTGAGTTGGTGGCTGGCTGAGTGAGTGGTAGACTAGCTGCCTTGGTGAGTTGGTGGCTGGCTGAGTGAGTGGTAGACTAGCTGCCTTGGTGAGTTGGTGGCTGGCTGGGTGAGTGGTAGACTAGCTGCCTTGGTGAGTAGGTGGCTGGCTGAGTGAGTGGTAGACTAGCTGCCTTGGTGAGTTGGTGGCTGGCTGAGTGAGTGGTAGACTAGCTGACTTTATGAGTAGGTGGCTGGCTGGGTGAGTGGTAGACTAGCTGACTTTATGAGTAGGTGGCTGGCTGAGTGAGTGGTAGACTAGCTGCCTTGGTGAGTTGGTGGCTGGCTGAGTGAGTGGTAGACTAGCTGCCTTGGTGAGTTGGTGGCTGGCTGGGTGAGTGGTAGACTAGCTGCCTTGGTGAGTAGGTGGCTGGCTGAGTGAGCGGTAGACTAGCTGCCTTGGTGAGTTGGTGGCTGGCTGAGTGAGTGGTAGACTAGCTGCCTTGGTGAGTTGGTGGCTGGCTGAGTGAGTGGTAGACTAGCTGCCTTGGTGAGTTGGTGGCTGGCTGAGTGAGTGGTAGACTAGCTGCCTTGGTGAGTTGGTGGCTGGCTGAGTGAGTGGTAGACTAGCTGCCTTGGTGGCTGGCTGAGAGAGTGGTAGACTAGCTGCCTTGGTGAGTTGGTGGCTGGCTGAGTGAGTGGTAGACTAGCTGCCTTGGTGAGTTGGTGGCTGGCTGAGTGAGTGGTAGGCTAGCTGACTTTATGAGTAGGTGGCTGGCTGAGTGAGTGGTAGACTAGCTGCCTTGGTGAGTTGGTGGCTGGCTGAGTGAGTGGTAGACTAGCTGCCTTGGTGAGTTGGTGGCTGGCTGAGAGAGTGGTAGACTAGCTGCCTTGGTGAGTTGGTGGCTGGCTGGGTGAGTGGTAGACTAGCTGCCTTGGTGAGTTGGTGGCTGGCTGGGTGTTTCGATGGATGGATAGGACGTTCCTGATGTAGTACACTGAGACATCAAAACAGTTAACAAGTTTTTTCTTCTTTTTGATATAAACATTGCTCTCTTACAATATTCCGATATTTTGTCCAGATTGCACATCGCTTATTTTCATCTCACTATTATAGAACTTATTCAGTCAGATATTAATTTCTGTATTCCATCTGATTCATAACTGATGTCTTGATATTCAGAGACAAGGTTTTTAAGTTAATGCATGATGTTTATGTTCGAAATGGGTTTGACCCAATACCATAATGTGGAATCGTATATATAAGATGAGGATGGCAAGGAAGTCCTAGATCCTACCAACAAAGATGGCAATTTTCTACTTTTCCGTTTTCATTTTCAGTATGTAAATAGTTTATGTTTCTGCATAACAAAATCAGTATTAATTGAGCCTCATCCACACCAATAAAATAATGATATGAACCTACCCAAAGACCCTCAGTCCCATTTCATGGCTGACACTGACATTTTGTCCATGTTATCCCAGTCTCTTTGAGGCAGCAAATTCCAGATGAATGATATGTCCATATATATCCAGCTATTCAATGTTGTGGATGTTCTGTATGAAACTATGATCATATTAAAGGTGAAGGTGCTATGTAAGTTGGGTATGAGCATTTCCAGGTTTTTCTATTTACTTCTCCTATAAGTCCAGAATAATACACCGTACTTTTGTATCATAGGTTCGCTGACAAGATTGTTGACAACAAGACACTTGAGGGAAGCACAGTAACACTTTTCTTGGACATGTCAAGTAAGTATGGGAAACATTTTCTCTGTAATCCATTAGATTTGATATTGACATTTTAGACATTAAAATGCAGGCATTTTCACTGTTACACTCACAGTAACAAAAAGATCATAGCAATATAACTTTGCGTTCCTTATTACATGTGTATAATAGGCTGGATCCAGTTTCCAGACTCGGCTCCGCGAGTGTTTTTGCGAGCACCTCGCTTCTCTTAATTTGCTTCTGATTTCTCTCTATGGAGGGATCTTCATACCTTACAAACTAATGTTTCTGTTTTGAGTCTCTCCTTAGAAATTTATGTTTATGCCTGTAGACTAGTATCCCACTAGAATGTTTGTATGTCAGTTTCCCTTCTTAGTAACTGATATATTTGTCTTTATTTATCCTACCCCTAATAAAAAACTCCATAGACTTAACATTAGCGGACTGTATTTGGTCTACGGTGCAGGAAAATGAAATTTATCGCTCTAGTAGGATACAGTTGTCAAATGACGTCATCTAAAAAGCAACCACTGATTATCAGTGAGTTTTATGTTATTTCTTAATTTGCTGAAGTAATTTAGACGGAGTAGGATAAATTCTAAACCAAACTCGAGTTAGTTATGTCGTTTATCGCACTCTGGCAATGGTGCGTATCACTGCACTCAGCTTCACCTCGCGCAGTAAACGCGACATTGCCGTCGTGCAATAAACAACAACACGACTACCTCTCATTTGGTTTCTCCTAAATGTTTTGTCGTTATATAAGTCAGTCTTTCTCCTTAGTAACTAACATGTTTGTGTTTGTATTTATGTCAGTTTCTCGCCTTTGTAACATACATGCTTATATGGGAGCATTCCTCCTTAATACTGGCATACATATGTCAGCATCCCGTCTTAGTAACTGATGTGTATATCAGCATCCCTACTCAGTAAGTGACTTGTGTATCATCATCTCTGACTGACTATCTGCCAGCATTCATCATAGTTACCAACATTTCTCTTTTTACAGATCAGCAGATCTATTTGACTATACAGCAAGCCATGTTTACTGCCTTCCAAAATTTTACTGAGTCATTTTTGAAGTCAGTGGGGATGAATCCAGGAATCGCAGATCTCCCTGTTCAGGTGTGTTCAACAAGCTTTAACATATGCTTTATGATCGAGTTTGCTGCTCATAAAACAGGTATAGATTTGTTTCCCATCTATAATTGATATGAAACACATCAATTTATGAAGGAAAATAGCACACATTATCGGCAAGAGGTTTCGTCATACCTGACGTATCTATTGCAATTTAAGAGATGCCTTACCTATTGACCAAAAGACGAATCTATATTAATGAAATGATTTTGTTTAAAAAAAAAATTAAATAAAATCACCCAAGCAGTAATTTTGCAATATATATAGGACAATGTTAAGTTGAGTCCAGATATGAAGAGCTATCTCACCATCAGCTTATCATAGCTCATGTATAGTTGATATGGGGTCTGATAATTTTATCAGCCAGACTAAGTTTTTATCGGAGTTTCTGGTCTCTTTGGAATATATGAAATAAAAGTGTATAATCAGTACTGTAACGACGGATTCCACCAGGCCTATGCCAAAACCTGCCGAAATGGAGATCAGGTGGGCTTGAGAAAAATCGTCTAAGCATAGCTAGTGATGGAAGCACCCGATTTTCTTCTGGTAATTTCTGGTACTAATACGATTAATCGTGCAAATACATTTACCATGTAAATATATATGATGATTTTGATATATTGATAAGAGACCAAAAACTCTCCGATAAAACCTCGACCTGGTGGAATCTGCACTTGACTAATAAACATACCTGAAATACAGTAAATCAAAATGATATATGATTTAAAGAAATAATCCTTGCGTATATTTGACAGTGTCACACTTCTACCATATATTTAAATAGTAATTTTTCTTGTCAACATAAAGCTCGGAGAGCCAATCTACGGAGATCTGAATCCAAGTTTTGTAAACTTCATCGCACCAGGCATCATATTAAGGTAAATCAGGCCAAATGAATTCTTTAAGATAGGATCAGTTCCTATCCGATTAAGTAAGAAAATCAACATTTGTGAAGTTTGCATCCGATAATCACATTCTGCCATAATCATCAAACAGCAACTAGTTTGTTCTATCTTTAATAATAATCTGGTGAGCGTTTCCACAGTGTACTAAAGCAGAGGTTCCTTGGAAGAACTGTGAATTATAAATGAATAAACATTTCTCTAATAGTAAAAAAAAAAACTGACAAGAACTTTAATACAACTATGGGCCTCCTCAGTGTATACACAACTAGCATTTTAACCTGCTGTGAAATACCTGCTTTGAATTTCCAAAATGTAAAATACTTATGAGAACCTATGACAACGAACATGAAATTAGTAACATATTTGGATGTATATTCAACATTTCAGTTCAACTTTCTTTCTGGCAACTGGGCTCACTGCGATGTCGTTTGTGCTTGAGAAGAAACAAGGCTTGCTGGACAGGAGCTATGCATCAGGTACAGAGGTCATCCACAAATACCTCAACCACTTAGTATATCCTACCATTGAGTAACAGTAACAGCCTTGGTGAAGTGGCACATTAAAATTTCCGTGATACCAATGACCAAGAGTCCAAGCTTTCAGTGGATTTTCAACCAGTTCACCCATGAAAAAGCAATGCCCTAAAATTTTTCTACAAATTTAGATTGAAGCAGATTTTATTAATGAAGTAACAGTTATTATCCAAATATTTCTGAAACGTTCATATGTCACCTTACAGAGATGGTAGTTTTCCTCTTTTCCGAGGAAATCCTTGTTTCCTTTTTCAATTAATACTTTTGTTTTCTTGTGTAAAACAAAGAGAGAATAGATTGGGCCTCATTCACACCAACAAATAGTGATTCAAAAATTCATAAATTCTCATGGTCAATAACGATTTGTTTTCCATGTTTCCTCAGTCTCTCTGAGTTAGTAAATTTCTCATGGAAAATACTTCCTCTTATTTTTATGAACCTAACTGACATCCCTGACCTTGAATATCCATAAATTCACATAGACTGTGGGTCATTGAGCTCAGTAGAGACCTGCTCTGTTCAACTTTAAACTCTCAGTTAAAGGTTAAGAATGTGCACATCTCAGAAAGTCCACTCTTTTCACCGAATATTTCCAGACATATCATTGGCCAGAATGTTCTGGTAACTCGTGGGGTAACCAAATTGCTGGCAGTACAAGGAAACCTTGTCTATAAGTGACAGATGTATTGTCAGAATAAATAAACGGATTTTTAAAAAAAATAATGCGGAAGATCTAGGTTGGCTGGTGCCCCACCTCTGACTAGCTGACTAGCGAACAGTCGGTCTACTGATCAGGTGTACCGTCCCTGGTGCCTATGAATTACTGCACGTCATGGTTTTTGTATGAAAGTACAGCCTCTAAAAATGTGAACTTTATTCATGTGGTATTTCAGGAGTGACGCCGATCGAGGTCATGCTGGCACACACTGGCACACAGTTCCTCGTCCTCTGTGGTCAGGTTACGCTGCTCCTCATATTCACACTGGTTGTCTTCAAGGTAAACATATATTCTCCTTCATCCCCAGCAGTGGTAGACTCACTGCTGTATCAAAGGCCAGTCCTTCTCATACTATGTCTATGTGGTGTAGTGTGCAGCCACCTTTCTCCTTCATTCCCAGCAGTGGTAGACTTACTGCTGTATCAAAGGCCAGTCCTTCTCATACTATGTCTATGTGGTGTGATGTGCAGCCACCTTTCTCTTTTATTCCCAGCAGTGGTAGACTTACTGCTGTATCAAAGGCCAGTCCTTTTCATACTATGTCTATATGGTTTGGTGTACAGCTACCTTTCTCCATCATTCCCAGTATTGGTAGACTTACTGCTGTATCAAAGGCCAGTCCTTCTCATACTATGTCTATTTGGTGTGGTGTGCAGCCACCTTTCTCTTTCATTCCCAGCAGTGGTAGACTTACTGCTGTATCAAAGGCCAGTCCTTTTCATACTATGTCTATATGGTTTGGTGTACAGCTACCTTTCTCCATCATTCCCAGTATTGGTAGACTTACTGCTGTATCAAAGGCCAATCCTTCTCATACCATGTTTATGTGGTGTATTGTGCAGCCCCCATCCTCCTTCATGCCAAGCAGTGGTAGAATTATTGCTATATGAAAGGTCACTCCTATATAGCAGTTAGCTGATACTCAACATCTTGCTAACATTTTGTATATCAAAGGTGCTGTATAATGATCTACCATTACTCATTGTTCTGGTGACATTGTGTATGTTGGAGGTGCTGTTCTAGGTGTGGTAAAACAATCTGAGAGTACTTACTATTCTGCATACATTGTATATGTTGAAGATACCACATATCAGGCTTCTGATATTCATCATTCTGCTGACTATGTATATGTTCTAGGGGTGGTAAATCAATCTCAGAATACTTATCATTCTGCAGTCATTGTATATGTTTTATTATTATATACCTATGTACGAATGTCTATGAAATACTGCCCGCTGCTAGGGGTGCAGTACTAATAATGTTCGTGCCCGCTGTGATTGTGACTTAATAAGTCATCAAAATAATGTTTTTTCATCGATTTAAGATATATAATAATAAGCAAACGTTCTCACTGTGGGCGAAACGTTTCTCGTTCTCGGTCAGTCTTTAATTTCATACTGCCTTTCGCCTATGGCGTCAGGCAGTATGAAATCAAAGACTGACTGAGAACAGGAACCGTTTCGTCCACAGTAAGGACGTTTCCTAATAGTCACCATAGGAAATGTATCGGGCACCTGCAATTAGCTACTCGGTGATTCTGGCATGTCAGAATCTCCTGCAGGAGATTTCATGAAAATAGTCCTGTCCATAATGAGGTCGAATCATCATGTACTTTGAAATAAGTTTCTTGAATGTTCATTATTTAGAATGAATCATAATAATCTCACTTACCATCAGAAATCACTATCATAATACAATTTGCATACTAAAATCACAGGTTAATGGTGAACTATATTATTGGTGTAAGTCTACACCGAATCACTGCCATGCTTGACAGTGCTGTGGTGTCTGGAACTAAATGTCTGCAGAAACTTTTTAATTGCAATAAACCTGTTTTTTATCTTGTAGATGGGTAATAAATACGATAACGACTGGTTTTGTATACGAGTGGCCGTAATCTCCTCGTAGTTGACAACAAATATCTTCGCTAATCGCTCGGATATTACTACACGTCAACTACTCAGAGATTACGGCCACTCGTACACAAAACAGTCATTATTGTGTATGACACTACCACATAGCAGGTTGCTGATACTCATCATTCTACTGCCATTGTGTATATTCTAGGCGTGGTTAATCGCTCCTAATACTCCTCGTTCTGCTTGTTGTAGGTGCCCAGTAATGGTCCAATCATTCTCGTCATTTTGCTGACACTGATGCAAGGATTCTCAGGAATGGCCTTAGGTACACTTTTTTTTTACATTGTATGCTGTATGCGATATGTCTGATGACAATGTTTCTTATATTAAAGCAAATATTTTTCTTAATATACATTCAAAATGATATTGTCAATTCCAACCCCCACAAAATATTGTCAATTAAAGCATTTTTTTTTTTTTTAATTTTAAATTATTTTTTTTTAATCGAAATGTCGCCGACAGGACCCTTACTTATCGATAGTCAGATGGGCGTTTTCCTTCGGAACCCCATGCACCATGTCATTTAAGATAAAAAGATCTTAATTTCATGTGAAACTCTCAGTTTGACATCCACCCCATATAATACTTCTTAAACACTTAACATGACTGAACTAAATCATTGGGAACACGTTTATTTTCCAATCCACTTGACACATATCATCTCCAGGCTGTCACTTGACAACCGTTTTGGTACATGTCATAAAATCAGTTTTCCTGAAATTGATTGCTGCGCTCCAACAAGAGCAATCTGTTAGCTCTAAATGGTCAAAGCAGCCTGAAGATTCTCATAGATGAAACCGCTTCACTTAAAAAATCTCAACTTTGAGCTTTTCTGCTTCGTTAGAGTCAGAAACAACTTGTTGAAACTGTTGTCAACATGAATTCTAAACCCTACGAAAACAATAACAAACCGCTGTCACCGCAATGATGAGAGCGCTCTGATTGGCCGAAAGGGGTCACATGGTACTTGACTATAAAAGGCGCTGACAGCTCAAACTGTCACCCATTCCGCGGTTGCTGCAAACAAGAACAGACTCAGATCTAGCCTCGTCCCATATAAATTAAAGCATTTAGTAAATGCTAAACCCTATTGATTCACACTGACCAGGAAAACAACAATGATTACAACACGAACAATCAGAAGTCATCAATCTTTACATTCATATTTTAAGTGGTCATCGATAATTCACTGCCAATAGAACCTGGTTCAAGAAGGAATTCTCTACTAAAATGATTCTCTTGTTCTTGTGCTAGGTTTGGTCATTTCTGCAGTTTGTGAAGAGGAGAACCAAGCCATTCAGTTATCACTAGGTTCTGTCTACCCCAACCTGCTGCTCAGTGGTTAGTTCACTTCGTCTACTCTTATACATGCCACTAATTGATTGATCTACATCATTTATCTCACCCCGGTATTTTTCTCCATAGGCTTAACATTAGGAACTTGTACTCCACGGCCGTGAAGTTCGTGTACCCAATACTCAATGGCTAATTGGGTGATTCATTTTATCAATAAATAATGTCATATAAAAAGAATGTGAGATAAAATCAGATACCCACTCGATGAATATAACTTGGTCTGCACTCCACCTCGTTTGACTGCAGAGTAATTCACAAAGCGAAGCTGAGTGAAATACTCTGCAGTCAATCTCGATGGAGTACGGACCAAGCTATTTTCATCTCGTGTGTTTCCTTCTAAGTACACCTATGAATCTCACATGGCACTGACTGCATAGTTCATATTATTTATATAAGCAATAATCAATGGTTTTGTAGACATGCAGCCATAGACGATGAGTTGTTGATGCGTAGTAATACATGAGCGTCACCGAATGTATTACAACATTAACCCCAAGTTGTTTTCAGAGCCGCCTGTCTATAAACCATGTATACCATGGTTATGGTATCTGACAGTTTTTAAACAATGGGTTATGGTTTACTGAGTCCCCATACATTCGCAATGGGTACTTGGATAATAAACTTATCTATTTGATATGCCACTGGTTAATAGATTCACACCTTTTAGATATATACATCTAGCTTGCCGCTGATCGATTAATTCACTCTTTTATACGTTTATGATTAGTACCCTGTTGACTGATTAATTCACATCTTTTAAACTTTTTATATTAATAACCTGTTGATTGATTAATTCACATCCCTTTCATGAAAATGATTAATACCCCATTGATTGATAAATTCACATTTCTTACACCAATATAATTAATACCCCATTGATTGATTGATTCACATCTCTTACACCAATATAATTAATACCCCATTGATTGACTGATCCACATCTCTTACACCAATATAATTAATACCCCATTGATTGACTGATCCACATCTCTTACACCAATATAATTAATACCCCATTGATTGACTGATCCACATCTCTTACACCAATATAATTAATACCCCATTGATTGACTGATCCACATCTCTTACACCAATATAATTAATACTCCATTGATTGACTGATCCACATCTCTTACACCAATATAATTAATACCCCATTGATTGACTGATCCACATCTCTTACACCAATATAATTAATACCCCATTGATTGACTGATCCACATCTCTTACACCAATATAATTAATACCCCATTGATTGATTGATTCACATCTCTTACACCAATATAATTAATACCCCATTGATTGATTGATCCACATCTCTTATACCAATATAATTAATACCCCATTGATTGATTGATCCACATCTATTACACCAATATAATTAATACCCCATTGATTGATTGATCCACATCTCTTATACCAATATAATTAATACCCCATTGATTGATTGATCCACATCTATTACACCAATATAATTAATACCCCATTGATTGATTGATCCACATCTATTACACCAATATAATTAATACCCCATTGATTGATTGATTCCCGTCTCTTACACTAATATAATTAATACCCTATTGAGGATTAATTTGAGTTTATACATTAACTTATATTCCTTTCTGCAGGGATCATCTGGCCTCTCCAGGGCATGCCTTACTGGCTGCGCTACATATCAGTGTGCATGCCGCTCACACTGGGTGCTGAAGCCATGCGTAACGTGCTCGCCAGAGGTATGTCCATGTTAACTTGACATGCTACTTACAATCACTGCATATTTCACAATAGTTTGCATCGTTTTACGTTGGCATAGCGCTATAAAATTACTCGCTAAAGATAGAACCCGCCCCGAGTTGTTCTTCAGCCCTGATTTTTATCCTTGCTAAAGGTCAGATAGCTATTGCAGTCAAGGCAGCCATCTTGCCCCCGATACACACAGAAAAAATGGCGGGTACAGTTATCAATACATATTTTTGGTTTGTTTTTTTTTCTGTTTTTTTTATTGTTTTTGCCATAGAGGGGCTGAGGCCTCGTCTCACGATTATCAATAGACTATGATAACTAATAATAGCAGTTGTCTCCCGCTTACAGTGGCGTTATCTAACAATATCCTGGCGGATGATGGCAGAACCAGCGATTACTCTGTGCTGACATTGTATTTGTTGTGTTTTTTTCAGGTTGGGATCTTCTGAACCCTGGTGTCTACCATGGATTCCTCGTGACCTTCGCTTGGGGGAGTTTCTTCATGATCGCCGCTTCCATCATTCTCAAGGTCAAATCCAAATGAGGGGTCATGTCATAATGGCGGCAAAACCAAGACATGGCTCAGAGAACCCCGATACAAATCGGCCAGTAATATGTCTGACCAGCTTTAAAGTGAAAATTGTGATAGTCCTAAGAAAAACAGGGATGTCAGCTTTACATTTTTCCATGAAGATCCATTTTCTCATTTTGTCGTATATAAAACTAATTTTCTAGGATTAAAGCAAAGATGATATCAATCGAGCCTCATTCACACTAATCGAACAGTTTGAACTTTCACCAGACCTTGAGCCCCAGACCATAGCCGACGCCAACATGTTCTCCATGTTTTCTTGGTCTCTCTGAGGCAAAAAATTTCACAGGAAAGAATAACCACCTTCAGTTCATTCCCCAACTGACATCCTTGGAAAAGGAAGCGTGTTTTACAAAAGTTCAGAGGTATATATTCACAATGTACAACATAAAAGGAATCTTGCTAAAAGCAATGCTCAAAGGCAAAGTATATGCCACCTGAAGGTCAAAGATCACTAAGGGGGTAAGTCGAATATGGAAAAACAGTATTTCCACTTTATGGTCCAGATGTTGTTTCTTCTTAAATGTGATATCGTTTGTTATTCAACTGAAGAATATATTCTCTATTCTTGTTGTAATCTGCCCTTTTGGCATTGGATATTTGTTGCAAGTGTATCTGTTACATTGTTGTGACCATTTTTGTAATTTGGATTTTTGATAACCCAGTGAAGTTTTATGATATGACGGACCATGTCTTTATATTTAAGTGAACAAGTGTTCTCTATTACACGATGCGTCTGTAATATCCGAGTCATATTTGCTTTTAAAGACTATATTTTTGCGCCCTTTGTCGCTTTTAGATGTTTTATAGGTTCCCTCCCTCCGTAGACTGACTTTGTGATGAGACATGAGAATTAGCTACATTCCAGTTCCATGACTACGTATTATAGTATTAGTGATGTTACTCTCAACCTGGTATTGTTAAGCACGTTGAAAAGTGCACAACATTGAATATATATATACTCTACCGCTAATTATAATAAAGTATATATGACTGCAGCGATGCTAAAAAGATAAAAACAAAAAAACGAATACAAGTTCTGCTCATTTTGCTGCAGGTTGACTCTCCTTTAGAAATCTTTCCTTGTCGTTCTCCTTACTTCCGGTTTGGTAAGATGATTACATGTGTGTAATTGTATTACTCCTGAGATAGTCAAACCGGACTCTGCGGTGGAGAGACTAGATTGATACAGATATGTACTAACGTCTCCAGTGCGGATGTAAGATGTTCGGTGGCGCTGTACGCCAGTGTCGCGCAAAGTCCTCGTAGTCTCTTTCACAGACACTTGGAGGCACGCAAGGCAGCCTGACAAGGGTCTGTTGGAGTCTAGTGGTTGAGGTAGGGAATTCCATACCCGGAAGCAGTATGGCGGCTGAAATAACGTCACATGTTCATATACAGTCAGAAGACTTGGTGAAAATTACCTTAGTAGTTGGGAATGGAATCGTAATTTTTTCAAAGGTTTTAGGTTTTCCAATAAATAATAGAAATGCATCAGTAGAGCACAGATTATCAATTCGGTTTCAATGATTAGAGAAGTTAATTCATCTGACAGCTTGCACGTGAGTGTTTGTTTAGTATTCCCCAGGTTTGAATCTGTACTATTTATAGCCGACCAACTAGAAAATTCCCATGCCAGCCAATCAGCACCCAACCCTGGTAGACTCCTAGTGACCCTTGTCAGCGTACCCTGTGCGCCTCAAGCGGTCCTGAAAGAGACTAAAAGTCCTCGTTGCCTGCAAAAATCTGGTACTTCCGGTAGAAGTATGCAGCTGCGTCTGCCCGCGCGTGCCGTGAGGCAGTCACACAATCTATGCTTGAAGAGTGATGACACAGGAAGCCAGTTTATCGCTGCATGAAGCAGTAGCAGAAACTTAATCTGATTCTCTAAGATCTGCATGAAGAATATTTAGTATAGGACGAGGCGACTTCATTCTCCCCTAGCGATGCTACCTTGAATGGCAATTTAAAGAACTGCCCCTAAAAAAAATAAAACAAAAAAAAAGAATATTTAGAAGGAAATTCACAAGATGAAAATGACTCCACCGAAGTAATTCTCGAGCTGAGTGAATTATATAGCGATCAAACGAGGTGGAGTGTGGACCAAGTTATTTTTATCGAGTTGGTTTCCGATTTTATTTCATCCCGTATTATCGTAAAACTGGATGAGGTTTAATCTTGGCCACCGTATTCCACGACTGAAGTTTGGCAAAGTGACTTCATGAGGCGAAGCCGAGTGAAGTCCGGAGCCAAAACTTCAGGAGTGGAATGCGGTGGCCAAGATTAAAACGAATCAGGTTTTGATTTTATCCTACCCTATCTCCTCGATTTTGGAATATTATGTGATAACAATGCTGTATGCCACTAGTGGCATATAAAACTCTGTATGCCAGTCAGCGTGGCATACAGAAACCCAATGTTAAGCCTATGGGATTTTATATTAGGGGTAGGATAAAACATCATTAATCAATAAAATAAATCATATATTTGCCATTGAGTATTGGGTACACTACCTTTACGGTCATGGAGTAAAAGGGTCCTTAACGTAAAGCCTATGAAGAAAAATACTGAGGTAAGATAATGATCAGAATGCCCCAAACTGGAACCTCCTCAAGCATCGCGCTAGATGCTTAGGGTTACAGGGGGCGGCTTGGGGTCATAAACAGGAGATTCTGGTCAGAGTGGACAAGTCTTTGATTCATGGGCCAGTCAGAGAAGGACACATACTATAATGAATTGTATTCCGATTTTCTTTAATCATTTAATGAATATTCATAATCAAAAACTAGGTGCTGCTATTCCTTTCCGCTAGAAGTACCAGATTTTCGCAGATTCCAAGACTTTGCAGCACCCCGGCACAACCATTTGTTGTTAACTCATCAAGGTGAGAGATACAGGATTTGAATTCTTTTTTTTTTAAAACCAAATAAATAAAAACCGCCAGGGTGCTAGCCGACACAAGATGTAAACATGTATTTTGTTGACCACTGTGCCATATTTCTTCCACTTCAACTGCTAACAGCGTTATAGTTAGATGCCTGAGGGTATATTGAGAGCTGTGAATACAGAAAACATAGATGTACAGAATTGCTCATATCCTTGCAGTGCTTTTGTACGGTGCTTGCTTGGAGATTTAAGAGCTGGGTTTCTGGTGCTCGGTGGGTTTTTTGTACGGGACACTCTATATAGATGTAAACAAATAGACGTTTTATAAGTTACATTTATAACCATAGGTCAGAAGGCGGTTTTATGACACCTGTATGCCAAGCTGACGCTACCTTGACAAAAATAATTTGTTACATTCATAGTTATAAATAATAGCCTTTATGCCAATTTGGTTGTGTAAAGGAAGCTGCTTTTGATGAGTTGGCCCATTCTATTATTTATGGTCTGTCAGAAGTATTCATGTCCATTAAATTCTGTATAGAAATGTGCAAATAAGTACCAGACAATTCAGTCCTATGTAAAAAGGCACAGCCGGGGGCCTTCTCTAGCTTATAGTCATAATACAAGTTTCAAAAATGAAGAGGATATAATCCTGGTATATAATTGCTATTACAAATGGCGCCACCATTACAAAAAGTGTGGCCTCATCAAAGAGTTCATATAGGTCTCTGACTTTAATTGATTGGGCCAAAGTTACGCTATATTCACCTCTGGGTGGCTACGTGTGGCAAGATGTACCCAGCTACTTAATACTGTTCAAGACTTGTTTTTTTTTGTCTTTCAGCAGGATGATGTTTGTATAATCTGACATATTTATGAGACTGCAGACATGACTACTATGTGAATGTATACTTTTACATTTACTACTGTTAACGTTGTGACATCAATATCAAGACTCAATTTTACCGTGTTTTTTGTTGTTTATGTGAGTTTTTAAATACGAGACTTAAAGTCGGAAGGTTTGTAAATATATCCTTATAAAATGTTAATATAATATCCATGAAGAATGTCGGTTCGTAGATAGTTTGTATATGCCGTGAAAACCCTACTTGGAAAATAAAGAAAAACAATTGATAAAAAATGAATCACAAAAAGAAGGTTCGAATTTATGAAAAGTATCACATTGATAATTTTGAATATTGATATAATAAGCCATATACGATAGAGGGGATTAGTTGAGTAATGTGTTTACAAGGTAATGTGTTACAAACGTTTAGTATTTGTAGTATTTTTCAACAAATGGCTTAGTCCCGATTATCCAGTCATAAAGTTTATTATCCTACCCCTAATAAAAAACCGCCATAGACTTAACATAGGGAAGTTTTATGTGGCAGGCCGCGACATAAAGTATTTTTATGCCACTAGAGTAATAACAATATTGACCAATCAGAGAGCAGGATGTCAGCTACTATGAAAAAAAGTTATGTTGGTAATTGACTCAATATTTATCTTTTAGTAATACAAAAGCATAGACGAGGTAGGATAAATACGATAATTATGCCATTAAGATTATCAAAAATAGTCTTAGACTATATAGACTGTAAACTAGCAAAACATAATCTGTATTCTCTTTTACAAATTCACACATGTGAAATTTTTTTTTAAACTTGTTATGCTGCAGCACTTTTTTAATAAAACCCGTAAAAGCGTTGGACGATGTTGCAATAATTGAAATATAGAATATATATGGATGTTCATTGCATTCCAATCAATAATGATTTTATTGTTAAAATGTCATTTTATCAATCTAGACATTTATTTCCCCACAGACATGTTTCCAAATTAAAGTTTGTATTGTACTAACTTCGTTGCATTGTATTAACTTTACTTATAAATTTCATGTAAAAACGTATTATCCAGGATAGTTTCCATATTAAAATATAAGATAATAGATACTCTGCAGGTCCACGTTTCTATATATATTATATGAGCTAGTCTCTGCACCTTGGTAAAGCCTCACGCTGTTGTTTTTTTGTCATTAATGTCAATAAAATGTTTAAAAGAAATACGTTTTTATGGCTTGCGCTGCAAATAGTTCCCTAAAATGGTATATATTGAGATTTCATTGTCAGTGTTTTTAGTAGAGAAATCGCAATATCTAAACAAGTTCATATGTAGTTATGTGTGTGGCCCCCAAGCCAGAAATGGCAGCCTCCCACTTTATCATAAGATTCCATGTTCTCATTTTAACTATAAAGATATATTTTACCTTTCGTGAAAAAAGTTAGCCTTATTCACGACAATACTAGGAGCAAAGCGGGCTTTATATAAACGTATCCGACGTCATACAACCTACAATGTCATATACATATAGGTAGAATACACCAACTACTTCTGTTGAATACAGGGCCTAAAGCTAGGAAAAGTTAAGCCCAATACACATCTCCCGATATCGGAACATTGATGTACCTTTGTCGGCGACAAAGGAACGGTAATTTGTCTCAGGCGAACCATCCTAACGGAGTCGGCCCTAGTCGGGAGATGTAGCACTGCACGAAACTAACGTTTGAGGCGTATGAGGCGTACACAAGACTGTTTCCTTTTGTATATGGGCACGTCTTGGCTGTATTTCATACCTGGCGCATACAAGAGGAAATATCCTCTGTGCAACAACAATCAGGTATACGACCCGGGCGTATACATGATGAAAACAAGAAAGAAGAACCTCTCAAAGCCTTATAAAGGCTTACATGGAGAACTCTACAGATGAGTGGTGTTTGAAAGTAAAATCTATTAAAAGAAAACGTTTAAAAAACAAAAGAATGCAAATTTATCATGTGTAATTAATCAATTTATACTTAATCAGGTTTTATAAAGGTTTTATAAAATGAATTGGTAATATAAGATTGTATATTTCATAAAATATAGATTTGGATGGTTAATGGGAAATGAAATATGCTACCAGTAGTGTCCCCAAGTGGCAAAGATCGGAACTAATGGATAGTGGTGTAAATACAACAGAATCAGGCGTAAATATGAATCAGGCGTATATATGAATCAGGCGCCTACAGATGAGGCGTATACATACACATGGGGAATAGGAAGACCTTGTATACGCAAAAGCATACCTATATACGCCGGGCATATACATATATAAAGTGGTTGGTTTCGTGCAGTGTAGGACAGCTGGGCAAGGTTACGTAATTTGCCTGTGACAAGTTCACCGACCCCTATACGATTTTAGAACTAATCGTTCATCCCTGTATCGGTAGATGTGTATTGGGCTTAATTGAATACATTGATGACAATAAAAGAAATAATAAAATACAAAGGTAGAATTCTAAAGGAAAACCACAGAGGGTGTTCTGTTATGAAAGAGCTTTGTTCCGTGCCATATCACTGTGAGCTTAAATCTGTGATAGGATGATAACATACAGGTAGGAATACAGTGGCCCACTTCAAACCCAGAACCTCACAGTCTACTGCCACCCATGCCCCATCCTTCCATACCTCTAACCATTACTTAAATGATCAGAGTGTGGAGAAGAAGTATGTACTCTTTTTTACCACCAGCTCCCCGGCCGAAAATGTTTTATAAATACATTAGTTAAATTATCATCTTTCATATTTGATTTTTTTAGCAAGTTTATTAGGGTTCTTTTAAGTATAGAAAGCATATGTCCGGGCTCGGGTTCCCCGTTCTTCCGCCCGGTGCCTCAGTTTGTCAAGAAACTCTTATAGCTAATTTGGCCGCTACATATAGCTACTGGATAATACATCTTGATATTTCACACTGTCATTGCTGTATAACAGTTCTGGTAGTTATACTGGGTGTTTACACTGTGTAAATGACAGTACTTGTAACAGGAGAGTCATTGGGATGGGATGGATGAATAGTGACCGCATATACCAGTATACTAAGATCCTATTTCATAGGAGCATTTTTACATTTCAATAGTCAGAGAATTCGGTCTATTTGACTGGGGCACTATCAGTGAAAAGTTAATACGATTGACTTAGCCAGTTGCAACACAAGCTGACTATTCCATGAAACAATCGGGGTAATAACGCTTTATCATAAGCTTGAATTTATTTTTATCAGTAATTGTTGTGTAAATTTTTTTCAATCTATAACGGTATCGTCCACGTATAACAATGTGCAGAAAGGACTTTCCTCAAGGGTGTTTTACTCAATCATTAATGTATATGATAAACATGGTGGGATATAACTTGATAACTGTTTACTTGTATCATTGTCCATTCTCTATCCAACAATGGAAATGTACTTTCCTCAAGGCCATTGGTAAAAACATACTCCACTAAACTAGGAAAAAATAAAGTATTAATTTCTGATCTGTTATTCTAAAAAGCGAAAAATTAAAAGGTTTGGGACTTATTCAGCCAGTGGTTCATTTCGTTGGTGCCCAGCCAACCAGCCAGTTCTACACCTCCAATGAGGCACTTTGGCCAGCAGTGATTGGTCTTGGTGAGCTGAACACTCCTCGTTCACTCATCTCATCATGCTGCTTTCGATAGTTTAACAATTCAAATACCTGTGGTGTGCCAAGTACTCGGGTATAGTATTTGGTGGAACCTTTTCGTGAAATGTTAATGATAAATACCATTGCAAGAAGTGCTTTTGATAGAGCGAAAAAAGGTTTTCAAGTGTTTTTTTTATATAAGTAGAATATACAATTAATGTGGACTAATGTGGAGGAAGTAATAGAGAACTATAGCTTAAACCTGCCATCCCTTCTCCTTCATCACCATTTCAGTGAAAGGCTCATAACGGGGGGGTGGGGTGGTAGTCAGTGCCAGGAGGTGACGGGTAAACCGCCGCAGATTACCAAATCTCTTTGTGTCCATGTTTCTGTTATCTAATCCTGGTAGCAGACCTGGCCCACATTGTCCGCTGATAGGAGGCGGTGGCCTGATAGTCTAATACATCCGGGGCCTTTCTCTTTTCACGTTAGGCATGATACCTGTGAGATTTCAGACATATATAATAAGACAGGCCTCAGTACACTGATACCAGCCTGTGAGTGAGGCAGTGTGTACCGGGAACCAGCTACACGCCCACCATACAGCGAGCGCCACCAAGAGGGACGCTCACAAACGCCAAGGATTGCCTGTAGATACGCAGGTGGTTTTACAAGGTAGGGGCTCCTTTATTATCCTTGAAACATTGGATTTATTGACATGTATAAAAGCCGGTTTCTCTCTCTTACAATGCACCATATGTCAAGCACTATTCTTTAGATATCAGAAATTGAGAGTTGGAGTAAATCTAGATATATATATATACATTATCAAGATGACTATTTCACCAAGATATGTTGATGAATTATGTAAAAAAAAATATCAGTAAAAGTAGCATGTACTACAAGTAGAAAGCTGATTCAGAGAATGAATGGATGAATCATTGAGAAAACAACACAATGATCAATAGAAAGAGCTTGTCTTATTTTGAAGAATGCAAATATTAGCATGAAAGCCATTTATATTGCTAACCGTCACAATTAAGGTTTACAAGGCTTATGTATGTATACATGTTACTGTTTACATATATCAATGTAAGGTCCAATTGTTTTACTTTGCATATCTCAGTGTAAGGGTTACTATTAATTCCATTCTTTACTTCTTAGGGAGAGGTCCATTTTTATTGTTAATGTCTACCTTAATATATACGATAATAAGGTTATATATTTCCTCACCGAATACACCAGAGGGCAACACTGTTCATCGCCCGTATTCTAACGCTAGGTGGCGCTGGGTGTTACCGCGCCTCCATAGATCCAGCACTGCCGAACCAAGACGGAGTGTTGAGCTTTGTGAAATTTTTTATCGGTGTAAATCTGCAATTAGCGGTGCCATCCGATTGTATTTCCAATGGCATCGCGACAGAGATACTGTGCTACGTGTAAAACACGACACTATAAACCAACGGGAGCCAAATGTCCTACATTATGGAAGGACGACGATAGTGAAGCAGCTACCCCAGACACACGACAGAGCGGTCGCCATGATGGACTATCGCTAAGGACCGAAATGTTAGGCGTCTACACCAACATGTCCAGTCGAATGAGCAGTCTAGAAGAGTCTATACAAGCTATCGCCAACTCCCTGAATCCCAAAGAAAAAGGCACAGGAAAAAAGTCTACAAAGGTCGTCGAAAAAGCAAGCACATCCAGAGACGGGCAGCCAAGCGCGGTGAAAACCGATCAACAGCGGTCGCGGGTGAGTGACCACGATATTACCTCAGGACAGGACGACAAGGTTGACCCAAAGACGTCTACGGTGTCCAGTAGACGCAAAAGTATCACAAAAGTTGTCGCTTCAGAAGAGTCCTCAGCTGAGGAGGATGGTGCTAAGGCGACAAGAAAAGTGAGACGATCTAGTCGCCACGTGCGATCTATATCCAGGAGCAGAAGAGAGTGGTCATCCGAGACGGACTCAACCGGGTCTACTACGGAGACGAGTTCAGAGGAGGATAAACGACATCGACGTAAATCGAAACACGGATACGGGGCATCGCGAGATGCCAAACGCCGTAGGAAAAGAAAAGAGCGCAAATACGACATAAAACGCTTTTTAACCAAAGAGGAACGATCAAAGCAAATGACATTTGAGCTTTTGATCAATTTACTTACCCAACTATCAATGGAACTCATGGAGGATGGTAAAGATATCAAGGGACTTTTGCGGCATATAGCCTTTCTGACGGAAAAGGCAGACACCCGCACGTACACGACAGCTGCCTTGGTAAAATACGACATAGAAGTAAGGAGAAAGGCAGTAAAAGAGGGCCTTTCAGCCTTCACAGCGGGCGACCAGGAACTTTCTACACGTTTCCTAGGAATGGAGGCAACTCGAGATGTAGCAAGGAAAAAGGCCCCATCAACGATCAAAAAAGGCCCAACAAAGATCAAAGGAAAGGACGGTAAACCGTTATTATGTATAAGTTATCAGGAAGGGACCTGTACCTTCAAGAACTGTCGTTATGACCATAGATGCGCGGCATGTGATGCCGAACATCCCAAATGTGAATGCGATGCCTTCAAAAGACTGAAAAGTTCTAAATGAAATGAGGTTACACAGATATCAAAAGACGATGTATCAGAAAACGATTGTCTAGAAAACGAAAGTATATATCAATGTGAAACGAGTTGTAAGGTTGAATATCCAAATGTAAGTTTACCAAATCTTTATCGTCAGGACCAGATAATGGATGGTTTTGTTGAAATTGATAAAGATTATCGGATTAAGGAACCCGACAGTAGTAAACAGGATAGTAGTATAGGAAAATTATGCTTTAGTCACGATGTATCGGCATCTGATCACGGTGTTGGCTCAAAAAATATCGTTCATTTCTGTGAGTGTGAATCTTGCGATAAAGAACATGGAAATGTGACTATTTGTCATGGTTGTACAACCGATACTTGTAAAAGTGTATCACAAACCGAAAGTTATCGTCTTTGCATTGACGCAGGTTATGGTTTTCATTACCCCGTTTTCTATTCATGTACAGAGGGCAGTTGTACTTGTTCTTATACTTTTAACGATGAACAAATACAATTATTACCATGCAGGTTTGCCTCAGCTATATTATCGTTGGAAGATCCCTCCGATAATGCCTGGTTTGTTTTCTCAGGAATTTGTAGAGGTTTTGATATCTTAGACCCAAGTAACCAAACCAGCTACTACCGTGAAAATTATGATTCTATTGAATCGGAACCGTTTTACGGAGAAATGTGTGATAAGATCAAAAAAGAACTCGCAGAAGGAAAGGTGTCAATAGCGAATTCAGTTCCAGAATGTGTGCATTCGTTAGGAGCAGTATCAAAAAAGGATGGCTCGCTCAGACCCATAACAGATTGTAAACGCCCGGAAGGACTAAGTATCAATGCTAATATGGACTCAACAGTATCACGTTTTAGATTCAAAAACATAGATATGGCAGGGGAGTTGATAACTCCTAATGGTTTCTGTGGTATATCGGATATAAAGGATGCTTACCGAGCGGTCCATATTTCCCCCTCGCATCGAAAATATCAGGGTTTTTCTTGGTGTTTCCCAGAGGGTGAACGAATTATTTTTTCTGATAATCGTTTATGTTTTGGATCAAAAAGCAGTCCTTTTATTTTTAACTCGATATCGGACTTCGTGGTAGAATGTATGGTTGGACAAGGTTACACATGTTGTATAAATTATCTAGACGATTTCTTCGTTACTGGTCCCGACCACAAAATTACCACAGATACTCAGACGGTTCTAAATAACACTTTAAACCTGTTGGGCTTCGAAATCAATCAAAAGAAACTGGTAAAACCGGCCCAAAAGGTGACTTTCCTGGGCATTGATATAGACACTACCAAGATGGAATTTTCTCTTCCAAAAGAAAAAGTAGATAGAGCCAAAAAGGAAGTTAGCGACTGCTTAACGAAAAAATGGATATCTTACAAGAGTTTTGAACGAACAGTAGGCTATCTAGCACATTGCGCAACCATTATCTATGGCGGACGCACATATATGCAAGCCAGTTATGAATTTTTGAAAAAACACAAAAATCATAGACGTTTCATGCTCACAGATGAAGTTATCGCTGACTTAAATTGGTGGAAGTCATTTATCGGAATATTCAACGGTAAAACTATGATTGTAAAACAAAAAGAAACAGACTTTCTGGTTACTGACTCCTCAATGTATGGATTCGGCGCCTTTGTTGATAACGATTTTATGTTTGGATCATGGGATAATAGCACTCCCACATGTAGACACACTGAAAGTTGCCCAACCATGGACAATTTTGACAATATAATAACAGTTCTTGAACTTTGGCCAATTGTCAAATCTTTTTCCAGATGGTTGAATCGATTTTCAAACAAAGTGATACACGTCTATACAGACAATACCCAAGTAAAATCGATGTTGCGCTCTGGAAAAAGCGCTAACGTTTCAGCTATGAAATGGCTGAGAGAATTGTATTGGATGTCAGCTTTATACAATTTCCGTATCGTATCTCATTACATCCATACCACAGATAACATTTTCGCAGATGCATTGTCTCGATTAAACTCTAATTCCCACGCTGATATCGCTAGGAAATGTATAAATGATTCCACAATACCATGTTGCTTTTTCAGAACGACAGCTCTACCTTGAGAAAAAATCTATGGATCTAAAAATGGCAGGATGGGCAGATTCCACCTGGATCACAAAGAAATCGCAATGGAATCGATTTCTGAACTTTTGCGAGGACTATGAACTATCGCCGTTACCGGCTACTACCGATACAGTATGCTTATATATCGCTTATCTGTCAGATTTTCTATCGTACTCCTCTATCACCAATTATATAAGTGCGATATGGTCTTTTCATGAGTTTTTTGATGTACCTCACCCCCCAAAATCTTCTTATCAAATGAAAATGACCATGAGAGGTCTAAAACGAAAATTGGGCAATAACCCCAAGAGGTCTGAGGTTATTCTTCCGTCTCAATTGTCATTAATTTATCACAATTTGTGCCTTAAAATTGACCAGGACTTGATTTTCTGGTTTGCAGTGTGCTTATCATTCAGATGCCTACTAAGGAAATCGCACGTTACAGCCTCTGTTCATACTTTATTATTTTCTGATCTGAAATTAACAGATTATGGTTTTGTGTTATCAATTAGGTCTTCAAAGACCATACAATATAAAGACCGGGTCTTGTATATCCCGGTAGTTCGTTCGAACTCCTGTTTATGTCCAGTATTTATATGGGAAATCATCTCAAAACGATATTTCCCCTCAAATTCGGATCCTCTGATTCCTAATGGTTTTTCTCCACCCAATTTCTGCGCTTATGATTACAAGGTTTTTTACAAGCGTTTCAAACTAGAATGTAACCAAATAGGACTGAGAGGCAAGTTTACCCCTCATAGTCTAAGGAGAAGTGGAGCTACTTTTCTGTCATCCATGGGGATACCACTCCACGAAATTAAAGACATGGGCGATTGGCGCTCATGGAGTGTGTTATTGTACCTCAAAGACACTATGGATCACAAAGTGATCAGGGATTATTCGATTGCTAAAGAGTTATCAAAGTATAGTTAATGGGCTTGCCGTGTGTTAACTCAAATTAGCCACGAGTAATCCGCCAAGTAATACTCTGTTGTGTTATAATTAACCTATTATACTATTGTTTATATATATCATAGTTAGTGCTATTCGCACAGTAATATGTCTACCTTAATATATACGATAATAAGGTTATATATTTCCTCACCGAATACACCAGAGGGCAACACTGTTCATCGCCCGTATTCTAACGCTAGGTGGCGCTGGGTGTTACCGCGCCTCCATAGATCCAGCACTGCCGAACCAAGACGGAGTGTTGAGCTTTGTGAAATTTTTTTTTTTATTGTTGTTGTTATGTGAAATAAATCCGTGTGTTAACTCAAATTAGCCACGAGTAATCCGCCAAGTAATACTCTGTTGTGTTATAATTAACCTATTATACTATTGTTTATATATATCATAGTTAGTGCTATTCGCACAGTAATATGGCCATATCTAAGGTTTACAAGAGTCATCTGTGTGGCTGTTTGCATGTCAGTGAAAGGGCTACATATAGTACTATTTACATGTTTGTGTAAGAGCTACTTTAATAAATGTTTATATCATGGCCCTACTAAGGGATTGTCTGTTAAGCACAAATTCACAAATTATATGTTTTATTAGCCAGAAGGGCTTACAAAATTTCGTGAAGTGTGTCTGTGAGCTTCATTATGGTCAATTTAACCTGTTGTTAATACATTCCTGTAATTCCTTTTCTGCTCCTCTCATCCAGTAAACTGGGGAGTAAAGATCTTCTAACTACACTCCTAGGAAAAGAATGCATGTTTTTTCTGTCAAAATATCATTCATTTTATTATCGATTTATTGCAAAATCTCGATTGATCATGTATAGGCTGCAGTAAACCACTAACAATTGTTTCGAACCTGTTAGATCCTATGCCCATTGATAAGTTTTTTAAAATGTATCGATTATGGGCTTCAAACCCATTGATTACGAGAAAATATACTCATAAACAGATTTGGAGTCCCTTTGTGAATAGAGAGCAAAGGAAGTTCCTACTGATAGATGCGCAATAATCTATATTATCCTACCCCTAATATAAAATCCCATAGGCTTAACATTGAGTTTCCGTATGCCACGCTGACTGGCACACTGGCTGAGTTTTATATGCCACTTGTGGCATACAGAATTGTTATCACGTAATATTCCAAAATCGAGGAGACCAGGTAGGATAAAATCAAAACCTGATTCGTTCTAATCTTGCCCATCGCATGCCACTCCTGGAGTTTGGCTCGGCCTTCACTCGGCTTCGCCTCATTAAGTCACTATGCCAAACTCCAGTCGTGGCATACGGTGGCCAAGATTAAAACTCATCCAGTTTTACGATAGTATTGCAGTTCCTGGTTGATGGATGATATATAAAACAAACAATGATTTTGTGAACATGCGGCTCTGTAGTCACTCAAGGGTGACACTCGCTAAAGCTCTTGTATTACTATACTTTGAAATCTCGTTGTTTTTTACTGTGATCCACCAACCCATCGAATATCATTTATATCATTTTCCCTTCATCCCATTCTAACTCCATCTAAAACGATTCTATTCTCCTCTCCACAGGGAAATGGGGCAAACAGTGCTACTTCTCTTGGTCTGCCTCTCAGCGGCCTTGACCTTTGACCTTGCCTCGGCGAAAATCCTCGTCAAAACTCGACATGGAGAGGTCCAAGGTCAAACAGTGTCATTGAACTCAGGAAAGACTATTATTAACTCCTTTATGGGAGTTCCCTTTGCCAAACCTCCAGTGGGCGACCTTAGATGGAAGGTAAGTTATCAACAAAAAGTAGTTAAACAGGATTCACCTCTTGCTGATTTATAGTGGGTTCGTGGTAGACTGGCCCTACTCCCTGTATCCCTCCACCTACCCGACCCCTCCTCTCCTCGATATAAGACCAGTCACACTGCAACATACTTCATCGTAATTTTGTTTGATCATGAATATCCAAAATCAAAGACTTAAGGTCACAAATCACAGAAAGTGAGCTTTTGGCATTTTTGCACTTCCGCCGGCCCCCATTCATAGGATATCCATTTCTTTATGATTTTTTCTTGCTCATTCTATCGGGGTCGATGAGTTCTTGATGTTACATATAGGTTTTGATGGTCTATTATCCATATTTGATGTTCGAGGGACCTAAAATAGGCTAAAAAATGACCCCTAAATGGTCAAAAACTCAATAAAAGTGACATATTTCGTACAATTCTTGAGAAATGGCACTAGACATATCTTGTTTCTTATTCATTACCTATAGTATGATGTCTCGTGGTTAATCTAGACCAATTTTTGTATGAGTGGAGTTTTATTTTCTATATTTTTTTTTATCAAATTCTGTAAACAGGAATGTCCGGGCGAGATTTATGCAGCATATCAGCACCCCTCATATTACCCATAATGCTTATTGGTTCAAAGTGGTCTTGAAAAATTAAAGTTAGGTGGTAGTATATGTGTAGTGAAGAAAAATTTGGAATTCATCTGTAATATTTTTCCTGAGGATGCAATGAGTGACTTTCATGGAAAATGTCCATATTTGTCATCCGGACACAAGGTTAAGATTAATGCCCACCATGTCTGCCATATATATATTTAACTATCCTAACTTTTTTATTGGATAAGATTTGCCATTTTACAATTAGAGGTCTACCACCATACCCTATTTATCCGTATAGGTTCCTATTTATCTATCTATCTATCTATCTATCTATGAGGTACATCTAGATATTCTCGTTTTATACCAATGTGGGTTACTCGGCAAAGGTACACAATGAAAAATATAAATTAGTAAAGAAAATTACATCTAGATGGAAAAAGGGTATGGGTAAAGTAATGAGATGGGAGTG
Organism: Alentia gelatinosa; assembly: GCA_950022655.1. Lineage (NCBI taxonomy): Eukaryota > Metazoa > Annelida > Polychaeta > Phyllodocida > Polynoidae > Alentia > Alentia gelatinosa. The sequence continues at coordinate 22,605,428 of OX465593.1, forward strand.
AGTGAAATGTTGGGTTCACAATTCTTAGTTAGGTCGTTCTGTGTTTGGGGGACGGTTTTTGTGGCAACTCCCGTATGGCTATCCCGTATCATATACTTAATCTAATATTGATAGTTTATTACTTTTAGATGTGTTCTAGGATCTTAAGGTGTTTTTTAAATGAGTATTTCGTCGGTAGCCTCCTTATCTCTTCAGGCAGCCATGCCTGTTTGTATAGCTCTGTTTTGGGTCTGGGTAGGGGGAAGACTGATTTATTGCTTTGGCATGTGAGTGTTCCGCTATTTCTTAAATTCATTTGGGTATTTTCTTGAGTGTTATCTATACTCAAGTCTAAGTCATTTGTGCCTTTAATTGTTCCATTCTGGTAGGCTATTTTCCTCATATATGTAACGTGAAGTTCGTCTCTGCGCTTTTTTCAGCAGAACTATATTACTGTTCAAGTGTAGGTCGCTCACAGACATTGTGGTTGGCCTCTCTAAAAGGGCAATGCGTAGACCCCTATTCTGCATTTGTTGAAGTTTTTCTCTGAACTTAGTACTGCTTGAATCATGTAGGATCGATGCGTAGTCTATTATCGGAGTGATTGTCTGATTATAGATTTTTAGTGCTAGGGATTTTGTTAAGATGCTAAGTGTATGGGCGTTATCATTTCCATCGATATCTCTATTAATATTTGTGCAATATTCCCCATATTTTAAAGAAATACCAATCAGGATATGCCCAGTCTATATCTGAAGAGTTTTAAACTCCAATATTTAGGGAGAAAAATAAAAACAAAAAAGTATACAACACCCAGTATTCTCAGGCTGTCCATCATCCACCCAAGTACTGAGTGGGCTCAATAAATGCTGCTTAACTTCGATCACTCGCCCGGACATTTCCAACATTCCTACATGATTCTTCATTACAGTGGATGAGGTTTGGTCAAACATGTTCAATTCTGAATCTGTTCAAGTAGAAATTGTTTAATTTTCAAAGCAAAGTGTTTAACTTTGTGTCAAGTGTTTATATTCAAAGTGTTTCAAATTTGAAAGCGTTTGGATATATAGTGTTTAATATAAGGAAGTGTTTGAATACACAAATTTAATATTATGAAGTTTGGAATGTACAGTGTTTTTTAACATATTGAAGTGTTTGAATGCAATGTGTTTAACTTAAGAAAGTGATGTTTCAAGCTGGTATGCCTAAAGATATTTATCACAGCTATGGTTTTGTAAACACATCAATGACAAGGATAATTCTTTTTTGGTGTTTAATGGAAAAATGTGCGTCCGAGTGACAATTCATATAATTACAAGGTTATTTCAATGGGATTTCCCAGGTTTACACAGATTTTTGCCCCACTAAAGCTATATACCACCTTAAAGAATGTCCCTAGGGGATTGTATTCCATATCATTGCTATTGTCTACCTAACTCTGTACTCCTATTAACCTAAACGACAAGTGATATATATTTAGGGACATAGAATTAAGGTAAAATAACACCCAAAACATAACCCTTCGATACACTTCAGAATGAAAAAAATATAGAAATGGGCATCAAAATTATATTACAACTTGTATGGCTGCCCCTAAACAGGAATACACCCAAATGTCACTCGCCTGGACATCGTTTCCAGGGTGTATAGGTTCCATGAGTGGCCATGGCAATGGTTTTTATATTTAACTCACAAGACTTCATGAGCAGGTAACCCAACATCTATACATTACCCACAAGAAAGAACTTTGAGATATTCCGAGGTTTATTCACAGACCCCCCATTTCACCCCAGACCCCCATATGCACACTTTCTGTGATTTATGACCAGAAGCAAGTCTAGGTTCGTGGTGACCCAACCATGACAGGTGATGACTCCAGTGTCCGCGCTTCAGTTCACAGAAACTCCACAAGAAAGTGTTACAGCATAGTCACACCCTATGGCCTAGATAATTAGTAGTAAAGCAGTTTATTCATTTCAATTGTAACATCTAGATATCCTTGGCCATGTCCATACATGCCATAGTGAATTCATGATTTTGCATCTAGAACTACTATATCTTTTTCTAACATAAAAGTACCTGACCTTACTAGAGTATTACAGGTATGATTAAATTATGCAGGTTTTAATCATTTATTCTTATTTTCTCACCATTTTCCACCATTTGCTGTTAGGTGACTGGGCCAACGTGGAGTCGGTCACCACCGACTCCACGTCAGTAGCATATAATCGGGAACAGGCTTTCACCTTTTAAAGGCTGCACACCTTTCCGACAACAATAAGTTTTTCGTTTTGGCGGATTTTTATATCATATTACCATGATGACATTTGATTGAGAAGTACTTCATTTTGCAGCATAACATAATCCCACATATCCCTGAAATCTATCTTATCTATTTTATCACGTTTATTAGGGTGACTATCTTTACAAGAAAAAATCAAAATCTATCAGGTATTTATTAAAACATTTATTCAAAATCACTGAAAAAAGTGCCTTAAGATATTGTCCTGCCGTGGCCTAGCAATGCCTTGAGGCATTGTCCTGCTGTTGAAGGGTTACCAGTCTGTGTATGTTTGTTGAACAGGCCCCTGAGGACCCCGTGGCGTGGACGAAGCCGTTCGTGGCGGACAGACTGCGGTCGGCCTGCGTTCAGAACCGGACGGGCATTCTGATGCTGACTCATCTCTTCTGGGACGACTACAGCGAGGACTGCCTCCACCTCAACATCTACGCGCCCAATGTGAGTTGGTCTTTTTTTTTTTCTTTTTTTTTAAAAGGTTTTTATTTAGACTGGAGGTATCAGCTTGGGTGGTAATCACCCTATCTTCCGCTGATTCCAGTAGCAGATTACGCGAACTGCCTCCCAATGTCCTATTTAGGACTTACATGAGGTCAAACATCTTCTTCTTCTTCTTCTTCTTGGATGGGTTTTACTATGTGAAAAGCACTATTTACAGAGGGATAGTTGATCTAATAGGGTATAGCATGTTCAAACTGGTATCCTATCTGTCTTCATAGGCCTACAGTGAAATACTACAGGTATAGCCACCTGGTGTCAAAATCCAGCATGAGGTTTCCAGCATCGCTTCAGTGTGGAAGGGGACCAGACGAAAATGAACTGAAAACCAGAGAAATGTGTGATCTGAAAAGCACTATTTACAGAGGGATAGTTGATCTACTAGGGTATAGCATGTTCAAACTGGTATCCTGTCTGTCTTCATAGGCCTACAGTGAAATACTACAGGTATAGCCACCTGGTGTCAAAATCCAGCATGAGGTTTCCAGCATCGCTTCAGTGTGGAAGGGGACCAGACGAAAATGAACTGAAAACCAGAGAAATGTGTGATCTGGTACCTGAGTAGGCATTGACAAAATCAAAACCGAACCAGCGAAAGACGTTTGGCCAAAACGTCTCCACTTTTGAGAATCACATTTTCGTTGATATCTCAGTAACGGATTGGAATTTCTGAATGATTTTTTCACTATTGGATAGAGAATTCCAAGCCAGACATGGCCATAACAGGTTTGTTTTAGATTTCTTGATTAATTTTCTCAAAATCGAAAATAACTGATTTTCACTGTGACTTCTCTTTGGAATAGTATTAAGCACAGAAAATACAATACAGTAAAATTATCGATGGGCTATAAAAATAGTGTTGGGTGATCCCATTTAGGTCCAGTGCAATTTATTGATCAAAATCATATTTGAATTGATGAAATTGATTTTTGAAACAATATGATTTTATTCTTTTTACATCGATCAAAAACATATCTATATTAAAAGTATAAGAATGGCATCTTGAAGTATGATATATGACATATAAATGTTCAATGATGATGCATAGTTAATGCCCTACCACTGATTGTACACTCTGAATTAATTTTTCATTCGGGGAGGTTGCTCAAATTTTGCATTGTGCTAGTACCTAAACCTCAATTTTTCATACAAATAAACACACTATCGAATAGATAATTGCTGTACTGCAGAAGAAAAATATTTCCCAACAAACCCAAGAAATAGTTAATATTTCTATTACAACTGATTCAACTAAAGATGCCTTAAAGAGTGGTATTTCTTGCCTGTAGCGCCATCTAGTGGATACTGTATGAAGCAGAATACCACTCACCTGCAGAGGTTTAGTTACGATTTCCCCTGAACTCCATGGAGGGAGATTGTGTAGGGAGAGTACGGGACTGTGTGATGTCACTCCACACTGCACCGCTAGAGCAACCAACAGAAAAAGGTTTTGGGGAACAACTAAGAAGCTCTGCTGCAGGGAAATTTGTTTTCAGTAGCAGAATACACAAGTGAATTACAAAGTTACCTCGAAGCACTAAAGAAAAAAAAAATCATCAAAAGCAATTATATAGAGACTTGAAGCTGTCTAGTAGAAACTGAGTTTGTGGTGAAGTGGTTTTGACATACATCTCGAAATCTGTAGATTGGGTGTTCGAACCCCTTCACTGGCGATGTAGTGTTTTTTTCTTTTTGTATAAAAAGGAAAACGCTAGTATATTGAGAGAATCGGTACAAAGTAAGTTAGAACAAATCTGAATTAGTTTTACCTCGAAATAATTACTATAATGTCTATGATTAAGCCTGTCACTGCCACAGTGCCAGTCACTGTCAGACTCGGCCAATGAAAATGTAACTCATATAGATTAGTTATAGGGGGATATGAGAGGATATGCTTAATATGAGATCACACTACACTATTTTTATAACCCATCGATAATTTTACTGTATTGTGTTTTCTGTGCTTAATACTATTCCAAAGAGAAGCTGTGGAAGCTGTCCAGTAGACACCGAGTTTGTGGTGAAGTGGTTTTGACATACATCTCGAAATCTGTAGATTGGGTGTTTGAACCCCTTCACTGGCGATGTAGTGTTTTTTTCTTTTTGTATAAAAAGGAAAACGCTAGTATATTGAGAGAATCGGTGCAAAGTAAGTTAGAAAAAATCTGAATTAGTTTTACCTCGAAATAATTACAATAATGTCCATAATTAAGCCTGTCACTGCCACAGCGCCAGTCACTGTCAGACTCGGCCAGTGAAAATGTAACTCATATAGATTAGTTATAGGGAGATATGAGAGGATATGCTTAATTTGCAGAGTTCAAGTCTCCCAACAGTTCCACGACTGTTGTAAAACAGTCTCACACCAGTCTCACAACAGTTTTATTACAATACAAGTGCGGAGACCGCTGAATCTTCTTTGCAGTGTTTAAATATGTAGTACTATATATCAACTATATCCTCTGTAAGTTTGAAGATCATAGCATGGGTTTTACTATGTGAAAAGCACGATTTACAGAGGAATAGTTGATCTAATAGGGTATAGCATGTTCAAACTGGTACCCTGTTTGTCTTCATAGGCCATCAGTGAAATACTACAGGTATAGCCACCTGGTGTCAAAATCCGGCATGAGGTTTCCAGCATCACTTCAGTGTGGAAGTGGACCAGACGAAAGTGAACTGAAAACCAGAGAAATGTGTGATCTGGTACCTGAGTAGGCATTGACAAAATCAAAACCAAACCAGCGAAAGACGTTTGGCCAAAACGTCTCCACTTTTGAGAATCACATTTTCGTTGATATCTCAGTAACGGATTGGAATTTCTGAATAATTTTTTCACTGTTGGATAGGGAATTCCAAGCCGGACATGGCCATAACAGGTTTGTTTTAGATTTCTTGATTAATTCTCTCAAAATCGAAAATAACTGATTTTCACTGTGACTTCTCTTTGGAATAGTATTAAGCAAAGAAAATACAATACAGTAAAAATTATCGATGGGTTATAAAAATAGTGTAGTGTGATCCCATTTAGGTCCAGTGCAACTTATTGATCATAATCATATTTGAATTGATGAAATTAATTTTTGAAACAATATGATTTTATTCTTTTTACATCAATCAAAAACATATTTATATCAAAAGTATAAGAATGGCATCTTGGTGTATGATATATGACATATAAATGTTCAATGATGTTGCATAGTTAATGCCGTACCACTGATTGTACGCTTGGAATTAATTTTTTCATCAGTGTGGTTGCTCAAATGTTGCATTGTGCTAGTACCTAAACCTCAATTTTTCATACAAATAAACACATTATCGAATAGATAATTGCTGTACTGCAGAAGAAAAATATTTCCCAACAAACCCAAGAGGTTTCGTTCCAATGAAATTGTTAATATTTCTATTACAACTGATTCAACTAAAGATGCCTTAAAGAGTGGTATTTCTTGCCTGTAGCGCCATCTAGTGGATACTGTATGAAGCAGAATACCACTCACCTGCAGAGGTTTAGTTACGATTTCCCCTGAACTCCATGGAGGGAGATTGTGTAGGGAGAGTACGGGACTGTGTGATGTCACTCCACACTGCACCGCTAGAGCAACCAACAGAAAAAGGTTTTGGGGAACAACTAAGAAGCTCTGCTGCAGGGAAATTTGTTTTCAGTAGCAGAATACACAAGTGAATTACAAAGTTACCTCGAAGCACTAAAGAAAAAAAAAATCATCAAAAGCAATTATATAGAGACTTGAAGCTGTCTAGTAGAAACTGAGTTTGTGGTGAAGTGGTTTTGACATACATCTCGAAATCTGTAGATTGGGTGTTCGAACCCCTTCACTGGCGATGTAGTGTTTTTTTCTTTTTGTATAAAAAGGAAAACGCTAGTATATTGAGAGAATCGGTACAAAGTAAGTTAGAACAAATCTGAATTAGTTTTACCTCGAAATAATTACTATAATGTCTATGATTAAGCCTGTCACTGCCACAGTGCCAGTCACTGTCAGACTCGGCCAATGAAAATGTAACTCATATAGATTAGTTATAGGGGGATATGAGAGGATATGCTTAATATGAGATCACACTACACTATTTTTATAACCCATCGATAATTTTACTGTATTGTGTTTTCTGTGCTTAATACTATTCCAAAGAGAAGCTGTGGAAGCTGTCCAGTAGACACCGAGTTTGTGGTGAAGTGGTTTTGACATACATCTCGAAATCTGTAGATTGGGTGTTTGAACCCCTTCACTGGCGATGTAGTGTTTTTTTCTTTTTGTATAAAAAGGAAAACGCTAGTATATTGAGAGAATCGGTGCAAAGTAAGTTAGAAAAAATCTGAATTAGTTTTACCTCGAAATAATTACAATAATGTCCATAATTAAGCCTGTCACTGCCACAGCGCCAGTCACTGTCAGACTCGGCCAGTGAAAATGTAACTCATATAGATTAGTTATAGGGAGATATGAGAGGATATGCTTAATTTGCAGAGTTCAAGTCTCCCAACAGTTCCACGACTGTTGTAAAACAGTCTCACACCAGTCTCACAACAGTTTTATTACAATACAAGTGCGGAGACCGCTGAATCTTCTTTGCAGTGTTTAAATATGTAGTACTATATATCAACTATATCCTCTGTAAGTTTGAAGATCATAGCATGGGTTTTACTATGTGAAAAGCACGATTTACAGAGGAATAGTTGATCTAATAGGGTATAGCATGTTCAAACTGGTACCCTGTTTGTCTTCATAGGCCATCAGTGAAATACTACAGGTATAGCCACCTGGTGTCAAAATCCGGCATGAGGTTTCCAGCATCACTTCAGTGTGGAAGTGGACCAGACGAAAGTGAACTGAAAACCAGAGAAATGTGTGATCTGGTACCTGAGTAGGCATTGACAAAATCAAAACCAAACCAGCGAAAGACGTTTGGCCAAAACGTCTCCACTTTTGAGAATCACATTTTCGTTGATATCTCAGTAACGGATTGGAATTTCTGAATAATTTTTTCACTGTTGGATAGGGAATTCCAAGCCGGACATGGCCATAACAGGTTTGTTTTAGATTTCTTGATTAATTCTCTCAAAATCGAAAATAACTGATTTTCACTGTGACTTCTCTTTGGAATAGTATTAAGCAAAGAAAATACAATACAGTAAAAATTATCGATGGGTTATAAAAATAGTGTAGTGTGATCCCATTTAGGTCCAGTGCAACTTATTGATCATAATCATATTTGAATTGATGAAATTAATTTTTGAAACAATATGATTTTATTCTTTTTACATCAATCAAAAACATATTTATATCAAAAGTATAAGAATGGCATCTTGGTGTATGATATATGACATATAAATGTTCAATGATGTTGCATAGTTAATGCCGTACCACTGATTGTACGCTTGGAATTAATTTTTTCATCAGTGTGGTTGCTCAAATGTTGCATTGTGCTAGTACCTAAACCTCAATTTTTCATACAAATAAACACATTATCGAATAGATAATTGCTGTACTGCAGAAGAAAAATATTTCCCAACAAACCCAAGAGGTTTCGTTCCAATGAAATTGTTAATATTTCTATTACAACTGATTCAACTAAAGATGCCTTAAAGAGTGGTATTTCTTGCCTGTAGCGCCATCTAGTGGATACTGTATGAAGCAGAATACCACTCACCTGCAGAGGTTTAGTTACGATTTCCCCTGAACTCCATGGAGGGAGATTGTGTAGGGAGAGTACGGGACTGTGTGATGTCACTCCACACTGCACCGCTAGAGCAACCAACAGAAAAAGGTTTTGGGGAACAACTAAGAAGCTCTGCTGCAGGGAAATTTGTTTTCAGTAGCAGAATACACAAGTGAATTACAAAGTTACCTCGAAGCACTAAAGAAAAAAAAAATCATCAAAAGCAATTATATAGAGACTTGAAGCTGTCTAGTAGAAACTGAGTTTGTGGTGAAGTGGTTTTGACATACATCTCGAAATCTGTAGATTGGGTGTTCGAACCCCTTCACTGGCGATGTAGTGTTTTTTTCTTTTTGTATAAAAAGGAAAACGCTAGTATATTGAGAGAATCGGTACAAAGTAAGTTAGAACAAATCTGAATTAGTTTTACCTCGAAATAATTACTATAATGTCTATGATTAAGCCTGTCACTGCCACAGTGCCAGTCACTGTCAGACTCGGCCAATGAAAATGTAACTCATATAGATTAGTTATAGGGGGATATGAGAGGATATGCTTAATATGAGATCACACTACACTATTTTTATAACCCATCGATAATTTTACTGTATTGTGTTTTCTGTGCTTAATACTATTCCAAAGAGAAGCTGTGGAAGCTGTCCAGTAGACACCGAGTTTGTGGTGAAGTGGTTTTGACATACATCTCGAAATCTGTAGATTGGGTGTTTGAACCCCTTCACTGGCGATGTAGTGTTTTTTTCTTTTTGTATAAAAAGGAAAACGCTAGTATATTGAGAGAATCGGTGCAAAGTAAGTTAGAAAAAATCTGAATTAGTTTTACCTCGAAATAATTACAATAATGTCCATAATTAAGCCTGTCACTGCCACAGCGCCAGTCACTGTCAGACTCGGCCAGTGAAAATGTAACTCATATAGATTAGTTATAGGGAGATATGAGAGGATATGCTTAATTTGCAGAGTTCAAGTCTCCCAACAGTTCCACGACTGTTGTAAAACAGTCTCACACCAGTCTCACAACAGTTTTATTACAATACAAGTGCGGAGACCGCTGAATCTTCTTTGCAGTGTTTAAATATGTAGTACTATATATCAACTATATCCTCTGTAAGTTTGAAGATCATAGCATGGGTTTTACTATGTGAAAAGCACGATTTACAGAGGAATAGTTGATCTAATAGGGTATAGCATGTTCAAACTGGTACCCTGTTTGTCTTCATAGGCCATCAGTGAAATACTACAGGTATAGCCACCTGGTGTCAAAATCCGGCATGAGGTTTCCAGCATCACTTCAGTGTGGAAGTGGACCAGACGAAAGTGAACTGAAAACCAGAGAAATGTGTGATCTGGTACCTGAGTAGGCATTGACAAAATCAAAACCAAACCAGCGAAAGACGTTTGGCCAAAACGTCTCCACTTTTGAGAATCACATTTTCGTTGATATCTCAGTAACGGATTGGAATTTCTGAATAATTTTTTCACTGTTGGATAGGGAATTCCAAGCCGGACATGGCCATAACAGGTTTGTTTTAGATTTCTTGATTAATTCTCTCAAAATCGAAAATAACTGATTTTCACTGTGACTTCTCTTTGGAATAGTATTAAGCAAAGAAAATACAATACAGTAAAAATTATCGATGGGTTATAAAAATAGTGTAGTGTGATCCCATTTAGGTCCAGTGCAACTTATTGATCATAATCATATTTGAATTGATGAAATTAATTTTTGAAACAATATGATTTTATTCTTTTTACATCAATCAAAAACATATTTATATCAAAAGTATAAGAATGGCATCTTGGTGTATGATATATGACATATAAATGTTCAATGATGTTGCATAGTTAATGCCGTACCACTGATTGTACGCTTGGAATTAATTTTTTCATCAGTGTGGTTGCTCAAATGTTGCATTGTGCTAGTACCTAAACCTCAATTTTTCATACAAATAAACACATTATCGAATAGATAATTGCTGTACTGCAGAAGAAAAATATTTCCCAACAAACCCAAGAGGTTTCGTTCCAATGAAATTGTTAATATTTCTATTACAACTGATTCAACTAAAGATGCCTTAAAGAGTGGTATTTCTTGCCTGTAGCGCCATCTAGTGGATACTGTATGAAGCAGAATACCACTCACCTGCAGAGGTTTAGTTACGATTTCCCCTGAACTCCATGGAGGGAGATTGTGTAGGGAGAGTACGGGACTGTGTGATGTCATTCCACACTGCACCGCTAGAGCAACCAACAGAAAAAGGTTTTGGGGAACAACTAAGAAGCTCTGCTGCAGGGAAATTTGTTTTCAGTAGCAGAATACACAAGTGAATTACAAAGTTACCTCGAAGCACTAAAGAAAAAAAAAATCATCAAAAGCAATTATATAGAGACTTGAAGCTGTCTAGTAGAAACTGAGTTTGTGGTGAAGTGGTTTTGACATACATCTCGAAATCTGTAGATTGGGTGTTCAAACCCCTTCACTGGCGATGTTGTGTTTTTTTCTTTTTGTATAAAAAGGAAAACGCTAGTATATTGAGAGAATCGGTGCAAAGTAAGTTAGAACAAATCTGAATTAGTTTTACCTCGAAATAATTACAATAATGTCCATAATTAAGCCTGTCACTGCCACAGCGCCAGTCACTGTCAGACTCGGCCAGTGAAAATGTAACTCATATAGATTAGTGTTAGGGGGATATGAGAGGATATGCTTAATTTGCAGAGTTCAAGTCTCCCAACAGTTCTATGACTGTTGTAAAACAGTCTCACACCAGTCTCATAACAGTTTTATTACAGTACAAGTGTGGAGACCGCTGAATCTCCTTTGCAGTGTTTAAATATGTAGTACTACATATTAACTATATCCTCTGTAAGTTTGAAGATCATAGCATGGGTTTTACTATGTGAAAAGCACTATTTACAGAGGGATAGTTGATCTAATAGGGTATAGCATGTTCAAACTGGTATCCTGTCTGTCTTCATAGGCCTACAGTGAAATACTACAGGTATAGCCACCTGGTGTCAATATCCAGCATGAGGTTTCCAGCATCGCTTTAGTGTGGAAGGGGACCAGACGAAAATGAACTGAAAACCAGAGAAATGTGTGATCTGGTACCTGAGTAGGCATTGACAAAATCAAAACCAAACCAGCGAAAGACGTTTGGCCAAAACGTCTCCACTTTTGAGAATCACATTTCGTTGATATCTCAGTAACGGATGGGAATTTCTGAATGATTTTTTCACTGTTGGATAGGGAATTCCAAACCTGCTGGCCTGCCTCCTCGGTTAAACACGTACATCAATGCAACCAAAGATTCCTATAATCTTAATGGTGCCACCTAGCGAGAATACTGTGTGCAGTGGATTCTCAAGCCTCTAAGCCTAGTTCGTTAAGAATTCTTCTCCCACAGAGCGCAGTGAGAACCTTGTACAGATTACCACTTAGAGAGTGTGGGATCTTTTGAGAGGGGTGCACACGGAGTCTCTATACTAAACATAGAGCCTACTAAACATAGAGCCTACTAAACATAGAACCTACAGATAGCTGCTGAGTAGAATACGGAAAACTGTATTCTCCAAGGAGGATATGGAAAAAAGTCCCTAGCATGTAAAGTAATGAGTGAGAACATTGATGTCTATTGTGTCTTTCCATTGATAACTTATATTTGGTATGCAGAGTAATAAATACAACATTACCACCTTGGCTCAACTCCTCGTTACAGGATGAATCTAAAGGTCCCTATCCTGTCATGGTCTGGTTCCATGGTGGTGGCTTCACAGGTGGAGCTAACATCCAGTATCCTGGACACTTCTTGGCCGCCAAGGACGTGGTCGTGGTTGTACCAAACTATAGAGTGGGGCCATTAGGTGAGTGTAACTTAATATTACCCACCCTGTACAGAGTCTCCATACTAAGCTTATGGAGCTTACAGATCGCTACTGAGTAGAATATGGACCTCCGGAATATCCTAGGAGAATACGGCTCCCTCGGCCACCTGACGGGCGTTAGAGGAACTAATATATATATATAAACAAAGCACGGCGCTAGGGTCGAATTTCTAATCATATACCTGATTTTTTTCCTGATAATTAATTGAAAGGTGAGTAATAAATACAACATTACCATGATTTCGATCTTCGCCAAGGAGAACACCTGGTATCAGATGTGGCTATAAATGGATTTATTTTGGTGCTTTTTACAACTTGCCAGAGAGCCTGTCTCATGGTATATTACGGGATATGCACTGGAGCTATCTTACAATTTCCTTGTGGAGGATTATAGAACTAGCAATAACTCTTTACCCGGTGGATCACAGGGTGTACTTCAGTTCCATGTTTATGTAATTATTTCGTTCCGTTGAGGTTTATTAAAAGCTTCTTGGTTGGAAAAAAATATCACTCTGTACCTAATGGATTACAGGGTGTACCCCAGTTCCATGTTCATCCGCCAACTGAGTGGGGAGGTTCAAGCGCGAAACGTCAAGATGCCACCACTTGGTGGTCGGGGCTGGGGGGACCTCTACTTTATTACCCACCAATAACGGAGTCTCCATAGGAAATGTATAGGGCACCTGGAATTAGCTAACCGGAAATTCTGCAGGAGATTCCGGAAAAATAGTCCTGTCCATAATGAGGTTGAATCATCATGTATTTCGAAATAACTTTCTTGAATGTTCATTCAATGCTAATTATTTAGAATCAATCATAATCTCATTTACCATCAGAAATCACTGTCATAACACACTTTGTATGCTAAAAGTACAGGTTAATAGTGAACTATATTATTGGTGTAAGTCTACACCGAATTACTGCCACACTTGACAGTGCTGTGATGTCTGGAACTAAATGGCTTACAAAAACTTTTGAATTGCAATAAATTGTTATTAATCTTGTAGGTGGGTAATAAATACAATAACGACTGGTTCTGTAAACAAATGACCGTAATCTCCTCGTAGTTGACGACGTAATATCCTCGCTAATCGCTCGGATATTGCTACGCGTCAACTACTCATTATTGTGTATTTAATCCATTGTTAAGCGCACCCTCCACCTGGTGCTTTATTCAGCATCGGAGTTCAAATGGCGGTCCTATAAAGGAATAACTATGTGCAGCATGTATTTCGCTGATGGTATATGATGAGATTCATGGCCAAACTGAATGTTTATATAAAAAAAAACAAAAAAAAACAAAAAAAACATGTAAGTCTGTGATATCCGTCCCAGTTTTGCTGTCTGTAAAAACGTTATTTACATCTACCACGTATATCATTTTCGGTCAGGTTTCGCGTCGACCGGGGACAAGGCCTCGCCAGGTAACTATGGACTTCTGGACCAGGTGAAATCGCTGCAGTTTGTTCGTGATAACATCAGGAACTTTGGTGGAGATCCCAAGAGAGTGACGCTGTTCGGGCAGAGCGCGGGGGCGGCGAGCGCCGGTCTCCACACACTCTCACCCATGTCCCGAGGTGAGTCGGCCACGTCTCCTGCTCCACTTCTACTCCGTTTTATTTTTTATTGTTTAGTTTATTGCATCTCTCAAGTACAACTTGAAATTTTCTGATCGAATAAGGTGTGAAGTACAGGGTACATAATTCTCACATCAAATCTGAATTATTATTATTTTTTTTAATCTGGGCCCCATTTATGAAAATCGGGATCCGATTTACGAAAATCGGGTGCCGATTTTCTCCAGCAGAGTTCCCACACATAATTCTGACATCAGAATAAATTCCTAATATTATAGCGAGAGTGACTATAAGAGTAATGGATGATGGTGGAGACAAGACAGTCTCTGGAAACACAGTCTACAATATAGTATCCAGAAATGGCGTTCACGTTACCGTAGCAGATTCTAGATTCCGTTTTAACGCATCGGTGGAATCACATCGTTGGATACTTAAAGATAGATCCTTCCATAATCTCGCCCACCCTCCCCCCCTCCCTGAAATACGGGCTATTCAGCACACTTTTACTTTTCTGATATTTGGTATTTGAAAAAAGTTTTCTCCCTTAACCTGGCAGTACTACGACCCCAACGTATCCACTCATACTTATATCTATTATTTAACATCTGGTATTTTGTTTCATCGTAGTTCTAAGGCCTCTATGGTTTAGTCTGTCAAGTCGTTTCCATTGGCCGACTATTTGGCACCGATCTACAGTCGGGAACCACCGATAGATTTTGGTACTAGCGACGCCAGATCGGTGAATGGAAACGAGACCTGCAGAGAATGTTCACAGATTAATTTGGCTTAGATTTAAAGGCCACTATCTATGGTTTTTCTAACAGATAATCTGTATTTAGCTTGAAAATACGGTAGGAACAGTTCATACAATGCACCCTCGCTGATAAATTGATTCCAAAATACAGTCAGTAGCACCATCTACAGACTGTTAAAGTATCTGATTGAATCAACGAGGTTTATAAGTCATTTTCCATTGGCCGACGAAAACAGCACCAATCATTTGAGTTTTTCTAAAAGTCTGTCAGAAAGACCTATTTCACCAGGTGATTTTGACCGATATAATGAAGATGAAATTACCACCAGAATATGTCATCTTTTATTGACAGACCTGTTTCACCAGGTGATTTTGACCGATATAATGAAGATGAAATTACCACGAGAATATTTCCTCTTTATTGACAGACCTGTTTCACCAGGTGATTTTCACTAATACAATGAAGAAAAAATCACCACTACAACTTATTGTCTTTTGTTGACAGACCTGTTCCACCAAGTGATCTTAGAGTCGGGCAGTGACTTGGCCATGTGGGCTTTCCAGAGCGAGGTGCAGAAGCCGTGGGAGTACACGAAGGAGACGGCGCGCGCAGTGGGATGTCCGGACTCCGACTCTGAAGCCATGATGGCGTGCATGAGGACCAAGGACGCCTTTGAAATCACAGAGAGACTGACCACCTGTACTGTGAGTACACTCACTTTATACCCACCACCTGTACCGTGAGTACACTCATTTTATACCCACCACCTGTACCGTGAGTACACTCACTTTATACTGACCACCTGTACCCTGAGTACACTCACTTTATACCGACCACCTGTACCGTGAATACACTCACTTTATACCCACCACCTGTACCGTGAGTACACTCACTTTATACCCACCACCTGTATTGTGAGTACACTCACTTTATACCCAACACCTGTACCGTGAATACACTCACTTTATACCCACCACCTGTACCGTGAGTACACTCACTTTATACTGACCATCTGTCCCCTGAGTACACTCACTTTATACCCACCACCTGTACTGTGAGTACACTCACTTTATACCCACCACCTGTACCGTGAATACACTCACTTTATACCCACCACCTGTACCCTGAGTACACTCACTTTATACCCACCACCTGTACTGTGAATACACTCACTTTATACCCACCACCTATACCCTGAGTACACTCACTTTATACCCACCACCTGTATTGTTAGTACACTCACTTTATACCCAACACCTGTACCGTGAGTACACTCACTTTATACTTACCACCTGTACTGTGAGTACACTCACTTTATACCCACCACCTGTATTGTGAATACACTCACTTTATACTGACCACCTGTACCCTGAGTACACTCACTTTATACTGACCACCTGCACTCCGAGTACACTCACTTTATACTTACCACCTGTACCGTGAATACACTCACTTTATACCCACCACCTGTACCCTGAGTACACTCACTTTATACCCACCACCTGTATTGTGAGAACACTCACTTTATACTGACCACCTGTACCCTGAGTACACTCACTTTATACCCACCACCTGTACCGTGAATACACTCACTTTATACCCACCACCTGTATTGTGAGTACACTCACTTTATACCGACCACCTGTACCCTGAGTACACTCACTTTATACCCACCACCTGTACCGTGAATACCCTCACTTTATATCCACCACCTGTATTGTGAGTACACTCACTTTATACCCACCACCTGTATTGTGAGTACACTCACTTTATACCCACCACCTGTACCCTGAGTACACTCACTTTATACCCACCACCTGTATTGTGAGTACACTCACTTTTTACCCACCACCTGTAGCCTGAGTACACTCACTTTATACTGACCATCTGTACCCTGAGTACACTCACTTTATACCAAACACCTGTACCCTGAGTACACTCACTTTATACTGACCACCTGCACTCCGAGTACACTCACTTTATACTTACCACCTGTACCCTGAGTTCACTCACTTTATACCCACCACCTGTATTGTGAGTACACTTACTTTATACTGACCACCTGTACCGTGAGTACACTCACTTTATACTGACCACCTGTACCATGAGTACACTCACCTTATACTGACCACCTGTACCGTGAGTACACTCCCTTTATTCCCACCACCTGTACCGTGAGTTCACTCACTTTATACTGACCACCTGTACCGTGAGTACACTCACTTTATTCCCACCACCTGCACCGTGAGTACACTCACTTTATACTGACCATCTGTACCGTTAGTACACTCACTTTATACCCTGCACCTGCATTGTGAATACACTCACTTTATATCCACCATGTTTACATACTTATATAGAAGGTATGAGTTCATATTTATATGTTTTCGTTTGCTCTTAAACATGAGTCGATTACCACCCACTTTCTGCATCCTGAAATTTTTAGTCATTCTGAGTTATGTTCATGCCGTTTGTTAGAGTTATTGCTTTCAGTTTTATTGAATCCTTTTATCTTATATGAGTAGGATAGAGTTTTAGTTGCATGTAACAACAGAACATATAATTAAGTCTCGCCGACTGCGAGGGTTGCAAGAGATAGTTTACACCTAAAACATAACACATTTCCGGAATATCTTCATCTTCTAACCTATTGATTTCCTCGTTTCAGCCTGGATACTTCTGTCAGGGATTTGCTCCTGTGCAGGACAACATTTTCATCATGGACGACCCCATGATCCTGAGAGAGAGAGGCGAGTTTAAGAGGGTGCCCACCATGACTGGTCAGATGACCGAAGATGGTTCTCTATACAGCCTCATCTGTGAGTATACCACGCAGTCCTAGCGCACTGTACGAATCTGTAAGTTATAACCATGTGGGAACTGAACCTCTCTCGGGAAACATAGCATATCTTACTAGAAATAGATGGCCTGGGACTCACAAACACCCTTCGACAAATTAAGGTAATTGTCAAAGGTATACAATGAAAAAACCACCCCACCTGTCATGCCTCACTGCCCTGGCACTTTTCTCTCACCTGGCTTTGTAAATTCATTAGAAAACATGCACAATGCAGTAAATCTATCCTGTGAAACTACAGATACAGAGACACAGATACATAGATACACATATAGAGATACATAGATATATTGTATATTAGTTACTTAATATTTTCTTGTTGTGGTCAGTGTATTGCTGGTAATGCTTGTCATGGTCGGTAATCACTGCTGTGTGTCCACAGGTAGAAGTCTGTTCACTCTCCAACCTACCATTCTAGTGTGGATCACCAGCCCGAGTCTCTGGGGTTGATATACGGTGCTCAGGACGAGCAGTGGTGTAGCAAAGTCGGGACAGGACAGACAGCTTCATAGTAGGCAGCTTAGTACTCATAAGTGACTGTTACAAAGGTTGACAATGTTATACAAAGGCCAGCTGAGCGGGATGAGATTTGTACCTGCTTGCCTCACTCTGCACATGCCTACAGGCATCGTAGGCGGGGCTTACTCTTATGGATTTGTTAACTGAGCATAATTGCTTTTTATCATCTGTAAACCAGTTAACATTGTGTATGCAGTCCAAAATATGTATACTTTTGCAGTGTAGAATCAGTCAATATGTGTTCAATGAGTACTTTGAATATAGTCTTGCCAGAGTTACTGGATGGGGGTTACAGCAGGGCCCAATTTGAGGACTGTTGCAGATTACTGTGCACTGTATAAGATTGCTGTCTACATTTACTCAGTATTTTGCATCGTCAGTCTTGCTGGAGCTACTGGATGAGGGGCATCGGAGGTTCATTTTGATGACCGATTGTAGACTACTGTGTACTGTAAGAAATCCCTGTCCTTGGCAGCATCAGTCTTGCAGGAGTTACTGAATAATGGCTATAGGAGGGCCCAGTTTAAAGCATGATTGTACACTGCTATGCACTGTATAAAATCAGCAAACCACCGTATACAGATATTAAATGAGTACTTTGCATCGTTAGTCTTGCCGAAGTTGACCAGTTTGTGGAATGATTGCTGATCACCATATAGGTCCTTTTCCATTGGCCGACAAAAGCGGTGTAGATTTTCTGTGTTCTACTAATAGCCTATTTACATTTTGCGTCAGCAGTGTTTAAGGTCCATCGTTGGTTCCTGACTGTATATCGGTGATGGCCAATAGAAATAGGCTATTAGGAGAACACAGAAAATCTACACCGTTTTCGTCAGCCAATGAAAACGAGCCTTATGTAGCATAATATCACTGTTCATACAGATAGTCAATGAGTACTTTGTATCTTCAGTCTTGCCCCAGTTGCTGGATGAGGGTTACAATAGGGCCCAGTTTGTAGAATAATTGCTGATTACCGTATAAATTATAATATCATTGTATACCGATTTTCAATGAGGACTTTGCTTCGTCAGTCTTACCCGAGTTGCTGGATGAGTGGTTACAGTAGGGTCCAGTTTCTGGAATGATTGCCGATTACCGTGTGTAATATAACTTTTTTTGGTACAATTTCCTTTATTGAATCTTATACGAAGTACAATGAAAATATTCTTTGGGTCGGTACATACAATAGCGATTCAACTCAGGTTGCATATAGCCTCAGTTGTTAGACAACTGGTTTTCATGGCTATGTCAGAAAAAATAATAAATCCCTGTATCATAGTCTAGCAGTTTTAGAGCAACATATATACATCATAAAGCTCATGTATATGCTAATGGAGCAGCAACATTAATGTTGTTTCACAATAAACTGAGAAATCTGTAGTGGGTCCTTACACATAGAGATAATCAATGAGTACTTTGTGTCTTCAGTCTTGCCCCAGTTGCTGGATGACGGGTTCACGCGGGCGCAGTTCGAGGAGTGGCTGCAGGAGATGTCGACCTACTTCACCATCCCGTACCCGGGCAAGAGCCGCGACGTGTACGAGGCACTGCGCTTCTACTACTCCCCCTGGGGCCAGCGCGACAACAAGGACGCCAACAGAGACAAGATCAACGAGGTACTCTGCACTGCTTAAAGACAAATGTTGGTAGATTGGTGATTTCTAAATTCTATTGAGATTTGCAAATAACTCAGGATAATACAAGTTCTATATATCAGCAAATAGAAAATGAAAAAAAATGGCATGTCACCATGCTAACTTCTATGGGAGGGCCTACTGAAAATGTAAGTGCTTAACTATTGGTTTCTATGGGAAAATGCAATATTTTTACTTTGTTGCTAAATGACACTGATGTTCTATTGCTATCTTCAAATAATTCTGGGTTATGATAGTTGGGAACATGTACAAAGGAGAAATGCTAAAAAATACTATGTCACCATGCTAATTTCTATGGGAAGGTCATCTGAAGAAGGTAAGTGCTTATCTTTTGGTGTCTATGAGAAATTTTCATGGCACCAGATGGCAGCACCAGTGTTAAACCAGGGGGCGTTTCGATACCTACCCGCATTTGTCTTTAAAGTCCCGAGAACCAATGTATTATATGGAGACATGGTTAGTGTGCCTGGATGAAAGCTGTTCCCAGTTGTTTTCGTCGGAAATGATCACTTCGAACACGGGAAATATTTCCGACCAAAACAACAAGGTTCAGGTGTAATTCAGACACACTCACCATGTCTGCTTAATTTTGTGTACCTGGAAATCATGATAAACGCCATTTTAATAAGAGTGCATAAACTATTAGTTCGTGCACAGTGTGCAGAATGAAATCCGTACTGCTGACGCATTATAAACGCTAGACATTCACCCACATGTATATATATATATATGGTAATATTCATTCTGTAAAAACACAACAAATTATGTCTTGGTTTCTTCTTTTTCATTGCTCAAGTACCTTGTAAATCATCCTTTGTAGTCGTGTGCCACTCCTATGTCTCTGAGTTCTAAGTTCTGAGTTGCCACCCTTGCCACCCTTGCATTTTTCTTTGGAGAAAACAATCTCACCCATTATAGAATCTGGCGATTTCTCAACCCCTAATTCTGTAATCTGGCACCACTAACCGATTATGTAGGCAACCGACTAAATCAAACCAGGTTGATTTAGTCGGAGATGGAATGCAGATTTATCCCTTTAAGGGCGAATGATGCCTTGATATATCAGCCAGCACAGGGCAAATGATGCCTCCAGGCATCAACCGGCCCAGGGCGAATGATACCTTGAGGCATCATTTCTCAAAAACATACAAATTCGTTTTTACCAATGAAATCATGGAGCAATATCAATCCAATTTTCACAGAATGTAGGTCTAACACCACAATTAGTATTTCTATTCAGAAGAAATAAGATATTTAGGATCATGTTTGGTATCACGTGATAAAACATTCAAATTATGGGTTTTAACCATTATGTACCCGTCCCCAAGCGGGACAAACTGCCACCAACACCCATCTTTATGGGGATAGCTCAGCTGCAGGCACCCGTCCTTAAAGGGTTAAAGAAATAGGCCTACTCTGTGTCATGCAGACAAAATATATAATCAGTCGTTAGGTGTAACCACCGCAAAGACTTACACCTATTATTGGTACCAACATAAAGCCCGATGCCCGTCTACTGATTAAAGCCCAATACCCATCTACCGATTTTGGAACATTTATGTACGTTTGTCGGCGACAAACGGAGGGTAATTTGTCTCAGCCAAGCCATCCTAACGGAGTCGGTAGATGTAGGACAGCTAGGCAAGGCTACCCAGCGATTAGTGAACACTCGGTTTCCTTGGTTTTTGCCCTCCCCCACCGATTTTATCATTTTGCGGGTCGAGCGAGGGGTTACGTAATTTGCCTGCGACAAAGTGACCGACTCCTATACGATTTGAGAACTAATTGTTCAACCCTAAATCGGTAGATGGGCATCCGGCTTAAGGGTTGAATGATAGGAGTCGGTGAACTTGTTGCAGGCAAATTACATAACCCTTCGGTCGACCGGCGGACATCGAGGAGAGGGGGTGGTTGGTATTAGTCTTAAGCAAATCAGTCTCCACTTACCGATTTAGGAACATGGAAACCACAACTTGTCAACGACAAAAGCACATCTGAAGGAGGTGGTTCACTAATCGGTGGCTCACCCTTGCCTAGCTGTCCTACATCTACCGACTATGACCGACTCCGCTAGGATGCCTTGGCTGATACAAATTAGTCCGTTTGTCGCCAACAATGGTACATGAATGTTCCGAAATCGGTAGATGGGCATTGGGCTTTACCCTTCCAGTATGGGTACATTTTCCGTCGGCAGGTGTGAACTGGGTCTCCCCTTGAGGTTGTACTTACTTATGCTTGGTTGTCTTGTTATCAGGTCGTCACAGACGTCGGGTTTGGCTACTCTGGAGATGCTCACATGAAGATTGTGTCGCGGGATGCTCCCACTTACTCCTTCCTCATGAAGTACCGCAGTGTCAACGCCTCCGCTGTCTTCCCCGAGTGGATGGGTGAGTATCATCACTGCACGAACATCACTATTTTACATATGGATGCGCCCGGCGTATATAAGTAGGTATTTTGCGTATACAAGGTCGTCCAATTCCCCGTGTGTATACACCTCACCTGTAGGCGTATATAAGCATCCAGTGAAGAGGGCTTCGCTGAGAGCGGGCGGGGTGAGGTGGGGGGTGGGGGGTGGGGGGAGGGCTTACTACTGAGGACACCTGTACTTCTAACAACACAAACAGGCGGGAGGCGGTGGGGGGAGAGGATCTTTCCTCTCATATATGCCGGGTGTGAAATACAGCCAAGAAGCGTCCGTATATAAGGCCTGGGCATATATATACATAGATATGAAAACAAGTCAATATTCAGCAATACATGCACTTCCGCGATGGCGTATATATGAATAAAATAGTGGTTTTCGTGCAGTGTATGCACCTATCTTTATCATTGACTGACGCTCATGTATTACTACGCATCAATCTCCCATGGTTTAAGGCCGGGGGTCCACAAAACCATAGATCATTCTCTCTCTCTCTCTCTCTCTCTGTCTCTCTCTCTCTTTCTATAAGCCATTTTCTACTGGCCGACGGAAACGGCAATGATTAATTGAGTTCCTCTAAAAATTGGCCCGTAATGGCCAACGATTGCATGTCAGTATCAAAAGATACCGTTGAGGTTATGCCTTGTTTCAGCCGCATTTAACATGTCCATATCAACTGCCGCACCCCTCTCATAAGATCTCACACTCTCACACAAGTGATATTCTGTATTCCACTCCAAAAAAAAGCCACTAGGGCGCCAAGTACACAGTATTCCCGCTAGGTGGCATCATTGAGATTATAGGAGTCTTTGGGTTGCATTGATGTACGTCTTTAACAAAGGAGGCAGGCCAGTGGATTCTCAAGGCTCTAAGCCTAGTTCATTAAGAATTATTCTCCCATACCTTGTACCTTGAACCTTGTAGAGAATACCACTTAGAGAGTGTGAGATCTTATGAGAGGGGTGCACATGAGAGGGGTGCCTGCCTCCCAAACATGATGACCATCACCGACAGATTTTAAGTCCGTCGGTGGTGGCCTTATTGTTTAATCTATGAACAATTAATTGGTGAACACTTCTCTTGTTGTCTGTTTCCATTGGAAAATGCCATTTTATGCCAGGCAATCCAACAGATACCAACCGCTGCTATAGGGCATAGATTTATTGCTAGTTCCGTCATTATCCGTCAGAGAATTATGAGATAGGGGCACTCTAGTCGGGGGACAATCACTCTTTTCAGATTTTAAAATCCATTGATAATTTTGAGAGGAGGCTCAAATCCCCTATGGCAAGCCGAAACAAATCCTTCGACAACTGCATCTCCCTCCTGGTGTTTCTTTTTCTATCGAAAGAAGCTTTGGGCGTATTGTCATCCCAACAAGCAAAATACATTTAAATAAATTATCCCTCATAAGGCCTGTTTCTACTGGCAGATTAGTGGTTCCCGATAGATTTGCGGGCTACCGTATATGGAAATAAGGAATAAAAGAATTGGCAATCAATCTTTGATTCAATTGTTGGCATGATTTGGCATATATATACTGACAATACCATCTTCCCTTCAGGGATGCTATAATATGGGACTATGAGACAAGAATGTCATAATATAAGATTCCGAAATAGGGATGCGATATTATGGGATTTCGAGACAGAAATGCCATATTATAGACCCTATTGAGGTATCCCAGAATTCAGTCTGTTTACAGGTCCCGGTGTGCGCTGGTTACTGACGTTGTATGGTGATAACCCTTGAACCGTAATCCACAACTATTGCAGTTTAACGGTTTTTATTAATCTTCAAATGGGAAATCCGATGTTAGAAATGGAAATTTCAGCTATTTCCACATGCAAATCCGAAATTATATTCAGATATAAATGGGATAACTGTGGTTCATGTGATCGTGGTGTGCCCAGCCAATCGTGAGCAGAACTTGTATTTACCCTGGGCGATAATAGGGAGACTAGTAACCTCAGGAGGGCGTATGGGATTATGAAACAGGGATGGCTAATTATGGTGCTGTGAGACAGGAAAACTATATTATGAGATTGTGAGCCAGGAATGCCATATTATGGGATTATAAAACAGGGATGGCTAATTATGGTTTCGTGAGACAGGAATACTATATCATGAGATTGTGAGACAGAAATGCCATATTATGGGATTATAAAACAGGGATGGCTAATTATGGTTTCGTGAGACAGGAATACTATATCATGAGATTGTGAGACAGGGATGACATAAAATAAGGCTATGTTGTGAGTTTAGAGCTTGCCGTCAGATACTATCATGAAACATCACGAAATTTCATATGATTGTTTATATGGCATGAGTTGTCTTTGTGGAATGATATCACGCAGCGGAGCTGAGTGATATCTGTAGCAGAAGACAATGAATACCATGTTAACAATTAGATGAAATTGAGTGATGTTTAGATTTTATCCTACCCTGTCACATGTTCTTAACTTCATATGTTACCAGTGGCACATAGATATTTTATAGCATAACAGTGACATACAGTTATACCATGTTAAGTCTATGGAGATTTATATGCGGGGTAGGATAAAGAGTGTGCTTCACTGAGACCATCTCGTTCCTCAGGAGTGCCACATAACGGGGAGCTGCCCTACGTGTGGGCATGGACCGAGATCACCAAGACCCCAGCCGTCCACTGGGAGTCGCGCTTCACGCACGACATCGTCGCCTGGAACGACGAGGACTCCAAGTTCACCGAGTTCTACCAGACCATATGGGCCAACTTCGCCAAGACTGGGTACGTGTGGACGTCATTCACCGATAGTATAGGGAGCCAAAGTGAACCCGTTGAAACCACAGATACCCGTTTACGAATCACCATTTCCGGTGGCCCGCAAAAACGAGGCTTAGTGCTAAACCTATGGGGGTTTGAGGCTAGATTTTCCCTTTTGGTCTCTTTTGTTACTTTTGAAGTGTAGTTTACTACTATCGTCTCTGAATAACTCTGTTTCGAAACTACGATGACAGTTGTTAAGTTTATTAAAAGTTTGGATCTAAAAGATTGGAGAATGACACATATAATCTTGAACCTACATAGTCAAAGTATTGAGCGCCTAAACCCGGAAATAGTATTTTGTAACCGGCTATCTGTGGTTGCAACGGGTTCACTTTGGCTCCCTATAACCCTTTAAGGACGGGCCCCTGTGGCCAAGCTACCGCCTGGAGGACGGGTGCTGGGGGAACTTTACACCGCTAGTGGACGTGCCCACAGTCGTTAAAACCCACAATTCAATTGTTTAATCACGTGATGTGATATATAATCTTGAATATTTCATTTCTTTTAAATAGAAATACTAATAATGGTATTATACACACATTTTGTGAAAATTTCATTAATGTTCCTCCATTATTTTTTGTTAAAAACGATTTTGTATCCTTTTTAGAAATGATCAATCGCCCTTAAAGGGTTTAAGAAAACGGTTTTATTGGACTAAAAGGAAATTCACATTACATGTTGCATGATCTTCCACTCCTTCCGTCGTATAAAGCATGTTGCTGGTGGTCATCAACTGCACATCGGTATCAAATGCCCCTCGAGGTTGCAGTATAGATATTTCTTCCGCTGTAGGTCCAATACCAATTTCCAGCCTAAAACTTTGGGGGTCACCGATGCAATCAAGGTTTTTCATTCTGTTGGTCGGTGACTGAATCAGTTATTAATGGCCTTACTGCATGAACTTCACTGAAATAATCAGTAACCATTTTCCATTCTGTCTTGTTTACATTCACGGATCTTTAAGCGAAAGTCCGATATAATCATTTGATGGTTCCCGAGTTAACACGAAATATGTCAATAATGAACCAGCCTGTCACATAATAGCGATCCGATAAAGCGGTGCAGACATTGAAATACGTCTTTTTTTCCCCTCTTGTCCTGTTTTATAGGAACCCAACGCCGACGCCCGTGCCCAGCCCCTTGACCCAGAAACCGGTCACGTGGGGAAAATTCAACGAACAAAACTTGGAGTCTCTCTGGATTGACAGGGAGGTAAGACCCTCTCAAAAGTTATCTTGTTATATTTATGATATGATCAGTCTTATAATGCAGCTAAAACCTGAACATTCTAATATGATGAATCATTCAGTCTTCCCTTAAACCGTTATTCAAAGCAGTTCATGTAATTATTTCATCTTAAATGATTTTTTTGCGGATTTTATCTGAGAAAATCCTGATGAAACTTTTTTTTCTAAAAGGCTATTCAGAACCAGTTATCGGATCTCTTATTTTATCACAATTTTGTTTCCTGATTTTGTTTAGGAAAATTCAGGTCTTTAAAACATGCAATATCTCGAATGTTACAATATCGTTCATATGGATGTGTATCAGAGGAGGTGTGAAGCCCCTATAGGGACCCAACTCATATATGCGATCGCGGCAGGGTTCAAGGCGCCACTTTCAAACCTGCCAGCAGAGGGGAGGGAGCTCCTGTGTGAGGCTTGTAAGCCATAGCCTATGAGAAATAAGGCTGTATTAAACAACACCAAACAGCCATAAAACGTGGAGCTCTATTGAGCTCTATTGTGGTTTGGAGTACATTAGATATCCCTCTATCAATATCTGAAAAGATTTTTTGATAGAGCTCTAACAGTTTGTATGTAGTAGCTGTTACAAGTTAGCCTATTTTAGTATAGGAATCCACATTCAGCTGTCATTTGAGACCATGCCAAAACGATAGGGGGCGCTACGCTTCACACCTCCTCTGGATGTGTATAGGAAAGCGTAATTCCCACTCTGCAGTCCCAATGGGCATACATACATTTGAGTGCAGGTTTTCACTGCCTGAAAATGTATAAAACACAACAAGTTCCAGTTTGGTATTGATCAGGATGGGGTTCTAATGGGGAATCATTTACCATTGAAGTATGACGTTTCAGTGATAACCCCAGACATCACTGTATGATGTAGTATTAGGAAGGTGTACTACAACTGGCTCAAAATGAACTCATTACTGACTGCATATTCTTACCACCAGGTCGACCACGTGGCTCGCTACAGGCAGAAGAACTATGCATTTTGGACGGATTACATGATGGGAATCGTCTTCAGAAACTCAACCACCACATAGCAGGGTCAACCTGTTCCCGGCCCGGTACACTGCAACCTCTGGACAGGCCTACTCTTATATACACACATCTCATAACCAGTTCTTAATAAACATCAATGTACTCAGACATGTCAGTTTCCGCTTTTTTCCGTATTTCCCCTATTTTGTGGTGCACTGAATTTGAGTTGAATTGGGAAATTTTCCTACCTTTTCTTTTTTGAGAACTTACTGACATTTCTATTTAATTTTATTGAATGATAAATGGTCTACAAAAAGACACTGTCCATCCAGTATACTGTATATAAAGCTAACTCTATGTATCATAGATCCAATCTTTCTTATGGAGGTGATTGGCTTCAGTCAAAACATAGTCTGTGTCAATCTTTCTGTTTTCGTTTCGCAAGATTGACCTGGAGGTATATACGGGAACCATATGGCACCATTGTAGTCCTAGGATGCGGGAAGGTCTCTCACAGAATGATTATTCAATTGTAGGTAATATTTACAGACCTGTGATTTCATATAGTTATTGATTATGAATGGCGTACTTTGTGCAATAAAACCATAAAAGAAAACCTCTTCAGCTTCTTCTGTGACTGTTATACAGAGGGCAGTATGGACAGAGCTTCTTCAATGCATATTATCTATACGGCACATAGCGTGCCCTGTTTCCTCGTCCGTCCGCCAGGCAGACATGGTTATTCTAATGTGATCCGTGAAGATGGCGCCACTAATTGGGGAACAAACTCCATCATATTCCATTGATAAGCGTAGTACCCACGTGATGTTTTGTTTGGGATCGTGGGCCAACATTTTGCTTCCATAATGACTAACACAAAGAACGGGTATGAACATTAAATTTATTGAGTATATTGGAGATACGAGATAAGTTTTAGAGGTCCATCATAACATACATTCGAGATAAGATAATAGTTCAGGAGCTATTGATGAGCCCTACAGAGTAGGAGAGAAGGAAAAGAGAAGATTAAAGTGTTTTTGTAGGGTGGGTGGGTGGTTTCTTCTCGTTGGCTGCCCAAGGTTGAAGTGAACATCGGCGGGGTGGCGTGGGGGGACCACGTGAGGGTCACGTGACCGGAAAGGGTTGAAGGAGTCCCTAACGACAAGGAGTGAGTCCCTAACGACCGTGCTCAGTTTCGCATTAAGTCCAACTCTTCAGTTAGCCCTAATTGAATACCTAAGCATGCACAAGTGACCTGTTGAATAAAGTGGGGTCTAACCTTAAAACTTCTGTATGCCAACGAGACCCAGGGACGATGTGGTGAAATTTATTCAGCACTTACAGACTACCTTCCATTGTCTAGGACTGTATTAGCGAACGAGTTTGATTATTATTAAACAATAACCCTCATATATGTCTCCTGTACCCTGTACTTTCATTGGCATAAGTTATTCAACATGCTCCACATTCTTTCTTTCGGGTATGGGATTGGGGAACTATAAAAAAAAGTATCCAAATAAATCAACAGGGAGTTTAGGGGGCGCCTAACATAGTGCCACATGGGGGGGGGGAGCAAGGAGGCAAAGCCCCCGAAAGCTCTTGAATTTTGGGCTAATCTATGTGAATTTTAGACTCAGCTGAGAGCTCAAATGGTCAGAATTGCTCAAATATCGGCTACCGTATTTCAGCCTTACAGTCGTTGGCCCAACACAGATATTTTCTCTACTAATCATCATTGATCTTATGAGTGACCCTTGGGATATAAAAAGTAATCCGGGAGAATCCTGTTCCTGTTCCTTTGAAATCAATTAAAGCAGTACCGGTATACAGTTAGTATCGATTCAACTATTTTCAGCAGTATACATTTCCCCTTTTTATTTGTTTGACATAATAAATTATAACATACACTTCATTGGTACTAACTACGCTTTTCATTGCCGAAGTCACCCAACTGACATAATATACCTAGCTTAGTACTAGATCGGCCACCCAGTATGATTCGGGAATTTATGCTAGATAGTATACAATATATATCGCTCAAATGTTGGTGTGGATTATAATCAACGCAACATGGTGAATAAGGATGCGTTCAAACTTATCCAGAAAAACTGGGCCCTGTCTTTAAACTGGCCATAACTTGAATCAGGTATCCGATGTTTTTCCTGGGAGGAGCTTGGCTCTGTGGTGTTACTTTCCAGGCCTGTTGTAACTTAGTAGTCATAACCATTGCTACACGGACTCACTTTATTTGTTAAAGACTGGTACAGTCCTTTATAAGTTGATTAGAATGCAAGTAATCGATTTGTTGTATTACAACAGGAAGATTAGTAAATTGTGATATCTAATTCACTGGTGTGGATAAGTAATCACATGTATTCTATTGGTAGATCTGAAAATTTTTCATTTGAAGAATACGGTTGCAACCATATGGTTGCCCTTCTTATACTTATATTCAAATTAAATGGTGATAAACAATTGTATTGTACATAAGACAATACTAGAAAGAAGGTAAATGGAAATGTAAACTCCCATGCTGGGAGGTACCTTCAAAACGGTTGCATAAACCGATGTACCTTCCCAGGATAAATAAAATGTTTTTTAAAAAAAATAATAATAATAAGGTCACTTACGGGGATTACGTTTTCAGATTACACATTTTAACACATATATTTATACGTATTATATATAATTCTTGACATTGGTCAACTAACTGATGGATACTACTCTTGAATTTAGATAAACTATATATCAACGAAAGTGTTCCTGTTGCTGCTTAACGATTCCAACACATGAAAGACTGAGACAATAGTTAATGAGAGTGGTATGTTTTATTTATTCAACAAGTTAATGATTGGCATATAATGTATCATAAGAGAACATATATATATTATATATATTTGTAGAAAGCAACCTTCCTTCATTTCCTAGTTCATAATTTGGATTGTTTTGAAGTCTAATCTATCTTCCTATAAGGAAATATTAAGTACCTTCCAGAAATGCCTCTAAAATACTAAAACCGACATCTTCTGAATTTCTTATCATTAGATGTTATTTCATTTTTGATTTTAAAACCAGACACCTTTTCCAGTTCTAATTAAATAATTAATATGATTTGAAGGTTCAGTTATTGTGTATGCAAACTTATTCCTGAAGGCAATGGTTCCTCAACAACTCGATAGACTGTGTGTTCACCCTGAAGAGATATTTGAGCACTACTTTCAGCGTCGTGTTATTACAGAGGTAAACAGGTGTGGTTTATTGTGATTAATACGCCCATAGGGGCAGTCCAAGAGGTTCCTTGTAGTATTTGATGTACAACTGCAGAGGGTGGGAACAATATGTACGACTCAACATCCAACATGGTACTAAAGAGAACAAAACAGATCCAGTCCCACATCTCCTAGACAACACACGTCACGTGATCACAGTAGGACTATTTATATACATCAGCTCGGTCACGTGGTGTAGCTCCAGTACCCGGACGTCGTATAGTCTTGTATAACATGATAATAGGTCTTCAATGTGGCTTCAACCACACATGAGAGACATGCAGTTGTTAAAAGAAGAAACCCACTTTACTGATCCACCTCAAATAGAAATGCATCACATGATCTTTTAAGAATAACTGTTTATCATTTTTCAACGTTAATATGAATCATAGTTTTTGAACAGTGAACAGGATATTTTAGACTATTAAGATTGAAATGATTTAGATATTACTATTATTATTATGATGCAGATAGACAAATAAGGGAGACAGGAATATGAGATACATGTTCAATAAGAACCAAGAGCCCAGCACAATATAATTACTATTTCATAATTGTTGTACACACTATAGTTAAATATATAAAAAAACTTATTAAATACGCAGTATTTGTAGAAAATAGCTCAACTTATGTTCACAGCAATAGCAACTACATAAGGGGACAGGTACCGTATTTAGGACTCTGTCTTGGGTATAAATTTACAAAAAATGAAAATCTGAAACATGAGGAAACAATCTATATGTACTTGTATTGCTAAACTCCAGTCGACTCGAATAAGAGCAACGTCTGGGTGAAAAGACCCTGTCCTGCCCTCACTGGCAGATATCTCCTTTATATATACACACGTCACCCCATACTGACAGAAGCATGGCTGCACCTCTGTCCCACCCCATGAAGCACAAGGTTGTAATGAGAGGACCAGGAGGTGTTCCAGTCATGCAATGACACCTCCAACCCAAGTGCACCTAACATCTGGAGCATGGTCCAATTTTTTTTCTTTAGGCTGGTGTCCTCCCACAAGCCTGTACTACTGGGGGACTTTTTTTGTCAGTGGGTTAAGACAAACCTGCAATGTCCTACACGCATCCATTGTGTACTTCCCGATCCCAAAACGACATAACTGACAGGAAATTGAAGATAGCATAGTATGGCTCTACCCCTCCCCCACACCCACATACATCCTGTGTTTGTGGGGGGATACATGCAGGTTGATATAAGTATGAGTGCCCCACCCCGGTCTGTAGAAAGATGGTCATTGTGTTATTAATGTATGAGAGAGTTCCGTATAATAATTACAGCCTACTTCTAACGTGCTAACGGCCTGGGGTGGTTAGTCCGTTTGGCCGCCGCTCGGTGGCTCCCCTGTTCCGTTGGCAGGCTGCTGGTCACGCTGCGCCTTCAGTTGTTTACGGGTCTTCAGGCCCTTGAAGCCCGCCTGAATCTTCTCCGCTGCTTTCGCCACCTCTGGGTCCTCCAGATCGATATCTATCTCCTCCTCCGCTCCTCCGTTGGCCGCCTCCGCCGTGGCTGCTCCCTCCTGGGGGGCCTCCTGTGTCTGACCTTGACCCTCCTTCATGGTCTTGACCTTCTGGCGGTCCTGGAGGCCGCGGAACCCGGCCTGGATCTTCAAGGCCGCCTTGGCCACCTCGGGGTCCTCGAGGTCAATGTCGACCTCCTCTTCGTCCTGGTCGGCGTTCTGGACGGCCGTGTCTGCCTCCTTCTTGGCCGTCAGCCCTTTGCGGGTCTGGAGCCCCCGGAAGCCGGCCTGGATCTTGGTGGCCGCCTTCGCCACGTCTGGGTCATTCAGGTCTATATCTACTTCCTCTTCCTCTGCGGCCACAGGCGGTGGTGGTGTGACTTTAGCGTCCTATTTTGGGGAATTCGAGAAGGAAGAATTAGTACAGGGACATCTTTCTCCATTTCACAAGCATTATTGAATAGACACTTGATAAAACATACCTAACGGAAGGCTCATTTGATAAAGTCTCCTCGGATATTTGCCAGGAATTATGTAGGTAATTTATAGCTTATGAATAATTCATGAGATGATGAAGATGATGGTTAATAATGAAGCTATGGTGGCTGTATATGAGATATTGGTGCAAGTTGGTTGAGAGTGTGGTGGAATGAGAGTCCTGCAGTGTCTGTGTGTAAAGAGAACGTTGCAATGCTCACAACAGCTGTACTGACGAGAACTACCTATCAGAGAACAACAGTTAGAGATGTAGGTACTCCTCATGCCTGAGAGAAAGATGTACATTGAGATATTAGATTGAAAATAAAGGATGTTGTATCTAAGTTTATCAAATATTCATCAAAGAAAAGCTCGCTTACACTAGATCAGATATAGAGGGGAGATCTGTGTAGATTTTACAAAGTGCACCATTGCACGGTTGATAAATACAACGCTAGGATCTATGTAAAAGCATTTGAGGCACGGACATTTAGAACTGTAAAAGTGGTTTATTATCAATTACAAAACTTCACTTCTCATTTAGCAGCGTATCCAACGGAACCGACGAATCTCAACCTTAATTGTCTGATCTGTAACAAGTAGAGGGTATTCTAGTTATATCCCATGAACTTAATAAAACGAAACGGGAAAACAGCTATTCATACTGAAAGTAATTGACTAAAATATGAATGTAAAACTAAAAGTATTTCCTGCCAAATTAGCATGTATAAGTTGATTTTTTCGTAATAAAAGGTTTCTACTTTATGCTTCCTTGTTTCTTGATTACTGCACTGATATATATCTTTTTTTGTACGATATTATTTATTCATAGGTTATATATTTTTTATAATTTAGACAAGTGTGTGCATATATAAATTTGACCACTAAGTGCAGCAACGTGCTTTGACCTTAGTTTTACTTGCATGTTAGGATCTGTAGACTGAGGTCCCGATTTATTGGTGTACCAGAAAATGGAAAAAGTAAATAACAAATCGGAATTAAGTAACATACGACTGCTTGAGATTGCAACGATTACCATTATGTGACAAAGAAACCGCTCATTTATATCCTGACAAGGCACGGGTTGTATATAAGTTGCGATTTGACTCATTCAATAGTTATTTTAGTTTAGTGGTATATATTTTAAGGAGTCTGCAATAGGCATTCAAATCAGAAACAGAAAACTTTGGTGTTTAACTCTTTCTGTCCGAGCCTGATTGGAGAGCACTGGCACTATAGGACGAGGCATAATACCTCTATAAACCCCAAGGGGACGAGACTATCGCCGTATGGTGTCTGTTTGTCGTATGGGCGTCACTTAGTAACCTTTAGATACCAGTTACTATAGTTACTTGTCGAATACCCACAGAGTATTATGATGAAGATGGTATTTTTTTTATAAATTGCGAAAAAATGGTGTAAATCTATTCATTATTTCTCATAAAATATAACATTTGTGATGATGACACATAAACATAAATATATTTTTAAACAATGCCTGGAGGCATTCCTCGTCCCCTGGGTGGGAATGCCTCCAGGCATTCCTCGGACTGAAAGAGTTAATGAAGTAAACCAGGAAAGAAAGGCTTAAGTATATTAAGGAAAATTTGATTGTATGTGACACCTACGTATCAGTAAATGCAATTTATCAACTGTCACGGTCAGTTGGTGAGTTACAGAAGTTGTAATTAAGGCTAGTCTCTGACATTGCACAGATTCTGCAGGATTATATGGAGATAAAATAAGCCTGAAAATCGCATGTAATGCCGCGCTCTCTCACTAAGATATGAATGTGTATCAGATGTAATGTAAATCTAACTAGTGTGATCTAGATATGTCATTAGGTGGTATAAAACTTAGGTTATCACTTGATTCTGTTTTTCCACACTTGTCTCTGCCTCCACTTTCTCGGCGATGCTTTTATTTACTTTGTTAAGAAAGTTTATCCCTAAGGCCGCTTGACTCACTCCCTGTAAAAAGGACAGCAATGGTTGACCACAATTCACCTTGTCAAAACAAAATCACTTTGCATAGGTTATTCAGTAAAACATTAATTATAGATATTTAGTGATTGACATGGCTCATTCTAGACAACATTAAACACTACATTAATGAGACATATTTATATTTATGACAGATTTTCATTTGGAGTATGAATAATACTTTATAAAGTGCGAATTATTCTAGCAACCTCTACTGATTTAGATTTAATTTTATTAAAGAAATATACTTCAATACTATTATTTTAAGTCAGATAGAGGATGTGAAATACATGTGGGATTTATCCAACAATTATTGTCAATAACATCATATTCATTTAGACAGATGGGATGAAAAGATGACGGCATGTAGATGCAGTAATTGTGTTTGTTCAGTGTTTAGAGTAACCACTTTAATAGATATTATAGTGCTCACTCCCCCCTACCGTACATTTTGATTCAATATAAACTTAAATTCTGCACTGTAACCGGGTCAACTGAATGGAAGTGAGTCTTATATATGACATTACGCATTCGTGTTTACTTAGGCTTTGGAAAAGCTGAAACCCATTGGTTTTTGTTTTCCACACAATACAAAAGTTACTGTATTGAGGCCAAAGTCAAGACCTCCTGGTCAAAGGAGTGATATGTGCTTATACCGTTGGTGGTCGTACATTAATTTTGTATGACTTTAATATTTCCTGATTGAAGGCATCATGCAGGTAGGTCAATTATTTTGGGTCTCTTTAGCTTTAGTGTTTTCGTTTCATTCCTCTCTGTTCATACATAGGTCAGAATTCATAGACACTTCCCACATCACTATTGGGAGAAAGACCTCTACTTTCAGCCTTTATGAATTTAAGAAACCTCAAGGGATCAGTTCATTTATAACAGGGTCAAATAACACAGGCATCATGGCATGGAAATGGCTGAATTTAAAAGGATTTAGAGAAGAAAAGAGCATGAACAATGAAGGCAAAGTATATTCTGCCCCATGAGATCTATGAATGAAACTACTGCCACAGTTAGGGCTAAAGAGATGTCTAGTTAAGGTGGACTAAGACTGATGTTTAAGTGCTTCGTAATAAGTGTTTCTTTCACTTTCACTTTGGGCTTTCCATCACCAGCTTTATCCTCCTCTTTCTTGGGGGCAGTCTTATTTAGTCGGCTAACAAAACTTATCCCTATTGCTGCTTTGTTGAGGTCCTGTAAAAACAGTTAATAGGAGTTGGAAATAGTTCTGCTCTAGTAAGTTTGATTTTAAGGTGTGATTCTGTAGAGATGTCTTCTAGTGTATTATGTACCTGCAGAAGTATGTAGTATATTTAGATTGTATCTGCAATAATTATACAATTATAGACAATGTCAGTTAATGTTTATGCAACGGTAATTGAGTGAAATACCAACAGAGGAATTTAACTGAATAACAGTAACTGTTGGAAAGAATACAACTACATGACATTCACCGTTAGGAAATACCTGAAATGATTAATATATGCATTGTTAACATAACCTTCTGGTGAATTAAGGCCATTTGAAAGGATTCATTATTTATGACAGGTAACATTGGTGTTTTTCATGTACTGTTATATATTATAATTGATAAAATCTGAAGATGAATGATTGCAGAATGATGAAATGATGAACCATAAATAGAGTAACGTTATTTCCTACTAACGCAAAAAAGCCTTAATGATCTGTTCATTGGAAACAAATAAAGCTCAATGATACTTTTCCACAAATTGACGAAATCAAATTACACTTGGCATGCCTCAGACATGCCAAGTGTAAGTTAGATCAGAGATACACAAGAAACTATGTGCCCTCAATAAACCACCAGTGATTTGCCACATGTCAACAAAAACAGAAACATGAATACATTGATGGGGGACGCAGTTGTAGGCCGCTTGCATAATGAGAAAGGTATGGCTTGAAGAGTGGCACATTACAGTGAGCGATAATACAGGCCACAAACTGTTGTTAACAACATAGTCATGGAAATGTGCATCATGTACAATACACATCCACAGGGCAATTGGTGAAATTGTATACATCATCATACAATACAGCTGTAATACAACAGTTAGTAACTTCATGTCCTATGGACTGTGAAAAGCGAAAGCAGTTTTTTCCAAGCAACTATGGATTTCTGAAAGAGACTATACTAGATGAACTAGTTGTTAAGTTCTTTTGGTGCTGAAACAATGCTAAAGTTCAAAATGTTAGTCAAATGTTGTTTTCATTCAACGCAGCAGGGGCACGATATAGTGTGTCAGTATAAACTACGGGCTCATTCCAAGGCGGAGTTCTCTTCTACAGACATGTGTAGACAGAAAAAGCTGACTGACGAATATGTTGTTATCTCACCCCTGTAATAAATGTCCATAGGCTTAACACTGGGAACTCGTTCTCCCTGCCCCTACAAGAATTACAGTCTGTTCTCCATGGTCTATATCCTGTGTGTTGTCCATTCGTTTAGTGTGTACAGGGGTGAGATAAATACAGAAAGCAACTCGTTTTGGTCAGTCGTTCTCCATCTCGTTTGAATGCTACATGATATTCACTCGGCTGTCGCCTCGTTCATTTCTCACCGCATCAAACTCGTGGAGAACGACAACCTTGACCAAAACTTGTTGGTTTCTTCTTTAGTTCCTGACCGAGTCAAGTTGTACGAGGAGAAAGCCATCTGGTTGAAAGTGGAAAGGACACCAATAGACACTGCTTCCACCTAGGAACAATCAGTCAAGCTGCTAGGTATGGTTACAAGTACCAGTTCACATCTATCTGACACTTATATATATATATAAAACATACACTCCATTCAGAGTATAATCTGTAAGCACAGATTATGAAAGGTCACTGTGGGCACGAGAACACGTTGTATGTAATCCTTTGCTTGTTGTGACTAAGACATGAACGAGGCAGCTGCTAGATTGCAAGGATATAATAGATCATTTGCTTTTTCAAGTTGAATTTCAGTTACCTAAATCCAGGTGAGAGAGTCCAATGTACACACCCCTTTTCGTTCTTCTTGATAGACCTTTCAGAAACGATTACCAAAGGCCAGACCCAATGAGACTTATCTTAATCTTAGATGTATCAGAAAAATGTGAATTAAAAGAAAGAATCGCCTGGAGTCTGTAAAAGAGGAGATGTTCAATGACCTGGAATAAAGTGTAGAAATACAGCAAATCGAGATCCCAA
Source organism: Alentia gelatinosa (assembly GCA_950022655.1). Lineage (NCBI taxonomy): Eukaryota > Metazoa > Annelida > Polychaeta > Phyllodocida > Polynoidae > Alentia > Alentia gelatinosa. The sequence goes on from OX465593.1 coordinate 22,643,017, forward strand.
GAGTTAACTTAATTCCTCAGTTAGGAAGTTGGCATGCACCATGCAGCTGAACAACGCCAAAAATAAGAGACACCAACAACAGAATACACATATAGACCATGCTGGTTTGTATAAGACAGGCGGACAGGTGCTGCCATCTAGGCATGGTAGTACAAACCCTCGGCAGTATTACCCTTTGATTGGCTTTTCTTGTCTGGTATCCGCGGTAACCGGCTTGGATACGAGTGGCAGCCAAATCTTGCTCAGCATCTGTTGCTGCATCCAAGTCAAATTCCTGGGTCTTATCCGAGTCGGTGGAGTCAGTCCTTTGAATATCTTTGCGGGTTTTGTAACCTCGATAATTGGCCTGGATTCGGGTGGCTGCCTGGTGGGCCTCTGCGGTGTCAGTTGTGGGAGGCTTTTCTGTTTGGTTCCTTAATTGTTTCCGTACTAAATGGCCTCTCACACTGGCCTGAATTGTCTGTGCTGCAGTGCCTTCCCGCTCCTTCTGGGCCTTCACCTCCCTTCTCGTAATGTAGCCTCTGACACCAGCCTGGATTTTACTGGCAGCCTGCGACTCCATTTTCTGGACCACCTTAACCTCTTTCCGTGTCTGATGACCGCGCATGGCCGCCTGGATTTTTATCACAGCTTTATCCTCTCTCTCCTTCTTGGCTCTGACCTCCTTTCTCGTCAAGTGACCTCTAATGCCAGCTTGTATTTTCTTCACTGCCACCTCCTCCTCTTTCCGCTGTTTCTGGACCTGCTTGCGGGTCAGATGGCCGCGGATTCCGGCCTGGATCTTAATTGCTGCCTGGTCAGAATCCCCCACGACTGGCGAGCTTTGTTTGGTCTGAGGTTCCGTCTGATTCTGCTTGAGTGTCTTCCGGGCAAGATGTCCCCTGACACCGGCCTGGATCTTTTTCGCTGCCTTTGTTTCTTTCTCTCTCTGGACACCCACTTGTTTCCTGGTCAAATGGCCTCGGACACCGGCTTGGATTTTTTTGATTGCTTCTCGCTCTTTCTCTAACCTGGCCTTGAGCTCTTTCCGTGTGAGATGTCCACGAATCCCTGCCTGAAGCTTCCTGGCCGCAGCATCCTCCTGCCTCCGCTTAGCGTGAACCTCCTTCCGGGTGTGGTAACCACGCACCCCAGCCTGGATTTTAACCACAGCTGCTTCCTTTTCCCCATCAACTGTTGTATCGATGGCTTTACCATCAGAACTAATTTGATTCGTGGTGTTTTTCTGAGATTTTTTCTCTGCATTCATTCCCTTCCGCGCGAGGTGCCCTCGTACCCCTGCCTGTATATGCGTAGCTGCGGCTACTTCTTTCTTTCTCTTCACCTCAACCTCTTTGCGAGCAAGGTGGCCTCTAATACCTGCTTGTATTTTAGTCGCAGCAACTTCCACATTTTGATCCTTTTCGACTTTTTCAAGCTTATTTGAAACAGTCCCGGATTTGTCTGCTATTACTTGAGCTTTATTTTTGCTACTATCCTCTGATACTTTGCTGGCACCTCTTGGTCCAGTTGAAGCACCGGAATCCTACACAGATGCATGCAGGGTGAAATAAATGAAAAGAAAATGAGAAATCCACATCACAAATTCACACATGATCAAACTTAAAGCTAACATACTGTAGGTAATATCTGAATCAATCTCTTAAACTTAATGCTTATTGAAAGAGCTCCAAAATTTATACAGATGTGCTTCATTCGTGTGTTAAATACCTTACAGAAAAAAACACAGACTGCAATCAAAGCTGGAGAAAGAAGGATTGAATATATGTGGTATCTAGTTAGAAATTGTGCTACAAGTTTAAAATGAAGTACATGGTCAATAATCGTGTAGAGACTGAGCAGTAGATAATGATTAAGATAAAAACGATTGTGTGTGCTATAGAATCATTAACAACAGTGTGTGATTGGGGATTTTTAATGTCTTTTTTTCTGTGCCTTATGCAATGGATAAATGTCAATCCTTAGAGCCTTGATAACCGAGTCTGTATTTAAAGAAAGACCCAGTAAATGTTGAAATGATTAATGTTAGGGGGGGGGGGGGGAATCTGTCACCAGGCAGAGAAGGTTCGTAGGTTTATGGATTTATAGTTAGTGGTAAGCCCCATGGAAGCAGTAACCATGTCCTCAAAGCACAGTTCTCCACCTACTCTTGTTGAAAGGTAAGAGATCGAAGTAGAGAAACGCATGCACTGTTATGTCTAGTGCTACGATAGGGAAAGTAGGCTACCTAGAGCAGTGTCAATTATTCTTTGGGTAGAAATCAGCACCATCACCTTCTTAAGAATTGGTTTCTGGGGGGTTAGAAGTCAGTCAATTGGAAGGGGAGCCACTTATTCTATTGGAAGACTTTACCATCATTTCTTTAACTGATTTTCGTGCCTGCATTCCCCGGAAGCCTGCTTGAATTTTAGCAGCAGCTTTGTCCACCTCGGGGTCATTGAGGTCAATATCTACTTCCTCCTCCTTCTCCTCTTTAGGACTCTCCTCTTTAGGACTCTCCTCTTTAGGACTCTCCTCTTTGGGAGCAATTTCCTCTTGAGGAGCAACTTCCTCCTTTGAAGTCTCCTTTAATTCCTGCAAATCAACGAACAGCCACAGCCTTATATCAAGTCTTAAATTATCTATCGTAACCTCGTTTTACCAGAATCTGCTGCAAAAAAAACCAAACTTGTATTTGAAATGTCATTTTTTTTTGCAGGGAGGAAATTGGAAGAACCTGAAATAAAGTCAGTACCGAATGAAGATTTCGTTTGTATTTGGACATACTTCACTGCCTCAGTAAAGTGATGGTTCAGTTGGCAACGGCATGCAGACTTGGAATCTAGTTGGTTTATCACATTCTACCATTAGACGTGGGTTGGGTTTTTAGGTGCTTACGTCGTCATAACAGCCAGGGTCATATCATGGTAAGGTCAAATCTATGAGATGAGGATGACAGACAAGCGACGTAACAGAGCAGCATGGCTGAGCCTCGAATCAAGGTTCAAGTGGCCCATTACCGACCTGCCACCGGCTACCTGTAGATACGCGGACATACTGATATTTCTTTGTAAGTATGCGTCGAGTTTGCATACAAATAACAAAGATGTTACTTACTACAGCAGACTTCATATAAATGGGAGTTTGGCTAACAGGTAAATTCTGGAATCAGGAGAACTGGTCATGCTGGTGTATCTTAGTCACTAGAGTTTCGGTGGCTAGGACCATTCCAACAACATTCAACAGTACAGAGCATAACAGAAAACTCTAAACAGCAGGAATAACAGAGCTTACACGGACCTCAACGTCCAGTGTTGTAAGACGAACGTTGGTGCGAAGTTGTTGTGACTTTGAAGTAACAGTCAATTGTCAACTGTTTTTAACGTCTCCACTCACCTATCTACTCTGATGGATATGAGACCTGGGTGCTTACAGCTAGGACACACACGTATAGTCCATCGTGCGTGGCTCCACGTACAACACAGCTAAACAGATATATAGACTTCGTACCATAAATACCCTTGGACTGACAACATGACCTTGAACCTGACTATACAGTGACCTCCAGGGCTTCAAGGACATGTCAATCATTCTCTCCTGGTGACCTTGTTTGAACGTATAAAGGTCACACAGCCAAGGCTACCTTGACAAGAGTCTGACCTTGACAGTGACATACCATGGTGTGACTGAAAGCTGACCTTAGTTTGACCTTAGTTTGACCTTGAGGCAGGCCTGATGTACGACCCACCTTTGCTGGGGCAGCTTTCTTCTTCAATTTGAATCCTTTGAATTTTCCCTGAATCATGGCGGCGGCTTTTTTCACTTCCGGGTCATTGAGGTCAATGTCAATTTCCTCTTCTTGTGGTTTGTTTGTATCCTGCCAGGGGGCGCCACAAGGGGTTAATTGTTATGGCAACATTCATTACGACAGCAGCAGCCAAGCCAAGGAGAAAAACGCCTGATGGATGTGCAACCAAGACACCTTTCTAAATCAAAGCACCTTTTTTTTTTCTTTTTTTTTTTATGTCTATGCATTTTTCTCAACTCGTTACTACGATTAGAACGGTCGTGGTTGCACTCCAGTTTTTACAGATCAGAATGTCACACTCAGCAACACTTGTTAAAAACACTACTGCTGCAACCTTCTCCTGCATGCCAATAATGCTATATAGTACGGGTAACATCTGAATACACAGATATACAGTCCCGCATTAATATAGTACCATATTTTTACTCTTATGATATCATCGTGTTACAACAGTTATGATAAGGCAGACACGGAAGGCTGCAGCATCTTAAGATGAAAGGTTATCTTAGTAGCAGAAAATGAGGGGTCAGCGAGGCAGTGGGGGGTGGGGGGGATGGGGAGGGCCATGGGACTGGAGGGGAATGTGCATATTGACCAGGGTCGGAAATAAAAGATGATTTTAAAAAGACAGGAGTGTGGAATACTTATGTCAATAGTTGTCAGTTCAAACTCGTACGATTAGAATTGCCCAAACGAAATTCATCTCACGCCACCAGCGAAATTTAGAAGTTCTAGTAAACTGACAGTAAAAATGTTTTTATGAAGTAATTCTTAAAATCCCAAAGGAGTAGTTTCACGATTAGGATGATAACTTATTATGGTCAGAAATCAGAAGTTCTTACTGCAACAAAATTGTCTTACACTTACGCAACAAAACATTAAAATCTAGATATATATGTTCTCTTTGATTCATAAATTTGGAACACTGTTAGTAAAGAAGTAACAAAATGGTTAATTTCAAAATCAAGCATTTTCAGCTGGGGGATCAGCTGCGGGGGCTTCAGTAGCAGGGGGGTCAGAAGGGGCTTCTACGGGGGCCTCAGGTTCGGGCGCAGGGGCATCTACGGGGGCCTCAGGTTCAGGTGCAGGAGGTTCCGTGGGAGCCTCTGCTTTGGATTCAAGGGCTGACTCCTGTAAGGAAAATAGGGAGCTTTGAAGAGAATTGCAAGAGGAGATTTTCTAATTGACAAGAAATTTAGAGATTTTACATTTCCTTAAAAACACCTTATGTAATTACTAGAGAATATCGTGACATGTTTCAATAAGAACTTGACTTAGTAATATACAGAGACACATGGATATATACGAATAGTGCAAGTTGCTGGTGACATTTACAAGTATACATGGAAGCTCTACAGGAAATATCTCTTTTTTTTCGCTCCGATATTGGGAACTGTAAACTATCTATCCGCAGAGCTAGTCTACATGTAATGCTCAAGTTGTGCCTGAACTACTCACAATATTTACAGATTATCAACTACGCTAAAAGAACTAGGAAGCACTTTCTATGTTCGTCTACTTACATTGTTTAACAACATTAGTTCTAAAAGCTGTAGCTAGAACAGGAAATATCTAACTCTGCCGTTTGAAGTGTGTTAGAATCTATAAGGTTCCGATGTCACCAATTTGCATCTGGCTAGTTAACATATACCCCGCTTGGTTATCACACTAGTTCTAAACCACATGTTCCACTCATCTCAATTAGGAACGCTCTCGAAGGTCATTGAAACATGTAAAGGTTACTAAAATATGTTCAACGTGTAAAAAAAACCTGTTTTCCACATTTCTTCATTATTACATGACACTCACTCATTTCTCCTTTCTTAAAAACAAAATAGACTTTATAAAATATTATTTTAATGACAGTGGTTACTGATTCTGTTAACACAACTGCACCATCATGGCTGTCCAGATATCGCTTTAGATATTATTTCTATATCATATGATGCAAAAAAGCCAAAGTTCAGCTCATCTACCTAAATGTATCTGGAAGAAATGTCAAAATCTGGAAAGCCTGGAGGTGCATACCAAGAAGGCTATTAAGATCTACTAGGGTGTCCATTGCAATGGTAGAATTGCATTGCGAAAATATGTCTTTTAAATGATTTTGCTCCGATAACTTTTCCTGATTATGGAAAAAGTAGTTAAATAAGCATTACACAAGCTGCACTGACTTACATAACCAATGGTATCCAATTGTAATTCACTCTTTTTAATATCAAATTCTAAATCTCATCCCCTTCTTCGTCAAAAAATACCTTTGATAGGATTATAACCATTTTCAATTCTTTTTTCAGGTTTGTGTATGGTACATCTGGCCTTATTGAGTGAAGTGTCTATGATAATATCTAGTTCAACATTCATGCTAAGATTTAAAAAAGAGAAGGCTTCGATTCAACGGCATTCCTATTCACATATACCTTAGAACTTCCTGAACTCATGTTGTAAATAAACATTCTGTCATATTCTCGCCCTCGTTAACTCTTCTCAATCCAAAGGCGGTTTTGTGTAATATATTTATAAACCATACATAATCTCCAAATGGTTCAAAACGAAAACTTCATAAATGCTCTGTTTTGATGAGTATATTTTCCCTGAATGCTCTTTTGCAATCGAGTCCTTAACATGTCGAAAATTTTAGTCCGGATATCGGAACTTTTCTTTGATAAGGGAAACTATACTGGATATAGAATCTACACACTCTCCATAGGTTCAGACACATTCCATTTTGATCACAGGGGTTTGGGATACATAATCAGAGGGAGAGGGGTCGGCATAGTCCACGGCAGTGTTGAAACTTATGAGTAACAGTCCTAAACCTAAAGGCCTTAGCTTTCATGCAGAATTCAGGGAGCATGCCAGTTCAAGGTGGAGCTTCACTGGATATGATCTTTTCTTTGCTGTTGCCGATTTGACAACACCATGCCACATCCCACTTACATATACAGTATGTATCTACACAGATTCCCTAATGTCTAAAAAGTATGAAGTAAAGAAAAGCCGTTTCAAAACTGATTTTCTTGATCTTTGGTTCAAGGATTGAAATCTTCCAGATAACATGCTCAATCTTGACTGCAGAATCCTACTGAGTTCTGTTCTCCAATACAGGTATATTATACTCTTAACTACGGGGTGCAAACGTTGACAGCTATGAATGGCAGCACATTGTTCCAACCCTATTATTATGGGAATTATTCTTAATGTCTAGAGCCCTTTGCTTAGCTGCTGATGCTCATAGTATTCTTAACCAGTTCTATTGCCCTGTGCCTTCGACTGACTTACTACATTTACTGGTCTAGAACATAAAAAAAACATTTGAACTTCAATGTAACCAGAACACTATCTGCATATTCTTCAAATAACAGTGAAGAAAAAAACCTAATTAAACTTTCTTCTTGTAAAGTCTTAATCACACTTGTAATATTTCACACTTGGTATCTTTCTGATAACTTTGGGATTATACTGATATATAGTAGAACCAGTTACAAGTAATGCTGAAGGATACATTTTGCTATTTACACAATGAAAAGCCAAGATATTTGAGTTTTCATGCAATGCAAATGAACACAGTAGTTACATATCATGCTCAGTCCTTTACCTTAGTATCATCACTTACAAAGGTGCAAATTTACCCGCACCAGTAAATTAGTATTGACACATCATGCATTATTAGAATTTAACTGGTTCTCAACTCTGCGCCTGAACAGCTTCCACCTCTCTGCCCTACGCATGTATGCTTCAACCCTGCTTCATAATTTTCATGATTAAAGATGGCAAAAATAGCCACCAAGTGACTGACAACTTTCTGATTCTCATGACCCATATGTTCTGCCAATTTTTGCACCTGTCGACATGCTTTTACTACACGTTTCACACTCTGTTCCTCAGAGGTCAGCCTGACTTGTAATGATACACTTAGATTCCTTAGGAGGGAGTGTAAAGGGGGTGTTTCATTTGGCTGACTGCGAATCTGATATGTTTAATATCTGCCAAAACAAGTTTATAATGTACAAACCCACAGGCTAGTTCCTTTACCACTGTCGCATGACAGCCATGTGAGCCATGTTTGCAGTTAACCGACAAAAGCCAATTCAGTAGGTTTTATGAGCTGTTGCCCATATTATTACCATACGGCAGACGCCGTTGAGCATAAGGCCTAATCCACTGCACGATAACTATAACCGCCTGACACATGGTGGCCATGCGGTGGCCGCACGATGCTCTTTTGTATCTATATAGTCATCCTAATGAAACACCCCCTTAAATTGAAGCCCAATAGAAACACAAGCAGTATCCCTTATCGACTACTGACAGGGTTGCCACAAACTGGGTATGTAGAAATCCACTGACATCTTGCAGAATTTTCCCTGAACATTCTCGTTTTTACCCTGACAAATAAATCAACAAAATCTAAATATCTAACAGCCTTACAGCCGTGCTTTCCTTCCATCTGTACTGTGATTCTAGGACTTAATCCTTGAACCACAAACTGTAAACCTTTCTCAAGGTGGTCAGGCGGGATCACATTTCCAAGTGACTGATTGAGGCACAAAAGCAACATCACCCTTCGGATACAGTTAACATAACATGATTTAGTAAAATGGAAATTGATCATCGACAACATGTTATACCTAACGTGTGGCAACCCTGCAGACTGAAAGTGACTGGTCAGACTTGTGAGGATCAGAGTAAAACCGTCTTTACTCTAGTTGTACTTTCTACTTTCGAATTGGTCCAGTTCAGCATTGACAGGAACTGACGCCATGCTTTTGCTAAGGGGTCACAGCGTGTTCATATATACAGTAGAACCCCGCTTAGGGGACGCCCCGTGTAAGGGGTCACCTCGTGTAAGGGTCACCTCGTGTAAGGAGTCACTTTATTCGGACCGATTCTCTCTATCAAATGCTTAATTTCACCTCGTGTAAGGACGGCACCCCGCTTGAGGGGACACCTTTGCACGGAACGGAGACTGCCCACTTACGCGGAGTTCTACTGCATAACTCCCAACAAGGAGTTGGCCCATTCGGTTAAAGTTATTCTGAAGCAGCTGTGTATCTTAAAATCTGTAAAAAATGATGAACCAGTATTTTCTAAAGCTTGATCAAAAGGGGCACATCTTGAGAGCCCACTCTGGCATTCAGCCAAAATGAAAATAAGAAAACTCTTGTAATCCTGGTATGCAGTTGGAATTACTTTTTGTCTGGTCCAACACATATAGTTTATACAAGTCTCTCACTTTAACTGACTGGGCCAAAACCACACTCTAGAACATGAATAAGTTCTGATTTTACATCAAATGGTTCTTTTCTGTTACCGGAGTGAAAAACACTACATCCACGCTAACCATGTGATGTGGTTGGTGTATTGTGTTGAGACCTGCACATTCACCACACAATGTAGTCTCATGGTAGATTAACTGCTCTGCTAAAGTTTTTTTATCACAACCTGGTACAACCAAGTTAGGTTTTTAGTGCAGATCATATAAGGGAACTATATTTCGATTAGATTTCATCGCCTATTTTCAAAACAAAAACCATAAATATTTTAAAGGAAAGAACCATATTTATAAAACCTGAATTCTTTGTTTCCGAAGATTCCTTGACTCTGTTTATTGAATGGAATCCTCATTTCCCGTCTATGTAAGCTGAATGCATGCAATCGTGAAGGAGAATTGAGGGTAGTTTGTACCTCTCATGATTCCTTCATGAGTTGTGGGACACCTCCTAACTACATCAATACACTCGGAATTTATGAACAAAAACCTTCACACTTCATTTCTCACAATGTGTTTCTTGAAATAGAAACCATGGTTTAACCACACACAAAAACGCTACCATCCATATATGGTGCTCAACGATTTTCATAGATATATGGAAAAGGTCTTTGTTATAAACTCCTCTCTATACATTTTCAACACAATTTCTGGGAGAACAGTTTTCATTGGAGCACATGTTCCTGAGGTAAACCCACTGCCCCTTACCATACAGAAAATAAGTGAAAAAGCAGAGTAACTCATCCACTATATACGCTGAAGCCAAGTTGTACATAGAATAGAAATCTAACCTCTCCTCGGACATACTCACCTCTTTCAGCTTTTTCACTTCCTGCCTGGCCTTGTGACCTTTGAACCCGGCCTGGATTTTGGCGGCTGCAGCGGCCACTTCCGGGTCATTGAGGTCAATGTCGACCTCTTCCTCTGCGGCAGCGTCGCCGGCAGCTTTGCTATCGTCAGATTGTTTCCTGCGACAGATGATCAACCACGACAGTCATGAATCAACTCCTCTACCAATGTCCGCTATGAATTTTACCTCCTCTTACATTTCTGGATCATTAAACAGTAGTAGACAAACAATAACTTCCAAATCCCGAAACAAATCCCGATTAGATTACCGATGTAGCGATAATAGGTTTATCTCACCCTTGGTATCTTTTTCACATAGACTTTAACATTGGGAACGCCCGTATAGTATTGTAAAAAAACTTAATGGGGGATTATGTGAAAAATGTTAGCCGATCATTCAGTGATAGGGTCTGAGATAAAACTTGAACCACACTTAATCCATAGACACTGAAATTATGACATCTTGTTTTGTTTGCTAAGTAAAAAGCTTTGCCTCATTGGATTACTCCACAACCAAAACGCATATTTTCAGTGGATAGGAAATGCGATGCAGTTACTTCTTACTTCACAACTTCTACCCACTCCTACGATCCAGCTGTGGAATCTAGCAGATTCTGATGACCATATTTGGCCAGACACCCAAAACTAACCCTGACTATACTAGCAATGTAAGACAATAACAAGTATGTACTGTCTTCATTTAGATCAGACTTTTACAAACCTCTTAGCTATGAAAGCAATTAGATTCTCCTCAGACAAAGTATTGTTCAAGAAGAGTAACAACTATACAAAAAGGCTGTGATTACTTATTTCCTTCAACCTTTTTTATGATCCTCCCAATAGACTCTGATGACCATATTTGGTCATACTCTCGAAACAACCTCGTGTCTGTACTATCAATGTAACCATGATACAAATACAGTACTTATTTTGTTTCTTCATATTTTACTACTCTCCCAGTCCTCTATAATGACCGTATTTGGTCATACTCTTACAACAACCCCTTTCCTATACTAGCAATGCAACCATGATACCAATACTATACTAATTTTATTTCTTCATATTTCACTACCCTCCGAGTCCTCTATAATGACCATATTTGGTCTACCCACAAAACAACCCCTTGTCTGTATCCTCTCTAATGACCATATTTGGCCATACCCTCAAAACAACCCCTTGTCTGTATCCTCTCTGATGACCATATTTGGTCATACCCTCAAAACAACCCCTTGTCTGTATCCTCTCTGATGACCATATTTGGTCATACCCTTAAAATAACCCCATCCCTGTACTAACAATGCAACCATGATACCAATACTATACTAATTTTATTTCTTCATATTTTCTACCCTCCGAGTCCTCTATAATGACCACATTTGGTCATACCCTCAAAACAACCCCTTGTCTGTATCCCCTCTGATAACCGTATTTGGTCATACCCTCAAAACAACCCCTTGTCTGTACCATCACTGTACCAACAACACAAAAAGGTGTACTTACTTCATTTCGTCAACCTTTTTACGATCCTCCCAGCCGCGGAAGCCAGCCTGTATTTTGACCGCGGCCTTGTCCTTGCGCTTCTCGTCCACACGTTGCTTGGCGTGGTACTGACGGTACTTGGTCTGAATCTTCAAGGCTGCCTCCTGCTGGCTGGGATCGTTGGAATCGATATCGGGTTTCTGCCAATCGAGAACGAGGAGGGTGCAAAGTGAATGACTAAATCAGAAACCAATATCACCACCAATTTAACTCTTTCTCCGCAGTTTGATGTCTCCAGGCATTCCCGTGGCTGCGGCAGCATGAGGAAACCAGGCATCATTGATACTTATATACAATAAGTCGAAATTGTTCTCCAAACCCTTAACAAAGTACAAGGGATGTACACTCTTTTTATAACCCATTGGCAGCGAGAAATCACCAGGTCAGATCAAGTGATACCTTGAAGGATCATTTCCCAAGATTTAGAAAATCATAGTTTTTGTGTGATAAAATAGGAAATAATAGGTCTATATACGTGAAACTTCCTCAGGATGTAGGTATAACGTCATATCTAACCCTGTAAGTGCTATTAATGATACCTTGATGTACTCCAATTAAGATCATATCTAACCCTGTAAGTGCTATTAATGATACCTTGATGTACTCCAATTAAGATCATATCTAACCCTGTAAGTGCTATTAATGATACCTTGATGTACTCCAATTAAGATTGGAACAATGCCTGGAGACATTCCCACAAGGGGACAGACGTTGAACAAAATTAAACACTTTGGGACTTTTAGGTCATTACAAGGTCAGTTCGCCTTATATTGCTCCTCCTCTGCCTTCGGAATAGAATATCAATTTTCGGAAGCTGACAGAAAAAACTCATCGAATACTGTCGTAGTAGATTATAACTTTTTCCTGCTCTATACTCTATAATTACACAATATTAACTTGTTTCAGATACAAGCCGTCGTAATCTACGAGGACTAGACGCGCAGTAATATCCGAGCGAATGCGAGAATATTACGAAGAGTATAGTCCAAGGGGGACACGACCGCTTTTATCTGAGACCATTTTTTATTGTTTTCATTATTTAAGATTGTAAATTTAAGTCATCATAGAAAAAACAAGATGACTGTCGAACGTCCACTCACTACTTTGCATGCAAGGGGCGTTTTTCCGTAATCTCCGCTCTGTGTAGGCCGTAGATTACGACCACCCATAATTTTCACAATACCCAGTGTGACGTCACTACATCACAATTGCATGGTTATTTAAAGTAATAAGTATTTCACATGATAGTTATGATATCAACCATGATATAGTTTTATATAAGTTAGGAAACTATTACCAAAATATTCGCATTATTTCATTGATAGATGACTAGAATTTGAAAAATGATGCCTGGGGGCTCATGGCGTATTACACCTGGGGATGCCTCCAGACACCATAGCGTAGCGAAAGGGTTAATCAAGAAAGTGTAGACTCCCTCCTACTGTGAATGATTTGACTTTGATACTTTAATCGTTACTTAAGTCGATACTTCGCGTCCGTTCGATTCAAATCCTACTAAGCCATCTATTGGTTAACTCAAAGCCGAGTTATGACTAGTTTGGACGATTTTGGTAAACAAGTTGTATCATCATTTTTGCTTCATTATTATCATATTTTCATTAACCATTGTCTCGTTTCTAGTCCCTCAAATTATTCCCATATAAGTCATCTCAATTTAGCTATTTTTCTTTATCAATTTGACTTTGATATGCAGAAATTATCTCCGCTGATTTAAATACACACCAAGGTAAGTTATCAAGTCTACCCTAGTTGAAAACTTGTATTCCCATTCTGTTTTTTGTATAGATGAATCTTCAACTATCATACATTTTGAAAGGCTATCAACAATGGAATTCTGGAATATAGGTAGGAATTGATAAATTAAAAGTTTTTTCCAAGTCAATGTTTCGTATAGTTTATCCAACCCCTAATATAAAATCCCATAGGCTAAACATTGGGTTTTCGTATGCCACGCTGACTGGCATACGGAGTTTTATATGCCACTAGTGGCATACAGCATTATTATCACGTTATATTCCAAAATTGAGGAGATAGGGTAGGATAAAATCAAAACCTGATTCGTTTTAATCTTGGCTTCCGCATTCCACTCCTGAAGTTTTGGCTCCGGACTTCACTCGGCTTCGCCTCATGAAGTCACTTTGCCAAACTCCAGTCATGGAATACGGTGGCCAAGATTAAACCTCATCCAGTTTTACGATAGTATTGTTCTAGGTCAATAGTCACGCGTGTATTATATGTTTTTTCAGATATCAGTTCAGATATCACAATTCATGACGCTGCCTGCCGTACGATTCCGCACTAGGAATACTGTGTTAAAGGGTGAAAGGGTTGAGGGGAACGACAGGGTATCAAAGTGGGCCCACTGCAACAGCAGGTACCCGTGCTCAAAACACCAGTTACAGATAGTAAACCTCAGTACTATGACTAAATAGGTTCAAGATTATATGTCTCATTCTCCGATCTTTTAAAAGCATATTTTTGATACACTCGAGAACTGTTATCAAAGTTTCGAGACAAACTTATTCAGAGACGATTGTAGTCAAGTAAACTACAGTAGTAGCGAATGAGACCAATACCGAAATTCTAACCTTGAACTCCTATAACTTCAGCATTAAGCCTAGTTTTATAAGTCTAGTTTTAACTGGCCTCTGGAAATGGTTTTGCGTACCGGTATCTGCGGTTTTAGTGGGTTCAACTTGGCTCCCTATTGACAACTAGATGATTTTTGTTTTAATTCAGGTATGAAAATACAGTTCACCCTGTAAGGGCGTTTTTACAAGTAATTTCCGTAGGCAGAAAACAAGACAAATGATATTAGAGTATTGACATATACAGGACAACTACAGATAGAAGAAAATGAGCTTTTACTAATAAACAATATATTTGTTGCACGAACCATGCCAGTTACTCCAAAAAATTAAAGATTGAAGTAACTACCTGGAACGTTGTTTAAAAATCTTTTCCTCTCAATGACTGGGCTCTCCCTCCCTTCACACTCGGTGGGGGTGTTTTTAGGGAGAGGAGAAAATTGTTCACTGGTTGGAAAAAAATTGAAGATTGAAGTAATTACCTGGAACGACTTGTTGTTGTAGAAACGATCTTCCATCTGCGCACCATGAGCAGCTGGGTCATCACCGCTCTCTGAAAGACAAGACGGCACAGGTCACTTTGTGTGCTTGCTTGTTTGTTTGTTTGTTGTTTAATGTCCCAGGGGACCCTGAGGGTATACAGGAACCATCACTGATTCAAACATTTTACTTTCGTAGACTTATTTCAGTCAATTCTTGTCAATGCTTTCAAATATTTTATTAACAATCAATGAGATTTGTCTCCTTCAAATAACATGTTTATGTTGTTATTATTTTTCAAGTACTTTCTTGCATTTTCTTGTACCCTTTAACAGTTCAGTAGGATATGTTGAACGGTTACGGGCATTTCATGCTTGGTATAACGGTGTGGGAGGGGGGTCTTCTTTTCAGGAGGTGTTCGAGAGTGCCCTATTTTCATACAAGTAAACTTCACTTGTTCACCAGCATCATCCCCCACCCCCCTCATCGAGCCTGAAGAGCACCATGTGAAACCGCTGAGAAATGCCTGAATCAATTTCGGAATTTCGCCTGTTAGATATCACACCAAAAACGGGAAAAACACCCCTGTTAAACGTGACGTCACACTGTCAACAACACGCCGTCACCATACAAATGGTTCGGTTGTTAAGGTCGTCATGGTAGCGAGTGGTCTGACTATAAATACTGGGAGCAGACGATCTGCTCTCATTCACCCGCGGTAGCTCGAGCTGTACACCTCGCCATGTATTTCGCATGTTCACTACGACTTAGACCACGACCGTTTCTCTTCCCATTCACAGCACATGTCAGACAATCAACCTTTAGATGGACGGGCAGATGGTAGGCGGGTAACGCTTAGATATCAAAAGATGGGTGTGCAAATAGTAAACAGGCAAAGTTAAGAAAGACTCAGGATTTTCTCTTTTTCTAATAAAAAAAACCCCAGACATTACGACGTGCTCTCAGCGGTCTTCCTTTATAAGACGAACGGAAAAAAGACAATAACAGGACATTACCGGACAGAACACGGGCAACATCATCAATATCTCACAGCGTCATTTTCACTTCGTGCTCAATATTCATTCTATAGTTACAGCTTCCATAATTATAATGTTCAATCATCATCATAGCAACCACATTTATAATGATCTTAAGATACGAAAATAAGTCGAACTAATACCAATCACCCCCCTAACCTTTTTTCTGATATCATTATTATACCTCTGGCCGAACATTACATAGTTATATAAAGCTTGCAACGATGTAATAACTACATGTTTTACATCGAGGGTAGTTGTTTCGTTATCACGGTTGGCGAAACGCGAGCAAGAGCAGAGAATGGATTTATAGATGTGTGGAACATGAGTGATGAAAACATCATGCCGAGTAATCTCCACAAAGCTGCAAAATAACTTCAGCGACTTTCTGAGTTACAAATCTTGATAATCAGAGGTATATTATAATAAGGAAACCGATTACGGGTGAGAAAATACAGAAATTACTCGGTGTTAATCCCGAAATTTAATTACTTTGCTTACAAATAACGTATTTGACTAGCTACTAATAGATATCCAAAACACTTTCTTCTCTTATTCCCTCTCATTGATAGAAATAATTTTCGGCATCCTCACCTAGGAACTTTGGAATTCTCTTACCCGAAACCAGTTCTCCTCTATTATATAACACCGGGTTTTCCCCCATAGACTTTACATTTGGAAATCGTACTCAACGCCCATGGCGTATTGTAAACAAAAATCAATGGGGGATGATGTTACAAATGTTAGCCAATTAGTCAGTGATAGGGAGGAGATTAAATCTGAACTGCACTCTATCCATAGCCACTGAAAATATGGCATTCATTTTGGTTTGCTGCGTAATGTCACTCGGCTTTGCCTCATGAGATTACTCCACAACCGGAACTCGTATTTTCGGTGGCTACAGATCTCCATGCAGTTCCTTCTTATTACGGGAATCTGGGTACTTACTCGTCAGAGTAAACACCTCGTATTTCTTATACGCCAAACACACACACAGTCGTCTCAAACACTGCCCCATGGTGGCGCTGCTCCTCTCCCGGCATGCCCCGCGCCACCAACTCAATCTGGTTGCCGGCAGGCGGATATAGTCTTCAGTTATGGACGGGAGAGTACCCAGCCTGCCGGGTGGGGGTCAGAGACATCTGGTGCTGGTTTGGAGAACTACATCTCAGTCTGGCTGCAGTTTAAAGTGGAAGTGTTTGTCGAGCGATGTGCTGTGCACGAGTAGTCTATGAGGTGCTCTCTCAGGAGGCTGGAGCAGCACAGTTCTCGTAGTCTAACAATCTAGGCCTGGTCGATGAGAGTGAGAGGTGCTTTGTTGAATGCTCCCCTTAGTACTGATCCTGTAGGTGGTCCTTTAGTATTGATATATTTGTACAGGTCCTTAGTAAATTGTCTTTAGTATTGGTATATTAATACTGATCCTGTAAGTGGTCCTCTAGTATTGGTATATTAGTACAGGTCCTTAGTAAATTGTCCTTTAGTGTTGATATATTAGTACTGATCCTGTAAGTGGTCCTTTAGGATTGGTATATTAGTACAGGTCCTTAGTAAATTGTCCTTTAGTGTTGATATATTAGTACTGATCCTGTAAGTGGTCCTTTAGGATTGCTATATTATTACTGATCCTGTGACTAGTCTTTTAATGCTGGTATATTAGTACAGGTCCTTAGTAAATAGTCTTTAGTATTGGTATATTAGTACTGATCCTGTAAGTGGTCCTTTAGGATTGCTATATTATTACTGATCCTGTGACTAGTCTTTTAATGCTGGTATATTAGTACAGGTCCTTAGTAAATAGTCTTTAGTATTGGTATATTAGTACTGATCCTGGAAGTAGTCTTTTAGTATTGATATATTAGTACTTGTCCTTTAAGTAGTGCTTTAGTATTGGAATGTAAGAACTGGTCCTTAGTAAAAAGTCCTTTAGTATTGGTATATTTGCCTGTTTGGGTAGTTTAACATCCCATTTCTTTAATTAGATTTACTAGTCCTTGTTGAGCAGTCTTCTTTTTCATTAGTATAGGTACATTAGTACTAGTCCTTCAGTAATAGTCCTTCAGTAACAGGTATTTAGTAATGATCAGTCCTTCAGTAACAGGTATTTAGTAATGATCATTCCACGTACATTTACGGTACAGAACCAGCCCTAGTGATATCACATTGAGAGTGGAGTCTACAAGATGAAGATGGTAGAGAGATCAGCTGGCCCATACGAGATCAAAATGTGCTGCAGGCTAAGATGCACCCAATCTGCCCTGTATTGCTCTGCTATTGATCTATGAATAACTTATTCCTGAGCTACTGTTTCCTCAATGCTGGTCCTCTCATGGTCCATTATGAGTGGTCCTTGAGATGGTCCTGTGACTGTCAATGGGTGGTCCATGGATGTATCCATGGATGTATCCTGACTGAAAGGTTATCAACCAGAGACTGAGTCCGAGGAGCGGGAGGTATCTGAGTGTCGGGTGAGATGTAGAGGGACTATCCTGAACATTTAATGACTGAAGGGTCAGATTACAGCTTTACAAGAGTAACACATACTCCCTGCTAGCTCCTGTACCTGTCTCTGCACCACCCACCACTACCATTCACCCACCACTACCAGCCACCCACCACTACCGCCCAGCCACCACTACCGCCCACCAACCACTACCACTGACCCACCACTACCACCCACCCACCACTACCTCCCACCCACCACTACCGCCCACCCACCACTACCACCCACCCACCACTACCGCCCACCCACCACTACCACTCACTCACCACTACCACCCACCCACCACTACCACCCACCCACCACTACCATTCACCCACCACTACCAGCCACCCACCACTACCATTCACCCACCACTACCAGCCACCCACCACTACCGCCCACCCACCACTACCGCCCACCCACCACTACCGCCCACCCACCACTACCGCCCACCCACCACTACCGCCCACCCACCACTACCGCCCACCCACCACTACCGCCAACCCACCCCTACCGCCCACCCACCACCGCCCACCCACCACTACCACCCATCCATCCCTACCGCTCACCCACCACTACCGCCCACCCACCACTACCGCCCATCCATCCCTACCACCCACCCACCACTACCGCCCACCCACCACTACCGCCCACCCACCACTACCACCCACCCACCACTACCGCCCACCCACCACTACCGCCCACCCACCACTACCGCCCACCCACCACTACTGCCAACCCACCCCTACCTCCCACCCACCACCGCCCACCCACCACTACCGCCCATCCATCCCTACCGCTCACCCACCACTACCACCCACCCACCACTACCACCCACCCACCACTACCACTCACCCACCACTACCACCCACCCACCACTATCGCCCACCCACCACTACCGCCCACCCACCACTACCACCCACCCACCACTACCACCCACCACTACCACCCACCCATCCACCACTACCGCCCACCCACCACTATCACCCACCCACCACTACCGCCCACCCACCACTACCACCCACCCACCACTACCGCCCACCCACCACTACCACCCACCCACCACTACCACCCACCACTACCACCCACCCACCCACCACTACCACTCACCCACCACTACCACCTCCCACTATTAACACCACCTCCTATCACAACCATCCACCCATCAAAACCATCTCCCATCACCTCCCACCGCCCCCCACTACCACCCACCCACCTTCAACTACCACCCACCCACCTTCAACTACCACCCACCCATCTTCAACTACCATCCACCCTCCACTACCACCCACCACTACCACCCATCTTTTGTGGCACTAGTGTGCTTACTGATGCTGAAACCCAGTGACCTCACATAGAGATCTACATTTCAGATTGCACCACCATCACCATCCAGGTTGCACAGCTTCCAAAAACACCTCTACATATATCCCTTAACCTAAAACCGGTACTGCGGCCAATAGCCACCCTGAGTCATCTCCTTAAGTCACTTCCACATATAACCATACATATCATAGCCACCTTCGTTTACATGACATATATCCTCTTAATTTCCAAAATAAAATTTGTGCTGTCAAAACTATGCTGTATATACTCACTGCATGGGTGCCACATTTGGACTTATTCAAATGGAACGCTATTATTCACAGCCAATATGAGCATTTATGCAGTGGTAAAAAGATTAACCTGCCCATTCATTAAGTCCCAAACACACTTGCAGGGATTCACCCACATCTTTAACCATGAGTTATCTAATCATGACATATTAGTTGAATAACACCCCCACCCCCAACCACCACAGCCACAGTGATGTTGATATTGGAGGAAACAGGGCATGGATTTAATGTGATAAGTGATACACTGAATAACACTTTAGGTAATATCTTGGACATGATTATTGCACACATTTAATAAAAAAAACAACAACAAAAACAAACATTTAATTTACTAATTGTGACTACTTAATTCCTTCCTTGTAATCAACTTTGTGTGAAGCGATGGTAATAACATCATCAAGTTATTAGAGTTGCACCTGATATCACTTAATCACTTTTTAATCTGGTTACTTGTAATTATCATATATAATTGAGTAACATCTAATCAATTCATCATCTAATTGCTTAATCACCTTATTATTCTTTCATTATTTTCGTCTTAGTTAAAATATGTCATGTAGCACTTGGATAAAATAAGATCTGGTAGAATTTTAGAACAACTACACAGCATGAAAATGCATATGTATACGCTCCCATACAGTAAAACCCCGCTTAAGTGGACCCTCTGTTTGAAAACGGTCAGATATCATAACCATTGTATACAGATGCAAATCCATTGGATACAGCCTCAAAGCCAGTGTATACGAGAAAATCGTCCCTTTGTGCTATAGAGCAAAGATATAGTCCCTATTTCTATACCCTTTCATATGACAATTCCTGGGTATAATCTATTTGACAAGCTGGATGATAAAAACAGCAAAAATGATGTTGTGGACAGGCGGCTCTGTAAACCACTGGAACAGGGTGAGGTAATATCAAAGTTACATCACACATTCCCGTATGGTATTTGACACCACACATTGTCTCTCTTTGACGTCTCACGTCGTATGAAGCTCTGACGTAGTACTCTGACGTCATTAAAGAGATAATGTCTATACGGTTATCTAGAAGAGCAAATGAAAAGCTCAAATGAGTGACCACAAGGATAGACAGGAAGCACTTAGTGTGTTAAACGTTGCTGCCACACTGCCGACACTACATATACTATGCTATGAAAACTGGATTTTACGCCATAATTTCCCATGATATCATGGTGACAGTATAGGTGCTATGGGGTTTCTGGGTTTTTCCATTAGAAAAATTGGCGAAATTTCCTAAAAATGTATCTGTGATATACCTAGAAGGTGGGCTTTAGTTGTCATATTGAAAAACTGAAAAACTTGCCCTGGCGATAGATGTCTTTTGGTAAAAAAAAAAAAAAAAAAAAAAAATTTCCAGTCACTTTGAAGCCATGACAATAAGTCATTTGGGTATATTTGTATGCAACAAAGTGTAGTGTCCGCCGGTTACTCTGCCAAATGGTTACGCTAATGGAAATCTCCATCTATTCAATAACTGCACCAGTTCACGGCTACAGAGAACACCGACCTATACTTTTATTATACATCGTATACAAAGCCCTCATTGAAAATGTATGGGGACTCGGTAAACCACGACCCATTGTATACAACATGTCAGATACCATACCTGTGGTATACGGATTCAAACCTGTGGTATACGGCCTCAAAACCATGGTATACGGGGAAAATAGTCCCTTGTGCTATAGAGCAAAGAAATAGTCCCTATTGTTATACCTTTTAATATGGCAATAGTCCCTATTGTTATACCTTTTAATATGGCAATTACTGGGTTTAATTTATTTGAAAAGAGGGATAATAAATACAACAAACAATGATTTTGTGGACAGGCAGCTCTGTAAACCACTCGAGGTTGACCTCGTAATACACTCGCTAGCGCTCATGTATTACTATGCGTCAACCACTCGTGATTTACGGCCGCCTGTCCACAAAACCATCGATTATTGTCTATGTCACCGCTTCTAAGAACCATCTAAATGATTAAGCATGCCCCTGCGCACGTACTTAGTTACATGCTGCTGATCCCTACACCGTATAAGTTGTTGACGGCGCAGTGTGCCGTACATTCTTATACGAACCTGCCACTCAGCTTAGACAAGGTTTCGCAGCTCTACTCCACATCAAACTAAGCACTAGTTTAATCTACCACTAGAAATACAAGATACCATCTCGATGTACTCGTTTGAAAACTTTGCTAGAATTAAGAGTAAACTTATATGTATACAACGAACTGATGATCTACGTGATCAAAGGCCTAATTATGCGCACGTTTTCATCCCATCACATCCTCTCATAAGGTATCATCCCAGAAGCTGTGTAAATACACACCAGATTGGTGTAGTTGTCTGAGAAAACTATTGTCACTCTCTCATGAGGGCACAAAATACCTGCAACTCGCAGACTGCATTTTATGTCATTTCTGCTATAGAAAAAGCACCAGGTGCTGAGGCACTTATCATTGAATTACAATAGACCTTGATAACAGACTCTGGCTCCTACTGTGTACGGTGCAGTGTACGGTACTATCAAGAGACGTCACGAGTTTGAGTCTGAGTTTATTTATGCCACACATTTTGTTGGCTCCATAATTTCACGTGGCATAAATAAGCTCAAACTCGAACGAGTGGCGTCTATATATTACCCTACCCCGTTTCCCAATTTTTTCAGTATCAGAAAGTAGTGGCATAAACAACACTTTATGTCACACCCGTGAAATAAACAAATCCCATGTTAAGCCTATGGCGTTTTTTATTAGGGGTAGGATAAATTCTTATACGAACCTGCCACTAAGCTTACACAAGATTTTGCAGCCTTTCCCTACACCATGCTAAGCACCAGGTGGTGAGGCACTTATCATTGGATTACAATAGACCTTGATAACAGACTCCGGACCCCGACTAAAGGCGTCATCTCCATAGGTCTTACTGGAACTCTATCACTCTCCTAGCAGATCCTACGAGCCACTTGGCTTCAAAACAGGACAAAAGATCTGCTTGTAGACTGGAACTCACAGTGAGCCTCTAACAGGTTATCATGGAACTAACATCGTCTCTGTGCCCTACAGAACCAGAGTCAGAGCTAACTGCTGTTATTATAGAACTGAATTGACTTATGTCATACCTCCCGCATGATCCTTTAATAGAATAGGAAATGCCCTTCGTGACTGCAACTGTAACTTGATATCTCTTATTGGAGAGACAAAATGGGAATAGAGGAAGGCAAACAGAGCAATAGAGGTATCTCTGAATGACCAAACAGCCATATGCATTACCCATTCTGGAGGTAAATGTGATTTGCTTTGTTAAAAGTGTTTGCGATCAATAATAACCAACCCGTCACTTCCAGAGAACCGTGGCTGTTCTACTCCCATCACTTTCATTAGGTGTGTGTATGACTTGTCTGTGTATCGGTGCTGGGTGGGCAGTGGGGGAATACTAATGATCTCATTCATACGCTCATGGAATATCTATATAAACAATCCTATATTTTCTCACCCACCTGTATAACACAAATCAGTTTACCTCAAAATGTCAACATTTTACATCAAAATCTCTTTTTTTCCTAAATAAGTTATGATCCTGAACCGTCTATAAATAAATTCAAACAAGGTCCATGTTAGCACTTCCTATTAGCACACAGTCTCTATAGACAGTGTATGCATATATATATGCAGAAGCTGAGGTAACATCCTGCATTTATGCATACAATCTATATCTATAGGCATGTAAACATGAAGATCATGGAGCCACTGTATTCTGTATGCATACACACAGACCATTATAGACTCCATAAATATGATAGTGCCTATATATACTACATATCTGTTCACAAAGACCATGTAGACCGATAGAAATATCCTCAAAATATAGAAACAAACTAACCGGAAACACACTTTCTGTGAACAAAATAGGCGCTGTATGCATAAAGATCTATACAGAGATAAAGTACATAGATGATCTGTACCCATATGGACCCAACATAGACCTAACTGTATATACCCAGTGGATATAACGATTTGAAGCTTGAATATGTCGAGAGATACATATTCACTATGAACTCTGCGTACGCGATCTATATAAACAACATTCCCTTCCTATAAAATCTGTAAATATACCACAACACTCTATACTCAGGCTCAACGATCTGAATGTCTTCATGATGCGTGTCTCTATCTAAAACACTGAGACTCAAAGACAGTTTAGCACTATTAAGATGGGCGGGGTGCCCGTCAACACCAAGAAATCCATACATCTGAGGAACGCTGACTCTCCTTCCTGGTATCATTAATCCTGGTGCTGTGTCTCCTGGTACCGGCTTTTCCACGCCTAGTATTGCTCCTGGTTTTCCTTATTGTGGACTTCTATTCAGGAACGCCACACTCGACGCGTCTCCGTAAGCAAGGACGCTGCCTATGAATGGTGTCCGCTCTCGTCTGCCTTTACTGAAAAAAACCAAAAAAAACCCACACGTTTTCCTCTTCCTCCTCCTTGAAATAATAAACCTCCACGTTCCGGATGGGTGGCGCCCCCTGTGGACGCCTCCCAAATGTCGTCTGCGCGCGGCAGCAGTGGGTCAGTAAGTAGGTCATGAGCTACACAGGGCGGAATGGCGCCTGGCGTTTTGATTGGTTGGTTACGTGAAGGCAGCGCTGGCCTCAGGTGGAGCTACAGGTGAGTTTGCGGTGTCAGTGTGGTGGAAGACCTTGACGGGTGTGGTGCGGTGGGAGTGGGAGTGGTCCAGGTGTGGCGGCGTACCCAGCAGTCTAAACTGCCGTGTGTGGCTTACGCCACTTTACTGGTGGTATTTCTTAGAACGTGCTCGTACGCCCTATATACGCTGCCTAAACGTTAGAGTGGTCACATATGCTTCCACGTTGCTGCAACAAAACTATCCCTTCACTATCAGCGTGCTATTCACTGTGGTATTGTGAAAGAAACAGGGTGCCAGTGTCCAAATGGTCTTGAAGGCATGCCCAGTTGACCATGACCAATCATTCCAGACCGAAATACCTCAAGACTCACTGGTGCTTGATATATTTGGATCTTAGACTCAGGCAGTTGCAGAAATGGCATGTTGACTGGGTGAAAGTGTGTTACAGAAAGCGATCCATCGACTGAATGTAACCCAAATCCTTCATTTGTTATTTATAATTGCATGCTCATTCATCAATGATGAACATACCATTTGATCCTATTATGATCGGAATGCGATGACCTTCATCTTTCTAACTTCGGCTATATAGTAAATATAGAACGACCTACCATGCTTGTACAAGCTGCAAAAGAAGATGACAATTTACTATTCGTACGGAACAAGATGTTTTCGCCGAGTTCCGTACAAATCGTAAATTATTATCGGGTCAGGACGTTCTATATAAATATTTAATGCAAAAAACTCATCCATGGCTACTTCTGCAAACAGGATGGAATCGGAGGGAGGATAAACCTTTACAGAACTTCATGGATGGACCTATATTTTATTCCTTAGTTATTCCTACATCTATCAACATATTTATGAGTTCGGCAAGGTATTCTCACTCTTCCCCCGACACACTGCTTTAAGGCATTCTCGGCCATTACTGACAAACTAGTGGTCAAAAAACTTTCCTCACTTTACGGTTTAACTCCGCGTTCCCGTTGGGGTGTGGGAAGTAGCGTGCGGGGGAAGGAAATATACCCCCAAATATACACAAAAGGGAGCGCCACCACTGGCTCTCCTAACCTATAATGCCAAAAAGTCACACCAGAGGACGCCACTGTAACATAGTTTACACTGGTCCCCCTCCACAGGCACCCAAACGCTTCCAAGCCAGACCAATACATTGGCTTAGAACGTTTCCCGCCACCTATTGTCTTGATCAGCACCAACCAGGACAGAATCAGACAACATGTGACTAGCAGTAACCAGTGTGTACCTTCCTTTGAAGTTGACCGGAATAAATTAACTCACACGCCGCCCGCCCCCCGAGAGAACGGTGTCACATACCACCAGTCGCTCGCCGATCGCACGTCTTTACCCATTGCTGACAAACTGCTGTGACGACACTTGCGCCTGACAAAATGCCTGAAGACATTTCCGCTGATATGCACATGTACTGCCTGAGGGCATTCTCGCCTAGAAAGGGTTAATTTAGTTGGCCTTTCATTTGCACGCCACACCTGACAAAACCCGATGACGTCATCACTGTTGGGGCCGTCCGTACACACACGTAATACGTCATTACCTCCTGCTGTGGCCTTTCAAATACTGTGCAATGAGACCTTATTAAACTGAACATGACCACACCCTATACAGCAATAGGCTCCTGTTACAGACAGCTACTGTCTGGTCAAACAATAGCTATTGCTAATTCTGCAGAATCAGTTTGCAAGTCTAGAATTGTAGTGAGGTATCAAAGAAGCAGGATGTCAGAAATAAAAGGGGGACTATTTTCTGCCTTAGGATGACTGGGAAAACGTGGTCAATTTGCCCTGGTGTTGGGACTGAGGGTGTCTGGGGAGCTTCAACTCACTGTCATTTTGGCAGGAATGAGACTCAATAAAATAATAATTTTTATTAAAATCTGCCTCAAACTTAACGCGTACTTTCATCGGAAATATTTTTGAAATGAAATATCTTATACTGAGAATGTGAATTCATGTGGGACTAAGTCTGAAGAAAGATGTCTGGCCAGTAAAAAGACAATGACCAATGTGTTTTGGAGAGAAGGGTGTAAACCATGAGAGGTTGATGCGTAGTAACACACGAGCATAATCAATGCATTTTAAATCCATGATCAATGGTTATGGATTCTGACAGCTTAGAAACAATAAGTAGTGGTTTAGTGTGGCCCCATACATTTTCAATGGGTACTTGGCAATGGATGAATGACTACAGACATTCACATAAGAATGAAAGTTGAGCTGAATCACGGATGTAAGTTTCGGTCAGGAAATAAAGTGAAAATATTTGTTAATGGTGGAATTAATCGCATCAGAAACATTGAGAAAACATGGAAACACACTTGTGTGGTCGTGGAATGGGGTTGACGGTATAAAGGGAGGTTCAACCCTGTTTTATTTGCATAAATAGGGCTCAATTGATAATATCTTTGTTTTCTCCAAGAAAAGAAAGTGGATATAGAAACAAGGATTATATGAAGAAGTGAAATACTGCCATGACCGATTGATTTGAGATGGATTCTATTAGTTGGAGCTGAGTATATGAGGCGTAGCCTTGAGTAACCTACAGAGCAAAATCACTGCCGACAACTATCCCGATAAACCTGAATTAATCACCACGAATTGTTGCCAGATAATGAATCAATACGACTAATTACTTGGGAATCAGGACATACACGTTGCAGATTTATAGATTTCCATTGAGATTATCTGCCTCTCTCGGTACTGATTATAGCTTATGACCTGGGGGCTTTTTCAGGATCACTAACGAATCGATTACGAGTTAATACCACCATCATACGCATACTATACACTAATCCATGCGGCAAGACGGCGACTAACACGCATCCACCATGGCGGATCTGATGAGGTTCCCTTATTCCTCGCCAGGTGGATTGTGACGTGTAGTACTGCAGGAGAACACCAGGTGGCAGTACTGTGCAGACCACAGTGAACGCGCGACGATGCCGCCTCTCCACCATGAGCTCGTTTCTTACTTACTGCAGCTATCTTTTAACTCCTTCATCTTTCGCCAGCCGTCGCCACCTACCAACCTATAACTCTCCTACAGTGGCTGTTATATATGGCCCCAACCTACAAAAATTCCCCTAGCATAGTGGATGTTATATACCCATCTAAGCCTACCAAAACTCTCCAAACAGTGGCTGTTATATGCCAGAACCGACCTCAAAATCCTCCTACCAAAGTGGCTGTTATACACCTGACCCTACCGACTAAATCTCTCCTACTTTGGTTGTTATATATGTGAAGGAGCGATTTGATTTACAGCCCTGGCAAGGCCCTGACTCCAAGGTGCTATGTAGGTATTTGCCTGTCTTGATAGATGAATAGTATCTATATGTCTAGTTTTTCTACTTATTGCTGCAACAAAGTTCTTATCTTTCTAAACATGCCTGCTTCAATTTATCATTTTATATACTACTGTAGATCTCGCCTGGTGTGAGCTGTCATTTCAGTATACTACTAGCTGTATTTCCATGCACTACTCGGATGATTTGTTTATGAGCGTGGGACACGCTCATATACTCTGCCTGAAGGTTAGAGTGGCCACATCGACTTCGAGATTGCTGCAAAAACCTAACCCACACTATATATTTTGCTGATGTGTAAGATACTAGATATAAGGGGTGAGACGGGAGACCGTTGGGGGCTAGCCTGCGAATCTAACCCCAAAAAACCTGCGTTCTAACGCTGAGACATTACGAAAGGGTATTGGGTACGAATATCCTATAAAATCTTCGGAGAACTGTACCAGGGGTGGGACAAAGAATGGTATCAAAGTCCAACTGAGTCCTACATCTGCAGAGAGATATTCAGCTGCATACATTACTGGGAAAAATGGGAATCTGTTGCACTCTTTAGCCGTATTCACACTGTGTGGTTAGAAGGCTCGCAACTAGTAGAACCTAGCTTGGGTTTGTCTACTCTCTTGCGACTGGACGTACCTCTGGTATCTTTAGTCGCAATGGCGGCTGTAATAGCCTGCAAGGAAAATACGCTTTATGTGTGTGAACCACTGCCCCTGCCCGACTAGTGGTACCTCAACCTGCTTGATACTCAAATCGCAAGAGACTGGGCACACCTCAGGTACCGCTAGTTGCAACTGGGCGTACCTAGTAGGCTTAAGTGCTGATTCCACCGACACACAAGACATAGCCAGATTGGTCACGATTTGGGTGTCATGCTAAGTCGGGCTAGGTTTGAATAGTCGCGTGCCCATTTGTCGCGATGTGTCGCGGTGGTGGAGCACCAAAACATACACCCGACACCGCACGGCTACGTTTTGTGACAACGGAGGTACGACACATCGCGAAAATGTAGGACACTACAAGACATACCAAGATATACCACGGCAAATCCATCGTGTTGGTGGAATCAGTCCCTAAGTCTCCGACTAGCGGGAAGTGCGCTGTTCAGACTGTGCGATTTGATGCACAAGTTGCTGACAGGTACCGCAAGTCGCCCACTTGGGGTACCAAGGAACGCACAGTCGCCCAGTGTGAACGGGGCATTAGTGACTCCACTGGAGTCCCCGGGGGCTTCAGGGTGGCTGGGCTCTGGGGTCGGGTTGGGCATGCCACCACAAACACATCTTCGCAGTACGAGGTGTAGTCAGTCGTACACAATGTGGATCTTACGTCTGTTTTTCATGAGATTTTCATGTGATAAGTAAAAACAGTTATTTGGGTTCCGAGTAACAAGCAGATGGTTACCATAGAATTAAATCTCTGAAGAAAAAGCCAATAAAATGTTGTTATATCCAAACGTTCTGCCATTTTCTATTTCAGGTGGATGTACTACCTGTAAAACTTTGTAGTGTCTTTCCCGTTTCACAATACCTAGAATAAGTGATAAAACTAATTAATGCGACTGCACATTTAAAGGGTGGACATATTGAGTAGGGTCCTTCTTTGTTCTATTGCATACAATATTGAGATGGGTGTCAGTAGTTTTGCTTACATACTTTATGGATGGCCCCTTTCTCTCAGCCAAAACAGTGATATGCTTGGCAAAATATTGATTTGTTATTATCGGGAATTAGAAGTTTAAAAACGACATGTTTTCGTTTGGAAACCCGATTCATGCAAATCCAATACAACCTACAAGTCAAACCAACCGGGCCCAGCGGATTTCATCCCATAATACTGATCCCTGCCTGTCCGCGGCCATTTACTGACGGGACACGTGACATTTGACAAAGGTTTCCGGTCATGCGCGGTATTGCAAGGGGCCGCCAACGTCAACAAGGCGCGGCAGACGACATCCGACCCGGCTTCCCGCCAAAACCAGCAGCCAGTGGCTGAGCCGCACGCGCGCTAATCCAATGAAAGCGCAGACAGCTTCTTGTCGCCTGCCATGACGGGTTGCCATGGATACCATCGGACTTGGCGTTCATGAGGCAAAGTCAGAGAAGACGACTTTCGGCCGACTCTTTGGTCGGGAATCATGTTCAGTCTGCTCGGAAAATGACGGCGCTTTGCTTGTTGTTTGGTCTGTGTTGCAGTCCTTAATTCACATTATGAATATCTTCGAGCAGAATGGTTTACCTGTAAGTTGGTGCTTCACACACTTCACTGCAGACTGTTTTGTCGGTAATTAGTTGTAAACAATAGCATTTACAATGACACATTGGGAAATATAAAATAGCCTGTACCCGTGCACGCACTTTTGATAGTTATGTTCCGCTGTCCCCAATAGTATCTTTTATATTTTGTACGGCACAGGGGTGCCGTACAATGTTTAATATATGATTTGCTGCTCCGCCTGAACATGGTTTCTATGCCAGTTTACGCTAAGACTGGCATAGAAATTTCTGGTATACGATAATCAAAGAACGTACCACTATGGTAAGGCTGTTCTGTATCATCATCCTACGTGTTGTTCGTAGAAAAAAATCGGTATATTTTATGCATCAGTGAATAACTATCGTATCTCTTGATGCCTTTCTTTCTTTCAGCAGTTTTTTGTTCTACGTTGGATTGTGCACATGTAGCCAAAAGGATAGTCCGTTATTCATCGTTGGAGTGAACACATGTTTATACACTAGGCTTTATTGATTGGAAATGAGAAAGTATTTTTGAACATGGAGAAAGAATTGACAATTTTGTAAATGTATTATGAAGATGAATAAAGAAGAGCGCTGCTCGCATTAAAGAAAAACAAAAAAAAAACAAATACGCAGCATTGGTGGGTGCCAGGTCGTGTTCCATTGGAGCATCAATACAAAACTACGAGCAGCATTTGTTACCGCGTCAAGTCAATACAACACCGTGCTGGGACCAGTTTCCCCGCGCATTATCACAAAACAGAATGCGCTTGGAGAGTGATTGTCTTATACCATCAATCTTCCCGTGATGGTTAACGTTTTCACTAGCGTCTATATTACTCTATTAAGCCATGACGTCATGTCATATAAGCCCTGGCCGTCTTAGCGTCAAATCACGTTACATTCAGCTTCCTAAATCCTGGCAGACGACAACCAAAGTGGCGGGAGAAGACAAGGCGGTAGTCGGTTGGAACTCCTATGCATCAAGCGGCAATTCGATTTCGCCCTCTCGCGGCGTTGTCACGCACTGTGACGTCACCGTGGAAACCAGACGACATTTTCCATCTTCTTCTCCTCCGCTGGCGCCCGGCAGCCGGAGGTTTCTTCTTAACGGGCGCCCAGCGGACTGGCGCATAAGCTACATCTGGCGTGACGTGGTCACTGTCACGTGACCTGATATGACGTGACTAGGGGCTAAGTGGTATGACGTCACGAATCGTTAGCGTCACTAAAGGAAGATGGCTTCCCAAAAACATGGGTTCACAGCACGGGTTTCTGTGATACAAACCTTCCGCGTTTCATCTCCTTTTTGATACTTGATCGTCTGTATCTACAGAAGCCGCTGTTTTATGCTGCCGTGTAATTAATGGCTGATAGAGCTTATGAATGTAAACCAGTCATTAAAGTATAGCTTCAGTGGCCGTCGATATAGCTTGGGTAGTGAAGCGGACCTGCAGCCTACCATCATTAAACAGATATTTCAGAGCCATAAATAATAATGCAGAGGAAAGTTAGACTGCCATCAAAGTACAGGGTGATGAGGCTTCATTAAACAGGTCGATATAGGGCACAGAGTGATTGCGACTTCCGCTATCATCCTCCAGGAAAGTGTTTGATAGCACCACTGTAACCGGTGGACAATCGCTGTTGTCACTTGTTATAATCCATTGATAATTGTGGGGCGGGACTAAAACTCATCTCTTGCAAGCAGACAAAAGGTCCATTGATAGCTGGTACCGCCATCTGGTGTTTTTGTTTGGCATTGGGGGCAAGATGGCCGCTTCCATAACACAATAGCTATCTGCACTATATCAAAAATACAACCCGACATATATGATATATCACAAATGGATGTGTTGGAATTTTCATAAGCATATAACAAATTGTGTCTGATAGGGTCTTGAAAAAATAAGCAATATTTTTTATGTAAAATTTACTACCTCAGAGAGCCTGAGAAAACATAGAAACCCCATCGTTATCGGCAATGGTATGGGGCTGGGGTGTTTGGGGCGGTTTCAACCACTGTTTATTGGTGAGAAAGAGGCCAATCTATGTACAAAAGAAAACCTCTCCCTGTCACAGTGTCAAGGTCCATTTAGACTCAAGATCATTTATCTACAGACACAGGTTTAACATCAAACGTTTGAAATGAATTTACAAAGAGTTTTCCTCATGAGAGACTTTCTGTTGAGGTCCAAGCTGTTGGAAATATAACTTTCCCATGGGTGTCAGTTGGGGTGGAAACGGTTTTTTTTAATGTGGAATCTACTGCCTTAGAGAGACTGACAAAATATGGAAAATACATCAGTGTTGGCCATGGAATGCGGTTGAGAGTGTTGGGGGAGGTCCAAACCAATGTTTCATTGGCATGGAAGAAGCTTAATATATATTATCTCTATTTTAAACTCGAAAAAGTTATCACATGGTAATGAAAATGAAGATTTCCTTGGATAATAGGAAAATTACCATCTCTGTATAACAGAGTAGCTGATGGGTGATGGTGCTGTGACTTGCTTTACTATATATACCCATGCCGTATAAACTATAAATACACACCATTTCGCCATATAACATATAAAATACTGTACGGACCACTGGTCCGTACACTCAAATACGGACCACCTTGCCATACGTTTATTAAGATATTGGTTGTTAAGCTAAATGAAATTAATGATTTTTTTTTAATTCCGGGTATATAGTAAATATATAACGTCCAACCATGCTGTACAATTCACAGAACTCAATGGTAATTTACAGTTTGTACGGAACTCGGCCTAAACGCCTCGGTCCGTACAAACTGTAAATTACCATCTCGTTCCGTGAATTGTACAGCATGGTCAGGACGTTCTATATAAATATCCTACCTGAGCTCCTGACAGACCACAGAAGGACCACCTCACCGCCCGAGGCACAAAGAACATGCTAAGATGCACTCATTAAACTAACGACCCCCTCTTAATATGAAGTCCTTTGTACTTGATGTATTTAAGAAGATTTACTGCCGGGGAGGCGGAGGGGATGTAGGTAGGTGCGCCCATACTGATAATGTGATTGGCTGACAGAGAATACCACCTGATTAGATAAACCCATACCCGAGCCTTTCATCCAGCGAAAAATGTATCTTCGTTTGTCCTTGGGAAGCCCTGTCCAGAACATTGTCATTGCGGTCTTGTCGTATCCATTACCTTATTTCCATATCCATATCCATAGTGTGCCTATAAGAGATCCCCTATTTACATCAGTGTAAGCCCACAATACCCGTAGCCGGGCCCCTCGGTGCGCCTCTGTCAGTGACACTAATCAATGCGCCATCTCCTCTTCCTCCATTTCACCTCCTATCTGGGGTTCTGCCCATTATGCAGTCATGCCTTGCATGCCAAATGATAGATATGCGTGTGGGTGCAGGTGATTGGAGCGGGTGGTGAGAGGGGAGGTTTTAATGGATTACGCCTCTCGAGGTCGATAACTATAGGGTTCGGGTTGTATGTAATACATTGGCAGGGAGATAGGGCTGAGAGGCTTAGAGGTAATGCATATATAATGACCAACGCGGAAAGAGATGGTGAATAATTCAATCTATCGAAATATGTAGAATAATGAATTACGGCTGAAGTAGAGGAAGGAGTAGTCCATGTTTGTGGATTACTCAGTATTGAAGCTTTAGGAATGAGAGTAGGGAGAGAGTATTGGTAGTGGATAATCTTGTTTGGGTTTTAGGGTGGGTGGGTAAAATGGTTTTTAGTGCATGAGTCTGTTGGAAAGTGGTTGGAGATTGAGTATCACGTGACCACTGGAATGTGGAGGAGGGGAGAGTGTAACCCTCTCCCGCGCGCATTACCACCAACAAGTTGGCAACAATGGTAATGTACATATAATTCAGGGGTGTAAATTGGGGACAGGAGAAAAAGTGGGAATACTTTATATGTAGAATTTGTTGCCTCAGAAAAACTTCATTATTGTCGTCAATTATGCCCAAATTATTTTATATTTGTTTATTACAAGAAATATAATCTTACAGACTAAAAAGAAGACCACTCATTTTACGCACGGTCTGACCAAAGCCGTGTTTTATAAAGTTGTGGACTATGTTAGTTAAATATATAAAAGATGATATTTCTGCCTCAGAATGCACAATATTGATCAGTATGAGAACTATATTTTTAAAGGTATTGGAGAAAATGATGACCGTTAGGCGATGCATTCCGTACCACGGAACACCTGCAATGCCGTGGTTACCCAATCATTTACCTGGTTAGTTACAGGACATGGGAAGATGCATAACACCAATGTTTGCATATATATCACCGTGATTGCAATTACGTTAATTGCGGTTTTTCAATTTGTCTAGATATAATTCTCCTATATCATACATACCCTGGTGTTGAAATAGGAAATGAACGGTTAGCGGTCGAGTACATATTATAAATACACATATACACAGCATTCATATGCTCAGAGGCAGATATGGGTAATAGGGTTTTGGGGTCCAGTCAACATGCCCATCAAAACAAGCCACATCTCCAGAAATAACCCACTATGCCATCCGGGGAATTGCACGTGGCCCGTTTACTGGTGGACTCCTGGTAGGCATCGCATGCTTCATGTCCTCATCAATAAAGACTACCCTCAGGGAAATAATCCACAAACAGCAAGATCTGCTTTGGCAATTCCACGGGGATTTAGATTGGTGAGCAACCTATCGTTCTCTATCTATGCTTTGGAGACATGGTAGTTTTTTTAATGATGTTCATTCCGCATGAGGAATCATTGCTTTCACTTATTGTGTGTGATCAATAGTGAGTATGTACATGGGTGCATCTATAGAAATACCTCCATTTGACCATAAGTAATGTGTTTGCTCAATGATGCTCGTTCGTGAGGCTTCAGCCGGCAGTCCTACAGACTACTCATTTGCGTGTTTCACATCCACGATACGGCATACACCTATGAAACTTGCATCTCTCAAACTATTGATGTTTATAAATGACAAGCATATGGTAAAGCTAGATTGCCTAGAATACATCATAGGCTGCTCTGTACTAAATTAAGTATACGTAGGGTACGAGTGGGAGCACTTATCTCATTGCTTCGCTTAACCCATTCGCGCTGGTTGATGCCTTGAGGCAACACTATTGCAGATCGACTGATGCCTTGGGGTATCATTGGGTGTCGAGGGGGGTGTGTGATTATGTAAGATATCACGTGATTAAGTTATCAAATTATTACAATCAGCCTGCGGACACCAAAACCCTAGCGGTTAACACTGTCACTAGTATCCGATCCTACGTGGGTGACTCTGCTGTAGGCGCCCGCCCCATATGGATATGTCACGTGATTTATACCTAGGCACGTATGTGAAATACGTACCATCTTTAGCATAACTCATAATTACGATATGTAATAATTCTAGTCTGCATAACATCTCACTGCAGGCAATGCAGCCGCTGTTTGGTTTCACCCTATCTCATCGAGAACAAAATGTCGTCTGCTTGTGTCTGCAGTCAAAGCGGAGGTATCAGTCAGGGTCAAGGTCAAATAAAGAGGGACATGTGGAGCCGGAGGAGGGGAGAGAGGCAGTCTGACTTGGCAATGCCTCGCAGGTGGTATCAGTCAGGGTGAAGGTCTGGCAAATATAAGAAGAAAGTAGGAAGGTAATGGCATCAGGCAGGAGATTACAGAGGAAGGAAGTGATAAGAGATTAGGGAGGTTGATATTTTTTTATCTAATCAACAACGACCGGGAGACATCAAGAGAGATGGGAGATGTTCTTTACAACCATGTTAATACTTTGCTCCGGGACTCTCTTCATCCAATGTAGCAAATCGTGTGTTACAAGGGTCTATTACCGGGCTGAGATTCGAAATGAATTGAACTAACTAAGCTATACACAAATGGTCTACCGTGAATCAGAGGAGAAGGCAATAGTATTTTGTAAAAGTGCGCGATATTAAAAAAAAGTAAGAGCTGTCACATGAGCAGCCTTTACAACCACTATGTTATCGGGCAATGATCCGAGAGTCTTATTTTGACATGGACATATTTTAGGCTTAAAAGGATGTTTTATTTGACGTACAAAAGACGTTTTTCATTAGCATATACCTAGTCACGTTATGACATACCCGGTACGTCACAGTGGGACGTTCGGCCATAAATACGACATGGGTAGGATCGGGCAGTCATCATACACTGCCACATATATATATTATCAAGAGTCGTCACGAGTTTGAGTCTGAGTATATTTATGCCACGCATTTTGTTGGCTCCATAATTTCACGAGTCGAAGTCGAGTGACATTACGGAGCCAACAAAATGTGTGGCATAAATAAGCTCAAACTCAAACGAGTGGCGTCTAGATTTTATCCTACCCCGTTTCCATATTTTTTCAGTATCAGAAAGTAGTGGCATAAACAACACTTTATGTCACGCCTGTGAAATAAACAAATCCCATGTTAAGCCTATGGCGTTTTTTATTAGGGGTAGGATAAAAGGATAGGCTCTGTGCTGCTGGATTCCTGCGCTACTATAAACCCATTACCAGAAATTCCCACACACGTATAGTGATGAATATTCCGACCGTAATAGTTTTCCTATAGGTCCAAAATGCGGCTTCATCACAAACAATAGCCCTGCTGCATACCGTATGCATACGTATAAAATCACCCGTTCCATACCTGTACATATACGTGATCTGAATGTATACGGTAGGCGCAATGGTCAGTTAGGAGCAGTACACGGTACATACGCCGTACGAGCCTAGTTAGGAAGAGCAGGGCCTACTTAGGCGCTCACAGGGGACATTGATGCGCAGGCGCGTCCACCAGCGTTCATGAGCGACTGGATGCGTTCGGAAATGACGATTTGTACTGCGTTCACACAGAGCAGTCGTCCTCAGGTAGGTTCGCACGGTAACCGTTTACATCAATGGTATGACTAGGTATTTCTTTCTAGGTTTATATTCTTTTATTTCAAAATATCAGCAGCTATCATCATGAGATTGTGTCTGTTAGCTATAGCGACAGCAAACCAAAATGCGCCATAAGCAAAGCGTTATCATTGAAGAGTGAATAAGATTACCATTCACTGTCAACACTGGTTACTATATAGGAGTTGAGGTATACATGTCAAAGGAGAGGCTCCATCAACCGTAAAAGGTCAGACCATGATAGTTGTGTCTCACTAAAGGAGGCTCTATTGAAGTTCGCAATACCCTTTAAAGATGGTGTAACTAGAAGGACGAACAAGGCGGAAGATAGCTGGACAATGCGAACTGTTTTGGGTCATTTTAACCCTTTCCAGGCGAGCAGGTTGTTGGGTACTAGTGGCTACAGGGGCCAGGATATATTGATTTCCACACATATCTTTCCATATTTTACACAAAATCTTTAAATTTGTCTTTTATCTATTGGAAAATGCCTGAATATATCATGAATGCCTGTACCCATTCTCGCCTCCTGTGTACATAATGCCTGTAGGCATTGTCGCCCCCCCCCCCCCACCCCCCATGTACATAATGCCCGTAGCCATTTTCGCCCTCAATGGATCAATGTCTTAGTGAACTTCCTTTATGTGTACTGGTCCTCGTCTGGTACTTTAAAGCCTGCCCCCACCTACCACGATTCTGGTCCCGATTGGCCTTACGACGGCCTTCCCGACACCATTCTGATTGTAGCGTGAGGTCTGGCAAAATCGTGGTAGGTGGAACAGGTTTCTGCAATTCCGTCTACGACAGCTCACGATAGGCTGCGATGAAAACGCCAATCGTAGAGGTCCCGATAATTTCCAACATGTTGGAATTTTCGTAGCCTGTCGTAGGGTATCATAGCCTATCGGGAAGCTATCGTGACCATAGTTTATGTTATTGGTCCTCCCGAGGCGCTGCCACGCTCTACAATTTCAAACTGTTGGACCTATCGGGGACCTCTCGATAGGTCACGATTTCCCCATTTCAAATCGTAGCAATCGGGAAGCATGTCGTGGCCTATCGTGGTAGGCGGGGGTCCCCTCTTACGGTGTTACTGTCATTTCATCAAACATGTGACAGTTCATACAACACCCTCTGTACATCCTTCCAGTTCTCAGGCTTCTCTAGGGCACATAGCGAGCAGGGCATACAGGCGTTCATGTTGCTCCCGATGCCACACTGCACATCATATGGCAGATCCCAAGCTTCCAAGCAAGGCAAAGGATCTGATTGGAGACTAGAACTCTGCATGTGCCCCCTACACTGCACGAGGGAACGAGTTTACGTATGTTTCAGTTACCCGCATGCACATGGAAATATATATATATTTTTTTAACGTTTTTATTTTATCTGGAGTTTTCTACTAGGATAAGATAAAATCCTATTTTCAGTAGGCAGCAGGGCCAGAATGTCCTCGGGCGTTAACAAAGTACTCGTATTTGCGTCATATTTACGCGACGCCCAGGTGGTGTGTTTGCGTGTGTGTCTGTAGACGTACAGGGGTCAATATGCGTATATTTGCGCCTGGCCGGAATTACGGTCATTACACCACCGTCAACTGGCGTCAACGAGTATGTGCACATATATATATACGCAAGAAATGGACATACACAAACTGGCACGAAATCCCACACAGACAATCTTTGCGTGCGTTTTCGGCATGGTGAAACTGTTAGTAAATCTGAAATCTCGTACATCTCTAGGATCTAAGGTACGCTATCTGCACTTTCTATACAAGCCCTACACACATGACCTAGTGAACTCTGTGTAACAGTAACCTGTGTTTACGAATGTATCCGTCCTCGGCCCCGTACTATGAATAGAAAATCAACAGTAAATTTGTCTTTACGAACGCGTCCGTCCTGTGTCCTCGGGCCCCGCACTATGAATAGAGAATGGGTAGGCGCCGCCGGGACTGGGGACCACGTGATCGACACGGGACCAGACTCAGAACGAGGCTCGGGTCCCTGATTAGCCTATCACTTGACCTTGACCTTCACACTGGTCACTGGGCGTCGTTCACTTGACTGCTCGACCTTCAGATGACCTCGACATGAGTGGAGGGGAGAAGGAGGGTGACCTACACACGACCTTCGTGTTCATCTTATGACCTTCCATGAATCTCTTCATCTGTCCATACAAATAGGGTACACGCATTGAGTACAAAGTAGGCCAGCCTACTAACGATACGGAATGGGACTGTATTATCTATAACTAGCAACTTCATCGATTTGTACTTGGCTACGAGTCCGAGTCCCAAAAATAGTTTAAAAGTGAGCTGCCGTAGTGGGGTTCGAACCCCAAACTGAAAGAGCAACTACTCTCGTCTAACAATTCCTAACTGCTGTGGTGCCCTCTAGAGGGTGTACGAGAAACCATCGTAAACTCGTGGTTATTATTTCGCGTGACACAGATATTTTGCCGGCAACCAGCTGAGTGGTCTCGTGCCTGCACAAGATTCTCACTCTCGTGGCTGCTCAGTCTCCAGCCCTAGGTCTGGTTAACTATGTCTCTATGTGCGGGAGCAACTTCAAGCGAATTTGACGGAATTCTACCGTTTTATATATAGTAGGTAATAAACGATTCTTCACATAAATCGACGATCTTTGTCCAACTGAGGCGACATAACTAGGATGAAACGACCTTCACTTTTGCCCTTCATAACCTACCAATGAGGTCTTTACAGTATGAGGGGTCATCCCCTACGAGACGACATGACCTTCATACCAAACCTGGTCTTCTTATGACAGAACGACGTAATATTTTTGAAGGTTTGAAAAATATTGATTAAAAAATCTTCCAAAATGACGGGGGATGACCTTCTGAAGACTAATTGACCTTCAATATCAGAGCCTGGACACCAAATGTAAAACAAAACTATCAAAAAGGTAGTGAAAAATCACCAAAAAAAACCAGACACAGAAATTCTTTTGTAATTAATGGCGCATATTGACCCCTATGTAAAAAAGACACTCATCATTATTAAACATGATAGATGACATTCTTTTCGCAGGTCGAACCTCTTGTTTACTCGTTCACTGTTCTGGGAATACTCATGGCTATGTCTGCACTATCACCTCAGCATACCCAATCGTTCATATAACAGACACACCCAGTCACTAACCAATCACATTGCCTTTCCACGTCACGTGATGCAACTGTTGAGGTCACCGGGTATATAACCTCAACAATGATTGGATGAAACAGAGACACCCCGTACCAGTTGACGTCAGACTAGTTATGACGTCACCGAGCGATTGACTTTGCCAACAAGTTACACGTCGTTGGAACTGAATTATCTGTGACGTCATTGTCTCCATGGCAAGGGTGATGTTGAGTCGGGAGACTGGCAAATGAGAACGAGGGTCGGTGTTATTCCATGTATAATATGGAAGTATCGAAGCCCAAGTAATTAGGAATGCGCACAGAATCATCTATTCTTGCGTTATTGTACGCTGTTCAGCGTGGCGGAGGCATTCCCAACTCGACCAATCTGCAGCCCGTTGAATTATCTAGGCTCGTACAGAATTGCAACTAAGACATGAATGTCCCTATTCCTATATACCTATGGCTGTACACTCTATGCTTACACCACGCTCTGGGGGGTGGAGTAACTATCTGATACTACCCAAGGTTGGTATACTACCCAAGGTTGCCGTATACTACCCAAGGTTGACATTTAGACCAATCAGATTGTCTCTTATTAAACCACATTTGAAGGTATATAGGAATAGGGAAACCAAGTACCAGTGAAAGGAAGTCAAAATTACTCGGTAAGGCTTGGAAAAATTACTGCCCGCGGCCAGGGCCTTGGGCAGTAATTTTTCCAAGCCTTACCTCGTAACTTTGACTTCCTTTCACCGGAACATAGTTTCCCTCTATTCCATATACTTGTATACATTTCCTCTCACGTATAATAGTCTGTTGAGAAAGGAATTTATTGCATCAATTAACGCTACAAACTATCGTTCATTGCATCTGCCGGACCGTATCACCCCTCATTATCATTATTTGCTGCTTATTTTCCTAAAAACAAATATATCAGGAAATTATTTACCTCCCGAATGATCTGCTGGGGTGGACAGCAATTATCAATCTGTTCACCCTCTTGGTCGCCTCGCCTCCTCGTGGTGCAGACCGGATATGCTTGCATGCAAGTATAACAAAAGCGACAAGGGTGGGGAGTTACCTCAGTGGTAAAGAGCACTGGACTTTGTTGATTCGGGTCCCACTGCAGCCACTTTTTTCCTTCACCCCCAGCAGTGGTAGATTTACTGCTATATCAAAGGCCATCCTTCTCATACCATGTCTATGTGGTGTGGGAAGTAAAAGAACTCTCACCTCGGTAAATGTGTATGGGCGAGATTTCTACCTGAATTCATCACATAGATTCGATCACCACCCTAGTGGTGTAAAAGAACCTTGAGAAAGTCTGGAAAGGACCTATAATGGTTGACTGGACGTAAAATAAAACCAAATAAACCAAACAAACAAAAACCTCCCGAATTGTTAAAGACTATCAACATCAGCGGGACAGAGCGAAAGAACGGCAAGCCGAGCTCTGAGAATGTAATACTTACCAGAATAAAAGATCCCTACTCAACACCAATTGTAACATATTGATGGCGAATAAAAGCTGTTAAAACATATATAGAGGAAGAGATGAATATGAGAAAGGACCCCTCCGAAAAAACACAGGCTATTTCTAAACTATTCTGTATTTCTAAAGTACCGTGATAGTTGCTCTGAGGCCGAATGAGATCATTTTAGTGTATAAATAAACAGCTGCTTCGTGACGGTGGCGTCCCACGAACAAGGACGACCTTCACCTTGGGAAGGACAGCGCGTTGTCGTCTGCCGTCTACTAATTTCCCGCCAAGAGCTTAAACTAATGTGAACCCGTGTCTACGGTGAGAGAGGAGAGGGCTTAATTAGTCTGTCGTTACGCTATCTCCGCCGGCGGCCTCCGCTACCCCGCCGCCCTGCCCGCCTCCTGGTACGATGTGTAATCCCCTCCTGGCAGTGTGCCCTGCCTGCCACCTGTACCCCATCCTATCCCTGCCTCCTGGTAATGTGTGTAATCCCTTCCTCAAACTATCCCCTCCCTGTCACCTGTGCCCCATCCTGTCCCTGTCTTCTGGTAATGTGTGTAACACCTCCTCACAGTGTGCCCTGCCTGCCACCTGTGCCCCATCCTATCCCTGCCCCCTGGTACCAGGTGTAATACCTCCTCACAGTGTGCCCTGCCTGCCACCCCTGCCCCATCCTATCCCTGCCTCCTGGTAGCGGCTGTAACACCCCCTCACAGTGTGCCCTGCCTGCCACCCCTGCCCCATCCTATCCCTGCCTCCTGGTACCGGGTGTAATACCTCCTCACAGTGTGCTCTGCATGCCACCCCTGCCCCATCCGATCCCTGCCTCCTGGTAATGTGTGTAATCCCTTCCTCACACTATCCCCTCCCTGCCACCCCTGCCCCATCCTATCCCTGCCTCCTGGTAGCGGCTGTAACACCTCCTCGCAGTGTGCCCTGCCTGCCACCCCTGCCCCATCCTATCCCTGCCTCCTGGTAGTGGCTGTAACACCCCCTCACAGTGTGCCC
This sequence comes from Alentia gelatinosa, assembly GCA_950022655.1. NCBI lineage: Eukaryota > Metazoa > Annelida > Polychaeta > Phyllodocida > Polynoidae > Alentia > Alentia gelatinosa. The sequence goes on from OX465593.1 coordinate 22,685,493, forward strand.
TGCCTGCCACCCCTGCCCCATCCTATCCCTGCCTCCTGGTAGTGGCTGTAACACCTCCTCGCAGTGTGCCCTGCCTGTCACCCCTGCCCCATCCTATCCCTGCCTCCTGGTAGCGGCTGTAACACCCCCTCACAGTGTGCCCTGCCTGTCACCCCTGCCCCATCCTATCCCTGCCTCCTGGTAGCGGCTGTAACACCTCCTCGCAGTGTGCCCTGCCTGCCACCCCTGTCCCATCCTATCCCTGCCTCCTGGTAGCGGCTGTAACACCCCCTCACAGTGTGCCCTGCCTGCCACCCCTGCCCCATCCTATCCCTGCCTCCTGGTAGCGGCTGTAACACCTCCTCACAGTGTGCCCTGCCTGCCACCCCTGTCCCATCCTATCCCTGCCTCCTGGTAGCGGGTGAAACACCTCCTCACAGTGTGCCCTGCCTGCCACCCCTGTCCCATCCTATCCCTGCCTCCTGGTAGCGGGTGTAACACCTCCTCACAGTGTGCCCTGCCTGCCACCCCTGCCCCATCCTATCCCTGCCTCTTGGTACCGGGTGTAACACCTCACAGTGTGCCCTGCCTGCCACCCCTGCCCCATCCTGTCCCTGCCTCCTGGTAGCGGGTGTAACACCTCCTCACAGTGTGCCCTGCCTGCCCCCTGTGCACCATCCTGACTAGTGATTGTAGTTGGCAGGGGAGACGAGTGGATGGCATGATTGGACAGCGGGTGGCAGGTAAGAGGAGCCGGTGACATGCTGTGATGGGTGGCAGGTCAGAGGAGTGGGTGCCATGCTGAGATAGTGGGTGGCAAGTGAGTGACATAATGTGATAGTGGGTGGTAGGTGAGAGGAGTGGGTGCCATGCTGAGATAGTGGGTGGCAGGTGGGTGACATGAAGGGGTAGTGGGTGGCAGGTGAGAGCCACCAACACGTCGTCATTAAGCAAGTTAGCACTGGCACAGACGCGTTGAAGCGTGACGAGGCCGAGTCGGGCCCGACGCTCATTAGTCACACGCTCCTCTGTAATTCCCGGCCAAAAATCAACCATCGACTTCCCAGTCCATCTCAGCTTTTGTACCACTTCTCAGAAATCACTTGGGGAAAAATTACCATTTGTCACGGACCTGTTTTTGGTGTCAGGTCGAAACCCTCTTCCCCATCAGCGCCACCGATGGAAAATTCCAGACTCGACCTCCGAGAAGTCACGTGTCCGCTGGTGGCGCCGTCTGGTGGGCGTCACGGCTGAGAGCGCACGGAAAAAAGGGCGGGAAATCAACACTGGCAGATTCAAAGACTCGAGAAATAGTTGCCTCTCACATAAACCTGTCCCTGTCACAGTGTCTAGGTCCGTTTAGACTCAAGAGCATTTATCCACAGACACAGGTTTAACATCAAACGTTTGAAAGGAATTCTCAATGAGTTTTCCTCATGAGAGACTTTCTATTGAGGCCCAATCTGGTGGAAATATAACTTTCCCATGGATGTCAGTTGGGGTGGAAACGTTTGTAATATGGAATTTCCTGCCTCAGACAGACTGAGAAAACATGGAAAATACATCAATATTGGCCATGAAATGTGGCTGAGAGTGTGTGGGAAGGTTTAAACCAATGTTATATTGGCATGGATGAAGCTCATTTTATACTATCGTTGTTTTACACTCCATGGAAAAATGGAAAACTGTGATCTCTGCTTTCCTCTCTTGAGAAATGACACTATAAGTACTTCTGGTGTTCATATAGATATAACCATAAGTGGTACGGGGGAGAACTAATAGTGGGAGATCAGTTCCTGTTTGCTGAGGCTCGAACACTATGAATATCTATACCTTATATTACCAATACCGTGACGATTTGTTTGTACGTCGTGTATTGCAATCAATGGTGCAATATGAGCCGTCCAGGCAATAATGCTTGGAGTGAGGTCAACATCAGTAATTGCGACACAAATCAGGGATTATTCATCATGTAAATGGTCCATATTTCAAATGAAGGACGCTTCTTCTATGGCGTACATGATTGGGAGGGGTCGTAGGGTTGGGGAAGTCAACATTTTCAGATTTTGATTGCGTACAACCTTTATGGATGGCACAAAAGTTCATTTTCAGATCATCCCTAAAACATTTATGAATGCAACTGTTATCGGTTAATGCATCATATTCAAGAAGATATGGTATACACAGAGGAAACCCTTATATGAAAGACACAACTAATATACATCATATGTATACTACAGCTACCTATAGACTCTCCCTCACACTATATTGATGATATAGTATCACTGATATATCAATAGATTATGTATACTACCAACACCTATTTAGTATGTAGTACAGATACCCACACACTCTCCATCAGACTGTATTTATAATATAGTATCACTGATATACTAATGCTAGATTGTGTATACAACCAACTCCCATACAGCATAGTGTGCCTTCACCCATACACTGTACAGTTGAGACACTCATACAGCCTTCCCTTCCACCCTCCAAGTAGCAGACAGACAGACACCCCCCCCCCCCCCCTGCGCATACAGGTATCACGTGATCTCACTACGTCACACGCCATCTGGCGGACCGGGCCCGCATTCCCCTGTCGCTGGTACCGGAAGTGGAATGCGCCGCCAGGGGGAGGCAGGCCTCAGTCACGTGACCAGACGCCGATCAATGGTGAAGACATTAGTGGCGACATCTCGCGGATTTAGCGGGTTTGTGTGGAGGCGCGGGACAAGGAGGAATCTGTTCACCTGATTAAAGATGGAGTCCAGGGGAGGCCGAGTGGAGGCGTGTATATGTGTGATTGTTAGTATAGGAATAGACAGGCAAATTATCCTCCCCTAATAAAAAACGCCATAGGCTTAACATGGGATTTGTTTATGTCACGGGTGTGACATAAAGTGTAGTTTATGCCACTACTTTCTGATACTGAAAAAATATGGAAACGGGGTAGAATAAAATCTAGACGCCACTCGTTTGAGTTTGAGCTTATTTATGCCACTCATTTTGTTGGCTCCGTAATGTCACTCGTCTTCGACTTGTGAAATTACGGAGCCAACAAAATGCGTGGCATAAATAAACTTAGACTCAAACTCGTGACGTCTCTTGATATTATTAGCATGCTTTCTGGAACAAAAAACCAATGGAACACAGTTGAGAATTGTCTGTTATTTCCATTTTCAGTCTCAAGGTCAAGCCATTTTAATTCACGAAGAAGATCTCTATTTGACAGCAATATGTAAGTACACACATATTGCTATAAAATGCGCATTGTGATAGCAGGGTCAGGTCTATAGATTTGAGTACAGATGGTGTTGGACAGAATGAGACAGCATTAATGCATCATTAAGTGTCTAGATTGGGCTGGGTCTGGATTAGGATTAAATTTTAGGCGGTTTCTGAGGTATAGAGTAGATTAGCAAAAGGAAGCGAAGCCGCAGTGAGCTAAGCATGTGCAGGGTTTACTAGTCTTGAGTTGACATATAAGAGCAGCTATTTAACACCGTATAAAAAGCTGCCAGGCACTATAGGAAAAAATACCAGGGGTCAGATGATAAAAAAGAAATTGACGAGTGTTTGGTCTGTGCGCCATTGAGTTTGGATCGTGCAGCAATATGAACGAGGCGATAGCCGAGTGAACATTTTCAAAGTGCTACAAACAAAGTGAAAGGGGTTTCAAACCAAACATGAATATGTTTCTGATTTTATCTTAGCCTGCAATTATTTATCTATTTATCGCCCATTTAGTATGGGTTACCATATTCGCAGGTCTATTGAGTACTACAGAGGAACCCATGAAAGTTTAGGGTCTGAGCTCGTATCCCATCGAGTTTGAATCACGTAGTAATTCACAAGGCGAAGCCGAGTGAATTACTATGCGATTCAAATGAGATGGGATCGAGCTCTGACCCTAAACTTGAATGGGTTTCTGAATTTATCTCACCCTTAATATTGACTAATGGGCTAACATTTGTGACATTATCCCCCATTGGATATTTTTCATAAATATCTAATAGGCATTAGATACGAGTTTCCAATGTTAAGTCTATGGAGAAAAAATATCTGGGGTGAGATAAATGTTCCTAGTATTAAGCCTACGGACGTTTAGACCAGGCTAAGATAAAGATCAAGGGTTCAGCATGCAGGGTCTGTAAACAACAGTGCGGCTTGTAGGGCGGAGGCGGACAATGGGTTGTATAGGCACTGTCCCCTGGGACTCACAGTGGCCGGGGGTGGAGATGGGTAGAGGGAACGGGTGGGGATAACCTGTGGGGTAATTACAGAGGTAATCAGAACAGACGGGGCACGAACCCCCCTGGGGGCTGAGGGACGGGGTTATTAGTGGAAGGGGGTCCGGGTTAGGGTCGTTGTCGTGTCAGGTATAGGGGGTGGTTGGGTAGGTCAGATATAGTCAACAACACGTGGATCAACTAGATGATGACATTAACGAAGCCATTGAGTGTGGTTCAGAGTGATTACTGTGCCATCAGGTTGATCGCTTTGTAATTTCATGAAGCGAAACCAGGTGGAATCATGTTGCGATCAAACAAATGGCATATTAGTCGACCCTGACCACTCATTTTGGTTTCATGTCTTTTCCCATCCCTGAATTCTAATATTTATTTTTACAATTCATAAATAGGAAAAGAATGTTTCCCACGGCAAATTCCTTATTTGTGATCCTTTAAATGACCGTTAATCCCAGGTGACGACTATGACAGGTTTGTTGATGTGCATGCCACACCTACTATATCATTGTAACAAGTCTTACTTATCATGGCTCTTTACTTTACCGACAATGCAATGCAGGGACAACACATCATCGTATACCTGTGGTCGAATCACCTATACATACTATCCATTGCTACCCATAGCGTATTTATGGCCGTACGTCACACTGTAACGCAAGGGATTTGTGATCAAATTACCCAGTAAAATTTCGCCATTTAAGGTATATAGCATTACGGAAACAGGCTGACTTATCCTGTACGTCAAAATACTTGGTAGACTTATAAACAAAAATTGGTAAAGAAATATTCCTCTGCCTTTGGCATTAGGATATATCTCATCAATATTTTTACCGCGAATATTCTACGTACACAGAAGCCAGCTTCCGTATTTTATGTATCACTCATTTCCAAAAACATCAATATCAAAGTCCTATCGCCCCAATGACAAAAACCAGTTTACTTCTGGATTGAGGAGGGAAGGATCGAAATGGCTGTAGTAAAAACTGTGACTGGTCTGATGTATACCGGACCAGACTCAATGTATAACTTGTGGGAACACAGTAAACTTCCCCCTGCCAGACATCGCAGTGAGATGTGTATGAGCGATAAGCCACAGTGCGGGGATACCGAGCGGAAATTGAGTGTGTCCACGTGGGTGATGGGTGGACTGCAGGTGGCTGGACTCACGGCCGGCACTACGTCACCCCACTCACCCCCACCCCCTCCCACCCCACTCACCTCCCACCCCTAGACTTGCTCAAGTCTTTGATTATTAGCATTCGTTAAATGATTTATCAAAATTAGAATAAAGTTCATTTTAGTATGTATCCTTCTCTGACTGGCCCATGAATCAAAGACTTGTCCACTATGAACAGAATCTCCTGTTTATGGCCCCAAGTTGCTCCCTGTAACCCTATACCTCCTCCTACACCTCCCCTATCCCCTACTCCAGTTCCCTGGCCGCCTGTGTTGTCATAGCAATAAATTTCGCCTGTTCCTGACTGTGACTCGATTGAGATCAAAGTGAGAGGGTATCAATCTCCCAACAGATATCCTGGCTACTGGTCAGGATATCTGTATGGAGAGTGTTGGGAATGTTGGAACTAAACAGCGCCAGAAATCCAACACCATTACCGATTGTACGAGTCCCGGTATCCCAACGAGTAGGGTAGCCATAGGATGCAGGGACTGGAGCCAGTCTACCCCCCCCCCCCCCTCCCACACCCTCACGCCACCCCCTCACTCAGACCTGGTCTTTTTCGTATTTTTTCCTTCTTTTCTTTGAATACGGCGAAAAGTATTGGAGTATGCATTCTTTATTGATGAGGGTGCTTTAAGGAAAATATTTAATATGGCTGAATCGTAAAAATCTAAATGTCATAGTGGCCCTACAAAAATATGAGAGATGTGGTAGATAATGTCAAAAGAATCTTTTAATTATTCATATTTTGATTGGGTCCGTTCTTCTTGTTTGTTTGATTGGGTAGTTTAAAGTCCAATATATTCTATTAGACTTACTTTGGGTTTGATGGTGATCGAATCTATGAACTGAATTTAGGTAGAAATCTCATCCCTGCACAATTACCGAGGTGAGAGTTCTTTTTTGTTCCCAAACTATATGGACATGGTACGAGAACAATTGGCCTTTGATATAGCAGTAAATTTACCAATGCTGGGGATGAAGGAGAGTGGTTGCAGTGTGACTAGAACCCATAAATTCCTATAACCTAGGGGTTACAAATACAGTGCCTTAACCACTAAGCCACCCCTTTGTTGATGAGTAGCTTAAAATGTCCTGTGATCGAGGTATTCGTACACCAAGGTGAGCAATCATATACAACGTGGGGGTCAAATCTCAGCAGAGCATAGATTCAAGTTGACATGAACCGTGCCATATGAGGTATCACGTGTGATATGATATACTGTATCATAACTAACCTGTGGATACCCGTCCTCTAGTAAAATACATTTGGGTAAATTCTGTCTAAAGAATCCATGTCGTATAAACCTTGTGTCAAAAGGCAGGGATAATTACTCATCTACTGAAGTTAGGTGGAACTAGTCCCACCCAAGAGCCTGCTTAGCCTCCAACAAAAATAAAAGTTACAAAAAGCAACTATTTCAGGTTTATGGTTGAATCTACAGGTGGTGCAACCATAACAATTTCTGCAGCCTCATATATAGTTTATATCTTATAAATATCTGACTTTAAGGTACTGGGCCCAAACTACGCTTTTTAGAATTTACTTTATTAGAATCTCATATCTTGGGCGAATTTTTCAGCAACTGTATTAATTGGTATCCAATTATAACCGAACATCGTACATCGAAACAAATATAAAAAGACAGTACGGAGGTATGAGAAATGAAGGTATGAGAATTGACCCAACAGCTGGCATTTCACATACCTCAATAGCGCTTTACATACATAATACATCAAAATTCAATACTCCAAAAGTATTGATCAGACTCCATTATTGATTCGGCCAGTCTATTTCTCCTATCAGCCTTTACCATACACACCGAGTGTAATTGCTTTTGAATCCTCCAATTCTTTTGGTAGCAATTGGAGATTTACTAACGTCAGATGTCAGGAAAAAGTGGAAATAATTGCCATGTGGAATCTGCCAACTTAGAGAGACTGCGACAATGTGGAAAACACGTTGATATTGGCCACGACCTGGGGCTGGGGGCCTGCGGGGAGGTTCAAACCACTGTTTTAATGGACTAAATGAGGCTCAATTAATTAACATTCATCTTTCTTTTACTCAAGAAAACCAGAACATATACTGGGAGTGAAAAACAGGATTTCCATTGGAAAATAAAAAAACTTCCATCTCTGAATATAAGTTGCCTATATCTATTCCCCATATAGCAGAGGGTGTGTAATAATGACTATGTTTATCTACCTCCGCCGTCCCGATACCAGGTAGGCTGGAAGTTTTGTAAACTATTTGCTGGTAATTGACTCGCCACCCGCGCGATAAAAGTTGCATGGAGACGGGCCCAGTTCCCCTGTATGCGACCCGAGGGGAAATCAATCAATAATCAATAATAATTTACGGCGACGTGTTATATTATTGATCAGTGGTGCGTGGCGGGGTGGGTGGAGGGTGAGCTGGAGGGCAGGGAGGATGGATACCAGTCATCCAAGCGTGACCTGCCAGGAGAAACTAACCAAGCGGAACGGGTCCACCATGCCCTAATGAAAAGTCGGGGATGGGACGTAGATCCACAGAACTGTACGTGAATATCAATCTACGTTATTGTACTAGTATAGTCGTTTATCCTACCCCTAATATAAAATCCCATAGGCTTAACATTGAGTTTCAGTAAGCCACGCTGACTGGCATACAGAGTTTTATATGCCACTAGTGGCATACAGAATTGTTATCACGTAATATTCCAAAATCGAGGAGACGGGGTAGGATAAAATCAAAAACTGATTCATTTTAATCTTGGCCACCGTATGCCACGACTGGAGTTTGGCATAGTGACTTCATGAGGCGAAGCCGAGTGAAGTCCGGAGCCAAAACTCCAGTGGTAACATGCAGTGGCCAAGATTAAAACTCATCCAGTTTTACGATAATATATAATTTTATTATGCACCTAATAGAAAGTGTCCATAGAAAGGACATAGGGAGTGTATATGGACATACCCGGAGTATATAGATATGGTGTATGCTCCGGTTTGCAAATGCCGGCGAATAGGGGAAAATAGTGCATATGAAAAAAATAGTTCGCACCTAAATTAATTAATATCAGTAAGACACTTGTCAGGAAAACGTGGATAATAAATACAATATAGACTGGTTTCAGATAAAAGCGGTTGTGTACTCTTCGGATTTGCCTCTGCAAATCGCATGCACTCAGATATTACTACTGGGAGCATGCGACTAGTCACCATTGTCAATATTGTGTATGTTGCTGTATGAGCACGGGGGTATGCATAGCGGTATGGGGAAATACATAGATGTCAGTAAACATGAGAACAATGTGCAAAGGTGTACTATAAATTGCTATACGGCATGACCACTTATAGGTTCTTCTACATCTGTTACGTCTTATGTTTGGGCGTGGGTTATTGGTCGAGTGGCTTTAAGTACACTGCAGCGATAACAGAACTTGATTGAGGTTACAAAAGTGCGTCCCTCGGCCTAACGGCTTCGAGTAGTATATGGACCATAACTGAGCCTGTTCTGATAGAGTACTGCAATATATATCCTAATAGCTGTATTAATATGCTGATTAATCTCACCCCGGTATTTTTCTCCATAGGCTTAACATTAGGAACTCGTACTCCACGGTCATGAAGTTTGTGTATCCAACACTCAATGGCTAATTGGGTGATTCGTTTTATTAATAAATAATGTTATCCGGGGTGAGATAAAATCAGAGACCGACTCGATGAAAATAACTTGGTCCGCACTCCATCTCGTTTGTCTGCAAAAAAAATTCACTCAGCTTCGCTTCGTGTATTACTCTGCAGTCAAACTCGGTGGAGCTATTTTCATCTCGTGGGTTTCCTTCTATATACATAACTGCACTGCAATATTAATCTTGATTAATATACTAGTATGAAGATATACATAAATGTACTGCAACATAAATATACATAATTGTGTTATTGGTATGGTGATATAGATAAGTGTCGATATATGTTAATGTATTAGTGGGTGAACTCTTACAAACCTAGCAAAATATGGTCGCTGCTAAATATACTGTCCCATCACTCGATCAACATCAGGCACACCACTGAAATAATTACATAACTCTGTTGTGATTAAATTTGTGCCTGTAACTTCCTCACAAATGCAATCATGTAAATTCCTTATGCCATAATTCTCCATGTTCCTCTGACACAACTGCATTGTCACCATCAAGCATTGTAAAGGCTGCTTTGGTACAATATTAAGATTTATCCTGATGCCATAGCTGTTTTTTTAAGACTCCACGATAATAGCAAAACCAATGGTGAACAAAAGAGGATATTGAACGCAAAATACACGTTAGAACTTTCAACTCAGGGCCAACGTACAACACTAAGATAAAATGTTAGTGTAGTGGCTCAGTGTCGAGTGGTGGTGTATCTGTTCTTCACAAGAGGACTATCAAGAAACGTCGCGAAATTTCATACAATGTGGTGTGAGTTGTTTTCGCAGAATGATATCACGAAGCGGAGTGGACTTATATCTGTAGCAGAAGACAACGAACGCCTTGTAAATAATCATATGCTACCATGGCATACAGTCACACCATGTTAAGTCTATGGAGATTTACATGAGGGGTATCTGCCCTGAATGTTTTAAGGAGTGTTTAAGGAATGTTATTAGTATGACTACATTTAAGAACCATTCCATGTGCTTTTTACCTGAGACCACAACCCATAGAACCCATTGTAAAGTCTTGGACCCTACTTGCGTAAGGAGTAGACTTTAAGAAGAGAAACCTGAGACTAACTAACTATCTGTTTATTGACAGGAATGGGTCTTGGTTTTATACCCTTAGCAGGGGGTTGACATGGCAGGCTTGGCATCTGTGAGCTCTGCGCTCTTATTGGCTGTTGTACCAACAGCCAATAGGGGAAGACCAAATCCGTTCCGGTTGAGCGCCCATTCCGGTCTGTCGCACATGTCAGGAGGCCACTCATGACACTGAACGACTCAAAGTGTCATGGGTAGAGCAACCTGCCCTCATGTAGGCAGACTAGGAACTAGAGCTGAGCGATAATAGGGGTATTATATGCCATACATAGCATGGCAGCCATACTGTAAACATCAGGGAGGAGGTTGCTAACCAAAATGGCGACTGGTCCAATTCAGACAATTTGTTCCTCAATAATTAGGGGTAATTTAGATAATTACTTTCTTCTCATAGAAACCGATATTACATGGCCACGATAGGGATGTATAGACCAGAACTTTACACCATGTCAATTTCGAAGAAGCAGACTGTCTTTGGGTGTGGTTTGAAAGCATTGCTGCGGCTTCTCTGTATTTTAGTTCACGGAGTTCTACCTGGTACATAGCATGACTACCTTTAGGAACCAACTCCTGTGTGCTTTACCTAAAACCACACCACGTAGAGCCCAAGTCAATTTGCAGGCAATATTGAAGCGTGATCCCCGCTCTCCCCCCACATCCTCACTCTCCCCCCACATCACCAGTTACACCGCTCCGTTACAGCCCCGCAGTAATCAGGGTTTAGCTGGTACCCGCCCACCGACCATCTATATACACCACCCACGCCGGGACCCGTCCCCAGAGAGACGGCCGCCATCTTTGTTTACCCGGTGGCGCCGCCTGCCGGGCGCCGGGCGGATTGGTGTGGCGGGAACGAGGCTCTATTTCTCTGCTGACCATCCCGTGACGAGAAGCTTTCTAATCAAGACGTCCATCATGTATCATTGAGCACCCTTGTTGACGCCTTCAGTATTGGCGCCCGGCTCGCCGTGCTGGGCGCTGGTTTTGGCAGCGGGTGAAACCGCGGCCTCCTTATCTGAATTATCTAACACCAGGGTGTACGGTACGAGGGTGGCATACATCTCACACACCTGATGGGAAGGCCACGCAATCAAACTGTAGACTGGAAGTGGCATGTGTTTATCCAGGCATATCGATTATATATATGTATGTGCATAGGCACCATAGTACGTTTTGCAAGGAATCGTGTTTAAAGACTGACCATGACCTTGTGTTTCACTACTGACCTGGTAGCTTTATTTCATAGCTGCGAGCTAGGCAAGACATTGCCCTGGCTCTTGATATGGTATAATAACGTATTCGTAACCGCAAATATACCAGAGTATAACTAAACAGTTAAGACAAATAAAACTACACAATTGTTTAAACGGTTTAGTTCTTCAAGAAAGATGTCCGCAATCAGTTTGTTATCAAGGACTGATCATATTTGGTCTATAGCCTGCTACAATATGTATCATAAGCCTACAAGTTCTGGGGATTCGATGAGGCCTATTTAACGACTCAGAACTGAATGTTCCTGTAGAACATTGTTCCCCTCTTGGCACCTCCTCCCCTTACAATCTTATTATCTAATATGGTTTATGCATTAGGACCCCACTATGCAGGGCACCTTTGTTCCAAGCCAACGCGCATCTTGTTTTAGGGTGCCCCATTTACTGGGGTAAATTAAGACGAACTGGGAATTCCGTACTTGACCAACGTTCTCTTAACATGATGCCCCACTATGAATGAATTAGTTTTTTATTTTTTGTACCCATACGGCACTTGGTGACGTAAATGATATCATTCCGTGACCAGTTAAAATCTCGCCATTATTGGGTACGTGTATACAATACCATGAACACAGACTGACTCTCTTCGCATGTAAAATTACATGGTACAATTGTCGATCCGGCATATATATACACACATATCATTCTGCCTCACTCATCGGGATATATCTGATAGTGAATTGTACTTTATCCTACCCCTAATAAAAAAAACTGTCATTGATTTAACATAGGCAAATTTTATGTGGTGTGCCATGACATCAAGTAAAATTTATGTACCTAGAGAAATAAAAGAATTGACCAATCAGTGATCAGGAATTATTCACCTGTGTAAATAGTTCCGGCTGCTGAGCAGAAATTCTGACAGCTGACAAACATGGACGGAATCAAGTCAGACTTTCCTATTATCATAAAATCGTGGAGACAGGGTAGGATAAATACGAAACCAAACTTGTGTTAGACTTGTCAGTAGTAATACACGACCTTCCCGTCGTGGCATAAACACTGACAAGTCTAATTCTCGTTTAGTTTCTACTAAGTATATTTGTGATGTACGTAGGCAGTAAGACAGTTTCTGTATATCACTGTATCATTCCCGCTGCATTCTCTATGAAACACGGCGTAGAAGGACGCGAGTTGAAAGTGAGCAGGATCCGTTAAGTAGGTCAATCAGAGCTCAGAGTGGCTCAGAGACTAAATACCCACGACTGCCGCAGGTGACACCAAGTTCTGATTAATTCACAGGCACGTTCTGGGGTCTCGGACATCGGATCGCGGCAATGAGAAATAGAAACAGCTCGCGCCATGTTCCCCGGCTGCCCTTTGAAACGGCGCGTCGAGGCGACGGGAGGCGGGCAGCGGGCGGCGGATAGCGGGCGGCTGACAGCGGGCGAGGTATGGGGAGGCGGGCGGCGGGCGGCGGGCAGCGGGCGGCGTACGGTGGGCGGCGGGCGGCTGGCGGCGGCGAGTCCACGTCTATAATAACAGCTGTCAGAACGGGCGGCGCGCTGTGGTATTTGAATCTGGACAACGCCTGGCCACTGTTCACCCGTGTAGCTGGTCGGCTTGATATGAACGTGTAAACTAGCGCTCACACAAGTATTTTATGTGTACTTGATGAGGGAGTATGAACTAGCCCACAAACAAGTATTTTATGTGTACCTGATGTAGGAGCACGAACTAGCCCTGAAACAAGTATTTTATGTGTACCTGGTATGGGAGCACGAATTACCCTTCGAACAAGTATTTTATGTGTACCTGATGTGAGAGCACGAACTAGCCCACAAACAAATATTGTATGTGCAATTGATGTATGGGCAAGAACTAGCCCTCAAATAAGTACCGTGTTTACCCACTAGGAGCACACAAACTAGCCTTCAAATGAATAGCGTGTTGACACACTATAAGCACACACAGTAGCCCTCAAATAAATACAGTGTTCTTTATGAAGGCTCACGAACTAGCCCTCAAATACGTACAGTCTGTACCTGATGACCTACCACTCCCTGAAAACCATATCTTACGCAGCAATTTACGTAAACTATAGATATTTGATTAAATGTAATAAGGAATGTAATAACCTGCAATCCATTACAGTCTATGTTTTTCTGTGATCTGAGGAATAATGGATGGGCAAACTATGCATCATGGATGTCAACGTGTGCCACCACGACCACAAGTGTCTCCTATTTTAAATTTTCCCTCCGCCACATTACAGCTCTGGCTGTAACCTCAATCTATTCCCTGTATTTATTAGTTATATTGTGTTAGAGCAATTCTGATTGGTCCCCCCAGTCAACAAAACCTGTTATACATCACATTCTCATTGTAAGATTAAAACACAGTCACCCGTTTGTCCATTGCTGAAAGCCTTTCAACACGAACTAAACGGAAGTGTCACTAGTGTTATTCATTACCCATAGATGGCGTCATTCATGAGTCAGGACCTCATCCATTGGTCACGTGACCACCTACCTGGACGTACAGAAGTCAGCGTTAACGTCAATAACTCACCTGAAAACACAGAAAGAACATCGTATCAATCACAAATGTCTAAAGGGGGTCTTTAACATCGTTTCCTTTTTTTCTCATCACACAGTTCTCACCAAGGTTAGATCTTCCACTGCAGGGAAATTGCATGCTGTATAAAATACTTGAGTACACACAACACTAATATATCTAAACATAGAAAATGTAGTATGTAATTATATAGAACGTCCTGACCATGCTGTACAAGTCACAGAATGTAATTTCTTTCTTTAAGGAAAAAGTATCATCTCAAATACATGAGTTTTGAGATACATTCTAGGTTGGTGGTCAAACAATAGGCCACGTTCGCATTGTATTTCGAGGTCAAAAGAAAATTACGTTTTATTCCACTAAAGGCTAGGTGTGTAATACGTGGGCATTCAAACCTTTCAGATCACTCCTAGTACGACGCATTTGTCAATCGAATATTTGGTTACTTATTTGGTGCTTTTGATAATTTTCCTTTTAATATCCTCTCTCCTGCAGAATACAGGAGATGATAGAACACTACATCAATGGCGGCGTCACCTGTACTGTTTACATTTTATTTTCTTAAACCTGGTGTGACGGATCAAATTGTAACAAAAAGAAAATTGCAAATGCGAGATGTACGATAAAACCAATTCAATACATCACCTATGTACCAGGATAGCATGGTTTATCCTACCCCGCATATAAATCTCCATAGACTTAACATGGTTGGCCTGTATGACACGGTTATGCCATAAAATATTTATATGCCACTGGTGACATATGAAGTTAAAAACATATGACAGGGTAGGATAAAATCTAAACATCACTCAATTTCATATGATTATTTACATGCCATTCGTAGTCTTCTGCTACAGATATCACTCAGCTCCGCTTCGTGATATCATTCCTCGAAGACAACTCATGCCATATAAACAATCATATGAAATTTCGTGATGTTTCATGATATTATGCAGACTTTAACCAAATGGACCAAGTCCTTGGTGGAGCACTGCTTATCTGGCAGCCTCATCTCATATCTCACCACAATATCATCCTTGGGATGCTTCCAGCATATAACAAACTCAATGGATATCTGTCACCTTTGGACACTGTAGAGCTCAATTCTATATCGTGGCCAATCTATCACGTCTAGTGCTGTGGAATTTCCAGCCTCTCTGTCAAATGACCGTCCTTGACCGTCCAGGTTTGCAAATTTCTTGATAGATCGAGGCGGCCAAAGCAATAGGATTTCCCCAAAGTCAGGATGCGTCTCATACCCGGGAATTTACTGTACCTCTTAACTATTTTACATCTGGGATACTGAAGTGATTTCATTCTAGTTTCTAGTTATCATATTTGAGGTGCTAGGTCTAGAACACCGCTCTGGTGAGGTTTTGTTGCCCTGTAATGCTTAATTTGTGAAATATATAATCTACCCACCAAATATAGTCTAGTTATATCATCCTTTACAAGTATATGTCAGATATAGACCACCTACATTACATTTATAGCAACCTTATCGTCCCCAGTCCCCCCTTTTATGTCTTATTCCAGCCATGTTTTAAAAATTCAAACTCTATGAGCGACCTTTCATCTCCTCTTCATCTCTCCGCAAACCGGATACTGGAACTCGGACACCGGAAGTTGGAACCCGGAAGTGGAATATCCGGCGCCGGACGCAGCGTCTCCATCAGACATGTTGACCCGACCCCGCGTCCTGAGGTCATGTGATAGCAAGAGGTCAACTCAGCGACGACCAAACTAGGAGAATAAGAGCGGGGGGTGGGTGGGGGTGGCAGGGGGTGGGTGGGGGTGGCAGGGGGTGGGCGGGCGGTTCAGATCGATTGGACATCAAAAGAATTCTAGTCGTCTTACAGTGAAAGCATCTCGCCTGGACCTCCCTCTGGGGAACACTGCGTCATGGCGGTTCGTTTTAGGGTATCTCTGGCACAAGTTAGCTTTCCATTGACCGACTTTTGCCACCGATAGAATTTTGTCAGTAACAGCCGAGATATCATGAGACTTTAAACAAGAAATCTGCAGATGGAAATTAGGCAGGCATAAACTGGACAAATGATTTCAGTACAAATGAATGTAAACTACCAACAGATAAAAAGCACCACTGATAAAATCATACCAGGTTCACTTTGTCATTGAAGAAACGGGTAATGGCTCCAAAAATCGGTTGGTAGATACTGCAGAATTTCGGCAGAACTAACCATATTTTTAGGACCACCATGTGCACCAACTTATTTCTGATGGGCATGAAAGAGAAATGGTTGATAGTTTTGTCGGCCAATGAAAAGGAAGCTGGACCTATCAGTCGCAAAGTTTTTCTAACCTGGTAAAGGTTCGATAAATCATAGATATATACGGTTCACCAAGATTTGAGATAAGTTTCATCATGTGAAATATCAGTTATTTGTTCCATAACACCTTGAAATATTATTAGGATATTTATGCCGGAGTGTGCTTCACTATATATATACTACCTGTATGTCCATATCATCCGTTAGAAATTCTGTATGAAATTATCTCTTCTAAGGCCATATATAAACTGTCTGCTATGGTGATAGAACTATAGCCTACCTAGTTAAAGATTTGATATAACGTGAACATTTAAAGTGTTCTCCAAACATACCATTTAGAGAGTATTTCGTTTCGCATTAGAGGTCGCGGTACCCATAACCATTTCCCATACATCCTCATCTAAATCCACTTTATCATCTCTGTCCAGGACTAAAAAAGATACTATTGCAACAGGCGGAGCCTCAGCACAACACTGAGGGGTGTGGTGATTATAATCGATGGCCCTCCCCTCGACGACACCGCGGAGTGGAATGAAGTCTGTTTCCTCTTCCCGACTTTTGGCTCGCGATCATTTCTTTTCCCAGAAATCCGCAAGAAAAAAACATAAAATAAAAAGGTCGGCGACCGATCTATGTTCTTATTTCTGGCGTTTTTTGGCACCACTTCCCGACAGACTTGTTGCCGATCAATTTTGATTTTTTTTTCGGCAAGGAACTGGGTGGAAACAATCCACAGTCGAAATGGTCGATCTTTTTAACGGATTTAAGCTCCCAGACACCCTGCCACTATCTGCGTATCTGAACCAACAGCGAGAGCCATTTCAATGTGAGATAGATTGTGTGTGATGAAGGTGACAGACAAGCAGGACACACAGTGGCATGCCTGAGCTTCGAGAACCCTGCAAATAAGCCATATATACCAGGCAGTAGGTAGAGGTAGATTGTTGAAGGAAATGTTGCCAGTACAAAGAAACAGCCATATGCCATGTTTCAACTTGCAGATTTTTGGGTTAGATAAATTTGTCGGCCACCACCGATTGAATTCAAAACCTTTTACCAGACTTCTACAGAAGATTGAAGACCGAATCTATGTTCCAATCTCTTTTACACCACTTCCATCGGGGATGAGTTGGGTCGGAGTTGATAGATAAAATCGGTTGGCAAGTGTAAAGAGCAACGATATTCAAGATAGCTGATCTTTGGTGTGGATCATTGATACTCCCGCTGCGCTCCTCTTAATTGCAAATTATAACGAGTGATTCTTAGAAATCGCCGATCATTCGGTCAGCAAGTGGAAAACCTCACCATACAAAGACTTTCGTCGTGCAGAGACCACCCATTAACCACGCAAGCATAACACGGCAAGGCCTCTAGGCAATATAACGACAGATATCTTCACAGAACACTATGAAGTACACAGAGGTGGCCATTAACAGAAGGCCACTAACTGCCTCGTGTCACACTCCACACCCCAGGTGTGTAGAAGCCAGCCTTTGATGTCTCACGGTGGACTGCCAGTACAGGTGGTGCTGTTAGTGGTGCTGTTAGCGGTGCTGTTAGCGGTGCTGTTAGTGGTGCTGGTAGTGGTGCTGGTAGTGGTGCTGGTGACAGTGGTGGTGGAGGAGAGGTACAGAGAGGAGGGGTGCTAGTACTGACAGAGTTAGATGTTGTGGTCATGGTGATATTGAAGTACCAACATGAGGGATACTGCCATTGTAAACATAAGTACTGAACCTGTTCTAAGCATGGATGTTAAAGCTGTGGGCACTGTGAAGTAATTTGCAATGCACAGCAATGCTACTTTGCCTTCTATTTTTGTTAATATTTCACCAGGTGTCAATAGCGGCCGACGCTGGGGAATGCCCAAGGCATTATCCGGCCAATGTTGGAGAATCACTCAAGGCATTGTCCATTCTTTCCTTGGAAATGCCTCAAGACATTATCCAGCCTATTTTCGAGAATGCGTCAATGCATTATCCAGTCTTTGTTGGAGAATGCCTCAAAGCATTATCCAATCTTTCCTGGGAATGCCTCAGAGCATTATTGAGCCTATGTTAGAGAATGTCTCAAGGCATTATACATTCTTTCCTGGGTAATGCTACAAGGCATGATCTAGCCTATGTTGGAGAATGCCTCAATGCATAATCCATTCTTTCCTGGGGAATGCCTCTAGGCATTGCAGAATGCCTCAAGGCATTAGCCATTCTTTCCTGGGAATGCCTCAAGGCATTATCCAATCTTTCGTGAGAATGCCTGAAAGCACTATTCAGCCTATATTGAAGAATGTCTCAAGGCATTATCTAATCATTCCTGTGGAATGCCTGAAGGCATCATCCAGTCTTTCCTGGAGAATTCCTCAAGTCATTATCCAGAAAATCCTGAAGAATGCCTCACGGCATTACCCAGACCTTCCTGGAGAATTCCTCAAGGCATTATCCAGTCTTTTCTGGCAATGCCTCAAGGCAGTATCCAGTCTTTCTTGGGAATTTCCCAAGGTATTATCCAGTATTTCCCGGAAAATGCCTCGAGGTATTACCCAGTCTTTTCTGGAGAATTCCTCAAGGCATTATCCAGACCTTCTAGGAGAATTCCTCAAGGCATTATCCAGACCTTCTAGGAGAATTCCTCAAGGCATTATCCAGACCTTCCAGGAGAATTCCCCAAGGCATTATCCAGCCTATTTTCGACAATGTCTCTAGGCCTTATCCAGTCTATCCTGGAGAATGCCTCAAGACATTATCCAGCCTATTTTCGACAATGTCTCTAGGCATTATCCAGTCTTTCCCGGAGAATGCCTCAAGACATTATCCAGCCTATTTTCGACAATGTCTCTAGGCCTTATCCAGTCTTTCCTGGAGAATGCCTCAAGGCATTATCCAGCCTATTTTTGACAATGTCTCTAGGCATTATCCAGTCTTTCCCGGAGAATGCCTCAAGACATTATCCAGCATATTTTCGACAATGTCTCCAGGCATTATCCAGTCTATCCTGGAGAATGCCTCAAGGCATCATCCAGCCTATTTTCGACAATGTCTCTAGGCATTATCCAGTCTATCCTGGAGAATGCCTCAAGACATTATCCAGACCTTCTAGGAGAATGCCTCAAGGCATTAGCCAGACCTCCCTGGAGAATGCCTCAAGACATTATCCAGCCTATTTTCGACAATGTCTCTAGGCATTATCCAGTCTTTCCCGGAGAATACCTCAAGATATAATCCAGTCTTTCCCGGAGAATGCCTCAGGGCACTCTTCGTCCTCACTGGCTGAACCCACCTGGTGTGTCTGGGAAGTCGTCGTCGCTCGAGTCGTAGTCTGAGCTGCTCGCGTAGTCGCCGAGCTTGTGTTGAAGTCCCGTTCTCTTCTTCCACTGGTTGAAGGTGGCGCCCACCTTGTCGACCTTCTTGTTGAGCGAGTCGTTGAGCTGCTCGCTCACTTTACTCGCGTCCGCTCCCATGGCTGTGTTTGCGGGTCAGAGGTCACGCAGTACTTTATAACTCAGCGCGGTCCGCTCTCTGAGACTGAGAGTCTGGGTGAAGGTCCGGGTGGGCTAGATGTCGTATGAAGACTGAGCTTTGGTAATTTGTGCTACAAGTTGGTAGACCTAGTAGGTTTTCTGAGTAGGCTGTTTCTATGAAGGCTGAGTAATAACTTGGTAATGGTACTAATCAGGGGTGTATGGATGACAACTGATGCAGGAAAGCTCGTATAAGAACTTAAGATATCCAAGGTGTGTTTCTATCTTTGGAGTCTGATGTCAGTTGAGATCCGAGTAGGTTGTTTCTACGAAGGCGTAGTGAGGGTAATTCACAACAATTTGTAACATACGAGACAGATGTGTATGTGTGAAGACCGATATAAGATAGTTTATATAACAACTTAGTAGTAGAAGCTGATGTATGATAATCCAAGGTCACCAGGCAAAATCGGAGTAGGTTGTTTCTATGAAGGCTTGGCTAAGATAACTTGTAACAACTTAGTAACGTCTGAGTAGAATAGGTTTATATGAAGATTGATGCAAGGTCAAGGTCACCGGAGAGCATCCACAGAAGCCACGATTGTACGAAGGCCTATGAAAAGTAATCCACTTTTACGTAAGAAGGCTGATGGAAGGTAGACTTGAGGTAATTTGGTAATATCCTAGTAGTCCATATACATATGAAGGCCAATGTACAAGAAGATGCAGTAAAATCCAGATTGGTTGTGCATACATAAAGGCTAATGTAAGATAGTTCAGAATAATGTAGTATGATCCAAGTGGAATATGTATATACAATGGCCGAAGTAAGGTAATATAGTAATAACCCGATCTACCGTGTGTGTATAATTCACAGCAGCTTAGTAATATCGTAGTAGGTTCTATGAAGGCTGGTTAATAGTATTAAAGAACAACTTAGTAACGTCCTAGTAGGTTGAACACTTAGTAATCCATATAAACTTAGTAGGCTGTACTCATTGATGGTCCTAGTAATAGGTGAGTGAAGACTGATGTAAGGCAATGCACCAGGTATAACAAGTTCTGTTTATGTCTCGACTAATTCACAGAAGCAACAACAATTCTTCTCAAATTGTGTAATCTCTGAAGGCTGATACAAAGTAATCCAGAATGACTTGGTAATTCCTATAAAGGCTGATGATGTAAGATAATCAACGAGATATCTGTGTAGTCCTTATGTGCCGTGCTTAGAACATCGGTAAATTCTGAAGAAAGATAACAAGGATACAATCACAGGAGGGTAAATTCATAAGAATCCAAGAGCATCGAACTCGGTGAATGTTTTTGGGAGGTTTCTCTTTGCTTATATATAGGACCTAGGGACTGATTTGGAATATGACCACTTGGTATGTTACATGTGCCTACACTAGTAGGTGACAACCTAGCTCATACACCCCCTGCTGTAAATTCCAGCACTGACAGTGTTGTGACTGCGGCAGTGACACCAAACCAGAACCTGTCACCACATGACAGCCAGCATTCCGCCCGCCCACTCACCAGGCGGCGCTGATGCTTCTCCCTAGGGGGCGCCACTAGCGACGGGGGCACTTTCTGCTGCGTCGAGAAGAGTGACGAGCAGCCTATACTTCCGGCTCGGATTTCTTCAGGGGTCTGTTCTGGGGGCATAGACCTACGCCAACACTCTAAAGCCTAGATGTGGTATGAATGTGTAGTCTGCAGACTCAGGCTGGCAAACACGCGGTTGGCACTCCCACAGGGCGGCAGTAACAACAACAATACAACCACATATACAATAACGTATGAAATATGCAAATGAGATATTTAAATCAACTCGCCCACCCGCCTAGCGGCGCTCGCACGGAGTGTATTGATTATAGAGGCTGAGGTGAACACGGTTAATAATTAATAGACGATAGCGGGGCGAGTCCATTAAAGGCTTTAACCTCTATCCCACAACTACCCACAGTGGGCGATGTTAGGGGATAACAGAGGGGATGTGTAACATAACCCCACACCTTGAGTATAAACCTGCAGCGGCGTGGCAAACACGACCTAGCCGTGACCTCTCCAACTCAGACCTGCTCACCACACACCCACTCAATACACGTGAGCAATTTGTTCTTGACCACTTTAAGTAGGTCACTGCGGTTCTCCTTTACTGCCGTTTCCTCGTCAGGAGGTGGGTCGTGTTAGCACAATGACATGAATAATTAACACCAGGCTATTAGTGTTGCCGTTCCACCTGAGTGCCTGCGGTGGCTACTTGCTCCGGGCAGTGGCTACGCTTCAGTGACCGCGAGCAGTTGCCCGGTTACCTCAGTGGTGGGTGGCGCTGGCAGTGGCGGGCGGGGGTGTCTGTATCGGGAGAGCGGTGCCGTATAGGAGTGTGAAGGGGAGGGGGCTGCAAGGAGGGGGTATGGGCAGGCGTAGGTGGGGGTGGAGTGGGGGTCGTATGGTTCCGGTTTGGTTAACAACGGATGTATCGACTCAACGGATGTATTGTATAGGAACTCCTCGGGTGATACGAGTGGCTCTGAGTGTACGAGAACTGTGGTACAACACAGAACGATCTCCAAGGTTTTATGCGTCGGAATGCTGTGTGGCACCCAGATCACGTGACTTAGGGTAATTACCTCTCCTGGGACGAGATACTTCCCTATCAGCTCAGTTTTCCCTCTGTACGATGGCAACAACAACCTAATGATAACAATCCCTCCTTTTTTCAAGCGTGTTGCGCGGGGAAAAAAGCCGGAAAACAAGCGGCGGAGATGCAGACGACAATTTTTGTGCGCTGGTATCGACTGCGGTGGGTTAACGTGCGCGTGCCCCAACGGGTACCAGCGTCGATGGTTCCAGGAGCGGGATGGTGGAAGTAGCTGCGTTTTGGTAAATTCAAATGTAGAGCTTGAGAATGCCAATCATGCTCCGCCCGGGAGAAATTGTCGTCTGCCTTACATCCAAGAGCGATGGCGGTGTTTTCTCTCTCTCTGTCTCTCTGATCGATTATTTGAGAGAATGTAGTTTTTTTAGAAGCACATCCTGTGTAGACTTGGCATAATCATCATCACCATCACGTGTATAGCACTAAGCGTCACAGTAGCATTAAGCGTCAGAGTAACCGGTTGGAGGCGCCTATAGGCGTCAGGCGGGAGTTCCCACCCGAAGTCCTTCTCAGTACTATGCTCCACCCAGGCATGAGGGCCTCCTCCTCCTTGTTGTTGTTGTTGTTGCTGTGTTGGTGTTGTGGCAGATGTTGCTGATGTTGTTGTTGGTGGTGGTGATAGTGGCTGTAGGTGTTCGTGCCCCATTAAGCCTATCCGGACCAGTTGTAGCGCCCTGCTGAAGCTGTGGTCTTCTTATCTCTGCTGTTATCTGCTGGTGTCTCCCTGCCCTGACATGACTCCTCCTGTCCCTCTCCCAGCCACCCTGCTCCCTCCTGGGTCGGTTCCCACGCTCTGTGCTGAGAGGTGCGTCTTGTCCTCCTCACATCATCCCACTGCTGCCGCTGATGCCGATGGTGGTAGTAGCGGTGGTGGCGGTAGCGGTGGTGGTGGTGGTGGGGGTAGCCCCGCCCGGTACCGTGCGAGTAGTGGTGCTGGTGGTGCTAGTGGTGGCTCCCGGTTTCTCTCCGGGCCCTCCTCGTGTGACCGTGTACTGCCGGTGTATGGAACGCGCGCCGAGCGTCTGCGCGTGAGCCGCGAGCAATGCGTGCACGTGCGTGCGTGTGTTAGGGAGGAGGGGTACGGGGTAATAGATGGGGTCGTCCTCCAGGCTCCGGTACTACCTGCCCGCCGCCATCACCCGGCTCAATCCATCCTCCTTCCACTCCTCCAGTCTCCACCCGGAGATCCTCAGTGGCGCTCTCTAGTGTGCGGGCAGTGGAAGCTGCAGCACGCGCACACTGTATCCCGCCCCCTCCACCACAGCACGCTGGCGTATATCAGTGCTCAGTTTCCACCGGAGCTCTCTGTCTGTCCCGGGATCCAGCAGCGTTCTCTGCTGGTAACGCGCCCTCCGCAACCCTTCATGTTCTTCACATAGTGACACAGCCACCCCTCTCACCTTACCTATACGCCCATTAGCCAGCCATATACAGGGCCTTCTGTATCTATACTGTGGCCTCACACCGTCGGCCAGTAATGCACCCTCTGCACCCCTTCATGTCCCTCACATAGTGATATAGCCACCCTTCTCACCTTACCTATATCACACTGTCTGCTGGTAACACGCCCTCCGCAACCCTTCATGTCCCTCACATAGTGACAGAGACCTCCTCTCACCTTACCTATACGCCCCATTAGCCAGCCTTATACAGGGCCTTCTGATAGTATACACCCTCTATACTTTGGCCTCACACCGTCAGCCAGTAACGCACCCTCTGCACCTCTACATGTCCCTCACATAGTCATACAGCCACCCTTCTCACCTTACCTATATCACTCTGTTTGCCAGTACACACCCTCCGCAACCCTTTATGCCCAAATTGTTCAATAATCTAAACAGTATTAAAAGTTGTTAATTGCTACTAGGCTTCTATGGTTCATTTGCCCATGCCATGTTACTAGCTTCACTTAGGCGAACCTAGCCTTCGCTGGTAGTTGGCCAACGTAACAAAGAAACAGCGCAACCCATTATCACATGGGGCTGTCGCGCCAGGCTTACGTGCAAAAGGGCAATGCACTCTCTCCAATGGCTTTTCACAGATCTTTGGATTAACCTGACATCCTGTGCCACAGTCCGCACCAAATCTTGTGTCCCTGGATACCCCCCACGAGCCGAGCTACTCCCGACTCTCCATACCACGCCCCACGTCCAGCATTTCGTCCAGACATGCAACTCCATGTATAGCCTGGAAGCCTGGCCTAGTCACTAGGGACTAGGCCAGGTAACAGATTTCATTTTTATGGTGCACTATGGGTAACGCCTCCCTTTCGTGCACTCTCCTAGCAGAGATCCTGTACGCTATTTCCGCAAAAGATCTGCTGGGAGAGTGCCACATTGGCAGGCTGAGACTGTATAGCCTAAACTAGCCTCAGTCCCTTTATTTTTTTTTTAAATTTCATTTATTTTATCTGGACTTGTATCAAGCCTGCAGTTCTATCTTCCCTACAGCCAGTGCAACAGGATTTCTGGTAGACATTTAGCAGCAGTATTTGTTCAAAACATTTGTTCTGTCAAGTTACAGCTCTATGTTCAAAATAAAGCACTGGAGGTAGTGAATTGCTAGTATTAGGATAGAATACAATTTCTTAGGGCTTACTGCCTGGATTTATATATGGGATGATAATGTAATGGTGTGATTATTTAATTCATAACTCTCTCAACCTGAATTTGATTGTAACACTTTTAAATTGATATATTTTTGTTGTGATGTAGCCTGGATTGAAAAACCTAATGTAATGTTTGGATCTATGACTTAATAAAAAAAAGAGAAGAGAAAGAGACTTGAGTAAGTCTATGTAGAACCAAGAGAGGTGGCATTCCTCTCAGTTCAAGGTCTATTACGTAAGAAGTAGTTACCAGTCCCTTATTTCATTTGGGCAGGGAACCAATCTACTCCATGTAAAGTCCCATGTCTTACATCATCCCACATACTAACTATACATTCTGCACATTCCACACTATTCCAACTTGACATCCCTCTTCGGAAAACTCTGTAATTTATTCCATGTCTTGCACCTTACCCGGCATCAAGCGCCATGTCTTGTTTTGAAACTCCACCTCTTATATCTATGACCTTCACCCAGCACTTCAGAAACGATTCCTGGAATGGTGTACGCAATGCCCTTATTATACACCCGGCCCTACCAGATCCTGCGTCTCATCTCCTAGTCTAGCGTAACATCATTTCAGTAAGTCGACAGCATATATTGCATCACCTCATGCAACCTATCCCATGGCCATTACCCATAACGACTCACGACCATACGACCTATTTTGCAATCAGCCACAAGTCTTCTTAAATACAATGAAGTCAGTTGGGGTCATAACAAATATTTTCCATGTGGAGTTTACTGCCTCGTAGATATTGAGAAAACATGGAGAACACATAGTTATTGGCCATAAAATGGGGTTGGGTGTGGAGGGAGGTTTGAACCACTGTTTTTGGTGTGAATAAGACCCAAATTTATTCTCCCTTTATTTTACACAAGAAAAAAAGAATTTCATAAACTGAAAATGAAAAATGGATTTCCTTAGAAAATAGAACAGCAGTAACCTGTAAATATCCTTCATGTATCTCTGCGCATTCCACACCATCCACAAAACTTGATGATGAGTGTATTTTAATATTTGTTCTTTATATTCTGTATTTGCTCCACCTCCCGCCTATCTGTCCCACATCCAACAGCCTGTCCCACACCTTGCCCAGTGTCGTCTGCCCTGACATGTCCTACTGCCCCCCCCCCCCCGGCCATGCCAGAGATCCTCCTCCCGCCGAGCACCCCATGTTCTCTTTAAAGGCTTCAGACGAGAAATCAATAGCAGAGAAACCCTCCCTCACGTATATCACTCCCTGTGACTCCCTCTCAGCTCATGCACTGCACTGCATACACAGCCCAATCTACTGTGCCTCCCCCCACACACCCATCACCATCTAACCTCCCCCCTCCCGTCCCCTGTAAGCCCCCCTCCCCTCCCCTGTAAGCCCCCCTTCACCATTAGCCCCACCTCGCGATGACGGATACGACAGGCAGCGCCACGGTGCGGCCAGTGGCTGCAGACCTTTTGATATTTGCCAACAAGCCGTGCGAGATGGCCTCCCACTGGATCCAACAATTTTCTACACATGTTCCCGCTGCTTTCAAAGCGAAATCCCTGCCTGACCTGGGACCTGTTTCACTAGGTCTGCGACACCATACAGACAGATTGGGCTGTCTGGTTTTGTGACAACACAAGTAGCTGCCCTTGGGAAAAGACAGACCCAAACATAGGAATTAGACAAATCTACACATCATGGACATGTTTCACTAGTTTTGTGACAAAAGTGAAGACAGACATGAAAAGCGGCACCAACAGTGCAAGCAAGAACGCACAAAATGAAGTTTAATGTATAGTTCTTATGAAACCGGACACACCATCTAGACATGTCACGCCATCTAGACATGTCACGAAACTAGTGAAACAGGTCCCAGGTGAGGATAAATCAGTGGTGTTCGGCTGTTCACTCATCTTATTGAGTCTCGAGGATGAATACATTACCAGCCTTACTCAGTGATGGTGGCACATATAGTACTCCTCTTTCTGAATGTTGGTGACACATGCATTATCAAAGGTGTGGATGTGCGCCCTACGGTTTTCGTTCCCGACAATGGGAGTGTGTGTTACTTTAAAGTTTAGCACGGCTATTTTGATATTAGGTCCAGGCCTTTGAACTCAGAGATTTTCTCATCCCCGCTCTTGCAACTTCTCACAGACTCTATGATGTACTCCTCACCAGGCATGGGATTTGGAAAAATGATAAAAAAAAAGTACCAGGACTTTCATGCCTGTATTCCTAGTGAATGAGATGAGATGAGAGCTAAACGGGCAAGTTGTATAAGGTCGACCTTCTTTTTATTCTTGGATTAACATGGTCTTAAGAAAGACCAAGAAAATCATGTATAAAAATATCATCATTACAAATCTTTAAGCGGTGTGAAATAACGCAACATATGGTGAATAACCTGCATACAGCGGGGTGCTAATAAACAATTTACTTCCTTCTCACTAGGATCTTAGCCATAAAGATCAGAAAGTCTTGCTGCTTCGAGTTAGGTAAGAATTTATAGAAAAATACTAAGCGTCAGAGAGAAGTTATGAGAATATTGCTTCTGCTCAGAGTGAGTCACCAGGGGTAGCCACCAGGCGTCGGCGTCTCGGTGACCTTTTGTCGTCTGCCTTGCTCCCTCCGCGTCCACTTGACTAGACGACTGAAGCAGACGACTTTTCTTTTCCACTTTTCTGTCCTCCACGGTTAAAGATTGCTATACAGAACCGTATTTAAGCATGTCGCGAGGTTTTGTGTGTGTGACCTTTCATGATGGACTGCAGTAACAGCTTCTGAATGAGGTGGTTAAGTCAACGACATTATCAACTAGAAGTCATTCAGGACTAGATACAATACAGTCTGGTTGGGGTCTATTTACCGCCACATCTGTACTGGATTAAGGATACTTAACTGAATGAAAGACACAGAGCCACAATACCTATACTGAAAGCAATTGGTATTGCCTGGAATTATGAAATGAATAACAATTAAATGGTATGAGTTCTATTCACTTTCTGTAACCCACTTGTCAACTTGCCATTTCTACAACTGCCTGTCTAGGATCAAACTATATCAAGCAGCAGTGAGTCAATAGGGTAATTCAGTCTCTAGGGTCATGGGGAATTCGGCACGCCTCTAAGCCACCTAGACACTGGCTCTCTGCTCCCTTCCTAATGTCACAGTGTTTAATAACAGGGATGCCAGTTGGGGACAGAAAAAAACATTGAAAATACTTTTCATAGCAATAATCGGTTTAGCCATTATGAATGTACACCCAAAACACCTGTGATATGCATTTCTATCTTCTAAAGTGTGTGCGGCCCCTATAATCGCTAAATATCAATAAGATAGAAATTCATAGTGAATTCAAAAATAAACAGTATAGCAGCTTCTGCTGATATTGATTACAAAGTATTTGAGATAATTACCTACATTATCAAGCTGAAACTGTAACAATTTACCATCTTTAGTGAATTGTCATGTCTCTGTAGTTCCCCTGAAGGGAGGGTTACTTAGGCCTACAATTGCTTCAAACTTGTCACTGAATTTTGGCCAATCACAGCCATAGTCTGTTTTCAATCCATGGTTGTACCTTGAACTGCTGATCACAGGGGACTGGGGAAACTTTCAAACGGCAACGGCGTGAGGCTGAGCGGCTGTGGGGGGTGGGGGTGGTGAAGGGATCAGGGGAGGGATTTCAATTTTTACATGGATCTGTAGGGAAGTTCAGTATTGGAGACAAGGGGTTTTAGTAGTCTAGATGTTGTCATGTCAATATCATTCAAGGATAAAGGTCTTTTATTCTCTAAAAACGAAAACATGAATTTCAATGTAAACATTGAAAACTGGCATCCATGTCAGTGTTAGCACGTAGATGGTGAAGGGTAAGTTCTTAACAGCAATCTCAAAGTCTATGTGACCGCTCTAACATTTAGGCAGGGTATATGAGCGCATGGCCCACGCTCAAAAATAGATAAGACACATACTTGAGTTTGATCCCCATCTCTGTATCATAAGCGGAATATGAACTCTTTGTTAATCGCACACTTCTGGGATATTGCATATTTCCAAATCCTTTTCAAAACAAATTGATAGATCTAAAATTAAAAAGATGAAATTTAATACTTTCCACTAATGATATCTCGTTTAACAATTTGCTAAAACAAATAGGGGCTAGGGAGATTTAGTCGATCTGGTAACTATAATTTTGTTCAATTTTGTGATATTATAACCTTGGAACTTGCTACTACGTTAACATCATTGCTAACTCCAGCATTAACTATGATTTCAAACCAGTATTTGATAACATTAACTAGTGTAGCTTTAAAGGGGCCATCCATAAAGTACGTACGCAGAATTTCTGAAATTGGTGCCCCCCCCCCCCCCACGCCCCTCCTGATTTTGTACGCAATGGAACAAAGAAGGAGCATACGTAAAATTTCCGAAAGTTTTGTCCCCCCCCACCCTCACTTAGTGCGTACGTACTTTATGGATGGCCCCAAAGCATATATACTAACGATAACATCGATATTAACGATGAGTGTGAGAACATTTTGGTACGTTTTACGTTTCTCATTACGTCCGAAAAAGCTTCAGAAAACGTTAGATAGAATGATCTGTCGGCGCTACATTGAGAAAGCTCTCCCAACACTGAGTGTATATTGAGTGCTTGGTGATCATGATGAAATGGTAGGATATGAGAAGATAGGAGAACCTATGACTGTTTTAATAGTACGGAGTCATTGCTGGAGTACCGTTAATACTCCCGCAAATTACTCCCTCTGAAACATTAATACACTCTATAATTAGATCTTCTTTGTATGAAAGAAACATTTTTCCTCTTTGAAATATTTTCAACAGAGTGATGGATAATTCATTTCCATATAGACGACACCAATATCATGAAATCCTCGTCTTAATCATTGGAGTCAGACATCTCCAGGGGTGGGGGTTATTACCCCAGCCACCCCCTGTCTCTAACTTCCCCCTCTCACCCATACGGTACCTTCGCATGCCGAATGCACAAAGCCTGCATGTCTACCACGCAGAGCAACCCCCACCCCACCCCTTCATACACCCCCACATACACACAGCCGTGATTAGCAGTATCAGGGACTCCCTGTTACGTGAGCGTTCAACTCGCCGTGTCCACCAATCACAGCACGCCTTACAAATACCGCCCGGTCGCAGTCAATCAATCGCAGGCGTCTTTACATCTGGTTGACCAATAAGAAAGGCCGGTTAGAGCGCATGCGCGCCGCCTGGTGGGCAGAACCCGCAGGTCTGGTTTCGTCGCATTCGTCTGAATGGATGGCGGGCGACCGGGCAAACAAAAAGAGCCGGTCGATCGATGAGAGTGCATTAGATTTCTGCCCGACAGAAAGACGGGCGGCAAGACGACTGAGGGAGGGAGGGAGGGGGGAGGCTCTGTAATACGTGCACTTGATGGCCATCTGCTGTTGCCTTGAGTCAGACGCACAGATTCTAGAGGAGTGAATGTGGTAAAAGGAGTACCACCCATGAGCAATGTGCATATAGTGAGTGATACGATAGATGCTAACGGGTGGGAGTCTATGGTACTGGGGTATTAAAATAGGGTAGTTCTGGATAGAGGGTAGGTTGTTAGAACTAGCGAACATAGAGGACCATCCAGGAATTACGTGAACAAAGATTTTCGAGAAATTTAACCCCCACACCCGAATATCTGGATAGAGGGTAGGTAGTTGGATGTAGGGTACCTAGCAGGGTGATCCTGTGATATATAAGTGAAATATCTTAGTAACTCCACACCTCTCTCCATCTCGTACGCAATGAGAATTAGGTTATTATAAATGAGTTGGGAACTGTTTCATGTCAACTCATTTATTCATAATAAACTCATTCTCTTTTCTAACTTTTGTCATTGGTGAGTGCTGTATTGCAAACATGAAATTCATCGGAAGAACTGTATAACAATTACAGAAATGAATAAATACTTTAAACTAAAAAAACCAATGAACAAGGAATGTTCCAAAAATTCCATAAATCTTTGAATCGCCACCCCTCACTGGGGACTGGGCGGGAGGTTGATGGATGGCACCACGGAGATTGATAAGCAGCCTGAGAATGGAGGGAGGTCTGGAGAATGGCGGGTTGACAGGCAGGATATAGGTGTGTCTTTTTAATTTCACAAAAAGTTTAATGATATACAATAATCGCCCCTGTGGAGGCATTCCTCATCATCGCAGTCTATCTTATACATAGGGACTCGACACGACAACTGACGACCACAACAACAGAGAAAAAGGCAACAAGCCAAGTTTACTGTGTCTTGAGAAATTACTTTTATTGGCAAAGAAAGCCTATGAATTGTTTTTAATCAAGACCACAAATAAAATGATTATTTCTGATTACTAAAACAAAACACAACCAAATTTAGATCTATTTATCATATACTGCAATGGGTGGTGCCAAAAAGGGCGTAGGATGGGCTGGTGGGTGTGTGTTGAGTGTGGGAGGCAGGCCAGTAGGTAAGGTGGTATTCACTAAAAGAGACAGGGTTTGTTTGCTTGTTTGTTTGGATAGTTTTAGACTTATTTTGGTTTGGTGATGATCGTATATATAAAATGAATATAGTTAGAAATCTCACCCCTACACATTTACGAGGGGAGAGTTCCCACACCACATAGACATGGTGTATGAGAAGGATTGGCCTTTGAAATAGCAGTAAGTCTACCACTGCTGGGGGGTGAAGGAGAAAAGTGGCTGCAAGTGGTACTGGAACCCCCAAAGTCCTACCTAGGGGTTAACCCTTTAAGGACGCATGATGCCTGGAGGCATCACCATGCTAAAGACGCATGATGCCTGGAGGCATCACCGCACTAAAGACGCATGATGCCTTGAGGCATCATTGTCCCAATATTAAGAAAAATGTTTTAACAAAGAAATAATAGAGCAATATTCATGAAATCTTCAGAAAATGTAGATTTAGTATCATATTTAGTATTTCTATTAAAAAGAAGGGGCTAAAGGTCCAGTGCCTTAACCATTGAGTTAACTCCCCACCCCAGTAACAGGGTAACAGTTGACTGGAGGTGAGAACGTAGATGATCAGGATTGTCCAGGGTTAAATAATAGGGTTGTGGGTGCTCTGTAGGTGCAGGGGGAAGATGATAGGTCTTAAAGGTGGTACATGGCACAAGGGCAATGATGACAGACCAGCCACCGCTAGAGTGTCTCATCGAGGAGTGGTGTGGAGGGTAATCGAGGCACTCTCCATCTCACTAGTTGAATGTAGACTGGATACCGATGGTGTTAATGTCATGCTTCAAGACGCTTTACAGATACTGTAGTTAGTCTCTCTTCAAGGTAAGGAGCCATACTTCTAGCCATCACATAATCATATACATGTACGCCCAGGCGCCCACGGTACCCATACCCCTCAGGCCAGTTCACACTGTGCGACTCGCATACTGTGCGACTGCTTGCGACTGAAACCCTTGCACTTGGATGTCCCTCAATACGTCCAGTCTCAGACTGGGGGTACCAAAATGCTTGCGACTGGGAGTACCTGAGGTACCTCCAGTTTGAGACTTGGCGTATCCGGTACGCCCAGTCTCAGACTAGCGGGAAGCTTACAGTTCACACTGTGCGTTCTGAGGTATATATGTACGCCCAGTGTCAGTCTTGGTGTATCTATGTACCTCAGAACGCACAGTGTGAACTGGCCTTTGACCACATATTCTCAACACAGATATATGTATTCACCCCTCACCGCTCACCCCTGCTAGACGCAGCCAGTGCCTGTTAGCATTCCCCGCAGTCTATAATCTGGGAGGCGGATCGCTGATGGGAGATTAGCTGGGATTATCATTAGGGAGGATTTAACGGGGATTTATTATGATACTCGGCGCGTGGCCCGGCATCACAGAGATAACCCAGTGCACAGACTCACCACGGGAGAGCCGTGTAGGAGGAGCAGGGTCCCAGTGTACTAATGTCTGCCTACACACCACAACACGCATGAGGGGCAGGGTACGACGCGCCATGGTAGGCGTCATCAAATGATGGCCGCGCCATGGGGGAGCCAGAGATCGATATGACAGATGGTAATTTAGTTATAACTGGGTACTAATTGACTGTGTGAACAGGCGGGCTGGTGAGTGGACATTTGGGGGGGGGGGGGGGGTAGGTGTGGGAGGTTGAGGAGGGGGTGCACACACACGGTGGGTGGGTGGGTGGCACGGTGGGTGGGTGTGGAGGTAGCCCTGTCTATAGGAGTATACGAGGAGTACTGGGTTACCTCCATTGATGTATTAGTCTTGTGTCACTCCTGCATACACTGCATTGTGTGGGGTAGCTTGTGTGTGAGCAGGTGGTGAATAGGTGTTTGAACAGGGCTCACAAGGTGTATTGCCCCCAGGGACACCGTGGAGAACAGCATGCTGGCACTGTGGACTCGTGATGTCAAACGGAGGAAGTGACCCGGCAGACGTTACATGGTGGATGTCTCACTTTTAATTGTCCACCTAATACAAAGTGTCCATAGTAAACCTATAGGAAATCTGTATGGACATACCCGGCTCATACGGATATGGCGTATGCTCCGGGCTGGCGCATACTGGCGCATACGGACAAATAGTGCGTCTGAAAAAAATATTGCAAATCTAAAATGAACTAAATTAGGTACATCAACATTTGGATAAAGGTGTATAATGAATAGGATATTATCAAGAAACGTCACGAAATTTCATACAATTGTTTATATGGCATGAGTTGTTTTCGCGGAATGATATCACCAAGCGGAGCTGAGTGATATCTGTAGCAGAACACAACGAATGCCATGTAAACAATTGTATGAAATTAAGTGACGTTTAGATTTTATCCTACCCTGTCACATGCTTTTGACTTCATATGTCACCTGTGGCATATATATATTATATGGCATAACCGTGGCATACAGTCACTCCATGCTAAGTCTATGGAGATTTATATGAGGGGTAGGATAAAGACTGGTTTCAGATAAAAGCGCTTGTATGCTCCTGGGAGTGGACCCTACGCAATATTCTCTCATGCTCGGATATTACTACGCGTCAACTTCTCGGAGCACACTGCCGCATTTATCTCAAACCAGTCAATATTGTGTATATATACCCTGTAGTTCTGAATAATACCAAGTCAATCTTAAAGCTTGAGGACTGTCCATAGTGTGTTATGTCTGTAAATAGAAGGCAGAGTGTATACTGTGTATGTCTTTATTGTTGTTATATACTTCAGATTCACTTTCCCTCGCTGCTAATATCTACAATGACGTGTGCAGACATTTATAATTAATGAACTCACATTGGTTTTTAGAAAAGCCTTTTCCGCTTAATTAACTCATGTCACGTGTAAATGAACTTTGATTCGAAAAAAAGCGTAACATCGGAAGAGAAGCCACGAGCGTGTCTAATGAACTCACATTGCGTTTCATTATTTGTGTCTTCTTGGCATCAGGGATTCTTTAAGGTTTGAATCTGTAAACCAGCCCATCCACAACAGAGATGTAGCCCTTTTATTGATGGCCGAAAGATGCACTTATATTTCGTGTGGTCTCAGATTGTATGCGACCCCATTTGGTGCCAATAAAGAAATTTGAACGAAAGAAAAACACAAGAAACATTTGTGTCTGTATGATGATGGCATATTATAGTGTCTTGCATCATACTAGTGTACCTGTTTTGTCATGTTACACTGTATATACTGGTGTTAAGGGACACTGCAGATTGGTTTGGCATGTGACACTGTAGACTGGTGTACCTCTTAAGTCGTGTTACACTGTAGACTGTGGTACTATTTTGTCGTGTTACACTATACTAGTGTAATGAGACACTGGAGTGTGGTTTGTCGTGGCACGCCCGTCTGTATGGCTACAGTACGGGACGTGGGGCGGACACACACGCAGGAGGAGTTGTTTACGCCGTGGAGGACGCCGTTCTGCCCCACATAACGCCTGCCTGTACCGCCCTCATACATAATGTACCCCGCCAGCCGCCCGCCTCTCCAGCCCCATGCACCGGCCCGCCGCACCGCCTCGCCGCCCGGCAGCCGTACTCCGCCCGGCCCGTCAGCCGGCCTCGTCGGGCGGGCAGCGGAGAGGGGCCGGGGACGGAGAGGGAATGAAGGAGAAGAGAAGGAAAGGAAGGGAAGGGGAGGCACGGGGAGGGACAGGAGGTACAGGGAATGAAGGAGAAAAGAAGGATAGGAAGGGAAGAGAAGGGGAGGCACGGGGAGGGGCAGAGAGGGACAGGAGGTACAGGGAATGAAGGAGAAAAGAAGGATAGGAAGGGAAGAGAAGGGGAAGCACGTGGAGGGACAGAGAGGGACAGGAGGTACAGGGAATGAAGGAGAAGAGAAGAAAAGGAAGGGAAGGGGAGACTCGGGGAGGGGCAGAGAGGGACAGGGAATGAAGGAGAAGAGAAGGAAAGGAAGGGAAGGGGAGGCGCGGGGAGGGGCAGAGAGGGACAGGAGGTACAGGGAATGAAGGAGAACGGAAGGATATGAAGGAAAGAGAAGGGGAGGCACCTGGAGGGACACAGGGGGGCAGAAGGTACAGGAAATAAAGGGGAAAAGAAGGAAAGGCAGGGAGAGGCATGGGAAGGGATAGGGAGGGATAAGGAATGAAGGAGAAGAGATTGGAAATGAAGGGAAGGAGTGTCACGTGGAGGGTCAGGAGGGATAGGGAGAATGAAGGACAAGAGAAGGAAAGAAAGGGGGATTGGAGGAGAGAGAAAGGATGGGAAGGGGAGGGTAGGAATGAGATGGGAATGAACGCAAAGGGGCAGGAATGAAAGGAAATGAACATGAAGGAAAGAGAAAGAAATGAATAGGGGGGAGAAGGGAACAAAAGGATTGGGAAGGGGAGGGGCAGAAGGGATGAAAAAGGAGATGAAGGACAGGAAAGGGAGAAGGGAATGGAAAAAGATGGGAAGTGATGGGAAGGAAAAGAAGAGTTGGGGAGGTATGGGAAGGCAAGAAAATAAAATAGTTCTTTTAATTCCCACACCACATAGCTATGGTATGAGGAGGACTGGCCTTTGATATAGCAGTAAATCTACCATTGCTGGGGATGAAGGATAAGGGAGAAGGGGGAGGATAGTAATATGTGATCGTTCCCAAACGTACAAAATTCTTCAGTATCTGTGAGCTTTTCTCCTATGCATTAGATAGTCCTTCTACAAAGGGTACATTCATACCTCAGTAATCAATTACCAATGGCTACATATTCCCTCTCACCTAATATCAACAATGACATACCTGTCCCGAATAACCTCTTCATTCTTCCGCGTATAAGCAGAAACTAGCCCGGAGTGTTTTTGTACCTTTCATGTGTTAACTGACGAGATGGGTGTACAGGGCAGAAAGTTATTATCTTATGGAGTTGAGTGTACAGGGCCGAAAGTTATTATCTTATGGAGTTGGCCATCTTGCTGCTGACGCCAAACAAAACGTCAGGTGGCGGATGCAGTTGCCATTGAGGAGCTTTAGCCTCGTCTCACAATTATCAATGGATTATAACAACTCATAACAGTGAGTTTGTTTGTCTGGTTTGATTTAACGTTCAGTTAACCATTATGGGTCCTTATTTGATATTTTTTCTGGTGTATTCGATACGTTGATATCTCGGGTATCTCAGTATCTGATATGAGACATGTGTCTCACATACCCGAATTCTTTTTTTTTATTATAGGTCCTTACCAGACTTTTCTAGGTTCTTTTACACCAGGAGAGTGGTGATCGAATCTATGTGATGAATGTAGGTAGAAATCTAACTCCTATACATCTACCGAGGTGAGAGTTTCTTTACTTCCCACACCACATAGGTGTGGTATGAGAAGGATTGGCCTTTGATATAGCAGTAAATCTACCACTGCTGGGGGTGAAGGAGAAGAGTGGCTGCAGTGGGACTCGAACCCACAAAGTCCTACAACCTTGGGGTTGCATGTCCAGTGCCCTAACCACTGAGCTAACTCCTCAAGCCTAACAGCAGGTTTTCCCTGAAATACAGTGGTGCTATATGCCTGGTTGATAATGGCAGAACTAGTAATCACTCTGTGCCCTATACACCTATCACACTTGTCGATAACTATAGACTGACATTTGTAAATAATAAATGTCAGAGAGGTATGATTGATTGCAGTATGAATGATGTCCAATGAGCTACTCACTGTCCACATTTCGAACACACTCTCCACTCATCTCAGGCCCACCTTGTGGTCAATGCCCGCCAGGTGTCACTAGTCGGCCCCCACTTCTGTGGCGGAGGGCAGGATTCCATTGAAACAAGAGCCCTTTACGGGGCACAGCTGGTGCATATTTCACCAGAGTCAAAAGGTCAATAACTGCGGTTCTATTACGACGTACTCAAAGATTTACTGAATGATCTGGAAACGCAATAATGCTTTCCCGTTTTAGCGCGTTGCTGATGTGATTGCATGGCCTCCATTCGCTGACGTCACAGCGTCTTATACCTGTCACAACGTTCTGCTGACGTCACAGAGTCTTGTAGCCGACACAGCGTTTTGCTGAAGCCACAGCGTCTGATACTTCTGTGACAAAGCTTTTTTCAATGTGAATTTCCTGATTATTGTATTTTTGTGTGTTTGTGTTTCGTTGGGGGGGGGGGGGGGGGGGAGGGGCGTTCCCAGATGTAGCAGGAATACTGAAGCCACGCACTCAATGAATGATAACTATTGAAGAATTCGAAGTTTTGTTAATACTTCCAGACTCCACAGTATTCACATTTCAATAGGAACGTAGAGGGTAGCTCAAGCGTTATACAGACATCAGTTACACATTTATTGCCACACCACAATCAACCTGCAGACACAACGGTGGGATGATAGCCACGTCGGTAGCGCGATGGATCATGAGGTCTGAGGCTCAGTCATGCCGCTGTGTTTCCTGCTTGTCTGTCAACTCATAAACCCCCCTTCTCGCCGTAATATGACTCTGGCTGTTGCTACGGCGTAGCGTCATCAACCATCTCGCAGACATGACACCTTGAGCCCGGCAGCTGCCACGAAGCACCAGCAGTGATCGCAGCTATAGGCGCCCCTGACGCCGCCTAGTGGATCCCCCGAGAACTAGCCGGGCATATCTCATCAGGCCTGGCGTGAGGGACAGCTGGCACATGAGCGCCGAGATAAAGACCCCTCCCTGCCTGCCCTTACTGGGATTAGCCCGGGAATCAGGCATACGGATTCCTATATCGGATTTAGATATGATTTCTATGAGGTGTTACAGGCAGCTAGATGGGAAACCTGTATGACAACTTATCGTTATACAGAGCACATAGTAACATGACGCTATTGTGAGATCGAGTGAAATGTGAGGTGGTTTGTTGTGAAATATATTGAAGCCTGGAAGATTGTCCTGTTGTAACATATAAGCTTCATTCTTTTGTTTATTTGGACTTTGCACGGTAATCTAACCCCAGCTCTGATAGGCATCATGGTGAGCAACCAGATGCATACAATGTTCACATGTAACTTAAGATATTGCCTGGGTCAAAATACACTCTTGGTATACTGCACGCAATATTGCCTGGTTTAGGGCACACTCATGTTATGCTACATACAGTATTTCCTGGTGCAGGGCACACTTATGATGTACTACATATACAGTATAGCCTGGTGCAGGGCACACTTATGGTATAGTACATACAGTATTGCATGCGGCAGGGCACACTTATGATGTACTACATACAGTATAGCCTGGTGCAGGGCACACTTATGGTATAGTACATACAGTATAGGCTGGTGCAGGGCACACTTATGGTATACTACATACAGTATTTCCTGGTGCAGGGCACACTCATGGTATACTACATACAGTATTGCCTGGTGCAGGACACACTTATGGTGTACAACATTCAGTATTGCCTGGTGCAGGACACACTTATGGTGTACAACATTCAGTATTGCCTGGTGCAGGACACACTTATGGTGTACAACATTCAGTATTGCCTGGTGCAGGACACACTTATGGTGTACAACATTCAGTATTGCCTGGTGCAGGACACACTTATGGTGTACAACATTCAGTATTGCCTGGTGCAGGACACACTTATGGTGTACAACATTCAGTATTGCCTGGTGCAGGACACACTTATGGTGTACAACATTCAGTATTGCCTGGTGCTATGCAGGACACCCTCTCTAAACAGACATAAGCGGCTCTATTTGAGATGAATGAAGCTGCAGACGTGTTCCTACTTTACTTGGAATTCCCAATCCCACTAACTCATCCCTCCCTATCTTCTCCGATGCCTTTAAGATACCCATTTAGATATCCCAAGTCTACCTCCTAGCTTTC
The DNA here is from genome assembly GCA_950022655.1 of Alentia gelatinosa. NCBI lineage: Eukaryota > Metazoa > Annelida > Polychaeta > Phyllodocida > Polynoidae > Alentia > Alentia gelatinosa. The sequence goes on from OX465593.1 coordinate 22,724,803, forward strand.
CCCTCTCCAACCCACCCTCCCGGCCACTTACTCCACCACCCACCCTCCCCTCTAAACTCACTTAGCACTTCCCTGAACATCTACCCTCCCTCTCCCGAACCCAGCCTTCAATTTACTCGCCTTCTCTGCCACCCTTCAATCTGAGCCCTGACAACCCCTCTCCTGCCTCTCCCCGCACCCTACATTACCCCTCCTCCCGGCCCCAGGTCCTCACCCCACACCCTGGAGGCTGTGCCCGTGTCGTGGCCCCTCTACCCGAGCCTGCAGTGCTGTGCGGGGGGTGGGTGAGAGTCGGGGTGGTGAGGGTGCTGGAGGTGACTTTGTTGCACTCATAGCGTGTGCACACACTCAGCCACTCGGGCCAGTCGCGGACTGACAGAGCGTGGGGTGCTTGATACGGGCGGCCTGTCGTGCAGCTGGTACCTGTATGGCATAGCACACCTCCACTCCAGGGTGGAGGAGGAGACTTCTCAATGAAGAGCACACTCTCTTTTACATGTAGGTCTTCCCTGTTTTTCACATACCATACCCTCTTATCGTGTAGGACTTCTCTGGTTTTTTTTCATATACCATGCCCTGTTTTACATGTTGGATCTCCTTGTTTATCATACACCATGCCGAGCTTATCTGTATCCTGTTTATCATATACTATGCCCTCTTTTACAAATAGGACTTTCTGTTTATCACATACCATGCCCTCTTTTGCATGTAGAATCTCCCTCTTTATCAAATACCAAGCCCTCCTTTACAAATAGGACTTCCTGTTTATCACATACCATGCCCTCTTTTACATATGGACCTGTTTATCATATAACATGCTGAGCTTCTACATATAGGACTTCCTGTTAATCATGCACTTTTACATATGGACCTCCCTATTTATCATACACCAGGCCTGCTCCTACATATAGAATTTCCTGTTTATCATATACCATGACACCTTTTACAAATAATACCTCCCTGTTTATCATATACCATACCCTCCTCTACTTATAAAACTTCCCAGTTTATCACTTACCATGTCCTTTTTTACATGTAGGACTTCCCTTCCCAGCATATGATATCTCCTATTTTATAAATATGACCTTAATTTGCTTCATGTGACATTTCCTCCTCTATATACAGCAGCTCCCTTCACAACATATGATATCTTTCCTCTTTCATATAGGACCTTCCTTCAAACATGTAATACCTCCTGTTTTACTTATAGGACTTTCATACTTGTTGTCAAGTTCCTCCTTTTCTAGATGTTGCCCTTCATTTCCCGTCTGACATGTTGTACCACCCTTCATAGCGTAACATCGATTCCTACTTTGCATTCTCTATTAACCTTCCAACATATAGTCTCTTCTCCTCTCAGGCAAAGGCTTCTGTCAGACTTTGCGACCTCTGATTCCCCACACTATAATACTAGGCTTTATCGCTAGTCAACCTCCCCAGACTCCTATAGCTTCACGAAAGAGTCTGACTGTACATCCTTACACACTCCCGGCCCCTCGATTCTTCGATTAGTCCTACTTAATCTCTCTGAGATACTACATTATTATGAAACACTATTCTGTTTTAGGTCGGCACACAATTCGGTATGCATGTTTTCCCAGACTAAGATCAGGGACTGTAAACAAAGACACAACCTGCCCCCGGACTCCCCGCGACTCCCCCTGGCGGCACACACGCTACACACAAATGAAGCACTTCCGGTGATGGTGCTGTTGCCTGGTAACAGTGATGTCTGCTATGACAGCCACCCCCGGGAACTCCCCGCTTCATTCAATGGTAAACAATAGGCTGGAGCTCTCCTGTAGAGGAGGCGCATTCAGCCCTCCCTGGTGACTGTCTGTTGAAGTATGGAGGTCGCGCTGGTCACCGGACACCGGAACCGGAAGTCCGCAGCCCAAGCTACCACCAGGCGGCGGAGCAAACCGTCTGGTGTGACGTCATTTATTTCCCATGTAGGATAGAGCTGGTTTCTGGCAGGGGTGGGGGAGGTGGGAACGGGAGGGGTGTGGGGAGGTGGGAGGGGGAGGGAGGTGGGAGGTGGGGGGAGGTGGGAGGGGCGGGGAAGGTGGGAGGGGGAGGTGCTGTTTACAGAAAATACGCACCTCCGTGAAAACAGAGATATGCAAGCTTAACAAAGATTATCAACTATCCTTCTATTGTGACGTTAGCTTTACACTATGAGTATGTTCAGTAAAAGGGGGTGTTCCATTGGGATGGCGACTACAAAAGAACATCGTGCGGCCACCGTATGGCTGCCGTATGTCGGACGGTTTTCATAAACGGTGCAGTGGATTAGGCCATATGCTCAACGGCGTTGGCCACACGTTGAGAGACGAGGAAACAGCTTCTGTAATCTTATAGATAAGCCTTGCTCGGATGCCTACAAATGTGGCTCACACGATCTGAACTGGCTTGTGGGTTTGTACGTTAAAAGCATGTTAGGCAGATGCCCTACATCGTCAGATTCAGGCCCGTCAGTACGAGAGTGCCTGCTGTTTTACCTACCACATCTAAAACGTGTCAATTCTGTCGGATCCGCTTGGATTTTCTCCCGCACATAGGGATAAAGTGAACTAGACTTGGGCTTGGAGACCAGAGTGCGATTCTCGTATCGTAAAATATTAACCCTTCCATGATCTGCCATCCCCTAGCGTTTGCCTTTAGTCCGGCCAACATCCACCAAATAGAGTGTTCATAGGCGTTAGCGACTAAGTATATTATCCACCTAATACAAAGTGCCCATAGAAAACACATAGGGAGTTTGTATGGATATACCCGGCGCATACGGATATGTTGTATGCTCCGGGTGGCGCATACGGAAAAATAGTGCGCACGGAAAAATAGTGCATAACTAAAATGAGCTGATATCGACATGCCACTTGCCAAGAAAAGGTGAATAATAAATACAATATAGACTGGTTTCAGATAAAAGCGGCTGTATGCTCCTCGGAGTTGACTCGGCGCAATATCCTCGCATACGCTCGGATATTACTACGCGTTATCTCCTCGGAGCATACAAGCGCTTGTATCTGAAACCAGTCAATATTATATATTTATGCCCCAATCAGATGAAATATATAAACTCTAGGTGAGGCCACACAAATTGTAACAATGGTGCCACCTGTACTTCCAACTATGTACCAAAATTACTTCATCTTATATAACAATTATTTGGACTGGAGTCTGTAGTAGGTTCTTGAATGTGCCTTTTTCTATCTGGCTTCAGTGTCTTAGAAATCATTCACCCATTTCTTAACAGAGGCTAAAAGACATAGATACTTCTGACAAACGTTAATGAAATGGGGCAACTCTTTGGTGGAGCGGGGAATTAGCATCAGTGTAGAACAAGGCAACACTGAGTCGTCGATGTACGTTTTTGTGACACGCCCAGTTGAACCTTTAGTCAATAGTCTCCTTTTTCTGGCACTTTGTTCTCATTCAGTCATAAATAGAATCCGTCTTGATTACGAAACACTGCGAAACAAGAAGGTCGGTCAATGAACTATACCTGGCAGGTGTTTCATAGGCTCATGATCATTAGAACAATCCCCAAGGAGGAATATACTGGTTTCAGAGCTGAGCTCATTTATGAAACTTGATAGTTATAGGTGTTTCATAATGTTCTTGTTCGTATTTATTCATTGACCAGATAATCGTTAATTTCCATCGGTTTTAAAATGTTTCATAACCCAGAATTTAAAGTCGGGGTAGTGAGGGTGCTCGGGTCAATCTAAAGAGGTATCGTAACTTTAAGAAGAACCAAAAGCTATAATAGATATGTATTTTGGTCTGCTTTGTAATGTCACTCGGCTCTGCCTCGTGAGATTACTCCACATCCAAAACCCATGGCATATCTTCAACAGCTATGGATATCGATGCAGTTCCTTCTTAGTATACTGAGAAATATTTGATCATACTTCTTCGGGCTTTCTTCATTCTTAACCCTTCTTTTAACATTTCTTTCTTTAGTGACGATAATCCATCCTGATTCTATGTGAATTTGATCCAGTAGACGAGCTCGCAAAATCTTTATTTATAGCCCTCCTAGTGACTTCATCGTTGCCTTGTATGCCTCCAGGTGTCACGTAGCAGTTGGAAACAGTAGGCAATATACTAACGTGGTGCAGCAAGCGTTTGCTCTGGTGGACAGTATAACCCCTAGTGTGTGATTGGGGAACCATCGGAAACTTGTATATTTGGCATAACGGTGGATAAAATGGACTACCATTTGGCATGACACAGGCACATGAACTGGTCATCAGCATTCACAAATGGTTACACACTGATACCAGCATAAGGTTGTGGTCTCAGAGGCCCATTTCAGAATGGAGCGTCATCCACTCGTAGAGTCTTATGTACCTGAGACTGGTGTACTTCACATCTTTCCCCTAGTCTCAGCTAATTCTCCTGTGTTAAGAATTCGCATGAGAAGGTGCTTTGATCTGCTTTTCATAATCTCAACGAAAAAAGGCGAATTTGATTTACATGGAAGCACACATAGTCACAGACATAGTTTCAGTGAACGCTCACCCTGGGACTCGAGATGAGGGGTTTGAAAACATCGGATCCTGCTTGATGACTTCCTATTAACTAAGTTGGATACTTAGTCGGCGACTCAGGAGTAGGTCCATTTGCCTCACAAAAATGCCCTAATAATTTTTAAACGTGTTTAAGATAAAAATAAAAAAAAGCAACAAAAAAAATCATGAGATTCTGTACCGGCAATTGCAGAGGAAAATACGTGTCTCAAAGAAATTGAATCCTATCGTTCAGACGAGGAGATAGTATTCCAGTAGAGAACCTCGGCAGGATTTGTCTAAGACAAACACCCTGTGAGGTACGTGATTCCTTCCGTGTGAATTCCACTCTAGGGGATCAGAAAACTACAGTTCTAAATAATCTTTTTAACATGAAGCAAGAAGCACCTCCGAGTGAAGACCTCCAAAAACTAATAACAGGTCCGAATTTATATCTCACTCCACTTTTCATACTTGTAAACATGTCTCATGCTTTGTAATGAACAGGGTATGTTCAGCACACATTGAAAACAAGGTAAATTTCGTTTGAAGGGAAGCAGACGACAAATTCCAGGCACAGCTCACATTTTGGCGGAATAATCACGTTTGGCTGAGGCGCTGACGTTAGTAAAAACAACAGTTTTTTAAATCCTTAGCGGCCACGGCTGTTGCTGGTCCTGGGTACAATGTGAACTGACACGCGACGACCGGAAATCAGCGGTCCTCTCGCGTTATCCCGCGTGAACATGTGAAATCTCGTCCAGTGATGTTTTCTCCTCTGAACCTCCACCATCGGAGAACTGGTAACAGATTGTAAATTAAACTATCATCACGTTACGTCATCGTCACGTGGGCCCGCCACGTGATCACTGTTGGGTTCGTATTACAATCACTAATCACTAGCTCGAATATGTGTGATGGAATTCCGTTTGCATTTCCTGGTATAACACTAATAGCAAGTATTGTTATATAGGGCAGATAGCTATGGAGGCAGCCATCTCGCCCCAGACGCCAAACAAAACATCAGATGGCGGGTGGAGATATCAATGGATTTTTCGGTTTTTAATAGAGGGGGTTTAGTCCTTTCTCACGATGATAACAACTCTTAACAGAGGTTGTCCCCCAACTTACAATGTCTTACGATCTTACAGTTTCCAGGTGGATGATGGCAAAACTAGCAATCACTCTGTGTCCTATATCTACGTTTACCGTCCGCTTTATTTTGTAGGTCACCAGGTGATTTTTTTTTATTCAATGAAAAAAACAGTCAGTCACGACACAGTATTCGCCTATTGGCGTTCTTCCATACAGCAGCCACATTTAGGACAATACAGTCACAAATCACAAACACAGGACTACAAACAGATAAGACAATAAATATCCCTCAATGTACGGTACAATTTCGGATTCCTCCATTACTCATCAGAATACGCAAAAGATCTTATGATCTTATTACATCTCCTTTAATAATCTTATGATCAATTTAATATTATTATCATTCTGAACTTTTGTTCAATTAACAGATTTGGGTTTATATATATCAGTTAACTTATGATATTATCAATATTATATTATGTAATGATGTACAGGGTAGGGTATCATGTGACTGTATGGAGCAAGGTAAAGTTTCGATACTTTAAGATACATATATCTAATAAACGAGCATACTCTTGTGGGGCGTTAAGATACTTGATATCTAAACGATGATATTTACAGGTATTTTTGAAAGACTTTTTTTGATCCATGGGAATCCTTCAACATATTACATATTGTCTAGTATGATAAGTTATAAGATTTCCATTTATCTTAGTCTAAGACCATTGTGATCCCTCAAACATCATGGCGACTAATGATGCGCTGTTTCCTTGTGCTTTCCAATGTTTTGTCTCAGATTTTGTCTCAGATTTCATCTCATGTCTTTTCATGTTCTTGCGTAAGACAGATCCGACATTGTTTCAACTTAGACACGTTCCGTGGAGATTAAGACAAGTTCCCATTTTTACCGACAAAATTAAGACCTCGAACTGTCTACAGAAAAAAATTAGAAAGGATATCTTAAGATTCCTTCCAACTCTCATTGAAACCTGAAGTACATTAAGGGCAAAATCCACCAGGCCGATTTCTCACCCGATCAATTGTTCCTGGGCCCTTAAAAAGAAGCTCACGTATTGTAATTAATTTAATTCTGATAATAATAGTTTAATAAATGACCATTTTCAAAGACTTGAGAAATTCTAGGGCATCCGATAATAATCGGCGATTGTCTGGCTACGGAATCGGCTACCGTCGGTCCAGTGGAACACCCCCTTAAGTCGTATGTTCGGCAATTGAAAACCCTACCCCTCATCTCGATGTATATAGATCTTGAATAAACACGGCTTTTTACAAAAAAAGACAAATACAAGCAGTAACCCTGTGTAAATATAATACTTGAACTGCCTGCTGTTTGTGGTGGTGTGATGGTGGTGAGGCAGAATGTACCATTACTAATACTATTGGTACCGGTTTTTAAAAGTCTGTGTTACAGAGTACAGAAAGGTTGTTGCTGTGTCTCATCAGAAAATTGGAGATAGGAAAATCCATACTGGAGACAAATAACTCTCCCCAGACAACGGCCCCTGCCAGACTCAATAATAAGAAAGCAGCATAAAGATCAGCATATAACCGGCCAGCAGGCGGCTATGGGGACGGCCGGGAACAAGGCCGCAGTCAGATTAAAACTAGCCATGGAGCGTCCGGGAACCGGATTAAAAAAACATCACGAGACCAGCCAATAAATCACCAGACACTTGTCAGTAACCAGCTCGAGTGGAGCCAGACGCTGACCCATGGCAGGTTCCGGTACCGACCAGAAACAAGCTGATAAGTCTATAAACTGCCAGTAACAAGTTCAGAAACTGGTCTGACGAGAAATAGGATCAGTCTGCAACCAATTAGAACCTTCAGCTAAACTCAGACGATTTTTGTTTGTTTAGTTTCTTTTATGTCCAGGGACCCTGAGGGCATACAGAGACTAACTCGGGGTTCAGCTTTTCTCACTGATTTTAAACCATAGGTATCTAGTATCATTTATACCACCCCGGGATGTTTCTCCATATTCAACATAGGAAACCTGTACTTTCGAGTAACGTAAGAAAAATATTGGCATTGTGTACGATAACATTCTCTTCAGTTATGTATTTCAATGATGTCTTAAACCAGATCGCTACATGACCAAATATTACTAAACATTGACAAACCGAACTGTACCAAGTTCACAAAAAGTGTACAATATAGATCAGCTAAGCTCTGGAATAGCCTCCAGCCTGAGGCCCGTGCCCTCCAAACGCCAGAATCCCTTAAGAACTACCTAAAAAGAAATAACCCACTAAGTGGAAAGTAGCAGTATAAGAAATTAACATGGTAAATACAGTGTTAAGTATGCAACCTTTGATGGACCCAACCCAAAACTAGTTTAACACACACGGGCGAAATGTATATGCCTATTTTCATTGTACTAAAACCTACCCCTACTCATCATGTTCCACCTATCCCCATCCCTATCATCATATGTAAGGCGATAAGCCAATCTCATTGTTAACAACTCTTAATATGAACTGAATAATGTAGTGATGTAAAATAACCCGCATTGTAGCGGAGACAGTTGTAAATGGATAGATGTAAGACAGGTCTCTGAACCTATGATAATCCAGAATAAAGAAACGAATAAAAAAAAAAAACTTGAATTCACCTGGCTTGGCCTGGTGAAATCAATCTGCTATCAAACTCAAGGCATATCAGTCAACTATAGTAACTCCCATCGGTTTCTTCCACAGTACATGTTTACAAAACATACTCTATGGTACAGCTTGCTCTCTGGATGTGCATCCATCACCATCCACCTTCATCCACATTTTATTGATCTGCCATTTAACCTGGCGGGCAAATTCAGTCATCTTGGTGGAGAGACAAACTTGCCTCGTCAAACACAGAGAGTTGGCGAGGCCGGGCAGCCGAGTGGCCCACCGCCCTGCAGCCATGTGTAGTCTTTGAACTCTGAGTAGCCAGACCTGCACGACTCCAAGCAATATGAGGGAGAAAAAACAGTCTGGAGATTTCTCCTAATAGAATGGGGTTTCTCAATGGTATGGGGTGTTTCGTGATAGTATGGGGTGTCTAAATAGTATGAGGTGTCTCATTTGTATGGGGTATTTCATAAAAGTATGAGGTGTCTCATTTGTATGGGGTATTTCATAAAAGTATGAGGTGTATCATTTGTATGGGGTATTTCATAAAAGTATGAGGTGTATCATTTGTATGGGGTATTTCATAAAAGTATGAGTATGTTTATATGAGTGTTAAAATAGTCCGATAGGTAATGTAATGGAGCTTATAAATGCTCATTCCTATGACCGTAAACTCTATATAGTGAAATACCCGCTAAAAGGATCAGATCGAAGCTTAGATGTGTGAAAAAAACACACAAGTTGAAGTTTTTGATAAGGATGGACATGGCTACATAACAGATCAGAGGTCAACGAATCGCCAGGTATAACACAAGGTATACAGGAATAGAGGAACAAATTACGGATGAAAGAATCCCGAAGTTACTCGGCGAGGACGCTTAAAGTTATTTACCCCGGCTTCAGCTTTAAGCATCCTGACCAAGTAACTTCGGAATTATTTCGCCCGAAACCAGTCTTCCTCTCATCTTCCGCAACATCTCAAATAATGTAGAAATATCCCTGAAATGGCATTGTTCTCCAGGTACATAACTCTCTACTCACCATTTTCCTCTTTATCAGCGTGCACCGCATTGTCCCAGTGACAGTGAAAGATGTTCCTCACCGCTTGAATCATGATACCTGAACCAAGAAGACTTTTCACAAGATCCAAACCACCTCTGCCTCCTTCACTTATAGCCAACTCCCTCTACTTCTCCCTCCTTCCGTTCGGTAAGGTTTCCATGGCGCCAAAGTAAACTCAAAAGCAGACGACAATTAGATCCCACTCAGAGAGCTGGTTACCGGTCAGTGTGGGTTGGTTGGTAACTAGCCGCTGGTGAGTTAAAGTTGGTTCTTGCAGTTGAGTGCTATAACTACTTCAAATCTGAACAAAGTCCATGGCGGGAAAACTTCAACTTAAGACACTGGCAAGCACTTCAACTCCACTGAGACTCTGTCCAATAGGGATTTATTGATATCCTCTTCAATGAGGTATCCTCCAACGAGATGACCTTCTCTGCAATGAAGTAAACTTCAATAGTCCAAGGTAGTGAATATATCTACAGCACAGATTCCTATATCGAGGTAAACAATAGCAAGGTATTCACTGGCGTATGCAATAAAATGCACTCAGGATATTCTGTACAGTGTAGTTTGTTCAGAAGGGATCTACTCAGGTAGGAGTTGCTCAAGCGGAATGAGCTCTAGTCAGTTTTCCGCACCTGAGGTATGCAGTGGAGGTGGCTGCAAGTTAGTATGAGTGTAAAATGCCTCGTGGTATGCTATATTGGGATGTGCGCCGCGACAGTGATAACTCGTCCTATACCACACTGACACACTCCGAGCGCACCTGACGCTAAATATGGATTACTCTAAGCATTTGTCACTTCACCCCCCCTCACACACCCACACCTAGTCTAGACCCCCTCAACCCCCTCCTCATCCTTTGTCACATCCCCACCCACACCCCACCCTCCACCATCACCAGCCTGCCTAGAGTGGGAAGTATTAACAAAAAAACACCTGTTTATGTACACTGCCATGGAAGCAGACTTTGTGGAGGCTCTGTGTCAGAAGTGTAAACAGGGCCTGAGTCTGCATATCATACCTACAGCATCAAAAGGCATGTTTATACTGGTCCCAGGATGCCCACTGATAGGTCTGTTTATATTGGTATCAGAATTTGCCTGGAGTAGTGAAAATATGACCTTTCTTTAGGTGCATCAACACTTGTGTGCACCTGCACAAGTTCACGCTCTGGTGCAAGCAGATGTACAATTCATATGGTACCATGTGTTATTGGTGGGTGTTTAGTATGAGGATTGTGTTAGTGGATAATGTTTTTGATCGTGGGCTACACGCTCATACACGCTGCCAAGGTTAGAAAGAGGTTATATAGACTTTCGGCGTGCTGCAAAAACTATCCTTTCACTATCTGGGTGCCAACTCTGACCCATAGATTGAATATAATCTAAATCCTTTACTTGCTTTTAAAATAAATCCCCCGCTTAGTCATCAATGATGAACATACCATTTGCTCCTAGTTATTGTGTAGGAGACGTTTTGTGATTTCTATTTCTAATGTAATTCAGTGTGTAATATCATAATTTTCAAATTATTGATAACCATAGTAACACCATAACCCCTGATATAGTCATACTGTCCATACACAAAGATCTTATTTACTCAAATAATCACCAGTAAGAAAAATCTGGGTTATGGTGAAAACATTGTTTTGGTTCAGTCACACACCTACCATTTTTGTTAACACACCTCATTTATGAACTATAAAATGCCAGTCACAGTTACCAAGATTGGGGTATCACTAATTTTACCATCAAATTTCCCAGCGTGATAGATTCCTGAACCACTACTGGCAGCTCATTAAGATGCTGTGGCCAGGTGGGTGCCTGATTAATGGATAAGAGGAGTAATTATGGAATTTCTAGTGTTAGATTAATCGTAGAGTGGAATGCTGGCGCTAGCTCTGCCCCGGCAGACGATCAGGCATACATCAGTTATTGTGAGGAGGGTCCTTTGCCGTTACTTATACTAGTCAAGGTTCAATAACTGATTTAGAGCATATGTAGTTAGACATCTCTCACTAGTTCAGAGAATAAATAGTTAAGCATCTGTCAGTAATTCCGAGAATATGTTGTTTAGCATCTACTCATATTACAAAGAGTATATAGTAGAGCATTTGTCACTTAATCAGAGAATATATAATAAAGCATCTGTCATTAGGTCAGAACATTTACAGTCAACCCTCTGTCACTAATTATAAAGCCTCAGCTACAATGACTAAGGTTTATGACAGAAGGTCGCTAGAAATGTAACAAAAGAGGTCAAAACAGTTCCGATTTGTTTCTATCCTCCGTAATCTATCATAATTATCCTATCTTGTCTGCTTGTCTTAACCTGTCCTATATATTTCAAATATTGTTGAAAACTATAGCACACAGATTGTCTTCTCTTATCTGATAAGATGAGACAACAGAAGACAGCGCTATCAGAAGCGGTTGTGTTTCCATGCCTTAAGGTGTACGTCGTTAATATTGATGTCGGTGTCTAATCTTCCATTTTCTCCATCACTAATTCAGCCTCATCTCAATCACTAACTCAGATACTCCTGCCGCGCCCCCTACACCTCATACCGCGCACTAGAAGCAGACGACAGGTACAATTCTGCGCGCGCTTTCTTTGCTCGGGCCTGCGCTCTGAGAAGGAAGGTAATCGTGTATGGATTTACCCGCGCGTTCATTCACTTCCAAAGCGAGGCTCACGCCCTGCGCGCGCAGCTAAAACCCGAAGGCAACTTCCGCCTCGTCCATATTGTCTTCTGTGAGTACAAAAACACCTATTGGTTGCATAGGGCTGAGGAATCGATGATAAAAAGAAAGCGGCTGGATCAGTGTGTTATGTAGCAGTATGGATCGATGTTACTTGTCATGAATAACATGTCCCATGTAAGAAAAAGGGGAGGGGATGCATGTGTGGCTATGTGAACTGGAGACGTGAAATGAGATCGGTATAGAAATACACCCAGGTAGATTAGGGTATTGATGAAGAACAATTTTCCACCTCTTGTGTCGGTATCAAGGGGTAAACCTACAACTACAAGATACTTGGCTGTAAATCCCTTTCCTCTCAGGAGTTGTTCTCCTCTTCCCCATGTGAGAGACAGAGGGAAAAGAAGTCGAGCTGATTGCAACGCTTTTGGGGTTTTTTTTCAAAGTTTTTTATTTCTCGCAATCAGATACAAGATCTGTCCTTTGCGTCGATATCATTTAAGTACTAAATGACTGTACGTGGGTATTGCCGTGCCAACCCTATTCGTTCAATCCACGCTGTACCACTTAAGCCCAATTCATAATCTCAAATCAGAGATGAAAGATGGGATTGAGGGGGAAAAAAATCGGAATTTTAAAACGCTTACGGAAAAAAAGAATCATTTATAACATTGAACTCCTGACGAAGATAAATTAAATTGATCGAAACGGTGAGTTCTTAAAATACCTTCACCCATTACCCATCACATCAGCCTGCCTGTTACTCATCAGTTAACATCAATAAATGATTTTTGATTGAAACGGAACGAGTTTGGTTTCGTGTGTTTAACAACCTTCATACATGTATGACCTTACTTTGGGACAGAATGGCAATGAATCGATATATATTCTAACACTGTGAGTGTTGCCGATGTATATGAAATATCAGTATTCCGTCATTTGGCTGGAAACTTGCATCATTGTGGTAAAAAGGTGGCTCTACCTTCAAGGAACAGGGTATGATATGCCCCAGTCACATTGGCGTAAAAAACGCCGTTTTCCCGTGTACGCACCTCTACGTGTCTCTACGCATTTTGAAATCTACAAATGCGTTGTAAAACGCCGCAAAACGCGGAGATACGTAAAAGAAAGTCGGAATGCGCCGGAAAACGCCACAATGCGTACAGAAGCGTAAAGAAACGTTGATGAACGTTGAGAAGCGTACTAAAACGTTAAAGAAACGCAACAGATACGTTCCAAATCCGTAGCTAATACGTACTCCCCACCAATTTAAATACGTAGAAGAAACGCCGAAATTTACGCCAGTGTGACTGGGGCATATTAACGGCATGAAACAGTGGAGAACTGCCCTCTGTGTAGGGTTTAGCACTCTGGGGAAGCGTGAATTACGCCTGCATTAGCCGCAGACTACCTGCCCATGAAGAACGAGGTAAACATTGTTCTGCCGTGCGCTAAAAAGCCTCATGTTTACATTGACATGATGCTAGCACCATCTCCATGTTTGCACTATGGGAGTGTGGTTGTGGCCCATTAGATTGAAGGTCAACTCTCGACTGTAGAGCCGTCCCAAGGCGCTAGAAAATATCATGTAAGGAGGTCAGGGTCAAGGTTGGGGTTTGCTGCGAATGCAGTCATTGGCTACTCGGTCTACTCTATTCCTTATATGGACTTAGTGTAATGGGACAACTCCATGCAGATGGCGAGGGTCAGACAGCCAGCGGAGAGGTAATGATGCTACTCTGACCATAACGCCTGGCTCATAGTTCGAGTAATTGGTTTGCTATCCCTACAGTCCCGAATGGATATATGTTTCAGCATACCTTGAAAAAAAATCATGTTTGTATAATACATGGGTTAGTTTTATGCTGATAACTGAAGGGCCTTTACCATTCGCAGACCAGAGGATAAAATATGCCACTAATGTAACGAAATGAGCCATTGCTCTATAACTAAGTCTGTAGGCAAAGGGTTGATAGTAATAATGACTAACACAAAGCATGGGTATGGACATTAAATTTATTGAGTATATTGGAGATACGAGATAAGTTTTAGAGGTCCATCATAACATACATTTGAGATAAGATAATAGTTCAGGAGCTATTGATGAGCACTACGGAGTAGGAGAGAAGGAAAAGAGAAGACTGGAGAGTTTGTAGGGTGGGTGGGTGGTTTCTTCTCGTTGGTTGCCAAGGGTTGAAGTGAACGCTGGCGGGTTGGCGTGGGGGGACCACGTGAGGGTCACGTGACCGGAAAGGGTTGGAGGAGTCCCTAACGACGAGGAGTGAGTCCCTAACTACCGTGCTTAGTTTCGCATTAGAGTCCAACTCTTCAGTTAGTCCATAATTGGCCACTATCAGGGTCACAGATAAACTGTAGCGCCCTTATTTGGGGTCCCATCACAGACTGATGTTTTTACAAGAAGGGATAAGACATTGTTGGTGTTCGTGTCAGCCAATGGAAATCCCACTACACATAACATTCCCCGCAGCAGGGTCTTACAGAGAACAGTATGTAGTCTAAGACAGAGTTGTGAACTATCTGAACACTGACTCTAAGAACAGACATATGCTTCAATAAAGCCGGATGCCCATCTACCGATTAAGGGTTGAGCGATTAGTTTGCAAATCGTATAGGAGTCGCTGAACTTGTTGCAGGCAAATTACGTAACCCTTCGCTCGATCTGCGGACATTGAGGAGATGGGGTTGGTGGATATTAGTCCTAAGCAAATCTGTCTACTAATCGGTGGCTCACCCTTGTCTAGCTGTCCTACATCTACCGACTACGGCCGACTCGGTAGATGGGCATTGGGCTTTAGAGTTTATTTTCATTTGGCGTAGGGCACTCGCTGAGAACCTCAGTTTAGGCTTGGTGCAAAGTGGGTTACAGAAAATGAGCAATAGACTGAAAAAACCCAAACATGATACATGTAATTGATTTTTTCCTATAATTCTAGGCTCATTCACCAATGATAAACATACCATTCGTTCCTAGTTAAACAAGTTGATTGCCACGACAATGCTATCACAGAATTTGGCTTGTTATATCTTTTCAATAATTGAAGTCATGTGTCTGTGGCCGATCGTTTGAGTACTGATTGGGGTATACCGTAAAAAAAAATAGCATCGGATATATCTGATGAGGCGCTTATTGGAATAACATAGATTAGATCTGTCAATATATAAAAAAAAAACTTAATTTGGAACTGCCACAGAGTTATCTCAGAATGTGATCACAGTGGTACCACCAATACTAGACAGCAGATTATATACAAAATGTAACAAATCCATATATCATTTTCACTTTCTTCCCAAATCCATAATCTATCTTATCCCACCAGGACCACCTCCTCGTGCCAGGATTGCTGTATAGATGGCGGGAAGCAAGAAACACGTAGCAGACGAGAATTGAGAGCCCCTACGAAATTACTTCGTCGATACCATTCTCCTTTAGCAAGTAGTGGCAGGACGGGCCCGCTTCTGTAGTATAAGTGCTGCAGCTATTCCCCACTGCCCAGGCTCAGATTGCACTCTCCATACACTTATAGTAGAAACAAGATCCGAATAGCAGTAGTGATAGCATATGAATAAAATGAGTGAAAAAATTATTTCTTCAAATTCTCGGGCTCCCCTTCCCCTTGGGGGTGTGTTGAGGCCGAATATTTTTATTTTAATTTTTTTTTTTTAAAGCAGATCACACACGTCTTCCAAATATCCGCATATGAATAAAATGTTGATGCGATTCACAACCATTCTGAAAATGCCAATGTCAGGATAGTGTAGGTCACGAATATCTGAAGATTCGCGATGGCCCTGACTTGAACTCTCCTGGCCTGAAGGTAGGAAAAGCCCACCTCACGGAAATAATCCCATCTCTTCGTCCACTTATATGGGAAATGACGGTCATTTCCAACGTCACTTCCGGTTCCTAACGACATGGTGCAGTCTGGGTTCGTTCTGTGAAGTGCTCAGAGAAAGACGGACAGAAATAGAGACAGGGAGAAATAAAGAGAGATAGACACATATAAATATAGAGAGGAACAGAGAGAAACAGAGATAGATAGAGAATTGGGACAGAGAGGACACAGAGAGACACACAGAGATGGAGACAGATACAGAGAAAAATATAGTGAAATAAAGAGACACAGACACTCAGAAATATAGAGAGGGACAGAGAGAAACATAGAGAAACGGGCAGAGAGAAATAAAGATAAATAGAAGTAAAAAGAGATAGAGAGACACAGAGACACAGAAATATAGAGGAACAGAGAGAAACGGAAAAAGCTAGTCAGAGGGAAGTAGATACAGATGGAGAAAGATAGAGACACAAAGAGAGAAATGGTGAGATATAGAGAGAAACAGAGACAGAGATATAGAGAGAAATAAAGTGAGACAGAATGATAGAGTGAATCAGAGAAATAGAATGAGACAGAGAGCGAGAAACACAGAGAGAGCGACGAAATGACTATTCATGGAAGATCTGTTGAAAACAGAACGAATACAATATCTTTAGGAAAAAGAAAAATGTTGTTTTGAGCTTTTTTTGTCTCACCTTGCCACCATCGTTAGAGTACTGTCAACAATTTCGATCACTCACCTAAAAAGGACAGAGAAATGCAGCCATTAGTTACAGTTTAAGTAGAACATGTTCTTATTATTTTCTGACTAAGTTTCCTATGCCAAGACAACAAGGAGAGCACAAAATTCGTTTTGAAGCCTATATTGAAACCATCAATCTTATGAATTAAACCTGATTATTTCTTATTCTTTGGAGATAGTTGTTTCAAGGCTTGTTTCTGAACTTCATATTTGGACAACATCTGATCATATTGAAAACATCTACATGCACTATAATACAATGTACCTGGACTAGACTTGGAACAAGGGTTTTGGGATAAGTGATCATATTTTCCCTTATTCCGTTGGATCAGGTAAGACACACCCTACTTTTGAGGTAACTAGGACTAAGTGCAATATCCGTTTCCAATGGACGAGCATGCTTGTCATTAGCCTGGAACCCTGGCCTAGTCACATCATAGGCCAGGTAACGAGTTCCATTTTTTTGGGTGCATTATGGGTAACACCTCCATTTCTTGCACTCTCCTAGCAGTGATTTTGTACTTCTGCAAAAGATCTACTGGAGAGTGCCAGCATAGACTTGCCTTAGTCCCTGTATCCTTTACTTTTTATTTCATTTATTTTATCTGGACTTGTAATAGGCCTGCAGGCCTTACAGCCAGTACAACAAGACTGCTGTAAAACATTCAGCAACAGTATTTCTTCAGTATAAAGCACTGAAGGTAGTAAATCGTTAGAATAGAAGGGAAAAAAAGACTTGTGCAAGTCTATGTTGAGCCAAGAGAGGTGGCGTGACTGTCAGTTCAAGGTCTCTCTCTCGTAGCTCCCTCGACTCTGTGGTATTACGTAAGAAGTAGTTACCGGTCCCTTATTTCATTTGGGCAGGGAACCAGTCTGGCTGGTGATACGAGTTAGTGGGCTGACAGGGACAGGGCCACTGTAGTTAGGTCGTCATAGGAATCACCCAAATAACCACTCAACAGTAATCACTCGCCAAACCAATCGTTCTGTTACCAACCCTTGGACTCTGTTCTATGTTTAAGAAATGACGTGGGTGGTAGATTGATTTACAACAGTGACGCTGGCATTCTGCGTCACTCATCATGAACCATTAAAATAGTAAAACTACAAAAGGAAACCCTAGATACTAGAGTTTCCTCTTCGAAATATGCCATGGCCGTATACCATGGTTTTGAGGTCGTATACCACAGATGTGAATCCGTATACCACAGTTATGGTATCTGACAAGTTGTATATAATGGGTCGTGGTCTACTGGGTCCCCATACATTTTCAATGGGCTCTTTGTATAAAATGGATAATATAGCGTGTGAGAGCACACTCTAAAAACTGAGAACATGACACTGTGTGGCGGTGCTGACACCTGGTGAGTAGAAGGGGAAACCGTCGGGTTCTCTGTTGAGGCCTGGCTACGCTGGTTCCCTTCGCTATCTCTGGGCACTACGCCGACCGCAGGCACAATGCTCTAGTGGTGTGTGTGCGTCGGATCATAGTCACTGCCTACCACAATCTCCTAGCAGATTATCCGCGCCACTTGGGCTTTGAAACTCCGCAAGGAGAGTGTGGTTAGCCTCCCAGACAGAGCTCAGTCAAGTATGAGCCATTGCTGGGAGCTGCAATTCAAATCTGTGGTTCGTTTTTTAAAACCCGACAATATTCAACCGCCTATTTCTAAAGTGGCGTTTTTATCATATTTTATAATTTTATACAATACCCTGATTATTGAGCGTTTCGAAGTTTGTAATTTTGTTATATTTTAAGATGGCATAAGATATGGATGTACATAGAATTGACTTGATGTATCTTCAGAAATAGAGCAGCAATGCAGTGACCCCCCCTGCCCAGAGGGTAGACCGGTTCCCTCTCCGAATAAAAGATAGGACAGGTATCGAGATATTCTGATCGATCTTGAACTTTTGTTGTTATGCTTCATTATAAACTGACAGCATTAGAGAGTACTAATAGCACCACTTCTCACCATGGACCTGTATTCTAAGAAGTCTTTCAAACAAATTCAAGTGATAGCTATATAAGTGCAGTCATTTATGTTCTTTCTATACACCCCATACATTTGTCCCCTGTGACAGTTGGCAATAAAATATCTGCTCTATTGCTTGATGCAAACACAGACAGGAATGGCTCAGGAAAAGATTATGTCAACCTATTTTGATCTAGGAATGATAAAACTCATAAAAATATATTTTTGTATCCCACAGTATATAATGACAGTGTCTACCTGGCCTAGTATATGAGTACATAGATCAGGCTACCAGGCTACCCTCAGGGCATCTACCTGTACTTGACATGGGAAGTCTCGTCTACCAGCTTCTGATCATTTTACTGTTACCTTTTCTCAACACAAGAATTGGGATACAAGTGGTACAAACAATGCTGCCACCTAGTGGCTGTAGGAGGAACTACTCTATCTTTGCCAATACACAACCGTTGTGCGTATACCTGCTGACAGTATTTTAGCATGTAGCATACATATATTTTAACCTACCTAAAGCGACCTGCCTCCATTGGAAGAAAATAGAACTAGAATTTGGGGATGCATACACCTTCGATATCATGTCTAGTGGTGCCCTCTTGTGCCAATGATCTAAGAGTCCAAGTTATAGGACCACATTTCTTCGTCATGTACTTCTGAATGGGGATACAGTGTATTGGATAAAAGTATTTTATGAGTTCGTTACATACTATCATTGCTAATTTCATGGATATTGATAATAACAATCAAGCACAAATAAATCCGGCGTTAAACTTTACCGACGACTGCTATATTGAGGTCAAAGTTCACCCAGACGCCGATCGACACGCCACCTGGGTGGAAATAACGACCCCGAGATGGCGCCACCTGTACTCGGAATCAGGAACTCAGAGACGGACAGAGGAATGAAAATGAGGAGGATTGAAATTGAATTAAGCCGAAGACCGCAAAATCCAGAAGAAATTAAGCGGTTGCCGATGTTGTCTCGAAGAGGGGGCCCACTTGTTAAACGCATCAGCCCAGAATGAAAACAGCGAAGAGAAATAAAAGGAGGCAACAACGTCAGTTGGGGTCTGGAAAGAACAGAGTGGAAACACATTTTTATGTGGCATTCACTGCCTCATCGAGACTAAGAAAACACGGACAGCATATCGGTATCGGCCATGGAATGGGACTGAGGGGTGCGGAGAGGTTCAAACCACTGTTTTGTTGGTGCGAATGATGCTTAATTCATACTATCTTTGTTTCATATGAGCAAGATTATTCTAAAAGTTGAAAATGGTAACCAGGATTTCCATGGAAAACTGTTACCTCTAACTCCTGGGTGAGGGAGGTGGGAGGGTAACGACTTCAAGTAAGCGCATATACTGCAGAACTCTACTATACTACCGGTCTCTTTGATGGCTGCTTTAACACGGTGGCTGGTATATGTGTATCCTCTTAGAATAGTATGATTCGTCAGACCACGGTGGATTAACACATGTAGCCTCGGGATAGGTCTTTGTTCGGTGTTGGATTTTAAACAAATGTAAACCGAGAATACCTTTATTTTATGATCAATAAAAGAGAGCTTGCTCTAAATATAAAGATGATTCAGCTATTTACTACTGGAACAGTGGATACTTTTATTGGTGAATATGAGTAGGAAATGACTTTAAACGACAACTCATTGGCATGACGATGCTCATGAAACTGCTACATTTAGAAAGAAACAAACAAAGAGAAACAATATCTACATTTTGGCTCGATTTGATAATGAAAGACACTCAATCCATCCTCTCAAATGTTTGTTAAGTAGAACGGTTTATGATTTGCTTGCTCCCACTGGAGTAGCACGTAGTAGATCTCGTCTATCAATAAAGGTCGATAGTGGTGTTACAGCTATCATTATTGTGGATTTTGTCTTTCAACTGAATGTAAACACCAGATCACATCAAATTAACATATTGAATTTGCATTATGAATGAATTGATCCTAAAGCTGGATTTAATTCTCAATTTTATTCAGCTATGGACATTTCTTTGTAAGTATTTCTGCTTGCACACCGCAGACACCGTATGTGACCGGACCACGCCAACCTCTCAGTCGGAGTGGAGACAGGGGTGGTGGCTAACCTACAGGGCAGTACCTGGTGAAACGGTAGTTCTCTTGGCTCTCACCAGGCGGCACCATGGTGCCGTGACGGTCAGTGCTGGTGGTTGGTGACTGACAGATCTGACTGTTGTGTGGTGTGAGTATCTGTTATGTGGGTGGTGTGGGTGAAACTGTGCTGATAGTTGAGGACTGACAGAGTCCGGACTGTTATGTGGGTGGTGTGGGTGTCTGTTATGTGGGTGGTGTGTGTCTGTTATGTGGGTGGTGTGGGTGTCTGTTATGTGGGTGGTGTGGGTGTCTGTTATGTGGGTGGTGTGGGTGTCTGTTATTTGGGTGGTGAGGGTGTCTGTTATGTGGGTGGTGTGGGTGTCTGTTATGTGGGTGGTGAGGGTGTCTGTTATGTGGGTGGTGAGGGTGTCTGTTATGTGGGTGGTGTGGGTGTCTGTTATGTGGGTGGTGAGGGTGTCTGTTATGTGGGTGGTGAGGGTGTCTGTTATGTGGGTGGTGTGTGTGTCTGTTATGTGGGTGGTGTGGGTGTCTGTTATGTGGGTGGTGAGGGTGTCTGTTATGTGGGTGGTGTGGGTGTCTGTTATGTGGGTGGTGTGTGTGTCTGTTATCTGGGTGGTATGGGTGTCTGTTATGTGGGTGGTGTGGGTGTCTGTTATGTGGGTGGTGTGGGTGTCTGTTATTTGGGTGTGTGGGTGTCTGTTATGTGGGTGGTGTGGGTGTCTTATGTGGGTGGTGTTGGTGTCTGTTATGTGGGTGGTGTGGGTGTCTGTTATGTGGGTGGTGTGGGTGTCTGTTATTTGGGTGGTGTTGGTGTCTGTTCTGTGGGTGGTATGGGTGTCTGTTATGTGGGTGGTATGGGTGTCTGTTATGTGGGTGATATGGCTGTCTGTTATGTGGGTGGTGAGGGTGTCTGTTATGTGGGTGGTGTGGGTGTCTGTTATGTGGGTGTCTGTTATATGGGTGTCTGTTATGTGGGTGGTGTGGGTGTCTGTTATATGGGTGTCTGTTATGTGGGTGGTGTGGGTGTCTGTTATCTGGGTGGTATGGGTGTCGGTTATGTGGGTAGTGTGGGTGTCTGTAATGTGGGTGGTGAGGGTCTGTGACTCTGTGTGTTAGGACAGCCTTATCAGCAGTCTACACTCTCCATACACTGCCTTTCACGACACTGGTGCCCTGTGCTGATTAGAGGGAGGGCAGTGTTAACAGGTGAGCTGAGAAAAACATCAAATCCTCAAAAGATTGCCCTCGAGGCTACTGTATGTTTGGTTTCCATGTGTGCTGTGGAAGCAGATATTATATATCAAACCAACCTGAGCATCAATGAATTCAAATGTCTTTATTGATTAACAGTGCATTTATTTTGTAATTGGCAGGGAAGGTCAGTAGACTATAACATACCAAAGACCAAAGTCGACTTGGGACACATTGACGGTATCGAATACCATTCTAAAATCCTAGAAAGTTGTTCTGCTCCATTCTCTATGATCAGCCAAATATATCATATCCAGAAAGTGTAGAGAAATATGAATCTTCCGCTGAGTGTAAATCAACGGTTTCACAATTTCAGTCACGTAAAAAGCTAAAGTAAAACAGGTTTTAGCCGGTTTTACATCCACCTGATCAAGGTTTTAGCTTTGGAGTTGGATACCAAATATCTTTCACAATATCTTTCGCTTGAGATAAACTATAAACATATCTTCTCTTCGGAAAGTATCTTGTTGATACATTCTGTAGTATATATAGATCAACACCTATGATTTAATCTTACTAATGGTATTTGGTGCATCTAGAATAGTAAATACCCGTACTCCATTAGGAAATCTGCGTGTAGGACAAAATCTAGGATTTAATCATGGTAACAGCAGGGGTATTTCAACCAATCAAAATCAGGATCCCATTTCTCCTGAGTATCTTTAACCAATCACAATCAGGATTTCATCTCTGCTGAGTGCTATCAACCAATCCCAAGCAGGATCTCATGTCGTAAAAGCTGGGGGTTGACTCTCTGGGTTTATAGTATACTCGCCTGATGGGAAAAGTTGAGTAGATGTTGTTTACACCGTCGCGACTGTGAGGGTCATATCACAGCGAGATGCAATCCACGAAATCAGGAAGTGGCGAGAAACATGGGAGGACAGAGGACTGGGGAGTGGGGACAGGATTAGGTACAAGAGAC
This sequence comes from Alentia gelatinosa, assembly GCA_950022655.1. NCBI lineage: Eukaryota > Metazoa > Annelida > Polychaeta > Phyllodocida > Polynoidae > Alentia > Alentia gelatinosa. The sequence continues at coordinate 22,747,675 of OX465593.1, forward strand.
TGGAGGCAGAGGACTGGGTGACAGAAGACTGGGGACAGAGGACAGGGTGACAGAAGACTGGGTGACAAAAGACTGGCGACATAGGACTGGGTACAGAGGACTGGGTGACAAAAGGCTGGCGACATAGGACTGGGTACAGAGGACTGGGTGACAAAAGACTGGTGGCATAAGACTGGGTACAGAGGACTGGGTGACAGAAGACTGGCGACATAGGACTGGGTACAGAGGACTGGGGACAGAGGACAGGGTGACAGAAGACTGGCGACATAGGACTGGGTACAGAGGACTGGGTGACAAAAGACTGGTGGCATAGGACTGGGGACTGGAGACAGGATTAGAAGCTGGCGACATAGGACTGGGTACAGAGGACTGGGTGACAAAAGGCTGGCGACATAGGACTGGGTACAGAGGACTGGGTGACAAAAGACTGGTGGCATAAGACTGGGTACAGAGGACTGGGTGACAGAAGACTGGCGACATAGGACTGGGTACAGAGGACTGGGGACAGAGGACAGGGTGACAGAAGACTGGCGACATAGGACTGGGTACAGAGGACTGGGTGACAAAAGACTGGTGGCATAGGACTGGGGACTGGAGACAGGATTAGAAGCTGGCGGCAGAGGATTGGGTACAGAGGACTGGCGACATAGGACTGGGTACTGGGGACAGGATTAGGGACAAAAGACTGGAGGCAGAGGACTGTGTACAGAGGACTGGGGACAGAGGACTGGGTGACAGAAGACTGGCGACATAGGACTGGGGAGTGGGGACAGGCTTAGGTACACAAGACTGGCGGCAGAGGACTGGGTACAGAGGACTGGGTGACAGAAGACTGGCGACATAGGACTGGGTACAGAAGACTGGGTGACAGAAGACCGGCGGCATAGGACTGGGGACAGAGGACTGGGGACAGGGACAGAGAACTGGGGACATGGACAATAACCGATGGTTTTGTGGACAGGCGGCCGTAAACCACGAGAGGTTGACGCGTAGTAATACACGAGCGCTAGCGAGTGTATTACGAGGTCAACCGCGAGTGATTTACAGAGCCAGCCTGTCCACGAATAAATTAAACCCAGTAATTGCCATATTAACGGGTATAACAATAGGTACTATTTCTTTGCTCTTTAGCAAAAGGGACTATTTTTCCCGTATACCATGGTTTTGAGGCCGTATACCACAGGTTTGAATCCGTATACCACAGTTATGGTATCTGACAGGTTTTATACAATGGGTAGTGGTTTACTGAGTCCCCATACATTGTCAATGGGGGCTATGTATACGATGGATAATAAAGAGGATTAAGGACTGGGGACAGAGGACTAGGGACAGGAAAGTGGGAATAAGGACTGAGGGCCAGGGACATCTATAGACTGGCAACTCAGAATTGGGGACCAACGACTCTTAACAAAGGAACTGGGGACCGGGGACTGAGGACAAAGGTTCAAGGGCCTAGGAGAGGGGACTGGGGACCAAGGTTCAAGGACTGGGAGAGGGGACTGGGGACCAAGGTTCAAGGACTGGGAGAGGGGACTGGGGACCAAGGTTCAAGGACTGGGAGAGGGGACTGGGGACCAAGGTTCAAGGACTGGGAGAGGGGACTGGGGACCAAGGTTCAAGGACTGGGAGAGGGGACTGGGGACCAAGGTTCAAGGACTGGGAGAGGGGACTGGGGACCAAGGTTCAAGGACTGGGGTTTAGGGGCCAGGGTCTGGGCACAAGTGCAATTCTCTCGTATCAGTTGCGTGCCTCCTGCTTAATCTGCACCCACCCTGAGTTAACATGAGAGCGGATCACGTCATGTTTGCATGCTTGACCTCCTTCAGCATGCTCGTCATTTCCGCGGGTGGATATGACGTAAGATGACGACACGTCATTTATTGACGAGAGCAGGTCAAATATTGCGTCAGCTTTTATTACCAACGACAGCAGAACGCAGAGCTCAAGAAGCATCCAATGTTAGGCGGGCACCACAGAAGTGCCACACAAAGCAGCATTCTTCGTGTTTCACTGTTTTTGGTTTACAGCTAAACCACTCGATATCTACGGCCCGTCGAATAATCTAGGGTCGTACATTAAGACCCTTTCCTATATGCAAAGGAGACCCAGGGACGATGTGGGTCAACTTAATTTATGGACGACCTAATGGACGGCTACGACTGTCTTAGCGAACAAACTTTAAAATGATTGAGCGATAACCATTGAACGAGGTACAGAAAAGTGTCTTTATTTACGATCCCAGATTATTCAACGGGTCCACAGTCTGGGATCACAGTTCAAATAGTCGATCTGAAAAATGTGGATACAGCACATTTGATATTACTGTCATAATCCCGTATTTCTCATTGTGATATGGGGCCAAGCATGGAGGATTTCCAGGTATATTTTAAACAGTCTCCAGGGGGTTTGCTTGTTTGTCGGTTAACACCTCGTAAGGGTACTAGACGACTTCTGACACTAACCGATGTATAGAATATGATAATAAGACATGTCAGCCAAGGGTTTAATGCTAAGTCATTATGAACGGGTGGTTTGTATGGGGTTGGATTTTAAACGCAATGCTACATGTAAGTAGTATATGAATGGCGCTTTGTATCAGGTTGGATTTTCAACGTTATCCTAAATATAAGTAGTATATGAATGGCGCTTTGTATCAGGTTTGACTTCAAAGAGAATACAACGTGAAAGTAGTATATGATACGGCACTTTGTATCGGGTTATATTTTAAAGCTGACGTTGCGTGTAAGTAGTATACGAATGGCAGTTTTATATCGGGTTGTATTTTAAACGTGATACTAAATGTAAGTAGTATATGAATACTAGTTAGTATCAGGTTGTATTATAAACGTGATACTACATGTAAGTAATATATGAATGTCAGTCTTTATCAGGTGTATTTTTCTATATGTACGCAGACTGTATCAGGTTATATTCTAAACTAATAATAGATATAAGTAGTATATGAATAGCAGTTTGTTTAGGGTTATATTCAAAATACTACATATTGCAGACATAGTGTGACAGATGGCAGCATGATAATCTTTGAATCAATCCACTTGCTCTAATGGACAATACACAAAAGAAATTGACTGATATGATACTATATTGAGAGCACTGCCTACACCTGATGTTATGTGGATCTTTGTTGGTTGATTTTACGTCCAGTCAACCATTATAGGTCCTTTCCAGACTTTCTCAAGGTTCTTTTACACCACGAGGGTGGTGATCGAATCTATGAGATGGATGTAGGTAGAAATCTCACCCTACACATTTACCGAGGTGAGAGTTCTTTTACTTCCCACACCACATAGACATGGTATGAGAAGGATGGCCTTTGATATAGCAGTAAATCTACCACTGCTGGGGGTGGGACTCGAACCCACAAAGTCCTACAACCTTGGGGTTATAAGTCCGGTGCTCTAACGACTGAGCTAACTCCCCACCCCCACGCCAGGAGATGGCCCTCTCGGCTTCCATGTCATAAAGCACCATCAACTATCCAATTTGTAATTGAGGACAGTCCCTTAAAATCTGTTTTAAAGATGGAGCAATCACTCAGCTTCAAACAAAAAGAAATACATGGAGCAGGACGTATGTAGTCGGGTTTCCTTTGTATGATGAAATCACATTCCTCTAAGTGCACCAGTACTTCTTTTTTTAAAAGACCTCTTTCTTCACTGAGATCTGGACCCATCTGGGCAGATCCCAGAACGGACTCATTAATGGAACCCATCTCACTCGTTTGTGTGCGAAAGGAACATTAAAGGTAATTAGCAAATCATCACAGCATATCTTCCCCAGTACTCTATGGTTTAGTGTCAGAGACAGACTAGGAGGTTTATTGACCAATAGGAAACGAGCTTACATCGTCCAACCAGAACGTTGCGTTTGTCCTGTGATCCGGGCCAATGAAATCGATTCTAGCATGTGAGTATTGGTAAGGACGCTAGACAGCGCTACTCCACTACAACGACTTGATAAATGACGAATATAGGCGATTACAATGGGACGATAATGCATCATAATGTGCGCTATGTTGTGTAATGAATGTGTTGGGATATGTTCTAAATTGTCAATGAATATTGAAACCTGAATGCATATTTCATATTTTCCATAAATATCAAGACCTAGAGCTGTAGGTTGGAGCACTGGGTAATATACTGTGCCTCCCTGTTTCAGAATTTTGACAGATTACAGAACAAATTAATCTAAGATTTTATGCAGCCTGGAGTAAATAATGTCCACAAAACATATAGAATATCTTGAAATATTCAAGTGAATTTTAGACCAAGATAGAAATCCTACATTTTGGCAAAATCCCACAAACTGGCATCCCTGCCAACATTAGGCTACTGGAATCACGGGCAAGTCAAATGCAACCTATGGAAATGGAGCTACTAGCCAGGGCTGACCTCAGTTATATTCTATTCATGAGCGGACCTGCCATCTGGTGCTTTGTTTGGTCTCTGGAACTAATGACCGCCTCGACAACCGGATAGCTATGTGCCAATGCCAAAGAGGGGCATTCACAGACTGCTGAAGCACGTAAAGAGACCTCGAGCCATCAATCATAAAACCTTATTTTTAAACATTTTCTGTTTGTGTGAGCCTAACACGTAACAATTACTACAAAAAGCGGCACACCATTCCAATGTCGAAACAAGAGGATGCCGAACACGGGATGAAAGGATGTTGTTGATTGGTCAATGGGCGGCTACCGTGTGTCGGAACAGGTCGGGGAGGGAACTGATGAAATAAATTAAGACAGAAGAGGGGATGGCTCAGGGCGAGCTGTAAATAATCAATGAAGGGCCCCAATGAACAGGCCTCGTCACTCAGGCCTGTCAGGCCAGAGCTGTCAGGCCAGGGGCTCACCGAAGGGCCCAGCGGCCCCATAAACCCAGAATCAGTCTGTTTAGGATCTCAATGGTGACTGATTCGAGACAGCATGAAGGTTTAACACTGTCTACCTTGGCCGTTATGTGAGTATGGGTAAATCAGGGTTGTACCGATGTTTAACACTGTCTGCTATGGGCGTTATATGAGTATGGGTAAATTAGCACTGTATCAGTGTTTACCACTATGTGCTATGGGCGTTATATGAGTATGGGTAAATTAACACTGTATCAGTGTTGAACACTGCCTGATATGGGTTTTTGGGGTTTTTTTTTTCAAAAATTTCTTTATTGATACTCAAAGTCATACAATAGTAGCATTGTTTACATTTCATAAGGAATTGTATCAACAAAGTGGCTGTTGTGTCAGCTCTACAGTTGAGTGATTAACAGATAACTATATTCCGACTAAGATTAAATCAGAAACATATATTCGTGTTTTGACTGTATCGCTGATAGCGATCTCGTCTGAATCGCTTCAGAATATTCATTCGGCTATCGCCTCGTTCATATCCCTCAGCACTCCAAACTCGATGGCATACGGAGACACAGACCAAATACTCATCAGTTCCTTTCTTAGTATCAATGTCTAACACTATGTGCTATGGGCGTTATATGAGTATGGTTAAATTAACACTGTATCAGTGTTTAACACTATGTGCTATGGGCGTTATATGAGTATGGGTAAATTAACACTGTATCAGTGTTTAACACTAAGTGCTAAGGGCGTTATATGAGTATGGTTAAATTAACACTGTATCAGTGTTTAACACTATGTGCTATGGGCGTTATATGAGTATGGGTAAATTAACACTGTATCAGTGTTGAACACTGTCTGCGATGTCTTTTTTTTTTTATAAATCAATGTTGTATGACTATTCAAAGCCTATAACGCAATGATGTGTTGATATTCTCGGATAAGATGAATTCATCAGATCAGTAAGAATTGATGACATTCTTTCTGATGTACACCCTTCACCAGCCCGAATCGACCGTGATGGGCCATTACTCACGTGTGGGATTAACCCATTCAAGGCGAAAATGCCTGCAGGCATTATGTACACAGGGGGCGAGAATGCCTACAGGCATTCATGATATATCCAGGCATTTTCCAATAAATACAAGAAAATTTAAAGAGTTTGGGTAAAAAATCGAAAGATATGTGTGAAAATCAATACATTTTGTATACTTTTTAAATAGAAAATTGAACTATGGCAATAAAGAAGTTCTCTAGGTCACATGGCCAGTGAAACTTTCCTGAATGCCTCAAGACATTCTCGCCGCCAGAGACATACAACCCCGGGGCATCCTAGCCCCTGTAGCCACTGGTACCCACCAACCTGCTCGCCTGGAAAGGGTTAAGAAAGAAATTGATGAGTGTTTGGTCTCTGTCCCCGTTCGCCATCGAGTTTGGAGGGCGCAGTAATATGAATGAGGCGATAGCCAAATGAATATTCTGGTGGCAAATAGGGACTCATACCAAGCACGAATATATTTCTGATTTTATCTTAGCCTGTAAATATTCATCTGTTTATCACCCATTCAGTATGAGATACCATACACACAAGCCTCTTGAGTACCAGTTCCTAACGTTAAGCCTATGGACGTTTATACCAGGCTAAGATGTCTGCCCAGTTCTGCCCAGGGCCCGTGGCCTGGCCTGTGGCAGCACCCCTTAATCTCAGTCGGGTCACTGTAAGAGGGCATCGTACCTTAACACCAATTGTTACTGATTCATTGCGACCACTGGATCAGAGAGAATGGGAACCGCCTGTTCAGGGATGTACACGGACTGAGCTAGCAGTTAACAGGGATTCGCTGTGTTTTTGGGATTGAACCAATTCAAGCACGATGGTGTACAATTATCCGAACAATTCAGGATCCCTGAGAGATATTATTTCCTAATTGAAAAAGAAATTCTGAAATTCTCTCAGACATTTCTCTTGTCTGAAGGGTACATGATACTTCTCGGTTCCAAATACCCAGCCACGGTAGATGTTTAAATACCTGTTCCGCGGTAAATGGCTTAACACACAAAGTGGCCCATACACACTGGCCTGTAGGTAAAAAACTTTAAAAGGGTTTAAGTTCATTCTGGTTTGGTTCCCATCATTACTGCCAGTATGTTATCGACGATTCATCAACCTATTCTAATATACAACGTGACCTTCATATAAACATCCACCATAAAAGAAATGTAACAAAAACCGCCAGTTTGGATAAAAGCATTGAGAATAATATATTAGATTTCTGCAACATATTGCCTCCATATTATAATCATCATCATTTTTTAAAATCAGTTTCACACGCCTCTCTTGAAAAGTGAGAAAATCTCAATAAAAAAAAGGATGTTTTAAGGCCACTAAAAAAACCAAACTTGTTTCTCATCACTAAGCCATGAAAAATATGACGAGGGCGCTTTTTTATTATTTTTTTTTGCTATATCAAAGATGGCAGACATACAGTAAAACCCTGCATAAGCGGACATCCTCCGATCCAGGCCAAAGTGGCTGCTTACGCGGGGTGTCTGCTTACGCGGGGTTTCCAGATTTTTACAGGCTATACATTTAATGCATCCCTGACATCAGGAGCTTTAATTTGATACTAAGTACACATACTTTTCATAATTTCTATCAAGGTTAATCTTTTTTTTTTTTAAATAAAGAAATCTGCGGGGTGTCTGCTTACGCGGGGTTTCCAGATTTTTACAGGCTATACATTTAATGCATCCCTGACATCAGGAGCTTTAATTTGATACTAAGTACACATACTTTTCATAATTTCTATCAAGGTTAATCTTTTTTTTTTTTAAATAAATAAATCTTCTAAAATCGTTTTTTCTGATGCGCGCGGTGATGAGAAACAAGGGTTTTTTTGAGTGGCCTAATTCGACCGCATTTTTTCGGACAAATTTGACAAAGCAAGCATAATCCATGAGCTTCTGCACCTCTTAAGTTGGCTGACTTTCAGTTGACGTCACTCGATCCCTTGATCATTGATAGTGCCGGTTGTTGCGGACAAATTTTCACGTTGTGGTGAGAACTCACTAGTGTACCCTCCTGAACCTGCCCCAATCAACTCTTCTCCGCACCCTGGTCACCACACCATACTCATAATCTAATCTATATTCTCTCCTTTTAATCAGGCCAACAGATTCAATCCGCGTAATAATTGAGTCCGTAAAAACGGACGCCGACACGTCACGTGACTGGGAACGAGACTTGAGCGATCCCCCTGCAGATGGCGCCACGATGTATGAGACCGCTGGGACCCGGCTGGTGGGTCCGGGTTCAATATGTAGGTCAACAGTCTGTGAGGGCGGGTGGAGAACTGGGGAAGGGTTGTTGGGGAGCTGTGCTTCCCGGTGCTGTTTGATGCCTACTATAATCCTGGGGATATGCTGTGCTAGGCAGGTTACTATAGAGATAACATGAACGCCACTATGATATGGACATGGATTTTTTCCTATAATTACTATATACCAATGCAGTATATACTGTAAATACGCACCGTTTCGGCATATGACGTAAAAATACTGTACGGACCGCTGGTCCGTACACTAAAAAATGGACCACCTTGCCATACACGTTTATTAACATATCGGTTGTTAAAAATTAAATTAATGATTTTAATTTTTTTGGGGGGTATATAGTAAATATATAACGTCCAACCATGCTTGTACAAGTCACAGAACTCAATGATAATTTACGGTTTGTACGGAACTCGGCATAAATGCCTCGGTCCGTACAAACCGTAAATTACCATGTCATTCTGTGACTTTTACAGCATGGTCAGGACGTTCTATATAATTACATTTCGAGCGTACATCTTATCTTCTTTGACGCAGATGAAGATAAACCCTTTTTTAGATTATTTTCCTAGAATAAGATTTTGAATGTACATTTTATTTTCTTTTACGCAAATGGGGATAATCCATTTTCTAGATTATTTTCCTAAAGTTAGATTTTGAATGTACATCTTATCTTCTTTGACGCTGATGATAACAAAACATTATGTGAGTTAATTTCGTAAAATATGATTTCGAACGTTCATCTTGTCTCCTGATGAAATCAAAAACATGTTCTTTTTTCAGATGGAAACTTATGCAGAGGTTGACATCAAACGTTATTCTTCCATTCAAAAAATTAAATTATTTTCTTTATATGCTTTGAAATAGGCTTAAGGCAGTTCTCCACACAAACCATGAACTCTCGTGAGTCGTTTGCAACAACGCCCTGTTTTAGGTGATAGTGGATAGAGAAGTCACATTTTTCATTTGCTGCCACAGGATGGGTGCGCTTGAACAGACAGACGTGATGAAGCTGGCAGACATACCTCATTCATCAGCCTTGTTGTAATTTATTTCTTACTGTATGCTTATCACACTGCTGAGCTCGACCCACCCTGTCATGGTGCTGCGCTGCTTCTCTCACTCTCCTACCATGGCCTATATGTATGATACTACAGTATCATACATATGGGTCTGCGCTTCAGCGGGCTATACTATTAATAAATATGCCTTGTATTGTACGCCTAGATTGTCTGTATCTTTGCAATTGATAATAATTAAGAAGCCTTAATCTTATTTCCAGGCACAAGCTGGTAGTTTATGTAATGTAATCTATCTTTTACGGGTAATAGTTTCAGTGCGTTACTCTGTTTAAAGTTTTACTTTATGAAATTCGCTTTTATCACTACACATATCGATTAACTTTCTATCAAAACAGCTTGAGTACAACATATCTTCATTTACACATTTACTATATACCTACTGCCGTAAGTGACGTAAATACTACACGCTGCTGTCCACCATGTACGGCACAGCCGTGCAGTAAGTTAGGGTTCATTTCACGGTCGTAACGGATATAATTACAACGTCGATATTTAAAAATGGCTGACGTTTATCGCTTCGACATCGGTAACGTTAACGTTAGAGTACATAAAGAAGACATACTGAAATACTGTAAAATCAAAAATACATGAATGAATTACAGAAAAACTTCGAAGTACAGTAATAAAAACCTGAATAAACATGGTAAGGACCTTAAAAACAGGAGTGCAATGAGAGAGCAACCACTTTGTTTTCTTCCCGACGGTTTCTGGCCGGTTTCCGGCCGGTTTCCAAGTGACAACAAATGTTGCTATGCTGGTAGCTATGTGCGTTGCTATGCGATAACGTCACAGCCGCATTCCGCGGACGAAGCGAAAGCTAGGGTTAACATTGATCGTTCTGTGCCCAAATTCGATTTAAAATGGCTCTTACAACTTAAATAAAGTAAGAACATGAATGTTTTGGAGGCATATAGTAAAGATAAAACGTTGTACCTGTGAATGTAAAAATTTCGATCCGAACTCGGGCCCCTAGCACGTTTACAACTCGGTGTAAACACCTCGTTGTAAACGTGCTAGGGCCCGAGTTCGGATCGAAATTTTTACGTTTACAGGAACATCGTTTTATTACTGTAATGGATGACACTTACGGAGTAAGTATTTTTCTCCAAAGGCTCAACGTTAGGAACTCATACTCCGTGGCCGTGAAGGTAGTGTACCCAATACTCAATGGCCAATTGGGTGCGTAATTTTATTGATTAATGGGTTGTTATATGGGGTGAGATAAAATCAGAAACCCACTCGATGAAAATAATTTGGTCCGCACTCCAACCCGTTTGACCACTACGTAATTCACTCAGATTCGCTTCGTGAATGACTCCGCGGTCAAACTCGGTGGAGTACGGACCATGTTATTTCCATCTCGTGAGTTTCCTTCTAATCACTTGATCTCCTCGTGTGGAATTCACGTTTTAGATCTGGGAAACGTTGACCGGGTAAACATCCTTTAACCGGCTCCTAATTTCCAGTCTTCATTAAAAACTTATATTTGTTTCTTCAAATCCATGTATAGCGTTGTTGGCTAAAACAGCAACGCCACTATGTCAACATCCATTCTACATAAATCTCTTAAATGTAACTCCACTAAATATCTATTAGATGAAAAGCATGATCTTGACCGACTTTCTAATCGAAAGAATCCTTGGTTTGAACTAGCAACTAAATATAATGTTGATATACTGTTATAACTATATTATCTTATAGGGCAATACATTTCCTCTTCTAAAATTGGACATAAGAAAATACATCACTTTTTTCCACAATATTACCACTACTTTAAAGTTGGTTAAATATTTCACAAACGTTCTTCGAACACTCTGGTGGTTCCCTAGCATTAGTCTTCAAACGTTCTGCCAATATTATTGGACGTTTCAATTTCAATGTTCCTCCCAATCCAATCCAATCGTATTACTGACCGAAAGCAATGTTGTCATCAGAGAATAAAGTAATAATTATCTCAATCCAAGTCCCGGGCTCAGCCCCTGTTAAAGCAAAGCACGTTATTAACTTTCCCAGAGCTTCCCTTTCTGGTTTTCAATCAGGGCAATGGAGAAAAAGCTGTGGTATTGATAACGGATATCCTGGTGTTCTGCCTGGATTCAAACTTTTTCTCCCTGTGAATAATCTATATTCAGGGGGGGTCTGCGGACAGCTGCGCTGAGCCCCGCTACAGCCCCCGGCCATGTCCGGCTCACTAAGACCCACGCACGCTGAATGAATATGAGCTTTTCCATAAGGCGCCACCTGGTGACTGCCGGGGGTGCATCATAGAGTCATACCGGGACCGGGTCAATGTGGGGCTCGGAGAGGAGACCGAGGTTATGGTGTGGGAGTGTGATGGGTCAGGATTAATTTAAGGGTTATTCTAAGGACGTGTCAAGATTTTTTGTTGTTGGACATGTGCTATTGGTGGTTGTAGCGAGTTGGGGGTAGTTTCCACGTTTGGTCATAGCCAGACATAGGCAGCCACTCTTTGGGACCATAGTGAAACATGAAAGTTAACATGTACAAAGATGTATTTCTCCTAGAGTCTCAATTTCTCTTGGGGAATTATTGGCAATTTTTCAGAAGCCAGTCCCTGTATGTGGCCATAGAGAGATAAAGAGTGTTGACATGTCATGTTAAAGTGAGTTGGGGACTGTGAGCAAATATTGTCAGTCAGTCGATGTGTGACCGTAGCCAACTAAATCACAATACACCCATCTTCAGGGCCTCTCTTTATATATACGAATGGGGTAACGAGGATATGTAGTGGAGAAGTAAAGAAGCAGTAATATACAGAGATGTTGTTTGGGGTCAGGAAAAATAGTGGAAATATTTGTCATGTAGAATTTGTTGTCTCAAAGAGACAAGGAACACTTGGAACACACATCAGTCACGGCATGGGGCTCAACTAGTATTATCTTTGCTTTACAAAAAGAAAATAACCTTATACATTGAAATGAAAAAGTCGATTTCCATAGAAAGATTGCAAGCTGTTGTCTATGAATACAACAGTGATCAGATAAAAGAGCAGTGCTGATGTGTTTTTTTAGAAGTGCTACCTGTGAGTGGGATGCTGGCTGACAAATGGAGGTTTGTCTCGGTAGGAGCGTAGCCGCTGACAACGACCATCAACCAAACAAAGCGCCGAGAGAAATAGTAATAAATACACCATGTACACACACGGAGAAGACCGTATGTGAAGACACTAGTAGAAAGTGTACCCCCCCCCTACAGAGACTACGGCAGCGCCCACTACCGGACTACATACTCGTTACCATGGCAACAGGAGAGAGAAAAACAGAACTACAGCTGAGACGCTTAGTGAACGCAGACTGAAGCAATATTTTTCATTACAACATGGATAATATTTAATCAAAATACTCTTTGTTGTGACAAGTATTCTTAAAGCAGACTACATGTACATTTGATTTAAGATATGTCTGAAATTTTGGGAGAATACTTTACTCATGATGAAATATCTTTAAAGGAGATGATATTTCTAATTTGAGTACGTCGGATTCGATATTTCCAGGGAATGCCCTTCGTCATGTCATGTCTTCTTAAAGCAGACGACATTTAACCTAAGGTAGGTCTCTGCGTGCTCAGAATTTTGAGAGCATACTTTGCCATGCCTTCTTATAGCAGACGACATTTAGCTTGGAACAGGTCTGTGTTGATGATTTAGTCAGTTGTCAGAGTGACCAGTAAAGCAAGCACAGATTGTGGTGTCAGTAAAGACGGAGGAAGTCTAAGCATTGGAAATTGTCAGCTGTTTCCCTAGTAATGGCTAATGTGTGGCTGGTTTTACATCCATCATTGCGGGTAAAATTTTGTCATTATTCTTATGCAAAGCATCAAGGTATATTATCCTAAACCTATGGATGTATAGCTTCCTCTTACCCCATGCGGTATTCATATGAAGAATAATATCAGTTGTGCCATTTGTAGCGCAGGAATTTCAATATTGAAATAGTGCCAGAAATATAAGCATTAAAAGAAAAATCAGGAATTACGAGTGGCTCAGTATTATCGCATATTGAATTTTGTTGGTGTCTAAGGTTATGTTTGGCCGAGTGGTAAGTACATGTAGGGCTATATTGTTGTGTGGGATGAGGGCCTAAAGTTTCGTTTCAATAACGGCCAGCATGTAGTTTGCAGAGCTGTGGCAATACATGTTTAAATGCATATGCGGGTAAGTCATTAGAATTTATTATAGATATAACATGAATGTGAATGGATGGAATATATGGGTTTGTGTGAAACTCTGTGTGAATGATTATCGTCACATATTTTAGCATGTAGGAGTATGTAAGTGTATAGTTGTAATAGTGTGTAGGTATAGATCAGGTTATGTGTCTGTAGCTATTCAATGCACGTGAATATAAGATGATGTAGGGTAATGCACGTCAGGTCACATAGCTGTGTGTAGTTGTAGTATATGGAAACAGGGTTACTTTGGGGCGCGCAAAAATATGCGGTAGATTGTGTTGACCAGATATCAGACGCCGAAGGCAGAGGGACATAGATTTGTAAAACCAACAAAATTACTAAGTGTTTTAAATGTATGCCCACAGTCACCCTGTTTTAAGATTATCATAAACCCTAGAAATAGAAAATGTCAACCTTGACTTCATGTCGATCGGATGGTCTGCCCTGTCTGTACGCACCCTGGTGATATTATCGTAAAACTGGATGAGTTTTAATCTTGGCCACCGTATTCCACGACTGGAGTTTGGCATAGTGACTTCATGAGGCGAAGCCGAGTGAAGTCCGGGGCCAAAACTCCAGGAGTGGTATGCGGTGATCAAGATTAAAACGAATCAGGTTTTGATTTTATCCTACCCGGCCTCCTCGATTTTGGAATATTACATGATAACGATTCTGTATGCCACTAGTGGCATATAAAACTCTGTATGCCAGTCAGTGTGGCATACGGAAACTCAATGTTAAGCCTATGGGATTTTATATTAGGGGTAGGATAATCCTTAAAACATTGCATGGGGAGCCTACATCATAGGTGTATGACAATATGTAGATGGGACAATGGGACACTACTATACGGGGAATTACATATCGACAGTTGGCTGTGGTTTCATCAACTCCAGCTGCCCTCAGCCCATCCACCATCAGCCACCACTCACTAACATCACCATTGATTGGCACCGCCGCCTGCCGGTCGATTCAAGACTTAACGGAACCGGAAACGGTGGCCTGTGCGTGCAGAAGCGAAAAGTGGAATTGACTAACAAGGAAATAGACGAGGAAAATGGGCTGCCATGGCAGGGAGGTCAAAGGTCATGGGTCAGAGGTCACTAAGGGCCTTCTGCCTGTCACGTGGCGCGGGCATGGTCTGTACGGACAATTTCTGACTTGTTTTTATTCCCACACTTTATCCTACCCCTAATATAAAATCCCATAGGCTTAACATTGGGTTTCCGTATGCCACGCTGACTGGCATACAGAGTTTTATATGCCACTAGTGGCATACAGCATTGTTATCACGTAATATTCCAAAATCGAGGAGATAGGGTAGGATAAAATCAAAACCTGATTCGTTTTAATCTTGGCCACCACATTCCACTCCTGAAGTTTTGGCTCCGGACTTCACTCGACTTCGCCTCATGAAGTCACTTTGCCAAACTTCAGTCGTGGAATATGGTGGCCAAGATTAAACCTCATCCAGTTTTACGTTAATATTTTCACCTGTTTTTTTGTATTTACAGATGACATGGCTACAGGTCACAGGTGCTAGAGATGGCAGTGCACCTGGTGTGCTTTCATATTTCCCTCTTGTATGCCTATTGTCTGTCTGTCTATTTATCCTACCCCTAATATAAAATCCCATAGGCTTAACATTGGGTTTCCGTATGCCACGCTGACTGGCATACGGAGTTTTATATGCCACTAGTGGCATACAGCATTGTTATCACGTAATATTCCAAAATCGAGGAGATCGGGTAGGATAAAATCAAAACCTGATTCGTTTTAATCTTGACCACCACATTCCACTCCTGAAGTTTTGGCTTCGGACTTCACTCGGCTTCGCCTCATGAAGTCACTTTGCCAAACTCCAGCCGTGGAATACGGTGGATAAGAATAAACCTCATCCAGTTTTACGATATTATTGTTTGTTTGTTTGGGTAGTTTAACGTCCAATATGTTCTATTAGACTTACTTTGGGTTTGACCGAGTCTCTGAGATGAATTTAGGTAGAAATCTCACCCCTACACATTTACAGAGGTGAGAGTTCTTTTTCTTCCCACACCACGTTGACATGGTATAACAAGGATTGGCCTTTGATGTAACAGTAAATCTACCACTGCTTGGGTGAAGGAGAAAAGTGGCTGCAGTGGGACTCGAACCCACAAAGTTTGAGAACCTTGGGGTTACCAGTATGGCTATTGTCTGTCTGTTTGTATGTATGTCTGTATGTATGTCTATTGTATGCCTGTCCATTGTCTGTCTGTTTATTGTCTGTCTGCCTGTCTATTTTCTGTCTGTCTGTATATCGTCTGTCTGTCTGCTGTCTTTCTGTATATGAGATGTCTCTGTGATTTCCCTGGATTAATTACAGGATTTTTGTTGTCTGTTTGATTTAACGTGCAATCGACTATTATAGGTCTTCTCCATATTTCCTAAGAGTTTAATGTTTTATCATTGCTTTAATATAACAGAGGTGGTGAATCTATGACATAAATCTAGGACGAAATCTCACCACTACACATTTACCAAGGTGGGAGCTCCTTTACCTACCACACCACATGGTGTGATTGTGAAGGGATTGTCATGGTGGAAGATTGACCTTTGATATACAAGTAAGTCTACCAAGCCAGACAACCTTAGTAAAAAAAATCACAAAAACGGGGGATTTTATTCCGGGTCAA
This sequence comes from Alentia gelatinosa, assembly GCA_950022655.1. NCBI lineage: Eukaryota > Metazoa > Annelida > Polychaeta > Phyllodocida > Polynoidae > Alentia > Alentia gelatinosa. The sequence goes on from OX465593.1 coordinate 22,763,828, forward strand.
TATGTCCACAGTCAGCAAGGCATCCTGCTTATCTGCGAGATAGAGGACTTTTCTTTCTGGAGTATTGATCCCGATGTAAACATGATTGGAGCGTGAGGCTACATGGTCAAGGATATCCCACGGCAGTATGTAACTGAGGGCAACAATGCCTCCGCGCTAAAATCTCACTTGTCACGTGATCTTAAGAACCTTATCATTCCCATGAATAGTATTTGCTTTATATCTAGGATCACCAATATATCTTCACGTATTTCATACGAACTTCTTTATATTTCTGTATTTATCAAATTTTAAAAAATTTGTTCATCTGTTTTCTTGTGTCATGCCGCCAAGGTACTTAGATGTAAGTGTATGGAAGAACTGCCCTTGTGGCAGTACCTGGTGTTGTTTGCTAATTTACAAAAAAAGATGAATACCTAAATGTCCTCCCTGACGTCTGGCAATCTCACGTTAAATGGCTCAAGGCGCATAGCAATATGAACATGACTCCGTAAACTCATTAAATACCAAAGGGAATGTTCATTTATTGAGCCTACTTCGGAAATTTCAGAAGGCTCTCCTTCCGAGCGCTTACTCTTTTAGTCATGGTAGTAAAGTTAGGTCATTCCAGAAGTCGCAATAAAGTGCAGCAGGGGACTTGGAAATCCAATAAGCATGGTTCATTTCAGCCTTCCCAATAAAGACCACCGAGTAATAGGAAAGTCAATGAATATACCTAAACGACCTTATGATTACGCCTCTTGTATCACAGTCAATCGATAATATCCGGTCCGCAATAAATATGAACGTAATATCTTAATTGTCACGTTGGGAGGTGTTGATTAGATATGATGTGTTAAGAGAAGTCTGACATCACGAGATGAAATGATCAGAGACATTATATTCCATGAGCAAAGGTTTCATCGTCTTTTAGACCTGACCCTACCACTACGGCAGGTACCCCGCTGACGGCTAATACCAGCAGCCGCCATCCGCCAGCAACAAGCGTAATCTATCACGTGACCTCATCTGTGCTTGTACCCGGCTGGCTGACAGCCTTTACCCGCGCACGCCCAGAACCAGCAGGGTTTTGAAATGTCGGCTGCCTGGTGTTGTGCGCCATGGCCGTAAACCGCCAGGCCTGTCTGCCATTTAATATATTTGATGTACGCCTCCTTTTACCCCACAGTCCCCACAGGCCTCATAAGTCTTACCCCGTACTTCATCGCCCCATCAGGGAACCCTCCCCTGCACCCCCTCCTCACCACATGTGAAACCCATCCCAAATAACGTTATGGGTTTCCAAAGAAAAGATGGAAGCTCACAAATACATTTCTATAGTTGAGTTGTACACGTCATACTTGACAGGCAATGTTTGGTTTTTTTAATGTTATTTAGATAAATGGAGTTCTTTCCTAGGAATGATTTTCCACTGGTTGGGATGCATACTCATTATATTAATACAATCACGAATGACTCCGTTAAGTTGACCCAGAAGGAAATAATGGCGGGTGGTTGAGCAACCAGTTACAATTGATGACGTTCAAACAATTGCAGTCCGTGTACTTTAAAAAGTCAGTTGGGGGTCACTAAAAATAGTTTTGATGTCTAATTTGCTGCTTCAGAGAGACCATGAAAACGTGTAAAACATTTAAGTGTCGGCCACGGTGTGGGTCGGAGGGACTGTTGTTCATTAATAAAACTCAAATAATGTTATCTTTGTTTTCCAGAAGGAAATGGAACTTTATATACTGAAAATGAAAAAGTGAATATTCTTGGAGAAATAGAAAGGTGCCATCTCTATATTGATATCTCAAGACACCGAGTTCTACACAAACGTCTAAATTCATGTTCAGGACGAACGCGGCTGGCGTTTTGTATATGTTGAGAATATATTGTCACACTGGCATGATGTTTATTGATATGGGCACGTTTGGCCATCTCTATGATATACTCCTGTCCAGCGCTGTAAATCACACACCGACTTGTAGCTATAAATCCAGTGATATGTCTGGGTGTTGACCGTGAGACAGGAGATATAAGTAAGGTATTCAGTGGTGCTTGGTAAAGGACGTTTGGTGGGATTGCAGATGACAGCCAGCATAGAGCAGAGTGTGTATAAAGCAGGTAGGGAGTAGTCTGTAGTGGGTGGTGTGCAGTGGGTGGTATTTGTAGAAGGTAGGGTGTTCTGTGCAGTGGGTGGTGTGCAGTGGGTGGTATTTGTAGAAGGTAGGGTGTTCTGTGCAGTGGGTGGTGTGCAGTGGGTGGTATTTGTAGAGGGTAGGCCTACACTGTACCTCCTACATCAACTTGCCATTTCTTCTACTGCCTGTCTAGGATACAAATATTTAGGGAATACTAGGATAGTGTATCAAGATGGAGGAGCAGAACAAGTTAGTTTACTAAACCCGTGCTAAACGAGCCGTTAGGCTCGTTTAGTACGGGTTTATAGTAAACTAACGAGTTCTGCTCCGAAATCTTGGTACACTATATTAGTATTCCCTTTATTATATACCTGATATTATCAATAAAATGTATATATTTTACCTTATTAGCCTCTTATTGGTTAAACTAATCATTATCAGTTCATAACAAACACGTAGAGATGTGCCAGTCCTGCACGCTTTGATTTCACTAACCCTTAGGTCAATACCCCGGAAGCAATCACTCTTCCCGCCAGTTTCTATGCAACAACAAGTGTTGCTATGCAGGTTGCTATGCGAGAACGTCACGGCCGCATTCTATCGCAATATCGCGACCTCACACAATAAATTTTGCTGCGAATTTTGCTCCTAATGTCAACAAGTCACGTGGTACAGAGCCTCAGAGGATGGTACTTACTGCACACTGTGCAGTATGGCAATTTACTGCACACTCTGTGAATATTTCACAATTACTATTTGCTTAGCAGAGGTTAGTAATTGTAAGATATATGTGCATCGGTATATAATAAATCAAGCAACAGCGGGTCAATGAGGTATTTCAGACTCTAGTGATTGGTTATGATCGGCTGGGTACACCTCTATGACACTGAGGCACTGGCCATCTGAACCTTTCCCAATGTCAGAGTGTTAGCACACACATGGTGAAGGGATAGTTTTTTGCAGCAAGTTCAAAGTCTATGTGACCGCTCTAACCTTTCGGCAGAGTATATGAGCGTGTAGCCAATGCTCAATAGAAGGTGTGTTGTCGTGGGAGGTCGGATGAGGGCATATAGGGAGCAGCTAACGCGAAGTGTGAAGTAGGTGGTAATAGGAAGAAAGAACCTGGCCCGTTCGTATGTGGTGGGCGTCGGTTTTCCGGAAAAGGCAGTAGGCAATAAGCAGGGCATAGAACAACTGCGAGAATCCCATGTATCCTATTGAGGGGGTGCCATATCCTATTCAGTTGGCTACGGCTTTGTTGAGTAGGATACGGGTTTTAAGGAACTATTTTACCATGCCACCAGTGTAGGATATTGTGGGGTGTTGTGGCATGGTGTGGGGGTGCAGTGTAGGATATTGTGGGGTGTTGTGGCATGGTGTGGGGGTACAGTGTAGGATATTGTGGGGTGTTGTGGCATGGTGTGGGGGTGCAGTGTAGGATATTGTGGTGTGTTGTGGCATGGTGTAGGGGTGCAGTGTAGGATATTGTGGGGTGTTGTGGCATGGTGTGGGGGTGCAGTGTAGGATATTGTGGGGTGTTATGGCGGTGGATTTGCAGTGTAAGCATAGTATGGGGTGTTGTGCTGTACCATGGCCTACAAATAGGGCAGTATCCTGGGTTGTGTTGTGGCCTGGACTCGGGGTCCTTTAATGCCTGATGCGGAATGGAGTGGGATGGCATGGGGTCTCCTGCGCAAAGAGAGCCTCTCGCCCGCGAAAATCAATGTTCGCTCTTTGTCGAGGAAGGTTTTCATCGCAGACGAGATTTATACCCAAACAACCAATGGGAGGTCGCGACACGATCACGTGGGCGCCCACACACTGCTGATAGCCCTTTTGACCGCCTGATTTGTTTTTCTGACACCAGGTGGCATCTGGTAGTTCCGGAAGTAACCACTTGCATGCTGGGATCGATCCTTCTTATCACGTGGCGCTGACGGCAAAAACAACATCGGGCCGTACGTCACAACGGCGAAAAGCCGTGTCAGTGCTGACGTCATACGTCATCTGACGTCACGATTTATACCGAGGCGGAACCTTATTGGTATAAGGTGATCATACACAGCTACCATGGACCAACGTTAGAATTAGCCGCGTTCCCATCAACACTGCACCGCTCGATGTAAAAAGAGCCTATAGAGATGGCCGAGTGTTGCGGTGATACGTCACGTGACCCTGACGTCACGTGGAGATAGGCGTCTGTGGTTTTCCGGGATGTGTGGAGACACTCGATCCATACCTTTGTAGGTATGGGTCTCAGTGCTTCCGACCGTAATGCTTCAAGCCCCAAGCCAGGTCTGGTCTGCACCCTACTGGTTAAAAGTCAGATCACCGACCTCTGTACAAAGTCCGTGGTCAGATTCAGAATTCAGAACTCGTAAATTATATTATTATATACCTGTGGTAGTATATCCTACACATACTGCCCGCTCCTACCCATGTCGTATTTATACCCGTACGACACCTAGGTGACGTACGGGGTATGTATGTGGCGTACGGGGCATGTACGGCGGCAAAATCCAAATATTCCCCCAGTAGCAAAGTTAAAAATTCGATATTTTAAGGTATATAATAATAGAGAAACAGGCTGACTGTCTCCGTACGGATAACATACTTGGTAAAATCGGCGATCAGATGTCTGATCGCCGATTTTACCGCGTATTTTATCCGTACGGAGACAGTAAGGCTGTTTCTCTATAATAGTATTGCCACCCAATACCAGGATATTATTTATTTTTTGTTTTGACTGCAGGCTAGAGTGTATTCTTAGACGTGCCTCTTTTATTCATAACTCCAGTGGTCTGGCGATCATTCGTGCATCTCTATACAGAGTTTAAAAGACATGGATACTTTAAACTCCTCAGTGGTGCCATCTTCTCCCCAGCTCCCTCCGATGGACCTGCTCTGCCTCTCCTTTAATAAGCGGCCTCCGACCATCTTGATCTGCATGACGTCAGTAATTCACTGTCATTCTGCCGCATGTCGGACAAGACTCGCTGGTTGCCGACACATGTAAGGCTGATGTAGTTAGACAGCCAGTACCAGCGCTGAGGAGGGTCCTAACTGCCTTCGGCGTGTTGGTTGATTGCGGGTTAATTAAGGTTTAATTACTGTCCAATTAGACAGACTGTCCCTTGAACAGTGAGGTAATTTTGTGGTGGGTTCCTCGGACTGGTCCCTAACATAACAAGCCAGGTGTCACACTGGTCCCTCACACAACACACCAGGTGCTATACTGGTGCCTTACACAAAGCCCGGTTTATTTGTTTGTTTGGGTAGTTTAACATCCAATATATTCTATTAGACTTACTTTGGGTTTGACCGAATCTATAAGATGAAAGTAGGTAGAAATCTCACCCCTACACATTTACCAAGGTGAGAGTTCTTTTACTTCCCACACCACAGAGACAAGGTATGGGAAGGATTGACCTTTGATAGAGCAGTAAATCCACCACTGCGGTAGATGAAAGAGAGAAGTGGCTGCAGTGGGACTCAAACCCACAAAGACTGACAACCTTAGGATTACAAGCATTATGAGTCAAGTGTGACACTGATCCCTTCTACAACATACCAGTTGTCACACTGGTCCCTTACACAACACACCAGGTGTTATACTGGTCCCTTACACAACACACCAGGTGTTATACTGGTCCCTTACACAACACACCAGGTGTTATACTGGTTCCTTACACAACACATCAGATATTACACTGGTCCCTTACACAAAACACCAGGTGTCACTCCAGGGACCGTTGTAAATGTTCTAGAGACTGGTAGCTGGAAACTTTTTTCTTCTCTTCTCTGAGGATATGATAAAGGATGGTCCACAAGCAGGTTATGTTCTATATTGGATAGTGGCAGTCCAATACACTTACTTCCTTTCAGAACCATCCAATGAACAAGAGGATCTCATACGTAAAGTATCACTACGCGGCTGTTGCATGGGGGAGGGGGGGGATCTTCTCTCCATTTCATTCTCCCTGAGATAAATCAGAAACTGATATTCTTCGTCTTTTCTTTCACGTATTTTATGATAATACTTAGATGGTCAACGCTATTAATACAATATGAGCGAAAGAGAGCTATGGGTGACATGCAGATGGTCTAGTCTCTGAAATATTACCACCCGCTTATACAACACCGTGCACCACGTCTAACATTAATTACTATGCATAAATTCATGCTTCCATATTCATAGCCCCATCAATCTAGAAAAAGTCCCATACCACAGGAAGGATGGAACATGAGTTCGCTCTTTCCCTCAGAATACATGTCGACCTTTTTATCACGATATCTAATCAGAATATGCTTTTCCTCCTCCGAACCATGTTAATCTTAAAGGTCAATGATTTCGGTAGGATTATGTTTTTCCTCGCCGGAACTACTTTACAGTTTATGGGAAGGCAGATTCTCTAAAGATGTTTCTTATGTGACGTGTGGTCTACTCTATGATGCCACTGTGGTATGTTAATATTCAGTCTCCAAGCAGAGACGAGGTAGATGTGACTGTGGTATGCTAACATAACATTCACACTCTCCAAGCAGATACGAGGAAGACTGTGGTATGCTAACATAACATTCATAGCCTCCAAGCAGAGACGAGGTAGACTGTGGTATGCTAACCTAACATTCACAATCTCCAAGCAGAGACGAGGAAGATGCGACTGTGGTATGCTAACCTAACATTCATAGTCTCCAAGCAGAGACGAGGTAGACTGTGGTATGCTAACCTAACATTCACAGTCTCCAAGCAGAGACGAAGAAGATGGGACTGTATACACAAGGCTGATATGCATCACATTTATCGACCGCGTCGCTGTCGGACACTTCGCACAGTCACTGCAGATCTTGTCACGGGTTTATCGTCAAACAGACGCTGTCTGACTCACACGACTACGTCATCATGACGTCATCACCCGGCTGAGAAAAGGCAGAGCTGAGAAAGGATGAAGTAAAGTCTGTGAAAGAGGAAGGAGTGACACAGAGTAAAAGAGCGGTGGTTTACTTGTTTAACACTCAAGTGACGTAAAAATAATGTACGGACCGCTGGTCCGTACACTAAAATACGAACCACCTTGCCATACACGTTTGTTAAGAAATTGGTTGTTAAGCCAAATGAAATTGATTTTTTTTTTAATTTCGGGTATATAGTAAATAAATAACGTCCAACCATGCTTGTACAAGTCACAGAACTCGATGATAATTTACCGTTTGTATGGAACTCGGCATAAATGCCTCGGTCCGTACAAACCGTAAATTACCATCTCGTTTGTGAATTGTACAGCATGGTCACGACGTTCTATAAAAGAACTGTTCAGAGATTGGTTATCGGGCTCTGATGAATGATGTATGCCTACAAACGTACAGGGTACAAGAAGACCTCATAGGAGGGTCATCTTTAATAATATTCAAGCTCGTTTGCTAAGACAGGCCTATCCGACGGAAGCTTGTGCTTAGGTGTTGAATAAAGTTAGTTTCTAAAAATAGACTTAAGAGTTCTATTGTCTCCAGAGTTTCCTCTGCGTATTTTAGAATTCAAAGACATTTAAAAAGATAAAGTTGACCCACATCGTCCCTGGGTGTCGTTGGCGTACAGAAAAGAGATTTTTTATGTACGAGCCTAAATTATTCAACGGGCCCCCGGTCCACATCAAGTTTAGAACCGAGGACCGTCTATCACCTGGAGATTGGCAATTCCAAGTTGTCCGAGATAGAGACAAGTTAACACATCCAAGATGGCTGCCTGGTTGATATGGAGTCTCGTATCAGTTGAGAAGGGTTACACTGTAAACGAAGACTGGAGGCCCCGTTGAATAATCTATGGTCCTACATAAAGACCCTTGTTCTATATGCCATAGACAGCCAGAGATGATGTGGGTCAACTTTATTCAACACTTATGGACGACCTTATAGATGTCTGATACTGTCTTAGCAAACAAAATTAGATATTATCAAATGGAAGAACAGTGTACAAAGGTACGGAAAAGTGTCTTTGTGTAAGATCCTAGATTATTGAAATCGTTGCAAAAGTAATATCGGATCGTGTCGTGTTGAATCATTAATTCTACGTAGTATCGATACATTCTACAACACCACATATTCAGTGACATATGTGAAAGGTTCATAAGATTTATAACTGAATATATATAGATGGTGATATAGCTATGATGCGATTAGAAAAAAATCTGGAGCCATAATTTCAACCTTGGGTCGCTATTCTGTGATCTGCAAATCTTGGAGCAATGCCCTGCGTTATTTCCTCCTGGGTGCACATTGAAATTAGCCTCGGGCGTACAGACCCAGCATAAACAAATGTATCATAAAAGACGAAAAGAAACCCGCCGCTGCCGACCGCAAGACAGCCATGTCCTCATACAATTCATAGAATCCAATCTCCCCTAGTGAGTTTGTTTTGTTTGTGTGTTTGATTTTACGTCTTTCTCATGGTTCAGGTCTTTCTCACTGCATTTACAGCACAGGTGTGGTCATCGGATCTTTGAGATGAATTTGAAAGAAATCTCACCCTTACAGATTTACCGAGGTGAATATCTTTTTTTAATACCTACACCACATAGACATAGTATAAGGACTAGCCTTTGATATAGCAGTAAATGTCCTGCGTATGGGTAGCCGTTTCCAAAATGTGTTTGTAAATCCTTCACAACATATACACCTCACAATAAAGGAAGCATACAGGTATGTATGATTACTATTATTTCATAATTGATTTAATTAAAGCTGTCCCATGATTATAAAAGACATTGTCAAGAAGTGACCAACAGTTTATCTGAATTCGAAATACATTAAAGAACTAGGAGATGCCTGACTTAAATAGGATGTTTCACTGCAGACATGTGTGAAACCTTGTTTTGAGAACCCATACTGCTTTATGGAAAGCCAACACCTAAATGTGCTGAAAGTATCCACTCCTACAAAGGACCACCGCTTTCTTTGGGTATCAACCCAACACCATTTGTCAGATCAGAGAGAAACAGAAAAAAAAGCCAACTGAAAATAAACAAACCCAGGTAAATGACAAGTGGTGGCAAATAAAGGCCAAACTTGGTCAAGAAAAAGGCCAATCTTGTCCAGATGAAATGGCAACTGTAGGTCAGATTTTAGGAAACCTTTACAGGACAAACTAGGGTAGGAAGGTCGCAGAGGTCCATAGTTTTGTTGTTTTGTTTAATGTCCTAGGAGACCCAGAGGGTATATAGGACCTATCACAGGATTTAGTTGTTCTCACTTGTTTTACGGCACCGGGGCATTATGGAACCAATGGGATGAATACTATAGAGGAAACCCATGAAAGTTTAGGGTCTGAGCCCGTATCCCATCGAGTTTTAATCACGTAGAAATTCACAAAGCGAAGCCGCGTGAATTGCTATGTGATTCAAATGAGATGGGATCGAGCTCTGACCCTAAACTTGAATGGGTTTCTGAATTTATTTCACCCTTAATATTGACTAATGGGCTAACATTTGTGACATTATCCCCCATTGGATATTTTTCCTAAATATCTAATGGGTGTTAGATACGAGTTTCCAATTTTAAGTCTATGGAGAAGAATATCTGGGGTGATATAAAGGCAGACATCCCACTCCTATAAAGTTAGGATTATTTTACTTCTCACACCACAGAGACATGGTATGAGAAGGAATGGCCTTTTATATAGCAGTAACTCTACCACTGCTGGGGATGAAAGAGAAATGTAGCGGTATACCACAGCACATAGGTTGTGAGAAGGAATTGCCTTTGATATAACAGTAAATCTGCCACTGCTGGGGATAAAGGAGAAAGGGGAACTAGGACATATTTCTTGCACAGTCACTCTACCTAATACCTGATGGCATTCCCGGAGTTAAAAACGGAGAACTTCATCATGATGGCCCATCCCATCGTCCAGAATGATCGTCACTTGACAAAAAAAACCCTACTTAAAACCAGTCTGACATCTCGTCAACACTAAATACCAACGAGGACCTCTGAATGATTTAATTTACCTCCTTAATGAGATGGCCTCAAAAAGCACCGACACCCGCCCGTGCAGTTGTCATCTGATCGGAAATAGATTAATGCAGTATCTCTGTTATCGATTACACGTACCGTATTGAACGTGGGAAAAAAAACGGTACAGACTGGACCAATAGAAAGTGAATAAATGTGGTAAGGTACTCGGCGGTAGTGCCACAGGCCAAGTAGAATAACGACATAGGTCCGCGTAGAGAAAAGATCACTTTGTAATCTTCCTACTTGACCAACGATTCCCCTGTGATGGTGAGGGTTATCTGAATTTATTCATACCCAGAGGAAGGAGAGTTGATGACACTATAATTCCTTTTAATTACATCTTAATTACATGAACTGATGATGGACCTTCAAAATGTTTATAGAGATTTAATGTATGGGTACTGACTTGTACTTGTGGGTTAATAAAGTCTTCTTAATCTTTTTTTTTTTTACAGAATTTACTTGAATACATCTCCCCCTCGTGTGGGATTAAAGGGCAAAATCCACCAGGCCGATTTCTCACCCGATCAATTGTTCCTGGGCCCTTAAGAGGAACCTGACGTATTGTAATTTATTTAATTCTGATAATAATAGTTTAATAAATGATCCATTTTCCAAGATTTGAGAAATTCTAGGGCATCCGATAATAATCGGCGATTGTCTGGCTACGGAATCGGCTACCGTCGGTCCAGTGGAACACCCCCTTAACTAAACTAACATTTGGGAGGAGGTGTATAGGGCTCTTTGCTACAAATCCAGGGATGTTAGTTGGGTCCCATACGGAAAGGTGTTTTTATGCGGAATTTGTGCCCCAGAGAGATCGAGAAAACATGAAAATAATGTCATTGTTGGCCGCTGCTGGGAGCTTTTCGTCTGCGGTGAGGTTCAAACGACTGTTTTATTGACATGAATGAGTCTAGAGTAATTAATATCATCTTTATTTGAAGTAAGGAAAACGAATTGCATATAGAACAAGTGAAAACATGGAATTACATGAAGAAGTGGGACACTGCCATCTGTGTTTAGAATGAGAAAATCTGGGGGTCGGGTCTTAATGTGTTACGGTGACTTACGTTAGCTACGTGGTCTTGCGTCAGACACGTAGCCGCACGTAGCCCCACGTACATAACGTTCCTCGTTCCCAATGCATGGCCATCTTTGGCCACTCACTCCACTGCCCTCTGCCTCGGGCTACGTTTTGTGATGGCGCTCTGTACGATACCATACCCCCATTTATTATCAACCAAATACATAGTGTCCATAGAAAACACATGGACAGTGTGTATTTGCATGATGCTGCAGATGTTTGTGTGCAGATGTGTTGTATGATTCGGGCTTCAAAAGCCGGCGCGCACGAAAAAATAGTGTGTATGAAAAAGGAAAAGATCAATAATAAACACAATATTGACTGGCTTCGGATAAAAGTTTTTGTATGCTCATCAGAGTTGCCTCTGTGCCTTATCCTCGCATGCGCTCGGTTATTACTACACGTCGACTCCTCGGAGCATACCCTATTTATAGTAAACAGTGTTGAAGCTGCAAAGGGTGAAGAAGGAAATATAAAATCGTAACTTGGTTAAGGTGTCCTTCAAATGAGTTCCTTCTAATGAATACCTGTTTTAGAACATTAATTATCATGGCAGATTGTCACACCATTCCTTCTCAAATCGAGAGCTAATTATTGCTTAGAGCGATGAACCCACACGCTAGGGATATGAATGGACTGAATACCTTATCTCCCAGGTAACGATCTAAAAGGGGTGCAATAGACTTTCTGCTATGTGACTGTCTACCTGATTAAACTTGACATGTATTCCTGGATATGAAATTATCCTAGAGTTTACTCAAGTGTGCCATGGTTGATATGGGACACGAAAAACTAGTTTTATGAAACTGGAGAATGAGAATGGCGCTAATATTATAAAAGGAACAGACCAATTTTCATAAGTAATATATATTCCATTGCATTTATTCTAAAGGTTGTCTATGTACATCTGTGACTGGTTGAACTGACGAACGTCAACCTTTAAGCACATTCGGCGCTGAGGACTACAGCTTGAGAGTATTCATCATTGATATTCTAGGTTTATTAATAGGCTCTATGGTTTATAAAAGTCCATCCATTGTGGTTATAAAAATACGGAATTAAATCGCCATGTTACAGGGGACCGTGCCAGGAGCCTGTCGCCTATCTGCGGCAGAGATTGTAGGGAGGTGGGCTGGGCTTGGAGAGTGCACAGCATCAACAATTCAAAGGGGAGGCCGGCTTTGCTGAGTCAGCGGAAAACCAATTCGTGGCGACCGGGTATCTGCACTATAAGGTTACCTGTCCACGCGGGCCGCCTGCCGCACGGCCCTGTCCTCCTTGATCACCTGCCGCCGCTCCAGCGCTATCCCCTCTCATCCACTCAGGTGTTATAACAATACCAGACTGCTGTACCACGTCAGATAGTACGCCAGGAGAGTGCAACTGGGGCTGAACCGGAGCTGTCCTACTTTGGTGGTTTTTTTAATTATTATTATTATTATTATTATTATTATTATTATTATTATTATTATTATTATTATTATTATTATTATTATTATTATTATTATTATTAAAACATGTTTTTATCACGAATTTGGAAAGTTTTGGTATGATCAATGCAGTCGCTCTCCTGTGGGTCTTCCTATTTCTACACTCGTGGAATATAACTAGCAAGACCTACTGCGGTTGGACATTATTTTGTATTCCAAGTGTATCAATTATCAGATGGGAAATTCTGGAATTAGGCTATTTACCCTATCAAATTAGGCTGTTTACGCTATTAAAAGACATTATAGACTTTAAACGTATATAATGACAGGCAATTTGATAAAAACAAATAGTGCTATACCCTGGAATCAAACGAAAATACGCACCTAATACATATATATTGCTCTGGAAGAACATTGTATCTTCAATGAAGGTAATAAGGAATTTTGAGAAATATGTTCTGAGATGTCATTTGCACTCAGGAAATAAAATGGAAATATTTTCCATATGGATTTTACTACCTCAGAGAGACCATGAAAACAAAGAATATAAATCAGTGTCGGTCATGGCGGGGTCGAGGGTGTGTGGGGAGATTCAAACCACTGTTCTTATTGGCGGGAATAAAGTTCAATTATACTATCTTTGTTTGACGCAAAAAAAAGTATCCTATGAACTTGAAATGAAAGATTTCCTTAGAAAATAGGAAAGTTGCCATCTCTGTAATATTCATCATGCTTTCCTGGCCCCTATCCTATACAACACGCCCATCACCACCTGTCCGACCCCATCCTCCCCTGGTTCTGTTTCAGTCACCCCTGCCCTGTCAGTATTGGCGATGGTCTGAGAGAAATGGCCGCCTCCATGAATTATAAACGGCACGACGCGGGCGGCGAGGGCTGTAAACCAATGAGGCGACGTCTGCGGGCTGACGTCATGAGTGACGTCACGTCGGGCCGCGCGGAGAGCCCATTAGTTAGCGGCTGTTTTAGTCACTAAGCACCGGGCTCTTAGGAACGCCACTATATCATCAGCAGCGCGTCACTCAGCCTGGTCACGTGATCATATGCATATCACGTGCTTCCGGTGTTGACATGTCAGGGTGCATGGCTGACGGCGGAGCGGAGCGGACTCAATTGGTTCGTCCCGTAAATTCCCGTTTGATGACCAATATTGAGCTTTGCTGTTGTCAGTGAAAAGATACTTGGATTTTAGCTAATCAGCACCTCTCAACGGTGGGGCACTAATGTGGGGTTTCTTTTGACAACGCTCAGCATTCACTATTGTCGCCTCAACATCGGCACCTCTTTACACACCTCACCTCCTTTCTCTCACCCCTTTTTAACGTCCCCATATATATATAGGGCACAGAGTGATTGCTAGTTCGCCAGCATCTGCCAGGATCACCACCTTTCTCTCATTCCCGTTTAACGTCCCCATATACATATAGGGCACAGAGTCGTTGCTAGTTTGCCAGCATGTTTTGTTTGTTTGGTTTTGATTTTACGTCCAGTCAACCATTATATGTCCTCTCCAGAGTTTCTCAAGGTTCTTTTACACCACTAGGGTGGTGATCAAATCTATGTGATGAATTCAGGTAGAAATCTCACCCCTACACATTTACCGAGGTGAGAGTTCTTTTACTTCCCACACCACATAGGCATGGTATGAGAAGGATGGCCTTTGTTATAGCAGTTTATCTCACCCCAGATATTTTTTCTCCATAGACTTAACATTGGAAACTCGTATCTAACACCCATTAGATATTTAGGAAAAATATCCAATGGGGGATAATGTCACAAATGTTAGCCCATTTGTCAATGTGAAGGGTGAGATAAATTCAGAAACCCATTCAAGTTTAGGGTCAAAGCTCGATCCCATCTCATTTGAATCACATAGCAATTCACGCGGCTTCGCCTTGTGAATTACTACGTGATTCAAACTCGATGGGATACGAGCTCAGACCCTAAACTTTCATGGGTTTCCTCTATAAAATCTACCACTGCTGTGGGTGGGGGTGGGACTCGAACCCACAAGGTCTTACAACCTCAGGGTTACAAGTCCGGTGCCCTAACCAATGAGCTAACTCCCCACCCCCTCGCCAGCATGTGCCCGTTAATAGTACGATAGTGCCACTGCTTTTTTCAGTTACTATATTCATTGATAATAGTGAGACAAGGCTAAAATCCCTGTATGACATGCCAAAAGATAAAAGCACAAAAAAACCATTGATAACTGCATCAGCCAGCTTATTTCCTTTTGTGTCGGGAGCAAGATGGCTGCCTCCATAATACGATAGATATCTGCCCTTTAACTCGGTCAGTACCGCAGTAGGCTGTAGGTGACAAAAATCTGGGGTTTGAGGCTCAGCGGTGCCGCTGTATTTCCTCCTTGGCTGTCACCTTCATCTCATAGACAAACAGTTATTGGTGATAATGTTCAAATCGAAAACAAACTCGGAGTGGTTAGACAGCAAACAGGGGAGAACTCAAAGCAGTACTATGATAAAAATTAAGATACCCTGCCCTAAAACGGTATCTGTAAAGGAATCCCCTTTTTTGTGGGGAGTAGGACAGTTGGATGAGCTCCGGCGGAATTCCATCACCATGTAACCAAAAAAAGACTTCAAAAAGATAATCAGGGAGATATTAAAAGAAAATCTCACTATTATCTCATCTCATAGCAAGCATCTATTCTAAATATACCACTACCAAATATCCTTATTTCATAGCAAATTATATACTCTGATGTAGTTGTATTACATGTGAACCCATGGCTGCCTCCATAACACAATAGATATCTGCCCTTTAGCTCGGTCAGTACCAGAGGAGTCTGTAGATGAAAGAAAAAAAATTGGGGTTTGAGGCTCAGCGGTTACGCTGTGTTTCCTCCTTGGCTGTTGCGATATAGCACTGATAATAAGACAGGGTGCTTCCTAACAGGTAGGTCCTCCAGATAGTGGTTGAGGCCCAACAATTTGGACAGTCACCCCTTACTTGAACAGTCCCCTGTCTTCATTTGCATCCCCCCCCCCCCCCCGAAAGTATATAAACAGCCAGTGTATACCACAGTCACTCTTCACCCAGACACCGACAGACACCCAGATACTATAGAGGAAACCAATGAAAGTTTAGGGTCTGAGCTTGTATCCCATCGAGTTTGA
Organism: Alentia gelatinosa; assembly: GCA_950022655.1. Classification (NCBI taxonomy): domain Eukaryota; kingdom Metazoa; phylum Annelida; class Polychaeta; order Phyllodocida; family Polynoidae; genus Alentia; species Alentia gelatinosa. The sequence goes on from OX465593.1 coordinate 22,779,636, forward strand.
ATTGTACCTGAAAAACTCCCAACAGCGAGAGCTTACAATAAAGATTTTGTTCATAGTAAAAGAAAATATGCGAAATCAACGTGATATGACCCTGACTGTTTACTATGACCTAAAACACCATCAACCAACCTAGGTCCCGACATTAACTGCGGAGTCATCACTGCTCTCCAGTCACAGTTCTCTTCTCTCCACCTTCCCTTCACTCTCCCATCCCACTTTACGCACTTCACAGTCCTCCGCTATAGGCTCCCCATCAAGCCCCTCTCTCACCTACTTTACCACCCTCCTGTAGACGACCCAATCACTCATACCCTCACCATAACGCTACTCTATACCGTTTATCGTCCATTTAGCATCCTCCCGTCTCCATTGCTCTCATCGTATTTACTGTTTTTATCCCTTCAAAAACCTTTTCTAACACAAAAGGCTCCCGGAATAAGCCTGTTGTCATTGATCACTTAATATATAACTCGTCTGAAATGAATAGCTCAGTTACCGTTGTGCATTATTAAGGATGTCAGTTAAGGTCTGGAAAGAAAGTGGAATTATTTCCAATTTTTAATATTTGTTCATGTGGGAAGACTTGAAAAACATAGGAAATGCATCAATTTATGCCAAGAAATAGGGCTGTGATGTGTTGGAAGGCTAAAACCACTTTTATTGGCATGGTTATAAGAAATTTTGCTTGGCTTATGATACAAGCGGCCGCATGCTCCGAGCAAATAACGCGAATTGATATCATAGCGCATGTGAGGATATTTCATCTAGTCAACTCCAAGGAGTATATGGCCGCTTTTATCTGAAACCAGTTTATATTGTATTCATTATCCACCTTATCGGGACAGGTGGCGTGCCCATAATTCTTAGTTTAAGGTACGCACTCTTTTTCAGTACTCACTGTTTTCCTGAATACGCACTTATTCGGAACTCGGTGCATACGACATATCTGTATGCTCCGAGTACGAAAAAAAAAATCATTAATTTAATTTTTAACAACCGATATGTTAGTAAACGTGTATGGCAAAATGGTCCGTATTTTAGTGTACGGACCAGCGGTCCGTACAGTATCTTTACGTCATATGCCAAAACGGTGCATATTTACAGTATATACAGCATGGGTATATAGTAAAGTCCCTATGTGTTTTTCATGGACACTGTATCAGGTGGATAATAGATACTGATGGTTCCCTCTCTCCGGTGCCCTTCCGTCTGTACAATCACTATCTGTATACATCAGCAGCACCATGAAACATTTACTATCTCATTTTGTGCCACAGCTACTGTCCCTAAGGTCAGATTATTGATGAGACATAACTCCTTCGCCTTATAAGGCAACTAAGGGCTAGAATATGTTACGTGAGTTAGAGACATTACCTTACGCATACACTTAGTGTTACATGTAAACTTTGATCGTATCATAGGCATGGAATTTGAAAATAACCATAAGAAAATCTGGAGAGAGAGTGCCGGGGGTTCGGGGGCCTATATTCTCCTGCTATTCTAAGTGAATTTCTGACTTCATCTAAAAGCTAAAATGGAACTTTTTATTCATGTTAACTTATTTTCTCCTCGGGTTAACATTAATCTCAAAAATGATCCTTGTGCCGTCTTGATCCCAACACATTATGTCCCAATATTTGATTATTTTCTCCCATTTTTTAGTATAAGATCAGATTTTAATTACCCATTATGAATATCAGTGATTAACCTGCCCCGTAAATTCCTATTGAATCACCAATATGGAGTTTTGTGATATAGTGAAACAGGTTTACTATAGTTGCATGTTAACTGGACGCGGTCAAATTGTCACGTATTTTTAACGTACAACTGCAGTCGAAGTGTATTCGTGCTGTTGTATACCTAAAAATGGCGAATGTTTACACTGGATAGATGTAACATACTGCTTACATCATCAGGTGACGTACGAAATAAATACGCCATAGTGAGCGGGTGGTATACCTGGATGATACTGCCACAGGTGTGTAATAATGGGTACAGGGTAAGGGTGGTAGAATGAAATTCGTTCTGAGTTGTTTGGGTATTTTGATTAATACGTAAATCGTACTTAGCACTGGGATCGTCAATATCCACCGATACAACAAGGAACGGATTTCATTCACCCATCTTCACCTTGTCTTCATATTGTAAACGGGATATCACTAAAAACGTGAATCACGATAAGTCAAGTGGTACGGAGTGCACGAATCATTAGTTCGTGCACAGTGTACACGGATGGAATCTGTAAAGCTGACCCGTGAATGCGTGACTTTCGTGCACGAGCTATACACGAGCTATACACAATTAACGCTATCACTTAAGCATGATGGGTCCATTATATACAGACATCTCCCGACTCTCATAAAAATGCAATCCTACCTGTTTTAGCCTCCTTCGTGACGTCACCGATCTCTACCGTCACGTCATCGGCGGTCAAAACGCCCGTTTCCGGTTCCGGGTTTTCATTATCCCCCTTCCCGGCAACCTCTTCCGGTTGTAGCGAGCCGTTTGGCTGCTTGTCGTCGACGGCAGCGCCCGCCTCGGCGGCCACCGGAACTATGTCCTCCTGTTCGCGGCTCTCTTTGGCAACGAGCCCCTGCTGCTCCTCGTTAGCCTCGTTCTCAGAGTCCGAGTCGCGCTTCTTACTTCCGCCGCACCCCATGGTGTCGCCGTGAATATGTTCCCCTTACACGTTGGCTGTGTCTCGGTCTGGACTCGGTGACCTTCACCTTGAGCAGCGACCAATCAATGACAAGCGCCGTGTCCCCAAAAAGCTGGTCGAGGTTTTTTGTTGTTTATTTTCGGGGTGTGTATTGCTGTGTAGGTTGTCCTGAGACCTTGGGTAGATGAGCTGGCTTATCGGTAAGCACTAGGAGATATTTGTTGGCTTCTTGTAGAAATGCGTTCAAGTATACCAAGGTCGTCCCCGTATAGGTAGGGCACAAAATAACAATACGATGTCTTCCGAATGTATAAGGTTCAACTCCTCAGGCGGGACTCTGCTGGGAGCTTGTGTATCATACACGAGATCACAACTCCAAGCACAGTCGTCAGTGTTGCTGCTGCCACGGAAGATATCTTTGTCGGACTTGAAAAAGATACGATTCCCACAAACGATATATTAAAAAAAAAAAGCAGACGAGATTGAATGAAGGTTGTCAGACCGGTCCTCAGAAAGCGCGGGAATCAGTTGGCGTTCTGGCTTTGACCTGAAGAGCGGGAAGCGGTGGACGCGGAATGACCAGACGATGACTGTACAAAGTAGCGTATTGACTGACCATGAGTCAATAAAGACGTCGACCTGCTTCTGTCAACTCAGTGACGTCACGACAAACAATGACGTCACTATGGGACGCTGTAGGTTAGAGAAGGGTTTGATTACAGTCAATATCTGACTGCCAGTAGCCCAGAATTTTATTGACTCTGTGGCGCTACCTTGTTCATATTAAAGCTTGGTCAATACAACACTGCCACTGGCTTATTACCACTACAAGCGACACAAAAATGGCCGTCAATGGGGTAATACGTGTCGCCTCTGATGTGGCAAGGAGAGCGATTCTAATCGTCACTTATCATTAATAAGAAAATCACCTAAGTTCCTGTCTAGATCTCAGCATCCGAAAGGCTGAGAGGTAGCCCGGGCAGCAAGTCAGCAGTATCAAAAACGAACCCAGTGTTGCTATTGCGGGAAATACACTGGAATATGGAGGACGAAACCCTGAGGGTGGTACGGGACTAACGATAGCACCCTGAGATGATACGGGACTCTATATGACACCCGGAGGTAATACGGAGCTATATGACACACATTGGCGAAACGACACAGTAAAATCTGTATCACTTGCTAAACACAGACAACAGTACGTTTTCTTAAATCAGTCTCCAGGTATTACTAAGATTAGTTCCTTGATTCACTCTGGGATACACTGGGATAATGACTCCTTTGCTTCTATAGAATTTACCCCACCTTTCCCTGATAGAAAATCCACAATTAAGTATATCTGAACCACAAATATCTAAATATCTGAATCAAACAGTGAGACAGAACCCGTTGTTTCTCTCAACTCCCTGTCAACGACACAGCGACGTAATCCTCCTCTTGGAACTCTAACACGCAATCTGTCTTTCTGATAACAAAAGAAATCTCTATTTTTTTGTCTCGCGGTATACCTTAAACTGACTCTGTCCTCGGGAAACAACAAGAAAGCGTCCCTTTCTTTTCGCCCTCCCTCAGATGGCTGAGGTGCGGTTGGACCCAGTACTGCGTGCGTGAGTGTGGGAGTGGGGAGGGTGGGGGCGGTATGAGGGTGTGGCGCGGGGTGGGGTATAGACGAGTGGGGAGTGAGGGGTGCTTGCCGCAGACAAGGCGGCCCGACCCTACGCTTTGTCGTGCAGGCTTTTAAGCGGGCGAGAAGCACATCGACGTCTGGAGGAGGGCGGCGACGCTAGGAGCTCATCGCTCGCAGCTACCTGTCTGCAACCGGCCTGTTGATGTTCTCACCACCAACCAGGGTGTGCAGGGGTGCAGGGGGGTGCAGGGCGATATGCAGGGGGGGGGAGCAGGGGCCGCAGGGTGCAGAGACAGGGGTACTGAGAGGGCGTGGGCCCAGATAACTGTGACGGAATTGTTAAACAGGTGGTGTGACTTTAAAAGAGGTGACGTATTCTTTAAAGAAGTGACGTATTTTTTAAACAGGTGACGTATTTTTAACAGGAAACGGTATTTTTAATATGTAACGTATTTTTTTTAACATGTGACGTGGTGTTTAAACAGGTGACGTGATTTTTAAAAACACAACGTATTTTTCACACAAGTGACGTAATTTCTGATAATCTAACATCCACTCTACAGATCACACTCACACTTAAATGCGTATCTTCCGATACCCAGACACAATACCTGTCTTAAGTTACGATAGGACGTAAGATAAACCCCGTGAACGTAACAAGTGGTCAGATACAACCCCTGAGGTAGATACACGCTACAGTTTTATTACCCGTAAGGTAGATACGTCGTTTATCACCCCCGTATCTTAGACGTATTCAGTAAAGGTGTGTATGCAGCTATCTCAATACGCCAACGGAGAAAAGGTCAGCGACCGCGAACCACAGGTGGACGAGGAGATGCGCAGACCGTCTAATGGGGCTGACGGCGTGGCCTTGAGCAGTGCTCTCACGAGAGGTGAGAGATTAAGGTCCCCGTGTTGTGGCAGGTGCACGGAGGGGGCGTTTCAATGAAATTGGATGTTGGTGGGTGTTTAAAAGCCACCTTAATCCATCCTCTGCTGTTATAGGGTCATTTACACCTAGATATAAGATTAACAGGGTGTGTTGTGAAATGTTTAAACAACATTAACATTATATATTAAGACACAACTTTAAAGTGGGTCACTAAGCGTGATGGCCTAAGCTTTAGCGGTAAGTCTACAATATGTGACTATTTGATGCGAATGTCACGTTATTGCACGTCTAAAGATTACTTAGATCTACCATACGAATCTCGATATTTCTAGGATGTCATATGCATGACCACATACGACATGCTACACTGTTATGACTATCGAGCGCTGTTAGAAATTGCCAATGATGAGAAACGTAATGAGGAACCTGTCTAAGTACACTATTCAGCCGCGAGGAGGCGGGGTTGTAATCAACTTCCGGTTCTGGTTCGACTTGTTTGATGAGCGGGCAGATAGGGACGCGACACGCGACAGTGCGACATGCGACAGGGCGACAGGTAACGAGAGGATACCTGAGGCCGAGAGTTGGCAGCTTGGACTGAGCGCACAGGTGATCTATCCCAGAATACACCACGGCGCCGAGGGGGTGTGCAGGTGTGGAGGAGGGTCTCCAGTTATCAGGGCGATAAAGGGGAGGGGAGAGTGTGCGTGTAGGCAGACGACTTTGATGTTGTGGAGCGTCGCTGGTTTGCCAGCATGAACTACCTATCAGAGACTAGACACCTCCGGAACTAGCGTCAGCTTACCTAACAACACTGTACCACGTGACTCTGAAAGAAGGTGACTACCAAAATGGCGTCCGGCGTCTGGACATTCACCAGTAATAAACCACGTGACTAAGTGTTCCGTTGTAACCTGAGATCAACAGATCAAAGCATAGGGCAAGCCTACATTACCACAATAAAAGAGCCTGTTAATAATCTATTACGAGCATATTAATGATGATAATTACGACCGTATTACACCTGTTAGCAAGACTATTGGAATGCCGCGAGAATCTCGGGACATCCGAGACTTCACCTGACCTGACGAGACAGGGGAATGCCCACTAGGCGGCGCTGAGATCGCACAGTGCCGGTTTTATAAGTAGACACCCTTTTCGCGTTATTCCAGGTGAGTATATTAACTGTATGTTGAGATAGAGACCCTCAGCGGCGATCTGACGAAACAGCGTACGATCCACATGCGGTTTACGTAAACACTGTTGAGATTTCCACGAATAATCCCCTGCGGAACTCTGTATCCAGACTCCTTATTAAGCACAGGCCACTATTAAATACCCGTAGCGAATGTACTGAAGTCAGACTGAGGCTATGTCATGCGTAACGCTATCCGTAGTGCTTTGCGTGACGCTTTGCGCTGTGCGTAACAATGTCCTTTTTTAGTCTCCAATACACGGTACATAATAGGCTCCTCTCTCCGTGTCGCGCGGTTGACCACTACACCATACGTGGGTCTTTGTGTGTCACTACGTAACGCTATGCACGACGCTGTTAGTGACGCTATGAGCAGGCCCTTTAACTCCTCCTGTGTTGTTATCCGTGCTGCATTGCGTTTCTGGTGAAGACCTCTGGTTGTTGCGGCTCCGGCGGTGACGCTATGTAATCCTCTTCACCATACACACCTCACCGCTAAACCACAAGGGACATACGCTCCATTAAATCCCACATCCACCGCGCGGCCGGCTGCTGTCACCCAAAGTGGACAATCCTGGCTGTGCGTGTGACGCTGTGCGTGCAACGCATGTGTCTCCGTCTCTGTGAGGTTGACGGGGAGACTTGTGACCACGTGTAAAAGACCCGGCGCTGCACGACGACGACGGCCGGCCAGTCACTCCCTCCTCTCCGGCCTGCTCACCGACCTGCTCACCGACCTGCTCCCCGCCCGCCGAGGACACGCTCACACACACTCTCCCAGCACACACTCACACGCCGACAGAGACTGCGACTCGGAGACACCGATTCTCATCCTAGACGAGCGCAAGATGGAATTTGTTGGTTGCCATGACGACGGGAGTGGGTGGCTCTCGGCGCTGTGATTAGGTGCAATATCGGAGCGGTGCTTCTCTCTCTCCTCTCCCTCTGTACCGTGTGCGGCGTGCGGGCGGCGTGCGCCGGGCGTGCGGACGGCGTGCGCCGGGAGTGAGGGCGGCGTGCGCCGGGAGTGCGGGCGGCGTGCGCCGGGAGTGCGGCGGCGTGCGCCGGGAGTGCGGCGGCGTGCGCCGGGAGTGCCTGCTGTCCCTCTATGTGTGGCGTGCGGGCGGCGTACGCCTCACTTCTCCCCTGCCTACTGTCCCTCTGTGTGCGGCGTGCGAGCGGCGTACGAGCGGCGTACGCCGGCCTGGGGTTGCTCGGGTATCAAGAAGTGCCCCGCGCGTGTGTCCGCGCGCGGTGACGTCGGCAGCGCAGGGCGCGAGCACTGCGCGTGTGTGCGGGGGGGGGGGGGCTATGAAATATGCAAATAACCGCGAAGTATGGAGGCAGGCAGTATGAGTGTTGAGCAGTGGGCTGCGGGCAGTGGGCGGTGGGCAGTGGGCGGCGGCGGGCAGTCAGTGGGCAGTCAGTGGGCAGACAGTGGGCAGTCGGTGGGCAGGCAGAGACGTCCCGCTGTTATACTAGCAGGTGTGGCTAACAGCTGCCGCCGAACAGTCCGTAAATCCACGACCCACGCCGACGGCAGCCATGATAAGCGGCGATGATAAGAGCGCTAAGGAGAAGGCGGAGTTTTAGTGGAGGAGGAGGAGGAGGTGGAGGTGGTGGAGCGGCGCTGACCTCCCAGCTGTCTTCTGGCCACCAGCTCACAGCAGCGACCCTTGCCGAGCAGCTCACAGAGCGACTGGCTCACTGCCTGGTGCCGGCGACACCCCTCCGTGTGGCGGGGTGGCTTCACGGGCGGCGGGAGCCCAGTGCCCGGACGGCGCGCTGAGAGGAGGCGGGCTGCTGGGCCTCGTCACAGCCAACTCACAGCTCCCGGTGTCCGGGGTCGTCGTGGGCGCGCGTGGCAGACACAGTGGTGAGCAGACGACAACTGCTCGCCGCCCGCTCACTGAGCGCTCAGAGCTTCCTCACAGAGCTGCTCACTCATGTCCTGCTCTCTCGTACGCAAATCTCCGCTCGCTGGCCACTCACAACGGCTCAGAATGTCTCAGAATTGTGTCACCCACGAAGCCATCTCTCATACAGAATATTGGTTCCTCAGCTTTGGGGTTCATTTTGTAACTGCTAAAAATGCCAACTTAGAATCCATCTGTCATGAATCTACTCGGATTCACCTGACATACACACCCGTCTCACATAAATCTACACAAATGCACCTCACCCATGCTTCAGGAGTCTACCCAGGCCTGTCTAACTCACATCTTATAAATCAAAACAAACCCATCTCACCCACATCTCTCATAAATTTAGAAAGACCCGTCCCATCCATGTCTCATAAATCTAAACAGACCCACCATACCCTCATAAATCTACTCACACCTGTCTTACCCTCATCTCATATAAATCCCTGTCTCAGATATGTCTCACGCACATCACATAAATCTACAGACCTGACTTACCCGCATCTCATAAATCTACACAGACCCATCTTATCAGGGTCTCATAAATCTACACAGACCTGTCTCAACACATCTCATAAATCTACTCAGACCCATCTTATCAGGGTCTCATAAATCTACTCAGACACATCCCGACCACGTCTCATAAATCTACTTCCACCCATCCTGCACACATCTCATAAATCTACATGGACCTGTCTTACTCTCATCTTGTAAATCTACACAGACCCGTCTTACCCACATCTCATAAATCTACACAGACCCGTCTTACCCACATCTCATAAATCTACACAGACCTGTCTCACTCGAATCTCATTAATCTACACACACAAATCTTATCAGAGTCTCATAAATCTCCTCACACCTGTGTTACCCACTTCTCATGAATCTAGTTTGACCCGTCTTACAAACATCTCATAAATCTCCTCACACTCATCTCACCCAAGTTTCATAAATCTACTCAGATCTGTCTCACCTACGTCTCATGAGTCTACTCCAACCCGTCTTACCCGCGTTTCATAAATCTGCTCACATCCGTCAGTAACTAGTCAAGTCTCATAAATCTACTCAAACACATCCCACTCACAATCTCTATGATAAATCTGCGTGAATTGTCTCACAATCAGCCCCGGTCACACGGAGCCCTCCCGTCACACACACCGAGCCCTCCCATCACACGCACGGACCCCTCCCGTCACACACGGAGCCCTCCCGTCACACGCAGAGGCCTCCCATCACACACACTGGGCCCTCCCATCACACACACACTGAGCCCTCCCATCACACACACGGAGCTCTCCCGTCAGACACGGAGCCCTCCCGTCACACGCAGAGGCCTCCCATCACACACACGGAGCCCTCCCGTCACACACGGAGCCCTCCCCGTCACACACACGGAGCTCTCCCGTCACACACGGACCCCTCCCGTCACACACACGGAGCCCTCCCGTCACACGCAGAGGCCTCCCATCACACACACCGAGCCCTCCCATCACACACAGAGCCCTCCCGTCACACACACGGAGCTCTCCCATCACACACACTGAGCCCTCCCATCACACACACTGAGCCCTCCCATCACACACAGAGCCCTCCCGTCACACACACGGAGCTCATGTCACACACACGGAGCCCTCCCATCACACACACCGAGCCCTCCCGTCACACACACAGCTCTCCCATCACACACATGGAGCCCTCCCATCACTCACCGAGCACTCCCGTCACACACCGAGCCCTCCCATCACACACCGATCCCTTCCGTCACACACCGAGCCCTCCCGTCACACACACCGAGTCCTCCCGTCACACACGGAACTCTCCCATCACACACACACAGCTCTCCCATCACACACACAGAGCCCTCCCATCACTCACCGAGCACTCCCGTCACACACGCGGTCGACAACTCGACCTGATTTCTCCTCGCGAGCTGCTCACACAGACGGCCAGCGCCACCTGGCGACTCCCGTGTTAATAGCGGCCATGTCAGCGTATCACCGCGTGTAGCCGTCGTGCCTGTGGTGGTTGTTTGTGTTTGATGTTTTGCTGCTGGTGGTAGTTGTAGGACGGCCTCGTGCTCCTCTGCGTACCTCACAGTGCACGAGAGACACTCCTTCACGTGCTGACCATTGACCGGCCTACGCCGCTTTCTCAACGCCTGTTTATCAAATCAAAATACCCAAATCCGTGCGCCATTTAACACCCGGCGTACGCAAGTTTATCCTACCCCTCACATATTTATCTCCATAGACTTAACATAGTGTGACTGTATGTCACGGTAGTACCATACAATATTTATATGTCACGTGTGTCATATGAAGTTAAAACTTTGTAATAGGGTAGGATAAAATTTGTCTTCTGCTACAGATATCACTCAGCTCCGCTTTGAGATATCATTCCGTGAAGACGACAAGGAAAGAACGAGGAAAAAGGGGAATTTTTATTTTCAAGGGGAATTTCTTAGATTAGAGGTACTGAGGAAATGGGCAAAACACATCAGAATTGAGACTGAGTGGAGAGATTTAAACTACTGTTTTTATCTAGCTTTACTCAAGTAAAACAAATTATATACTGAACATGTAAAAGTGGATATCCATGGAATGATGGAGAACTGCCGTCGCTGGAGTGTTCATACAGTGTACAGGTGTACATGAGCCGTAGTAGGCTGTACCCACACTATGAGGACAGATGATGTCTCTAGAGACGACCGTCACTGTGTGCCAGCTTACAGCGTTATCAGCACCCACACCGTCGTCAAACTTCAAGGCTCATACTGACATTTCAACGCGTGCATTTAGAGTAGAGATCAGGCTCTAGCTCCCGGACTGGGCCTTCAGTGAGGGATCTCCTTTTTGTGGGCGGCGAGTTTGGACAACATTCCGTTCTGTGTGTTTGTGGGGCGTCAGGTGTGTGGTGTGTGGCAAAATACTGTGTGGTACACTTTGTGGTGCGTGGCAAATGACATGTGGCATACGTTGGGGCATGTGGCACATGGTCTATGGCATATTTTCTGCATGTGCACGTAGCATATGCCGCACTTCATGGCATGTAGTGTATGGGGCTTGGCATACTTTGTAAGGTGTGACGCACTACATGTGGCATACTTTCTGGCATGTGACAAAACTTGTGTGGCATACGATCTAGCATGCCATGCATGGTATGTGTCTTACAGCACCTGGCATACTTTGTAGAATGTGGCGCATGGCATATGTTGTGGACTGCAGCACACAGCATGCTCGAGACTACACGCCACATGCAACAAACCACACGTCACAGTCCACACACCACAAGCCACACGCCACACACCACACGTCACACATCAAACACCGCTATGAAAATGCCCATGCTACCCGCCGCCCGCCGCCAGCCGCCCGCCTCTCGCCGCCCGCCGCCCGCCGCCATGGCCCCAACCTGTTGAGCACTATAGGGTGAGCGACACAGCTCCGAGCTCTACAAGGTGAGCTGTGCGTATCACGGCTACACAGCCGGCAGACGAGTCATGTCCTACAACTGGGTGGATGATATGTTTCCCTGTACTCTCCCATCGTCTTCATCATGTTACATCCCCCGTCTCCCCTACACACTATCCTCTTCACCCCTTACTAGCCTTGTTCGACTCATGTTATCAATCCTTTCCTATCATTTCTTCTCTTCCTCTCCCCCTCTCTCTAATCTTGTCTGACCTCTCTCTTTATGTTCTGCAACCTTTACATTCTCCGTATGTGTTTCTTACCTACTCCACATTTAAGTTTCTCCTGATGAGTTTTCGAGCCCTTCACTCCCCCCAAGGTCTCGGTTAATTTCCTTTTTACTGCCTCCTCCGCGTTTTGTCAGTCCCTGTAGGCTTCTCTGGCCTGCCTCCCTGCCTCTTATATCATTCTCCGGGGAGATAATCGTCTATCGTACGTTCGCTGGTTTCCTTCCTTATTTACGTTACAGCGCTGATACTCGCCGGTACGCAACGTGCCCAGAGCCAGCTACTATAGATGCATAAAAGTCGTCTGCTCAGAAAAGCACAAAGTTCCTCAATTAGACCAAGTTTAACCGATATTTTCATATCTCTTATTGCTGAGAGATGCATTTGAACTGGGAATGTGCTTATGATACGTAAATACTGAGTTAATTACGTGATAAATATGGCTGCATGAGGCAAAACAGGAACCTGGAGGTCAACGAATAAATCCACGAGACAGAAGTAAATTACTGAGCCCCGCGCTGCCCTCTTGCGGCGTTCCTGACGGGTCACGTGACTTAAACCTGCTCTAATCTCGTCAGAGGTCAGGGGTTCAGTACCCGGGCGTCCCGCCAGGCGTCGTCAGCGTCCGTCGGACACCACGTGACGTCGGTAACGATGCATGGCTGCCATCACGGTAATGACCTTTATAGTAGAGATGTGCTACGGACAGGAATCTCCAGGGAATAGTGTTCTCCCCCTCCCTTAATAAGGATGTCAGTTGGAGTCACGAATGAAAGAGGACATATTTTATCATGTGGAATTTGCTGCCTCAGAGAGTCTGAGGAAACTGGGAGAGACACGTCGTTTTTGGCCATGCTATGGTGCTGGGGTTGGTGGGGAGGTTCAAATCACTGTTTATTGGCGTGAATGGGACTCAATCTATTCTCTCTTTATTTTACTCAAGAAAAAATGTATTAACTAAAAGTGTAAACAAAGATATCCTTGGTAAGTAGGAAAACTGCCATCTCTACCATAGAAATCTCAGGGGGTAAATCACCAAACGCACAATGCCGTTTGTTTGTTTCTGTGTTAATGCCCCGAGGCTATAATACGGACTATCTATAAGTTCAGCTTTTCTCATTGGTTTTACAACTAAAGGGTTCTTAGCGAATCTATGTGATGCAATTGGGAAGAAATTCCATCCTTACACATTTACCAAGGCAAGAGTTCTTTTACTTCCCACATCACGTACAATGCCGTCTACGTACCGGTTAGAACCAGATTTTCAACGTAGGGTGTGTCGTAGAGTATGCTTCGCTATATTTAGTGCTCTCAGTATTGCATTACCAGAATCACTGGTGGTTTAACTAAATATATGACTTGTAAGACCTTATTCATGGAGAATATAATGTTTATGATTTTAAAATAATTGGTAAAATTGATGGATGTGGCAATATTTATATTTCTATATAGAAATGTTATTAAATCTATTTTGTATCGGAAATATTACAGACATGTTTTTGAATTTAATTTAAGTCTCTACCCTTGAGAGTGCACGTTCAATGCAGTCTACATTGTTTCAAATCTTTTCAGCGAAAGCAGAATAAAGAAATATCCTACTCTTTCGGATATGTATACAGTTCTCCATCTGGTGGACACTATTCGAACTTATCTTCAATACGTTCTCGTGGCAGTTCTTTAAAGGACGTTGTTTACGAAATCACAGGCTTGGGATATGGACACGACAAGTATCCATTATGGTACCATGCGCTTCAACTACTGAATTTCTGGCCTCATGAAAACTAAAATTGAATTTTTTCATTAAAAGATAAAATGGTTAACTTAGATTTTTAACCCCCCTAACCCAACAGAATTAAGGAAAAAAGAAAGAAAAAATTCCCTTGATTGCAATCATTCACCAGATCATATACAGAAAATAGTCCACTCCAAAAACGGGTACGGAAAACCTGGGTCAATTGCACCTCTTCCTCTACTACTTACAGTTCAGAAGTTCACCCTCTGAGAGTAGTATAAGAAACATGGATTTCACTCAGGCGCAGTTAGTCTA